>OX451735.1:1321556636-1322756636 GCA_948472305.1 Vicia faba | reverse complement strand
TTTTTACTCCAACTTCAATCCTTTCTCCAATAGTTACCAAATCTAAAATCAGGAAGAGATACTTCCCACCATCTTTTCATAGTATATCCCTTGCAAGGTTTCCATGAACATATTGACTAGTTCTTCAGCAGTAGTGGTTGTACATGGGATGCCATTTCTCTCCACCTTTGGACATATTCCTTGAAGGACTCCTCTTTCTTTTGAGACAAGTTCTGGAGTTGCATGTGGGTAGGCTCCATATCCAAGTTATATTTGTACTATTTCAATAAGGAATTAGTAAGATCTTCCCATGTCTGAACATGAACCCATTCCAACCGCATATACCAATCTAGGGATGGCCCACTTAAACTATATTGAAAACAATGAATCATCAGCTTCTGGTCTTGAGCATAGGCATGGATCTTCCTGCAATACATGCACATATGGTTCCTTGGACAGGTGAGCCCCTTATATTTTCCAAAGTCAAGTACTTTGAATTTTGGTGGGATCACCACATCAAGAACTAGACCCATTTCGAGAGCATCAATATCAAAAGCATCATAACCCTCCACAACTTTTAACCTTTCCTCCAGAGCTTTGTATTGGATGAGCACCAAGGGATTCTCAGTAGCATGAGTATGAATTTTTCTTTGAGGTGCTTGATTTTCATCCTCTAAGTCGTGGTCTCCATATTGTAAGTCTAAGTAGTTGTTTGCATTGTTAATCAGAATCTGTAAGGTATGAGATGCCCCTACTTTCGATGGAGGTGGGACAAACCCTTTAGTATCAACTTGTCTCATTTCTTATTGAGCCATGCTTTAATTTTAAGGTCCTTCTTCTGGCTCTTTCCTTGGTTGGTGACCACTCGATGCACCAATGGTCTGGGCTACTTCTTCAAAGGCTACCCTAGGTGTAATACGATGGAATAACTGACATTTTTAGCATTTTATTGCAAATGTTGCATATAGCAAGAGTTGCCACAGACTTTTCTTTTATCCAACAAGGAAAGGCTGAAAAGAACAGGAAAGACCTTGATAGATTTTGAGCTCGGGGGGTAAGTTATGAAAAGGGAAGGTGTTAGCACCCTTTTATCCGTAGTTATCTATAGGCTCTTTATCGCTAGCTCACTTTTTGAAATTTGCTTTTGTGTGTATGATATGTTTGAAAATATTTTGAAAAAGCCAAAGTACGACTAAATTTGTAATCGTTCTTGTATCATTCCTCAGGAACGCGTACAAAGTGTTTTAAAATATTTATTTTTAAAAGTGTGATGTGGGAAAATGATTTGTTTGTGAGAAATCAATTTGTTGAGTCTTACCTACTAAAGGTTGTTCTTATTCTTTTCCTTCTCCTTTAGAGATAGTGCTATCCATACCATTAGTTGGTAGGTAGCCTTACTTATTGAATGTGAAGGGACAAGCGAAGGGTCATCAAATGGTCATTGAAGGCAACATATATAGATACTTTAGCAATTTTATATCAGATGGACTAGATCATTTTTCGTAGGCAACATCGAAGGGTCATCGAGGGACTATGATCTTTATTTCGAGGGTCTTTTGCTAAAGTATCCCTGTTTTCGAGGTACATGACCATTATTTCCGAAGGCGGCGAAGAGAGGTTACCCTAGAGGTACAAAGTGTGCAAAGGTGATTCAGTTCAGTTATATTATCTCGAGTTAAGGTTTTCTAACGTTTGTTTTTGTCTTTTCATATAAACCCTATTAGCATACAGGGCAGTTACATGGCTTCAGGGAAGTTATAATATTTAATAAAAACCTTGCGAGAAATTAAACACTAATCTATTACAATTTGTATACAACCTATACACTTGTCTAAAAATAAATAGCAAATAAATAAAAATACATGTTAAAAATTATTTTAAAAAAAAACCTAAATGTCTAAAATGTCACATTTTTTTATATTTTGAGTTAATTTTAATCATTTAGAAAATAATTAGTTATCTAATTCTAAATTAATTACAAAGGTTAGTTAATTAAAAAAACAAAATCTAATAAAATTGAATTAAAAATATGTCCAAAATTAGATTAATTATAAAAACCCTAAGACTATTTTTTTAAATATTTTTTACGGATTAAAACGATTAGTAGAAAATTAAATAAGAAAATAAGTAAAAATAATGGAAAGTGGAAAAGATTAGAAAACAGATAAAAGATGGTTGCAAGCCCAGACTTGAACCAACGCTCTCTCCTTTGCCGAGTAAGAACACTACCACTGCGCCATGAAACAAACAAAATTTTATGCCCTAACAATGGCATCTTGTATTCTTCATGTTAAAACTTGTATGTAAGGCTTCAAACCTGTTCTAAACAATCGTGCTAAGCGATCTGAATTGTTAGAATCAGTTAACAATGCGTATAATTTGTAATACGGATAATAAAAAATAATACAAATCGGATATGGCATGTATGTAAATTTTAGGTACAAATAGGCATGGAAAGTTACATATTCTTACCTTGGAGATGTTCTGGAAGTAATTTGAGGTGGTGGTTTGGACTGAACTGAATCAAAATGGAACTTGAGATTCAATGGTGCACTTTCTTTGAAATTTTGTGATTCTTGAGACTTTTCTTGAGGCAAAATTTTTCGTATCATTGTAGTGTGAGGGCTTGGGTATTTATAGAGGAGGGGATTTAAGTCACCAAAGAAGGAAAGAATCAAGTGATCATGGTGTTACCAAAAGTCAATGAAACATGTTTTCTAACTTGTCATTTTTGAATATCCTTGTCTCAAACATGTCTCTCACGGTTTTGGAAAGATTTTATGAGGTCTTGGGCCTTCTAGAAGATGTCCAAATGATCATAGGCCAACATTAATCCAACTATTTGTTATTTTTAATTTAATTCTTTTACAAAAATTAAATAAAAATTTAAATAAAAAGGATAAAAAGTATGACCATGTACCAATGGGCTTATAGTCTTTTATCATGTTACAAACATGTTTGATCCTCAAAAGTTAGGTCCATTAGCCCAAAAATGCAATTTTGCTCAAAGTGGACTTTATGCATTTTCTCAAAATTTCTTAACTTGCACCAATCATAACTATCTCAATATTTGTCATATGAAGTTGATCCTAAAATTTTTCGAAAGCTCAAGATGTGCCCTATAACTCTCATGTTGGTCATTTTTTCATTTGAATTCTTTATCTTGATGTAAATTGCTTTGACAAGAAATGTCTTTTTGTTGACTTTCAAAATGACCTAAGATGTTTTGGCTCATATCTCTCAAATGAAGTATTTTTTGGACTTGGGCTTAGAGAGACAAATTTGAAGAGAATTGAATTTCCATAAAAATGGGATTTGGTTTAGAATTTTATGATGAAGCATATGAAAGTTATGCTTGGTCAAAGTTTAGCTGACTTCTCCTTAAGAAAACCTTAATTAGTAATTTTTGACTTTTGATGAATCTTGAGTTTTATTGATGAATCATGATCAAACCTTAATAAAATGATGAATGTGACTTCATAATATTGATGTTTACCAAAAATATTGAGTTTTGACTGTATGTTGACCATATTTGACTTTTTATCCAACATAGTTAATTTTCAATCATCTGAGTAATTGACTGAGAAAACTTGTGATGCAAGGCTTGAAACTTGACATGAGGATTCTTTGAACCATATGAGGAGCAATGAAACTCACTTGAGGCATTAGAAGCTCAATTTTCTTTGAGAAAACCAAAACCCTAATTGTAGGCCACTGCTTAAGAGAGGTGCTTGTATGCTTAAACCCTTGAGTATTCTTGAGTATTCTTGAGTAATTGAGAACCCTAGGAGCACGAGAAGGTGTCTTGAATAATTTTTTTTCTAAAATGTGAGGGCAAATTTTGGGGTACAACAGCTGCCCCTGATCAATCTTCTTAAACCTGAAGAGTTAGATTGGCGTGTCCGCCATTCGTGATCTGAAGGTGGAAGAGGATTGAACACCTAAGTGCCCAGAAATTTGAACTCGCCAATGCACGAAGTAATGCTGTTGGTTGATAGTATTGCTTGAATGGTATTTAAAGATGCCATTCATAAAGTTGATAGAGTGTCGCCGGAGATGGGCTTATAGACCCATCCAAAGTAACTAGTAGATGCGTTGGAGAGTATCAAAATGAAATCTATGTCTCGATTTTATCTAAGGGAAATGCTTTTCAGAATGAATCTCTGAAGGAAAATGATTTTTCAGAATGAAAGACCTGAAGGAGATTCTTTTCAGAATTTAGTCTCTAAAGGGAGATGCTTTTCATAATTCAGTCTCTAAAGGGAGATGCTTTTCAGAATTCAGTCTCTGAAGGAGATGCTTTTAAGAATTTAGTCTCTTAAGGGAGATCATTTGGTCATTCAGATAGTCGCCCCGTCATGTTTTGGGAATTGATCCACAATATATTTTTTCATTGGTAAACCCGTCCTGTTTTGGGAATTTATACCGCCTGGTCTTGCAGATAGTCGCCCCGTCCTGTTTTGGGAATTAATCTGCGACCTATTTTTTTGTTGGTAAACCCGTCTTATTTCGGGAATTCATACCACCTGGTCATATAGATAGTTGCCCTATCCTATTTCGGGAATTAATCTGCAACCTGTTTTTTGTTTATAAACCCATCCTGTTTCGAGAATTCATACCGCCTGGTCATATAGATAGTTGCGTCGTCTTGTTTCGGGAATTAATCTATGACCTGTTTTTTTGTTGGTAAACCCGTCTTATTTCTGGAAATCATACCGCCTGGTCATATAGATAGTTACCCCATCTTGTTTCAGGAATTAATCTCTGACTTGTTTGAAAATTGCTGATGATATTCGTCTGTTTGCGAGCTTTACCTGAAAAGACAAAATTAGCTTTATGTAATGTCATGATGCATGTAATGCATTGCGTAATGATGCTCTCAAAATAAATGAGAATGTTATATGCATTTCGGTTTGTATATGCTATAATGTATTATGAAATGATGTATGGACGCAATATGTTGTTGAAGTGTAACAGTAGCTCCTTATAACAATGTCTAGCTGGGGAAAATAAATCCCGGACTGTTGCTGGGGATGAAGAAAGTGATTCTTCAATTTATGTTGGGAATAATTTTGCTGGGGATTCCAACTTTCTGTTTAAGGATGCTCCACTGGGGATTTTCGACTTCTTCTTGAGGATAGAGGCATTCAAGGAGAGTCGGTCATTCACCATTCTTTTTGTTGAAGGATTTGATTCTTTTGTACCATGACTGGGGATAAAAGAGATGGATATTCCTCCGGTGTTCTATCTATCCAGGTTTCCGATACCGTAGCAACTCTTCTGGGGATATCAACTTTGATTAATCCCTGCTGGAGAAGAGAATTTTGTTAGGTATTTACGATGTTAGAGTATTAAACTCCGCTGGAGAATTAAATTCCTGTAAACTATATGGAGGAAATAAACTCTGATGGGGATTGGAATTTTATAGGCTGCGCTGAGGAAGTCTCCACTGTATGTTGGGGAAATGATCAAACTTACTTATCCGCTACGGGACCTATTGGGGATGATGATCAGGTCAAGCTATCCATTAGGGATATGGAGGTGAACTACTGGAATATGCCCCAATTTATTCCTGAGGGCATATTAGACTTACTGGGGAATATATCTCTGTTGGGGATGAGCTTGCGAAGATAGTTCTGTAGAGATAGTTTCATGGAGATTTCTCTATGGGGATTTATTAATGATTTAAACATTATCCCAACTCCTAGAGTCTTCGATAGATGCTAATCTAGTTTTTTTATGCAAATATTTGTAAATGGTGATCATATTCAAATGCATATGTTCATTCAAAGTAACCATTTGACGTATTCACAAACAAAATAGAGGAAGTAAAAACAAATAGTTTTGAATTTTGAAATAGACTGAGTTGTATTGATTTTGAAATTTTTCCTATGAACAAGCAGTTTTATACAAGGAGAAAAAAATCCTAGTAAGAGGAAGTTGTCAAATTGAAAAAAATAAAAAGTGATAAACAAGAAAAACAGCTATGTGGAAATGCTCCCATCGAGTTTTAACTCCGATATTGCCTCTATGTCTTCAAGCATCTCATCACTTTTCGTCGGAAGAAGATGACTGGATTGATCTGTACCATTTGAACTTGACGTCGATAATTATGCTGGCTGTGAACAGATGGGTGATCCAACGGGACATAGTCGTACACTTTAATCCATAACTTTTGCCTTGACCTCCCTTTCGGTTTTTCAGTCCACTGGGATATCCTTTTTTGCCCAAGTCGCCTTTTCAGGTTTTCGACTTGCCGGATGTACACATTTTTTTTATATAACCCTAATTTTTGCTTGAACCCTTTTGGTTCGCCGGGATGCCCTTATTTTTTCCTAGGCCAGTCAACCCAGCGGGTCTCTTTTATGCATAGTATTTTTTAACTATGTTTTCATTCACAAGGTGTGGAAGGTCTTCACGGTCCATGGTGGTAAGTATCATAGCACCGCCTGAAAATATCTTTTTGATAAAAAATGGCCCTTCGTATGTGGGAGTCCATTTTCCCATGGGATCACCTTATGGTAGGATGATGCGCTTTATTACAAAATCACCAACCTAGTACACATGTTGTCTAACTTTCTTATTAAAGGCCTTGATCATGCGCTTCTAATACACCTGACCATGACAAACAACCGTAAGCCTTTTATCATTAATCAAATTTATATGGTCCAACCTATTCTGAATCCACTTGTCTTCATCTAAACCTGCGTCTTTCATAATCCTTAGGGAAGGAATCTAGACTTCGATAGGTAAGACAACCTCCATATCGTAGACCAGAGAGAACGGGTTGCCTTGGTTGATGTACGTACTGAAGTGCAATAACGATGAAGAGAAAATGGTAACATCTCATGCCAATCTTTGTATGTCACTATCATCTTCTGCAAAATCTTCTGGATACTCTTATTGAAGGCTTCCACTGCGCCATTCATCTTTGGTCGATACGGAGAAAAATTGGGGTGTTTAATCTTGAACTGTGTGAAAAGTTCCGTGATCATAATATTGTTAAGATTGCTACCATTATCAGTGATGATCCTTTCAGATATGCCATATAGACATATGAGGTTATGCTTGATGAACCAGGCCACAACATTCTTGGTAACGAAGGCAAACGAGGCTGCTTCTACCCGCTTCGTGAAGTAATCAGTAGAGACCGGGATGAAACGATTCCCATTAGAAGCGGTAGGCTTAATCTATCCAATCATATCAATGCCCCACATTGCAAACGACCATGGAGCAGTCAAGAAATTTAGAGGAACCCAAGACATATGTACCTTGTTAGTATAAATCTGGCATTTATGGCAAGTTCTGGAATGATGGTGGAAATCAGTTCCATGGTAGACCAATAATAACCCGCTCTTAGAATTTTCTTAGCCATCGTCTACCCACTGGAGTGAGTACCAAAGACTCCTTCGTGCATATCTTCCATAATATTCTCAGCTTCCTTCTTGTCTATACAATGAAGCAAAGTTGAGTCGTGATTGCGCTTGTACAAAATTCTATTACTCAGAAAGAACTTGTAAGAGAACCTCCATAGGAATTTATTATCATTAATAGATTCCCCTTAGGAATACTCTTGAGTCTCGAGGTATCTTTTTACTTCGTGGTACCAAGGCTTTTCCTCTACTCCATCAGTATCAACTTCATAGTAATGTACCGATTCATCTAGTCTCTCAATAGTAATTCAAGGAGCTTCATTGTCTCATCTGACTCTGAATATAGATGACATGGTAGCCAATGCGTCTGCCAATTGATTCTCTTCTCGTGGAATATGTTCAAAAGTGATTTCTTCGAAGTACAGAATTAATGTCAACACATGCTCTTGATAAGGAATGAGATTTGGATGCTTCATATCCCATTCTCCCTTAATCTAACTGATCACTAGGGCTGAGTCCCCATATACATTCAAAAATTTAATTCTCATATCGATAGAAGCCTTGATACCAATGATGCATGCTTCGTATTCGGCCATGTTGTTGGTACAATCAAAACATAATATGGTGGTGAAAGGCATATGGAGACCCTTGGGAGAGACAATCACAACACCAATCCCGTTACCGAGTGCGTTGGAAGCTCCATTAAAAACCATAGTCTATCGGGATCCCGACTCAGGTTCTTCATACGATCCAAGTTTTTCATAATCTGTAACTAGCATAATATTCTCATCCGGGAACTCAAAATTCATAGACTGATAGTCATCTACAGCTCGATGAGCCAAATGATCCGCTAGTACACTTCCTTTGATTTCTTTCCTAGTAGTGTACTGAATGTCGTATTCTGTCAAGACCATTTTCCATCTTGCAATTCTTCCGGAGATAGCAGGCTTCTCGAATATGTATTTTATTGGATCCATTTTAGAGATCAACAAAGTAGTATGAGACAACATATACTGTCTCAGTCGACGAGCAGCCCATGCCAAAGCGTAAAAAGTTTTCTCGATTATTGAGTATCTTGTTTCACAGTCGGTAAATTTTTTGCTAAGGTAGTATATTGCATGCTCTTTTCGACCAGGCTTGTCATGTTGTCCCAATACACACCCCATTGAATTATCTAACACTGTTAGGTACATGATCAGAGGTCTTCCTTCAACCGGTGGCATCCAAATTGAAGGTTCCTGAAGATATTATTTGATTTTTTCGAAGGCTATCTGACAATCATCGTTTCACTTCACTACTTAATCTTTTAGTAACTTGAAGATTGGCTCACAAGTAAAAGTCAAATGGGAAACAAATCTGGAAATATAGTTTAATCGTCACAAGAAACCTATGACTTCCTTCTCAGTACAGGGAGCTGACATTTCTTGAATGGCTTTAACCTTGGCGGGATCAACTTCAATACCTTTACCACTAACGAAAAAACCTAAGAGTTTACCTGATCTTACCCCAAAGGTGAATTTGTTTGGATTCAACCCCAACTTGTATTTCTTTAATCTCTCAAATAGCTTGTGCAGGTGATCAAGGTGCTCTTCTTCAGTTTGAGACCTAGCTATCGTGTCATCAATGTAAACCTCTATCTCATGATGGGTCATATCATAGAACAAAGATACCATAGCACACTGATACGTTGCACCAACGTTCTTTAAACTGAAAGGCATAACTTTGTAACAGAAAGTACCCCATTGTGTGATAAAAGTAGTCTTTTCCATGTCTTCAGGTGTGCAATACGGTGGGAGAACTTACTTTTGGTTTTGCATTTTATCGCAAATGTTATGGATAGCAAGAGACGCCACCAACTTTTCTTTTATCCAATAAAGGAAAGGGTGAGAAGAACAAGAAAGACCTTTGAGAGTTTTCTGAGTAAGGGGGTAGGTTATAAAAAGGGAAGGTGTTAGCACCCTTTTCATCCGTAGTTATCTACGGGCTCTTAATCACTAGCTCACTTTTGAAAATTCTTTGTGAATGTGTAAGTTTAAAAATATTTTGGAAATGCCTAAGTGCGACAAACTTTGTAATGATTATCGTATAGTTGAGAACGTATACAAAGTGTTTGTTTTGAAAATATTTTAGAAAAGAAGTGTCTTGTGTGAGAAATGTTTTTGTTTGTGAGCAAGTGACTACGAGATATCTACCTACTCAAAAGTCTTTTGAATTATTTTCCTCTTCCTTTAGATAGTGACATCCTACCATTAATTAGAAGGAAGTCCTATCATTGGATGTGAAGGGACAAGTGCAGGTCATCGTACAACCATAAAGGCAACTTGTAGGGCGCTTTAGCAATTTATCGTAAAGGACTAAGATCGCTTACCAAAGCAGCATCGAAGGGTCATCGAGGGACTATGATCTTTTAAATGAGGGTCTTTGCTGAAGCGTCTCACGTTCGAGGGACATGACTGTATTTTCGGAAGGCAACAAGTGGAGTCACCCTAGAGGTGCATGTGTAGAAAGTGCTTTGATTTCATTTAATTTTAATCTTTGATTAGGGTTAGCTATCGTTTTTTTAGTCTTTCCATACAAGCCTATTAGCATACTGTTGTACCCCAAAATTTGCCCTCCCATATTCTTTAAGATTTGCCAAGGTCAAGGTTCAAAATCTCTCAAGGGTTGCACAGTCCAATGGCCTCCTAACAGTCAAAGATTAGGGTTTTGGTTCTGGCAAAGAAGTTGAAGTTTCCAAGGGTCCAATCAAGTCCCACATGCCCATAAACATGGTCAAGCATCCATATGCCAAGTTTCAAGACTCACAGCACAAAATTGCACAGTCAAAAACCCTAATTGCCTCACAGTCAACTACAGGGGCAAAATGGTCATTTGACAGTCAAAAGTCCAAATTTTTGGTCAAACATCTTATTTTGAAGCCACAAACATCATTTGATCAATTCTTGATCATGATTCTCAAAGCATGGCTCAAAAAGTCTCAAGATGCAAAAGTTTCTATATTTGGACAGTTGAAAAAGTCAACTGCAAATTGACCAAGGCATAACTTCCACATGGTTCATCAGAAAAATTCCATCCAAAGCTCATTTTGAAGAGAATGACATTTCCTACAACTCCTCTTCACACTTCAAGTCCAAGAAATGCTCTCACAAAAAGTTATCAATCTCAACATTATAGGTCACTTTCAAAAGTCAACAAAAAGGCACTTTAAGTCAAAGACCATAACTTGAGATTGGTGAATCAAAATGACATGGGACCAAAGGCATTGGTTAGAGGACTTCAAGACCTTTCCAAAATGTCCAAGAACATGATCAAAGCTTAAAGATTGAGCAAGATATGCCTTGTGGAAGTTGGGAAATTTTTGGGAATTTTGAAAAGTCAACTTTGCTTCAAATGCCTCAAAATTGCTAATGGGCCTCAATTTCTTCCAAGAATCATCACCCAAAAGCTATGCACGACCCATTGACATCCAAGGGAGTTATTTTATCATTTTTGATTAATTATTTGAATTATTATTATTATTAATTCACTTAATTAAATTGAATATGACAAAAATAGCAAATCAATGTTTCCAAATCTTTTTATACAGCATATGCACTCTTTATTCACTCAAGATTTCGTGCACATCCAAAAGGGAAAGAATATCCCATGATTGGCAATGTTTTGATGGAAAAAAGATTGAAAAAGATGCTTGAAAAGTCAAATATTGAAACATTGATTGAATGGATTTTGGGCTTTGTTTTCTAACCTAAATAATTCCTCATACATATGCAAACACAACCCTGATCAAAAGAACAAGCATGCTGCGTTGAAACCTAAAAACAACATTGCAATTTTTGACCAAAAATTTGGAAACTGAAAACTGAATTGCAGGGTGTTTCAAGGCCTCAAAACCATCTCAATCCATTCCTGATATTGCCAGGGAACTTTTCCAGTCAAAATCACGCTTCCATATTCAAGGAATTGGTAGATAAAAGCTGGACTTTCCTTTGAAATATTCATATTCGTATTTGATTTTTCATGCATGATTACTGAGTTTTAATGATTGGTTTATATTAATATGAGTATGCTGAAGCTATTGGTGTCTTCTAATTGAACTAACGTTGCCTGTATGAGAAGCTGCCATGGAAATTTTCTAGGGTTTCAGGAGCTTGAAATTAGGGACTTCTTCATGAGGAAAAATTAGGCCATGAGACCTAGACCAATGCACTCGTGACATTCCAACGAATCCAAATCACTCATCGCGCCTTTTTTATGATTGCTCAATTTCTATTCGCTATTATTCGTTGTTTCAGGTTGTGGGGGTTTAAAACCCCCGCTATCTAGCTTATATTTTCAGGCAAAACGAAGAATCCATGAGGAAGACGCTGAGCTGTAGGCATGTGATTGGTATATTTGAAAGTTAGCGCGTTTTTTTATTTGGTTTCAGTATCATGCTTGCTTTCACATATATTATTTCTATCTTATTATACTAACAAACACGCGTGCATAGCTCAGTTGGTGGACAGGGATAGTTGCATGCATTGGGACCTGGGTTCGATTCCCAGGTCCCCCACTTTATTCAATAATTTTTCTTGTAACATGTTTCCATGCAGTGCTTCATCAAGGGACCACCATGCAACTCTAGATCTGTGCTTGCCACATGTCCCTGAAGGCCAATCTAATGGCCATCACCAGCAATCCACCATACGCACCAGTCAACCACTCCTCACACAAACGCTGAAAGTCAACATGGGCCTGGAATTCTTGGGCCAAACTGCTTTCTATGAACCTCCTCAATTTGGGTCAACACCCTCCATGTTTGCATTTCTTTCTCTCTTTTCTTTTCTTTTATTTATTCTTTTTAATTAATTGTTTTCCTTTAATTCACAAAAATTTTATAACATAAAAAAAACCAGAAAATCATAAAACAAAAAATATATTTCATTAATATTAATTTCTATTAATTTTGTAAATAAATTTAATAACCAATTTAGTTTTAATTTAGGGTTTTAATTTTAATTTACTTCTTAATAACTAAAAAACATAAAAATTAGGGTTTCTAGCATTTTTACTCTTTTTCTCAATAAATAAGTTTTTTTTTCCTTATTAAAATTATTATTATTATTAATTAATTTGGTAAATAAACTTGTCATTAAATAATTAGGTTAAATTAGGTCAAACTTAAACATTTTTCTTTAATAAATTAAAAACAATTTAGAACTAGGTTTTTATTTAACTTTTAATTCCAATTAATTCTCTTTAATTTCATAAATACCAAAAAACATAAAAACAAGTTATTTTCTTTATTTAATCATTAATTACTTTCAATTCCAATTTAATTTCCTTAAAGGGTCCAACGCCCTCGCACTCTCGATTTTTATTTCTTTTCGCATCTATTTTTATTTCTTTTGTGGATATAATATATTTGCCCCAAGGCCTTGTAATAGATGATTAGGACATTTACCTTCCGCATTTTATTTCAAAATCGGGTCTTTGTTAATTTGGCGATGTAGACCCGCGCCTTGTAATAGCGTAGGACTTTTATTTTTCCGTACTTTAAATTCCGCACTCTTAAACTGTTAATCACATGAAAGAATGTATGCCCGAATAAAATCAAAGCGTAGACCACCAAATGCATGACAAGAATAAAATATGACTGAAAACGACACACAATTCACACACCACTCTTAGGGTACGCCTCACTGTTGCCTTACCATCGAAATGTGGTTGTCGAGTATAGGACGTCTTAGTAAGTCCTTATGTCCATTGATCCCGTTGCCTCAAAACAAGTTGCCTCGAAACAGTTGCCTCAAAACAAGTTGCCTCGAAACGGTTGCCTCAGACTAAAAAAGGATCAATGGCATAAGGGTAGCTTCTAAGGTGTCCTACTGTTGCTCTGGTGACCACACTGTCCCTACAAACGAATTGACCCGAACACCTCCAACGGTGGTGCTACCTACCTCTCAATGGTGGGATGGCATTACCTTAAGGACATTAACACAACCTAATTCCTTAGGGTAAGTAGATGACTCGTAGATACTTGCTCTATTTCAAAAACAAATCAAAACTTCTTTTCACACCGACACTTTTCAAAAAGCTTTCAAAAACAACTTTTCAAACACTCTTGAGGACTGATACAAGAGTCGAACTGAAATTTTAAACGAAACTTTTTCAAACCCACTCACTCTGAAAAGCAAACACTTTTGAAAACACAAATGAGCAAGTATCTAAAAGCCCATGGATAACCATGGATAGAAAGGGTGCTAACACCTTCCCTTTCTATAAATCTACCTCCCGAATCGAGAACTAATCTCAATAAGGAATTTTTCTGTGCTTTTGTCCTTTCCATATTGGAGAAAATAAAAGACGGTGGCGACTCTTGCTTCCGCGACATTTCGCGAACCAGAGTTAAACAGTCAGTTCCAGATCCACCGATCACAGAACTGGCGACTCTGCTGGGGACTTATAAAGTGAGGTGTACCTTAGGACTAAGATCACTGTGTTTTCAATTGCTTTGACTTGCTTGCTTTATTATTGTGGGACTGTCTTGGGAGTTACATAGATCCTAACCTGGATCTGGGGATACCCTGTTAGGTAGCATAAGCTGTGAGGGACCTGTCCGGCGTAGACCGAAATGGGTGAAGCAGTGGCTACGTTTGTGTGGCACCTTGGTCTGTACCGATATCCCTTGTGTTGCAACG
This sequence comes from Vicia faba, assembly GCA_948472305.1. Lineage (NCBI taxonomy): Eukaryota > Viridiplantae > Streptophyta > Magnoliopsida > Fabales > Fabaceae > Vicia > Vicia faba. The sequence goes on along the minus strand of OX451735.1, from coordinate 1,322,742,604 downwards.
AGGAGAATATGGGTCTTCTGAGGAGTCATTAAGCACCAACCGACCTTAGAACCCTAATGTGACCCAACTTGGCCAATAGAACAGTAGCAGTATGCTACGCCCATTGAGGCTAAACTCTCGTGATGGTTCTGGCCGCAAGAAAAGATTGCGATGCTGGAGTTATGACCGTTTGAGGGTAGTCAGTGATATTGGGATCCTCTAGAACCCGGTTACTTCTGATAGGACTTGTATGAACCAACAAACTGAAAGAGGGTAATACCCAGACCCCATGTTGGCCTAAACTCTAAGGGCTTCTCTTGTGTGACTTGTGTGCCTTCCAACTTGGCTACTTGCATGCTTGTTATCTGACACTTGAATTTCTTGCAGGTTTTGTTTATAGTCCTTAATTGGGACTCATAACAGGGTTTACTGAATTTCTTGCAGGTTTTGTTTATAGTCCTTAATTGGGACTCATAATGGGGTTTACTGAGTTTCTTGCAGGTTTTGTTTATGTCCTTAATTGGGACTCATAACAGGGTTTACCTACAGTACCCCATGCATAGCATAACATCATACCATTGCATGCATCCTTCATAAGGACTAATCCATTTCAAGGATCTCAAGGGCTTGTGATGCAGGTCATGATGAGCCAGTTATCTAGCAAGGGGCAAAAGGGGATTTATTTTCCTCTAGCCAAGGTTGTCAGGGGCTATGACCCACTAGATATGGTGAGCTTTGACTCCTGAAGAAGGTTCCCCTAACCAAGGTTGTTTGGAAATCAAAACCAGACATGATGACTAAAGTCAGGGGCTATGACCCACTCGATATGGTGAGCCTTGACTCTTGAAGAAGGACTCTCAACAACAGGAAGTTCCTCCAATCAAGCTATCGGATCCCAACCCTAACAATTTTCTTGTTTACCCCGCGAGATCCTTGAAAACATTGCATGCATACATACACATCATTGCATTACAGGTACCCTCTTGACAGGCCACTTACCATCTTCGCTGTTTATTTCAGCAATGGCTTTCCAACCGGACAACCAAGATCTCTGGGCTCAGAACGCCCAACTGCAAGAAATGTTCTTGAACCTATCCCATGGGCAAGAAGAAATAAGGGCTCTCCTCACAAGGAACTTGACCCTAGGGAATGCAGGGGGTATCAGGAACGATCAGCTGGAAGGGATACAAATTGAGTTGGCAACCATGAAGATCCAAATGATGGGGCAGTTGATAGGCCAAATGACTCTCATTCAGGACTTAGCTCAAAAACAAGAAGAGCTCCGGGTCCTCATCACCAAGCTGCTTCAAAATAATCCAGTGGGGCAAACAACCAAGGTTGAGGTTCCAGTCAGCATTCAACCACATGCGGGGCAAGAAGACAAAGGAAAATCTCCTCAGCATGCTTCAGGGTCAAGAGCCCAACCTCAACGGGGTAGTCAGCGTAAACGATATGCGCCTGGAAGACATTTCTCGGAGACTGATATACCATCATCCTTCATACTGAAGTGCTTGTTGGAGGTCAAGCTGATCACTCTAAAGGACCCTCCTAAGAATCCGAATATGACACCTTCAAGTTATAACCCCAACACCCACTGCGCTTATCATTCAGACAGCCCGGGGCATGCTACAGACGACTGTTGGACCTTGAAGAACAAAGTCCAGGACTTGATTGACGAAGGGGTGCTGGAGTTCATGCCAGATGGCGAGATGAAAATCTTCCGCTGAGAAATGACTATTTCAAACTAGAGGAGTTTTATTCATTAGAATTTTTCAAGTTGTAATTTTCTTTTGATTGTTCAAACAATTATTGTCATAGCAAACTTTATTATTTTATCAATGCATCGCACATGTCTGTTTTGAATCAATATATTCGCATTCGCTATATTCAAACTGTTTTCATATTCTGTGATGATTAACTCTCGATTGATAATTCTAAGCCTCTTGAGGGAGGATGATGAAAACGATACCACGATCTCTACAGTATGCTTTTGAACAGACCCCGCTGATGAGGTACAGGCATTGTTTCAATCCCTAAACACTGGAGTTATAAGGAAGATAATCCCTCGTCAACCCCTCTGAGCCAAAGAAGTAGGAGTTTTTCTTTTCGAAAATTAAAACCCTTTATCATAACCTGGGGCATGGTAGTTCTCTCAGTTGATCCAAGTGCATAACAAATGGCACCAAAGAGGTCCTTATAAAAAAAAAGAAGACAGTGATGATTCCGAATAATCATAAGGATAGGCAGTCATTATATCTCAAAAATAAAAACCCAATAAGTCAAAACCTATGAAGGAGACTTACAAAACTGGGGCATCCCGCTGACTGTAATCACAAAAAGGAACAGTTCAGGCAAAAATTAGGGATAACGAAATCAAAAAAAAAGGGGAAAGAGGTCACACAAACCCTCAATAACAAAAGAAATGACTGCCTATTCAAAAATTTCAAAATCCGAACCATCACCGGAATATCAGAGCAAAGACTCAAACAAGGTCTAACGCACGATCAACTGAGCTTAGGTTTGAAGAACATCACGAAGAGCGGGTGGGTACAAATAATTTGAGCCTTTATCCTTTGTTTCTTAAACCGTGAACCAGGCCACGCTACAACCCTTATAAGTCCTAGCTGAAGCATGGGTTAGTTCGAAAGCATACTGTTACCAAAGGTATCCTGACTCCTTAAGGCTTGCGGTAAAATAACGAGTTGACATCACAGTTTACAAAAAAAAACTCACCTGCTTTATTGAAAAATGCATTTTCAAAAACTTTGAAACAGACATAAGCTTTGCATTCTTAAGATAACATTGTTTGCATATGATTATTTGTTTGAACAGCAGAGAACTTTGCGCAACGAATATCCGATGAACGAAAGTCCCCTCAACAAAAGAGTCACCGCCAGTGGAAGAAACACTCTCCAATCAAAGGGCATGGCATGATCAGTGGCCATCATCTGGGGCAGTTAAGTCAAGATTCGGAGAATCTCTCAAAAGGCCAACCAGCTTGGGGCAAATCTCCATCTGGATCACCTAGGGCATTCCGACAACGAATCTTGCCTGATCAGACATCTTCTAGTGGTACGGAAACACAATACTTCTAACAGGGGCAACTCCCTACATCCTGAGAACGCGAACATAGTCGAAAAATACTGCGCAAAATCAAATACCCGCTAGGTTGACACACCTAGGCAAAAATAAGGGCTTCCCGGCGAACCAAAAGGGTTCGGGCAAAAATAAGGGATGAAATGAAAAAATCTGTACGCCCGGCAAGTCGAAAACCTGAAAAGGCGGCTTGGGCAAAAATGGGTATCCCGGTGGACTGAAAACCCGAAAGGGCGGTCCAGTCAAAAGTTAGGAATTAAAGCGTACGACTATGTCCTGTCATCCTGTCACTTGCCTACCAGAAGAAGATTTGTCAACCGGTAGTCATCAAGCGCCACCACAGGTATCTTCTCCCACATCAGAAACAGGGGCAATAATGAGTTTTCCAAGCAATCTAGTTGCTCTGTCCACCAAGGTACCAAGGTAAGTTCAGCCGAAGAACATAACCAATATACCTTAATTCCCCAGAGAGTGAGCCAGCAAGTCAATGCACTCTCCCCAAGCAAAGTTGTATTATCAGCCCTAAGGAAGTTGGGTATCCCCCGCAGATCTCAACATTCCCCAGCACAATATACGGACATTCTTAACAAGCATCCCCGACAGTCTTGATCTAAGATTGTTCCCTGGCGGTATACCAGACATTCACCGGAGCCACTTCCCCAATATATCTCAAAAAAATTTCCCCATGAGAGTCCAATCAAGATTTCCCCAGGACAGTTTGAATCATCTCCCCAACATGAAGCTTATCCCCAGTAGATTCTAGAAGCTTCTCCCCCGCAGAGCACGAACGCGTCTCCCGACTTTATCCAAAGGTTATTTCCCTACCAGGATATAACTGGGTTATCCTCAGCCAAAAGCCACAGAAAGATCGTCCTCGGCAAAGTCTTCCTATCCCCAGCGGAGTCTATTAACACTTCCAACATAACAACGGTATCCCCAGCGAAGTTATCATCAACATCCCAGCAAAGTACCTTTCTCCCCACAGAGTATTGTTCCCCAGCAAGATCGCTAGAGTAGTTATTCCCCGCAGAGTAATCTCTTCGCCAAGTTTATTCCCCAACGAAGTTATCTTCTCCTATCGGTATTCTTGCAACTATCATCCCCAGCGGAAACAACAAAGCACTATTCTCCAACATCAGCCCAGGATATGACTTCCCGGCACCCGTCAAGGATTTACTTTCCTAGACAAAAACATACATTCATAAACATCACATACATCATGATACATGCATAAACGCATCATATCTTACGATCTCAGTTATGTTGAGAACATCATTGCTTGATCCATATCATGCATTGCATATGACTAACCTTTACCTTTCAGGAAAGATCCAGTTAAGTTCTCAGCTATATTTCAAGACCTTGCCTGGTTCAGTTAAATCGACTCCTAAAGATTTTTCCGATGCCGATCCAGTCAAAGGCCTTCTCTGGTTCAGTCAGATCGACCCTAAGATCTCTCTGATTCTTATCCAGTTGAAGTTATTCCAAGAAGTTGCCTGGTTCAGTTAAATCGACTCCTAAAGATTTTTCTGATTCTTATCCAGTCAAAGGCCTTCTCTGGTTCAGTCAGATCGACCCTAAGATCTCCCTGATTCTTATCCAGTTGAAGATTCCAAGACCTTGCCTGGTTCAGTTAAATCGACTCCTAAAGATTTTTCTGATGCCGATCCAGTCAAAGGCCTTCTCTGGTTCAGTCCGATCGACCCTAAGATCTCCCTGATTCTTATCCAGTTGAAGTTATTCCAAGACCTTGCCAGGTTCAGTTAAATCAACTCCTAAAGATTTTTCTGATTCTTATCTAGTCAAAGGCCTTCTCTGGTTCATTCAGATCGACCCTAAGATCTCCCTGATTCTTATCCAGTTGAAGTTATTCCAAGACCTTGCATGGTTCAGTTAAATCAACTCCTAAAGATTTTTCTGATTCTTATCTAGTCAAAGGCCTTCTCTGGTTCAGTCAGATCGACCCTAAGATCTCCCTGATTCTTATCCAGTTGAAGTTATTCCAAGACCTTGCCTGGTTCAGTTAAATCGATCCTAAGATTTTTCTGATTCTTATCCAGTCAAAGGCCTTCTCTGGTTCAGTCAGATCGACCCTAAGATCTCCCTGATTCTTATCTAGTTGAAGTTATTTCAAGACCTTGCCTGGTTCAGTTAAATCGACTCCTAAAGATTTTTTTGATTCTTATCCAGTCAAAGGCCTTCTCTGGTTCAGTCAGATCGACCCTAAGATCTCCCTGATTCTTATCCAGTTGAAGTTATTCCAAGACCTTGCCTGGTTCAGTTAAATCAACTCCTAAAGATTTTTCTGATTCTTATCCAGTCAAAGGCCTTCTCTGGTCCAGTTAAATCGATTCCTAAAGATTTTCCTGATGAAGACTCAGTTGAAGATTCCAAGACCTTGCCTGGTTCAGTTAAATCGACTCCTAAAGATTTTTCTGATGCCGATCCAGTCAAAGGCCTTCTATGGTCCAGTTAAATCGATTCCTAAAGATTTTCCTGATGAAGACCCAGTAGAAGACATCCAAGATTCTCTCATCGTTACTGTTGAGGTAGTAATCTCCCCAGGTTCTCTCATCGTTACTGTTGAGGTAGTAATTTCCCCAGGTTCTCTCACTGTTACTGTTGAGGTGGTAATCGCCCCAGGTTCTCTCATCGTTACTGTTGAGGTAGTAATCACCCAAGGTTCTCTCATCATTACTGTTGAGGTAGTAATCGTCCCTGATCCATTCATCATCCTGCTGAGGGTGCGTCTGAAGGGTTTAAAGATTCAATTCCTGAAACCAGTCAGAGCACATCTACACAAAGAGTTTGAAGACCAACTCCCGTAACGGGTCAGGTAATCATCTTTCTTTTTCAGGTATGCAAGTTCTCGCTAAGGAATCTCTTACGCGATCGACACCCAGATGGCATCTATAAGCCCATCCATCTATCCATCACCTCTCAAGATGGCATCCGTAAGCCCATCTTCCTATCCATCAATCTCCAAATGGCATCTGTAAGCCCATTCCCACCATCACACTACTACGTGAGCGCAAATTTCTGGGCACTCTAGTGTTCAATCATCTTCCACCTTCGGATTACGAAAGGCACGTCAGCCAATCTACATCCTCAGGTCTAAGAAGATTGAACAGGGGCAACTGTTGTACCCCAAAATTTTCCCTCCCATATTCTTTAAGATTTTCCAAGGTCAAGGTTCAAAATCTCTCAAGGGTTGCACAGTCCAATGGCCTCCTAACAGTCAAAGATTAGGGTTTTGGTTCTGGCAAAGAAGTTGAAGTTTCCAAGGGTCCAATCAAGTCCCACATGCCCATAAACATGGTCAAGCATCCATATGCCAAGTTTCAAGACTCACAGCACAAAATTGCACAGTCAAAAACCCTAATTGCCTCACAGTCAACTGCAGGGGCAAAATGGTCATTTGACAGTCAAAAGTCCAAATTTTTGGTCAAACATCTTATTTTGAAGCCACAAACATCATTTGATCAATTCTTGATCATGATTCTCAAAGCATGGCTCAAAAAGTCTCAAGATGCAAAAGTTTCTATATTTGGACAGTTGAAAAAGTCAACTGCAAATTGACCAAGGCATAACTTCCACATGGTTCATCAGAAAAATTCCATCCAAAGCTCATTTTGAAGAGAATGACATTTCCTACAACTCCTCTTCACACTTCAAGTCCACGAAATGCTCTCACAAAAAGTTATCAATCTCAACATTATAGGTCACTTTCAAAAGTCAACAAAAAGGCACTTTAAGTCAAAGACCATAACTTGAGATTGGTGAGTCAAAATGACATGGGACCAAAGGCATTGGTTAGAGGACTTCAAGACCTTTCCAAAATGTCCAAGAACATGATCAAAGCTTAAACATTGAGCAAGATATGCCTTGTGGAAGTTGGGAAATTTTTGGGAATTTTGAAAAGTCAACTTTGCTTCAAATGCCTCAAAATTGCTAATTGGCCTCAATTTCTTCCAAGAATCATCACCCAAAAGCTATGCACGACCCATTGACATCCAAGGGAGTTATTTTATCATTTTTGATTAATTATTTGAATTATTATTATTATTAATTCACTTAATTAAATTAAATATGACAAAAATAGCAAATCAATGTTTCCAAATCTTTTTATACAGCATATGCACTCTTTATTCACTCAAGATTTCGTGCACATCCAAAAGGGAAAGAATCTCCCATGATTAGCAATGTTTTGATGGAAAAAAGATTGAAAAAGATGCTTGAAAAGTCAAATATTGAAACATTGATTGAATGGATTTTGGGCTTTGTTTTCTAACCTAAATAATTCCTCATACATATGCAAACACAACCCTAATCAAAAGAACAAGCATGCTGCGTTGAAACCTAAAAACAACATTGCAATTTTTGACCAAAAATTTGGAAACTGAAAACTGAATTGCAGGGTGTTTCAAGGCCTCAAAACCATCTCAATCCATTCCTGATATTGCCAGGGAACTTTTCCAGTCAAAATCACGCTTCCATATTCAAGGAATTGGTAGATAAAAGCTGGACTTTCCTTTGAAATATTCATATTCGTATTTGATTTTTCATGCATGATTACTGAGTTTTAATGATTGGTTTATATTAATATGAGTATGCTGAAGCTATTGGTGTCTTCTAATGGAACTAACGTTGCCTGTATGAGAAAATGCCATGGAAATTTTCTAGGGTTTCAGGAGCTTGAAATTAGGGACTTCTTCATGAGGAAAAATTAGGCCATGAGACCTAGAACAATGCACTCGTGACATTCCAACGAATCCAAATCACTCATCGTGCCTTTTTTATGATTGCTCAATTTCTATTCGCTATTTTTCGTTGTTTCAGGTTGTGGGGGTTTAAAACCCCCGCTATCTAGCTTATATTTTCAGGCAAAACGAAGAATCCATGAGGAAGACGCTGAGCTGTAGGCATATGATTGGTATATTTGAAAGTTAGCGCGTTTTTTTATTTGGTTTCAGTATAATTCTTGCTTTCACATATATTATTTCTATCTTATTATACTAACAAACACGCGTGCATAGCTCAGTTTGTGGACAGGGATAGTTGCAAGCATTGGGACCTGGGTTCGATTCCCAGGTCCCCCACTTTATTCAATAATTTTTCTTGTAACATGTTTCCATGCAGTGCTTCATCAAGGGACCACCATGCAACTCTAGATCTGTGCTTGCCACATGTCCCTGAAGGCCAATCTAATGGCCATCACCAGCAATCCACCATACGCACCAGTCAACCACTCCTCACACAAACGTTGAAAGTCAACATGGGCCTGGAATTCTTGGGCCAAACTGCTTTCTATGAACCTCCTCAATTTGGATCAACACCCTCCATGTTTGCATTTCTTTCTCTCTTTTCTTTTCTTTTATTTATTCTTTTTAATTAATTGTTTTCCATTAATTCACAAAAATTTTATAACATAAAAAAAAACCAGAAAATCATAAAACAAAAAATATGTTTCATTAATATTAATTTCTATTAATTTTGTAAATAAATTTAATAACCAATTTAGTTTTAATTTAGGGTTTTAATTTTAATTTACTTCTTAATAACTAAAAAACATAAAAATTAGGGTTTCTAGCATTTTTACTCTTTTTCTCAATAAATAAGTTTTTTTTTCCTTATTATAATAATTATTATTATTAATTAATTTGGTAAATAAACTTGTCATTAAATAATTAGGTTAAATTAGGTCAAACTTAAACATTTTTCTTTAATAAATTAAAAACAATTTAGAACTAGGTTTTTATTTAACTTTTAATTCCAATTAATTCTCTTTAATTTCATAAATACCAAAAAACATAAAAACAAGTTCTTTTCTTTATTTAATCATTAATTACTTTCAATTCCAATTTAATTTCCTTAAAGGGTCCAACGCCCTCGCACTCTCGATTTTTATTTCTTTTCGCATCTATTTTTATTTCTTTTGTGGATATAATGTATTTGCCCCAAGGCCTTGTAATAGATGATTAGGACATTTACCTTCCGCATTTTATTTCAAAATCGGGTCTTTGTTAATTTGGCGATGTAGACCCGCGCCTTGTAATAGCGTAGGACTTTTATTTTTCCGTACTTTAAATTCCGCACTCTTAAACTGTTAATCACATGAAAGAATGTATGCCCGAATAAAATCAAAGCGTAGACCACCAAATGCATGACAAGAATAAAATATGACTGAAAACGACACACAATTCACACACCACTCTTAGGGTACGCCTCACTGTTGCCTTACCTTCGAAACGTGGTTGTCGAGTATAGGACGTCTTAGTAAGTCCTTATGTCCATTGATCCCGTTGCCTCAAAACAAGTTGCCTCAAAACAAGTTTCCTCGAAACGGTTGCCTCGGACTAAAAAAGGATCAATGGCATAAGGGTAGCTTCTAAGGTGTCCTACTGTTGCTCTGGTGACCACACTGTCCCTACAAACGAATTGACCCGAACACCTCCAACGGTGGTGCTACCTACCTCTCAATGGTGGGATGGCATTACCTTAAGGACATTAACACAGCCTAATTCCTTAGGGTAAGTAGATGACTCGTAGATACTTGCTCTATTTCAAAAACAAATCAAAACTTCTTTTCACACCGACACTTTTCAAAAAGCTTTCAAAAACAACTTTTCAAACACTCTTGAGGACTGATACAAGAGTCGAACTGAAATTTTAAACGAAAATTTTTCAAACCCACTCACTCTGAAAAGCAAACACTTTTGAAAACACAAATGAGCAAGTATCTAAGAGCCCATGGATAACCATGGATAGAAAGGGTGCTAACACCTTCCCTTTCTATAAATCTACCTCCCGAACCGAGAACTAATCTCAATAAGGAATTTTTCTGTGCTTTTGTCCTTTCCATATTGGAGAAAATAAAAGACGGTGGCGACTCTTACTTCCGCGACATTTCGCGAACCAGCGTTAAACAGTCAGTTCCAGATCCACCGATCATACATACATCTAGCAGAGTTATAAGGAAAGCGATAAAGACAGAAAATAAATTTCCTACGTTATTACAAAGCTTCGAGAAGGGGGATACAAACCACAAAATTTAGGGTAAATAGAAAGCAAAATAAAAAACCTATTTAATCTATTATAACCTTTAGCAGTTACAAAATTATGATAAAATTAATACAAAAGTAAGAAAAACACGAAAATTGCAAGAAGAAACAGGGAGATTATTTGATGAAAAATAATTGATGATTAATTGATTTTTATTTTATTTTGAGAAAAGAGAATTAAAACCTAATAAAAACCTAAGTTATTTTTAATTGAAGAAAAGTTTAATAATGAAAGGAAATTAATTTAATTAATTTACTTAAAGAAAAAAAAGTTAACTTGATTTAATTAAAATTAAAGAAAAAGAGTTAAGTTGATTTAATCAAAAAAACCTAAATCTAAATTAGTTTTAATCAATTAATTAGAAAAAAGTTAATTATATTTGTAAAAAAAAAAGAATTGTAAAAAAAGAACTGATGTCAAAAAAGACTTGCACCTTAGTAACACACTCTCCTACCGCTGGGGAGGCCCTTACACTCGGTAGTATAATAAATCAAAAATGTATATAATACAAAGTGAATATTGACATCAGACAAACAACAAAAACGCACGCGCCCTTGTTTGAATGGACCAATCAGGGCTCCTTAAAATGCCACACGGATTCACCCACCAGTTAAATTACCTTGGATGGTGGTTCCGGTTATCACCTCCGGTGATGTGAAAATCAAACCTGCATAATTCAAACGAAAAAGAAAAGAAAATGATCCTATTTGACTAATTAAGGCCATGCGAATCCCATTGTGCGGTTAGTTTGACCTAACAATGCTTGTATTGCAAGATCTGAAACGTCAAAATCTTCATTCCCTAACAATGGCACGATGTTGTTTCTGTGTTAAAACTCAAATGTAAAACGTTCGAAAGACTTAAATTATGGATACGAATCATGTTGGCATGCTTGCAATGATTGAAATCATGTTGAAATTTGTAAACGAAAACTTACCAACTTACCAATTAGAGCTAGTGCAAAGGAGGATTCAGGGGTTGATTCGCGATGAGTGAGGTCTGGTATAGACTCCTGGAAACCACAGGAAGATGGTACGAGGCTTGAAACTGCTTGAATATGGCTGGAAATTGCTACACGAAAATGCAAGTTTCTTTGAAAAATATGGAGAAATTTGGCAAGATTTTTAGAGGTTAGGATGCGTATCTTGTGCTTTTGATCTTGTATGTATATATAGAGGAAGAAGTAAGGTGAACAAAAAATGGCAAGGAAACCAAGCAATCATGGCCATAAGACAAGAATCAAACACACTTATAACCTTCCATTTTTGATATTTTTCTTGCCATTTTCAAGTTCGCACGGTTTTGGCATATTCTTCATGTGTTATTGGGCCTCCATGTGATTAAAATTCAAAGCCCACGTGCCTTGGCCCAACGATTTTGTATTTCATTTGATTTAATTGTATTTAAATGAATAAAAATTTAAATAAAAGAAATAAAAATAATGAAAAATATGTGAATGGATTTAGAGGTACTCTGACACATTGTGAACATGTTTGAACATTAAAAGTTAGGTCCACTAGTTCAAAATTTCAAGTTTGCTCACTTTGCACTTCATGTATTTCCTCAAAACTTCCTAACTTGCACTGGTCATAACTCTCTCAATTTTCATCTTTTGAAGGTGATCCGGGACTTTTTCGAAAGCTCAAGATGTCCTTTACAATTTCTATTTTAATCATTTTTGCAATTTGAGACTTTATCTTGATGTAAGTGGCCTTGACAAAAAGTGTCTTTTTGTTGACTTTTGAAATGACCTATAATGTATGGGCTCATATCTCTCAGACGAAGCACTTTTTGGACTTGATCACACTTATACAAAGTTGTAGAGAATTGAATTTCCTTCAAAATGGGATTTGGTTGAGGAAAAGTTGATGAAGCATGTGAAAGTTATGCTTGGTCAAAGTTCAGTTGACTTCTCCTAAGGAAACCTTAATTTGACAACTTTTGACTTTGGATGATTTGAGGACTTTCCTTGAGGAACCATGATCAACCATTGATAAAATGTTGAATATCACTTCAAAATATTGATTTTGACCAAAAATCTCGAAGTTTGACTGTATGTTGACCATAGTTAACTTTTTATCCAATACAGTTAATTCTCAATCATCTGAGCTATTGACTGAGAAAACTTGTGATGCAAGACTTGAAACTTGGCATGAACATTTTTGAATACATATATAGAATCATGGAAACCACTTGAGACCTTTGCAAACTAAACTTCCTTGAAAAACACAAAACCCTAGTTGTGGACCCATTGCTTAGGAGGAGAATTTGTTTGATCAATTCTTGAGCCATCTTGAGCCATCTTGAGCAAATGAGGACCTCATGAGAATGTCTTGAAGAAAAATGGGAGGGAAAAATTTGGGGTACAACAGCTGCCCCTGTTCAATCTTTTTAAACCTGAAGAGTTAGATTGGCATGTCCGCCACTCGTGACTTGAAGGTAGAAGATGATTGAACACTTAAGTGCCCAAAAATTTGCATTCGCATGTGCAGGAAATAACATTGTAGGTTAATAATATCGAGAATGGGCTTAACGATGCAATTTAGAGAGGTGACTGAGATTCGTCAGATATGGGCTTATAGATGCAATCCAAAGTGAATGTCGATAGAAGTATCAGGAGGAGTCCACACTCGACTGTATCTGAGGATGCTTTTCAGAATAAACCTGTTCGATTCTTCCTGAAGGAAATGCTTTCCAGAATGAATATTCTGAAAGAAAGTATTTGTCATGTAGATAGTTTCCCCGTCCTGTTTTGGGAATTGATCTACAATTTGCTTGCTGGTAAACCCTTCCTGTTTCAGGAGTTCATCTCATTGGTGATAAAGATAGTCGACCCGTCCTGTTTCTAGAATTGATCTTTATCTGACCATAAAAAAGTAAGATAGTTTCCCCATACTATTTATGGAGTTAATCTTCAACCTGTTCATGTAGATAGTTGCCCATCCTGTTTCGGGAATTGATCTGCAATCAGTTTGTTGGTAAATCCGTCCTATTTTGAGAGTTCATACCATTGGTGATAAAGATAGTTGCCCCGTCCTATTTAGGGAACTAATCTTTATCTAGCCATAAAGAAATAAAGATAGTTTCCCCGTCACGTTTCAGGAGTTAATCTTTGATCTGTTCATGTAGATAGTCGCCCCATCCTATTTCGGGAATTGATCTATAATCAGTTTGTTGGTAAACCTGACTTGTTTTGGGAGTTCATACCATTGGTGATAAGGATAGTCGCCCCGTCATATTAAGGGAATTGATCTTTATCTGATCATAAATAAAGAAATATAGTTTCCCTATCCTGTTTCGGGAGTTAATCTTTTCTCGGTTGTATAAATAGTTTGCATGTCCTGTTTCGGGAGTTAGTCTTCAACCTGTGTGAAAATTGTTGATGATGTTTGTCTATTGGTAGACTTAAATTGAAAGGATAAAGAGTTATATGTATGCAATATCATGATGTATGAAATGTATTGTGTAATGATGTTCTCAAAGTAAATGAGATTGTGCCATATGCGCTTCGTATGCATATGCCATGATGTTTGTAAATAATGAATGAATGTGAAATGTCGTTGAAGTGTAGCTCCATATAACATCTTGCTGGGAAAAAAATCCATGAATGGTGATGGGGATTTTTGTACCCCAAAATTTTCCCTCCCATGTTTCTCAGTACATGTCAAGTAAGGTCCTCAAATTGCTCAGGGAAGTCCAAGGGTTGACCAGACAAACTCTCTCCTAGGGCAGTCTACCTCAAATTAGGGTTTCATTTTGCATCAAGATGCTTGAGTCAAAAGGATCTCAAATGCTCACCATTGCCATAATATGTTCTCAAGATCATCCATGTCAAGTTTCAAACCTTGCAGAGGAAGTTTGCTCAGTCAACTACTCAAATGCCTGAAAATCGACCGTGCTAGGGCAAAAGTCAATTGTGGCCCACATACAACCAAACTTCAAGATTTTTGGTCAACATTCTCATTTTGAAGTATTATTCATCATTTGATCAAGGGTTGATCATGATTCCTCAAGGATTTCTCACAATTCATCAAAACCCAAAAGTTGCTAAATTAGGGTTTTGCAGGAAAAGTCAACTTAACTTTGACCAAGCATAACTTTCTCATACTTTATCAAAAATGACCCATCCAAATCTCATTTTTAAGAGGATGTAATTACCTACAATTCATCTTCATCTCCCAAGTTCAAAATATGCACTCACAAGAAGATATGAATTTGGACATTATAGGTCATTCTGAAAAGTCAACAAAAACACCTTTTAGGTCAAAGCTTCATACATGAACATGGAAGACTCAATTGAGATGATACCAAAAGGGTTGCTTAGAGGACATCTTAAGCTTTCTAAAAAGTCAAGAACACATCTCTAGGGTCAAAATTTATGGAGTTATGCATTGGCCAAGTTGACCCTTTTTGCAAAATTGCCAAAAGTCAAATGTGTCCAAAATTGCATTTTTTTGCTAAATGGGCCCAACTTTTTATGCTTGCACTGAGTTTGTAATGTGATCCACGACCCATGATCCTTTAAACTTGTCATTCTTTTATTTTTGTTATTTATTTTGAATTTATTTCATTTAAATCAAATAAAATCAATATAAAATAATGAAAATATCAAAAATCAATAAAACCTTGAGATTTTGTGCATGATTAGATTCATTATACAGCTGGAGACAAGATCAAATCGTGCAAGGCTTCATATGGATAGAAAAGATTGAAATTGCTTGTTTTGGAAAGATTTGGTCCAAGGATGAAATCATTGATCAATCTTCATAATTGGAAAATATTTGATACAAACTTTAACCCTAATGCACTCTAGTATACATAAGAAATGAAGGCAGACTAAAGGAAGGGGCTGGAGGCGTGCAAAGGTAGAGAACCAATTGCAAATATTCAAGAAAAAAAGTGCAAACCAAATTCCAAGTTGTAGGACATCTCAAGCCGTTCTAACCATACCAATCATTTGCTGGACGTCCCAGGATCGTGTTTCAATCGTTAGCAAGCCTCCCCACACTCAGAATCACCCTGTAAGGTTCACACATTTTGCCTCTTTTCTTGAATTCGAATATATTGATTCTGGCATATTTAGCATGATTGATTGGCATATTTATAATCCTTGAGATGTTTGCAAGCTAATGACCATATTCAATTGCATTTTTATTGACTGAACGTAAAACTGCCATGGCTAGGGTTTGTTCTTTGTTTTTAGGGGTTTCTTATACAGGAAAAATTGGACATTGATAATGGTACCGTGATGCTCGTGAGGTTGAAACGAATTGATTGGTACCATTGGTTTTCATTTATCATGCGCGTATAGGATTTTGAAATGCACAGGGGCTATACCTACGCTTAATGTCCGTAGGTAAAAGTTACAAAACGTACAGCGGCGGTGGGAGGAAGAAGATGGATACATGGCGCTCCCTGACTTGCCAGTTTGAATTTCGTGCATTTCAAAGATTAGCATTTTGTTTTTATTATATAATATTTGTTTGTTATTGTATGTACAATTAAAACAGCTAGCTCAGTTGGCAAGCGTGCAAAGAAGGAATGTATAAGGACCTGGGTTTGATCCCCAGGTTCCTTATTTGCTTCATATTATTTTTTAATGAAGGATCAGGTACACCTCGCACTCCAGGATCCACCATGTGCTATCCAGATCTGACCGTTCAACCCATCAAGGCTTCAGATCTAACGCCTCCTCCCTGGAGGACCACCATGCGCCCAGTCAAACGTGCACGTGGGATTGAGCAAAGTCAAAAGGCCTGAGCTTATTGGGCCAAGAAATTCCAAGCAACACCCCCTCTTTTTCTAATGCTATCAGGCCCATTCTTTTTTCTTTTCTCTAATTTATTTCTTTTATTTAATTTAATTTGCTTAATTATTTTTAACAAAATTAATTTCTTTTTCATAAAAAATCATAAAATCAAGAGTTTACAAAAAAATTAGAATTAGTTTGTTTTTTTTTATCAAATTTAATTTAATTTAGTTTAATTTAATTTAGGGAAATTCTAACTTTTTTTATATAATTAAAACCAATTAGAAAAATTAGGGTTAGGCTCTTGTTTGAATATTCATTTCTTTCTTAAAAATAAATACAAAAATAGGTTAATTTAATTATTTTTCTTAAATTAAAATTAATTAGTAATTAGGTTTTTTTATTATTATTATTCAATTGAGCTTTATTTTCTCAAATAACACAAAAACGACAAAAATGATTTTCCCTTTAAATTACAATTAGGTTTAGTTAGGGTCAAAACCATGATTATTTTGCATTCGATTCATCACGCGTTTTTATTATTTTTTGCAATATTGATGTAATTGTCTACGGTATGTAATAGTTTAATCTAGGATTTTCTTTATTTATCGTCTTTTTGCGGGTTTTTTGGCTATGTAATTAATCCCTACCCCGAAGCCTTGTAATAGTGTAGGTTTATTTTCTCGCATTTTAATTTTCGCAAATATTAACTGTTTAGATGTGTGTTAATAGGATTGTATGACAAGATTGCGTGATAATTTAAAACGGCTAGAAAACCCTAATGTGCAAAGATAATAACTGAAATCAAATCACTCGCACATGTGCACTCCTAGGGTATACTCTCACTTCGGTTGCCTTCGGTAAAAAATCATTAAGTATAGGGTGTCTTAGTGGGTGCCCTCCTGTCTAACAAAGATCAAAAGTCCCATTCTAAATGTTGCCTCGGAAACGTCGCCTCGGAAATGTGGCCTCGAATATGATCTTAAGACTTTAGGGTTATTACTAAGACGTCCTAACGTTGCTTTAGTGATCGTACGTCCCTTACGAATTGACCCTTACAACTCCAACGATGGTGCTACCTATTTCTCAATAGTAGGATAGCATTGTCTAAAGGAAACAAGAATAGAAAACGATCTTTTTTCGAGTAGGTAGATGCTAGTAGGTACTTGCTCAAATCAAACTTTTCAAAACAAATTTTCAAAAAAAACTTCGTCACACCCTTGAGGATTGATACAAGGGTTATCACGAAGCAAAACATTTTCAAAGCAAGCACACACACAAGAAATTTTAAAAAATATGAGCAAGTACCTAAGAGCCCATGGAAAACCATGGATAGAAAGGGTGCTAACACCTTCCCTTTCTATAATCTACACCCCGTACTCAGAATATCTCGAAAAATGATTTTTTCTGTGCTTTTTTCCTTTCCGGTTGGATGAAATAAAAGTCGGTGGCGACTCTTGCTTACCGCGATATTTTGCAAACGCAAAACACAAACCAGTATTTCAAAACAGTCGGTTCTGCCACCATATCACAGGGATGAAGAGTATGTGTAATCTTCAATCTTGTCTGGAATGTTGACGCTGGGGACTCATGCTCTCTGTTTGAGGAAAATCCGCTGGGGAACGTTGATTTATGCTTGGGGAGAAGAGTTCAAAATCATTGGTCGTTCATCGATCTACTGGAGAATTTAATTCTTATATACCCTGACTGGGGATAAAAGAGATTGATAACCTTTCGATGCATTGTCTAACCGGGTTTCTGATATGGACGCTTAATCATCTGTAGAGGATAAGTTTGAACGATATCTGGTCCAATTTTAGATTCTATAGCAACTTTCTGGGGATAGAAACATGGACTACCCTTTGCTGGAGAAAGGGATTTTGCCGATGATTTGTAGTAGTCAGAGAAATAGCTCAAGCTGGGGAGAGTGTTTCCTGTTGGGGAAATAAACCCAATTGGGGAAATAAACCTTGTTGGGGAAATAAACCCTGTTGGGGAAATAAACCCTAAGCCTGTTGGAGAAACACTTTACTGAGGAATACTCATGCTGAGGAAATAAGCTCTACTGGAGAAAATAATTTTTCAGGGGATTTTAAAACTTAGGAGGAATGATCTCGGGTAGGGAAGAGAATTCCTATGAACTGTGTTGACGTCATAATCTTAGACAAGGATTGGGACTCTGTTGGGTAGCGATGTTGCCAGGGTAAAGATCTTATTCCCTCATCTGCTAGGGAAATCTGCTGGCAAATTAAGTTATTTCAGCCTTGCGGGGAGTGTATCTTTCTTGAAAATGAGCTTGGGAATATGACTCTGTGGGGATAATCCTGTGATAATTTATGGATGACTTGAACATTATCCCAACTCCTAGAGTCTTGAGCAAATTCTTATTCCTGTTTTTATGCATATATTTGTTAACAGTAATCATATTCATATGCATATGTTCATTCAATTTAGTTATTGGACGTTTTTGCAAACAAAATAGAAGAAAAAAAATGTTTGAATTTTTGAAATGGTATTTGTATTGATATTTTGTATATAAACAGGAGATTTTGTACAAAGAGACATAAATAATAGTAAGAGGAAATCGTCGCGAAAATGAAGAAAGATTACAAAGGGAAAACATATAGCTATGTGAAAATAATCTCGTCGTGTTTCAACATTGTTATTGCCCCTATGTCTTCGAGCATCTCATCCCTTGTTATCGGAAGAAGTTGATTGAATTGATCTGTACCATTTGAACCTGATATTGGTAACAAGGCTTGCTGTGAGTGATCCAACAGGACATAGTTGTACACTTTAATCCCTAACTTTTTCCTGGACTGCCGTTTCGGGTTTCAGTCCACCGGGATACCCCTTTTTTCCCAAGCCGCCTTTTCAGATTTTCGGCTTGCCGAGTTTACAATCTATTTAAATTCTTATCCCTAATTTTTTCCTGAACCCTTTTGGTTCACCGGGATGCCCTTATTTTTTCCTAGGCCGGTCAACCTAGCGGGTCATTTTTATGTGTAGTATCTTTTGACTATGTCCGCGTTCACAGTATGCAGAATGTCTTCACCGTCCATGGTGGTTAATATCATAACACCACCATAAAATATTTTCTTAATCATAAACGGCCCTTCGTAGGTGGGAGTCCATTTGCCCCTGGGATAAACTTGCGGTAGAATGATGCGCTTTATTACCAAGTCACCAGCCTGATATACCCGATGTTTGATCTTTTTGTTGAATGCTTTGATCATACGCTTCTGATACATCTGACCGTGACAGACATCCGCAATCCTTTTCTCGTCAATTAGATTTAACTGATCCAACCTAGTCTGAATCCACTCTTCTTCGTCTAAGTCTGCATCTTTCATAATTCTCAGAGAAGGAATCTGAATTCGGCGGGTAGAACGTCTTCCATACTATAAACCAGAGAGAATGGGGTTGCCCTAGTTGATGTTCGAACTGAAGTGCAATAGACATGGAGAGAAAATGGTAACATCTCGTACCAGTATTTGTAGGTCACAACCATCTTTTTCACAATCTTCTTTATGTTCTTATTGGCGGCTTCCACTGCACCATTCATCTTTGGTTGATATGGAGACGAGTTATGGTGCTTAATTTTGAACTTCGTGCTGAGTTCAATGATCATAGTGTTGTTGAGATTAGTACCATTTTCTGTAATAATCCTCTCGGGGATGCCATACCGACGTATAAGGTTATTCTGAATGAACCGGGCCATGACGTTCTTGGTAATAGAGGTAAACGAGGCTGCTTCAACCCACTTTGTGAAGTAATCAATGGGAACGAGGATGAAGCGATATCCGTTAGAAGCGGTAGGCTTAATCTCTCCAATCATATCAATGCCCCACACCGTAAAGGGCCAAGGAGCAGTAAAGACATTCAGAGGTACAGGAGGCACGTGTACTTTATCAGCATAGATCTGGCATTTATGACAAGTTCTCGAGTGGTGGTGACAGTCGGTTTCCATAGTCGACCAATAGTAACCTACTCCCAAGATCTTCTTAGCCATAATATGGCCAATAGAATGAGTGCCAAAGATGCCTTCGTGTATATCCTCCATAATCTTTTCTGCTTCTTTCTTGTCCATACAATGAAGCAGAGTCGAATTATGATTGCGCTTGTATAAAATTCCGTTGCTAAATAAGAACTTAGCTGAGAACCTCCGTAGGAATTTCTTGTCATTGACCGATGCTTCTTCAGGGTACTCTTGAGCCTCAAGATACCTCTTCACTTCATAAAACCAAGGTTTCTCTTCTACTCTGTCGGTATCAACTTCGTAACAATGTGTTGGTTCATCTAATCTTTCAATGGTGATTCTGGGAGCCTCGTTATCCCATCTGACCTTGAACATGTATGAGATTATAGCCAATGCATCTGCCAGCTAATTCTCTTCTCGCGGGATGTGCTTAAAAGTGATTTCTTCGAAGTACGTGATCAAAGTTAACACATGCTCTTTATAAGGAATGAGATTCGGGTGCTTTGTATCCCATTCTCCCTTGATCTGACTGATCACCAGGGTTGAGTCCCCATATACATCCAAGAACTTGATTCTTAGGTCAATAGAAAATTTAATGCCCATAATCATGCTTCGTATCTGGCCATGTTGTTGGTACAATCAAAGCATAATCTGGCGGTGAATGGCGTATGGAAACCATGAGGAGAGATAATCACAACACCAATTTCGTTTCCAAGTGCATTGGAAGCTCCATTGAAAACCATAGTCCATTAGATCCTGGTTCAGGTCCTTCATATAGTCCAGGCTCTTCATAATCTATAACTAGCATAATATTCTCGTCTGGGAATTTAAAATTCATAGGATGATAGTCATCTACAGCTTGATGCGCCAAATGATCTACCAGTACACTTCCCTTGATTTCCTTTTGAGTTGTGTACTGGATGTTGTATTCTGTCAAGACCATTTACCATCGGGCTATTCTTCCGGAGAGAGCTGGCTTCTCGAATATGTACTTGATGGGATCCATCTTAGAAATCAACAGAGTAGTATGAGTTAACATATATTGTCTTAGTCGGCGAGAAGCCCATACCAAAGGGCAACAAGTTTTCTCGAGCAGTTAGTATCTTATTTCATAGTTGGTAAACTTTTTTCTAAGGTAGTATATTGCATGCTCTTTTCGACCAAACTCGTCATGATGGCTAAGTACACACCCCATTGAATTCTCTAGCACTGTGAGGTACATGATCAGAGGTCTTCCTTCAACTGGTGGCATTAGAATTAGAGGTTCCTGTAGGTGCTCCTTGATTTTGTCAAAAGCTATCTGACAGTCGTCGTTCCACTTTACTACTTGATCTTTCTTTAGCAGCTTGAAGATTGGCTCACAAGTAGAAGTCAAATGAGAAATGAACCGGGCAATGTAATTCAGTCGTCCTAAGAAACCTCAGACTTCCTTCTCGGCACGAGGAGCCGTTATCTCTTGAATGGCTTTGACCTTGGTAGGATCAACCTCAATACCTTTACCACCAACAATGAAACCCAGGAGTTTATCGGATCTCACCCCAAAGGTGCACTTGTTTGGATTTAACCTTAGCTTATACTTCCTGAGTCTTTCAAACAGTTTACACAGGTGATCAAGATGCTCTTCTTCAGTCTGTGACCTCGCTATCATGTCATAAATGTAGACCTCTATCTTGTGATGAATCATGTCATGGAATAAGGCTACCATGGCACGTGGATAAGTTGCACCGGCGTTCTTCAATCCAAAAGGCATAACTTTGTAGAAGAAAGTGCCCCACTATATGACGAAGGTAGTTTTCTCCATATCTTCAGGCACCATCTTGATCTAATTATAACTCGAGTTACGATCCATGAAAGAGAATACCTTATGCTGAGCGGTGTTGTCGACCAGAACATCAATATGCGGAAGTGGCAAATCATCTTTAGGGCTCACCCTATTCAGATCCCTGTAATCTACAGACATACGCACCTTACCGTCTTTCTTTGATACCAGAATAATATTAGCAACCCATTGAGGATATGATGTCACTGCTAAGAAGCCTACGTTTAATTTCTTCATAACCTCGACTATGATCTTCTCTGACATCTCGGGATGCATGCGATAAACCTTCTGCTTAATCGGAGAACAACCCTCTTTCATTGGAAGACAATGGACCATAATATCAGTATCGAGCCCTGACATGTCTTCATACGACCAAGAAAATATCTCAACATAGTCATACAACATCTTAATTAACCTGTTCTTGATGTTTCTCTCTAAGTTGACACCTATCTTAACTTCTTTTTTGTCCGTCTCAGTACCCAAGTTTACCACTTCGACTAGTTCTTCATGTGGTTGGATAGCATTTTCTTCTTGTATTAAGAGTATGGCAAGTTCTCCAGGTATTTCACAATCTTTCTCACCTTCGTCCTCGGCTAGGTAGATCTGATTTTAAAAGTCATAAGTGGCAATAGCAGGATTTTTATCAACGAAATCTAGAGTGGATGTGGATCTGCAATGTGGTGTGTGGGTGTGTGTAAGAAACACATAGCTATATTTGAAAGTAATAAAGTATTGAAAATACAAAAAGCATAAAATTTGAATGCAAAAACATCCAATGTTTCATTAGATGAGCATATGCAGATGAAAGATAACAACCCTAACAAGTGGACCGTTGTGCCTCGGGTAAGGCACAAGGCTTAAAGTCATTGTTTTAAAAATTACATATCCAAAAAACTTGAAAGAAAATAAAATGAAATAGAAATTACTCCTGACTAAAGGAGACTGGTATAAAGTCTTTAGCCTTCCAGTTGTTGAGCCTGTTGCCAGTAGTAGGAAAGATCCAGTTGTCAAAGTCACTGTCAGCATTTTCTGTAGTAGAGACATCATCAATAGCATTCACACCTTGGTCATGCTCTGGCATAGGTGCAGTAATTACATTTGGGGTCTCCAGAGGATCAAACTTAATCTCTTTGTTATCAATCAGATCTTCAATTTTGTTTTTCAGGGTCCAACAATTATTGGTGTTGTTCCCATGACTATTAGAATGATAGGCACACTTCACATTTGGTTTCTACGTAGGAGAGGATGTGTTGAGATTTTGAGGAGGATCCCGTAGTGTACCAATTCTTCCTTCAACAAATGATGTAATGCCTGAGACAAAGGAATACTAATCCTGGTGAACTGCCTCCTCGACGCGTCTGACTTATGCTGATTCCCCCGTTGTGGTTGTTGGACAAATGCAAGATTGGAAATCATCACCGCTCCCACAGACTGATGGTGATCATTTTTACCACGACCCTTCTGGCCATAAACATTATTGATTTCTTTCTTATTATTGAACGTCTTCTTTACATCACTAGAAGACACTGCCATTGGAATTTTTCCACTCTTAATACCACTTTCAACTTGTTCCCATTCAAAATTAGCTCAGTAAAACCAGATGATAAACTCCCAATCAACAGATTAAAGAATGGACCTGTCAGAGTGCCCATGAACATATCAACAAGCTCCCGATCAGACAAAGGAGGTTTCACCCTTCCGGCTAAGTCTCTCCACTTTTGTGCATATTCCTTGAACCCTTCATTAGAGCCCATATACATGTTTTGCAATTGCATTCGAGTCAGTGCAAGGTCAACATTATATTGATACTGCTTATAAAAAGTTGTAGCCAAGTCTTCCCATGTACGAATGTTGGTTTCTTCTAGCTGATAGAACCATTCGAGTTGAGTTCCAGACAAACTTTCTTGAAAGAAGTGGACCCATAAATTCCTGTCAATAGTATGGGGTTGGATTTTTCGGACATACGATCTCAGATGAAGCTTAGGACAAGACACACCGTCATATTTAGCAAAGACATGGGCCTTGAACTTGTGGGGGATAACAACCCCCGAGATAAGATCCAGCTCTTCGAAATCCAACCCAGGAACTCTCTGGATCTCCATAGCATTGAGCCAATCTTCCACCTACTTGTACTTGTCTTCAGCCGAAGGATATTGTTAATCTGAATAGTTTGCTTCTTCTTCATCAGAACCCTGGTTGTCAGCCTTCATACTTTTGTCATCTTCCTCTGGGTCATCATTTTCTTCTTCAAACTACAAAGCTCGTTTGACCGTACCTTCGAGTCTCCTACCCATGTTGTGAACGCCGGCCGGTTTCTTAATTTTCTCCTTCCTCTCTTTAGTGATAAGGGCCTTCATTTCTTCTTGCCCCTTAGCTAGACTTAGGAACATCTGTTGGAACTGGGCATTCTGAGCCTGGAGATCTTTAACTATTTCTTCAAGAGCCATTCTTTCTACTGAAATAAACAGCAAAAAGATAAGTAACCTGTCTTGAAACACCTGTCATGTAGTATACATGATATGTATATGTAATGTTTTCAAGGACCTTACGAGATTTAAATTTGCTAACCAAAAGGAAACAGAAACGAAGATTTTTATTAATAAGTTTATGTGAATACAAAAGATTACAAAGGAATAAATTAAAAAATTCCTAAAAACTCTAAGTTTCCCACGGACGCCTCCTCTTTATGTTGATATATGCATTAAGACTTTGCTCTCTATGGAGTCGTTTTGTCAGCTCCAACACCTTCTTCTCACTAGCATAGAACTGAGTCTCAAAGGTGTCACTTTCTTATTTCAGTTGAATCCAAGACTTCTGTAGCTCTTTAAGATCAGTAGGCATATCTGGATGAAGAACGGTGTGAGGAATCTCTCCTTCAGCAACAAGCTCCACAATTACTTGTAAGACAGCGAGATATGGCATTATAAGATTTTGAGCACGAGATCGCACCCATATGAGGTAGGGCTCTAAAGGGATGGAATTATTCAGTCCTAAAGTCTTGCTATTAATCTTGCTCACCATGCCCTAAACATGTATAAGCCTTTAACGATAACCTTGAGGATCATTCTCGTAATCGAATACAATACCCTGGATAAGTGTGTCATGAGGACTATATCTTTGAGCATAACCAAATTGACATAGAGCCAGAGAAGGGTTGTAAGTAATACCTCCCCTAATGCCAAGGAGTGGAACATTAGGGAATTCCCCATAGCGGTCAATGATAGTGAAATCCTCATGAGATCGGGAATACCAGTAGATGTCTGTATGAGAGAGTGACATTATTCTTTGATACCACCTCAAACCTTATTTATTATTCATTATCGAGCGGGGAAGGTGAAAAATAAACCACCTGGATAGAAGAGGTATACAACACATGAGAGTTCCTCTCCTCTTCATAGTACGAGTGTGAAGATAATGCAATATGTCTCCGAGCAAGGTAGGCACAATATTACGAGCAAGAAATACCTTGATGGCGTTCACATCTATGAGCTGGTTTGGATTAGGGAATAACACCAATCAATAAATTAGCAGGGCCAAGATCTCCTAGAATTCCTGAAAACTTATAGCATCCAGAAACAATTGGGCCTTCTCTATCAAAAATTTAGCAAGAAAGCTCTTGACTCCACTTCTCGTTTCCCAATTAGATACAATGTCAGACTGCTTCAGATGTAAAGCCGCTACAATATCTTCTGGTTTTGGAGCTTCCTCTAAATCGATGAAGGGTGTCTGATCAAGAACAGGTACTTCCAGTATTTAAGAGAACTCCTCCATTGTGGGTAGTAACTGATAATCTGGAAAGATGAAGCAGTGATGTGCAGGGTCAAAGAACTGGAATATAACACTTATCATGTCTTCGTCAAAACCCGGGGTAACCAGACTGAGTAGTCGACCATGCCTTTTAATGAATGGAGAACTTTCGGGAACATTTGAGACTAAATCCTTAAGCTGGGGAGGCACCCTTACAAAGTTGATCCTAATAGTGTTTCTGCGATCGGAGGCCATAACCTATAACAAAGAAAAAAGGTAAATCCCTTGGTCCTTGAAATGGTTAGTGAAAATGATATGGTATGATGTCATGATTTTATGATGTCATGTTCGAACAATTAATCATAAACAAAACACACAAGTACTTAGGTTTAAGCTTGCATAGAGTTTATAGGTAAGTGCCCTCTTGAAGTTTTAGTTGGATCAACCTGTCCTAAAAGAAGTAACCGGGTTCTAGAAGCCTCAATATCACTGATCTTTCTCCCAGGCTTTGTTTAAGCACAAGCATCTGATTTGCGACCGAAATATCCCGAGAATCCAATCTCAATGAGTGTAGCATTGAGTATCAACCAACTTCAGTCTGCATCAAAGCCGGCTATCTCACTACTTTCTAATGGCTAAGTTGTGTCAACTAAGGTTCTACGGTCAGTTAGTGCTTATGACACCACGCGGCAACCCAACACTCTCCTTGACTGACTCAAGGGACACTGACACCAACCAATGTGTCGCACTAACATAGCCATCACTTCTACCATATCAGTATATGCCATATAGTTTCAATAATCTATTGCTACTTACCTAAAATGCCTCCAGATCTCGGTATAGGATCTTGACAAAAATAAACCCCAGCAAAACCCTAAAATGTAAAGCATATAAATCAAGCAAGTAAATAATTTTAAATATGATCTAGCTCTAAGGTGACCCCACTTTTAGTTCTCCCCAGCAGATTCATCAGTTCTGTAAAAGGGTGGGAGAACTGACTTTTGGTTTTGCGTTTTATCGCAAATGTTGCGGATAACAAGAGTCGCCACTGACTTTTATTTTATCTTGTAAAGGAAAGGGTGAAAAGAACAGGAAAGACCTTTGAGAATTTTCTAAGTAAGGGGGGTAGGTTATGAAAAGGAAAGGTGTTAGCACCCTTTTCATCAGTAGTCATCTACGAGCTCTTAATCGCTAACTCACTTTTGAAAATGCTTTGTGAATGTGTAAGTTCGAAAATATTTTGAAAAAGCCTAAGTGCGGAAAACTTTGTAATGATTCTCGTATCGTTGAGAACGCATACAAAGTGTTTGTTTTGAAAATATTTTAGAAAATAACTGTCTTGTGTGAGTGTTAGCTGGGAATTTCGATTATAAAAGTTTTGAGGCTTTTTGATCTAAGAAAGAGTTGTTCGAGGGAAAGTATAAGAAAGTTTTTATGGAATCTTCGATTGATGAAGAGATAGTAAAGAGTTTTACTATATTGAACCATTATTGAAGGGTTCGTCTTTGAACTGTGCAAATATAAGTTATTCGAAGCATTACAAAGAAAGATATTTCGATCGTCATGTTGTTTGAATTGGCGCTTCAAAAAGAAGAAGATTTCAAATTCAAAATCTTCGATCTTATCTAAAGAGACACGTGGAATTCTAATAGTTAGAAAGACATGAAATCTTCGAACATGGCGTGTTTTCGTAGAAGGACCGTTAGGGTCAAATCAGTATAAATAGAAGTCTTAGATGTTAGAAAAAGGTGTGTTCGAATTGTATACAAACTTTAAACATCTTGAGATCATTGTAACCATAGGAAAACCTTGTTATTATCCGTACAATGTTTTCTTTTGAATCAGACTGTAAGAACACTAAGACTATGTCCTAGGATCAATCTAGTTGATCCTGTAAGTTACCAAAGCATAAGATTTGGAAGAATAGCGGTTGTTTTTTCAGAAATCACTAGTAAACAAATTGGGACACCCAGTGGGACGGTGTCGAAGTGTTTTAGTCACATTGTTTATATTCTTTCGATTTGGGTCTTTATAGCAGTTTCTGTTAAAAACTTATTCTTGCTCAGTATATAAACCTTATAAGTGGTAAGATAACCAACAACAAACAACCAATACCCAAAAGAAAACAAACCAGAAAGATGGTTGTGATCGGTGGAAATAGAACTGACTGTTTTGAAATGCTGGTTCGCAAAATGTCGCGGTAAGCAAGAGTCGCCACCGTCTTTTATTTTCTCCAACAAGGAAAGGACAAAAGCACAGCAAAATTCCTTTTCGAGATGTTTCTCGGTTCGGGAGGTAGATTATAGAAAGGGAAGGTGTTAGCACCCTTTCTATCCGTGGTTATCCACGGGCTCTTAGGTACTTGCTCACTATGTTTTCAAAATGTTTTTGCTTTTCTTGTGTTTGTGGGTTTGAAAAAGTTTGTTTGAAAACTTCGATTTAACTCTTGTATCAGTCCTCAAGAGTGTATGAAGTGTTTGTTTGAAAACTTTTGTCAGAAAAGTGTAGGTGCGAAAAGTTGTTTTTGTTTTGAAAGAGCAAGTACCTGAGAACCTCTACCTACTCAAAAGAAATTAAGCTGTGTAAATGTCCTTTAGACAGTACTATCCCACTATTGAGAAGTAGGTAGCACCGTCGTTGGAGTTTTCGGGTCAATTCGATTATAGGGACAGTGTGGTCACCAAAGCAATGGTAGGACGCCTTAGCGGTAACCCTAATGTCCTAGATCCTTTTTATCCGAGGCAACCGTTTCGAGGCAACTGGATCTTTAGACAGGAGGGCGACCTCTAAAACACCCTATACTTGACGACCACTTCGAGGCAACCAAGTGAGGCGTACCCTAGGAGTGGCATGTGCATATGTGTCCAATTTCAGTTAAGATTATCTTGTACATGTTATTTGTGAGCTACGGATTGATTTTATTTGTCATACAAGTCTTGCAGGCATAATTAACAGTTAATGTTTGTGCGGGAAATAAAGTGCGGAAAGGTAAATCTACGCTATTACAAGGCGCGGGTCTATACATCGCCAAAAACAAAACCCGTTTGGAAAATAAATGCGAGAAAAGTAAAGAAAGCGGTAAAAGACCTAATTAACTATTACATACTCGGAAACAGTTACATCAATATAATCAAAAGGAATTAAAAATATGCGTGCGAAAGAATTGAATCGGGACGTCCTTAGGGTTTTGACCCTTTTTGAGAAAAGAATTGAATTTGTCCCTTTTTTGCAATTAATTAAAATTAAACCTAATAACTAATTAATTAATTAATTAAAATAAAAAAGAATATTTTTTGTGTTTTTTAATATTTTGATGAAATAAATAAAAAGAAATTAAAAGTCAAAAGTTAGTAAAACCCTAGTTCTAAATTTATTTTATATTTTGTAAAAAAAAGAAGTCAAAGTTAACCTAATTAATAAAAAGGACTAAATTGATTAATTTACATTTATTTACAAAAAGTAATTGAAATTAATAAAAATATTTTTTAGGTTTTCTGAATTTTATTGTGAAAAATAAATTATGAATTAATTAAATAATAGTGATAATAATTATTAAAAGAAAATAAAAGAAAGAAAAATAAAAAAAGGAAATAGAAACCAGAGGGGGGTTGATGGCCCAATATGGAGGTGAATTAGCAAACTGAGGCCCATTAACTCAAGCCTGCATTGACTTTGTGGATCCTCCAAAGCGCTTGTTGACTGGGAGCATGATGTTCCTCATCTTTTGATCACTGGATTGGTGCTTGAAGACACTTGGCGTCTGGATGAGCAAGGTGTATGATGGACACCTCCTAAAGCGCTGCATGAGAATACATTATGAAAAATAATATGAGGATTTTGGGTGGACCTGGGAATCGAACCCAGGTCCCAATGATGATCAGCCAGATCACTAACCACTCCACCACGCGCTTGCTTCTGTTAGTATAATGACCAATAAATATAATATAAAAAACACAACGCTTATGCTGGAAAGAGAAACAAGCGCGCGCTTTATTTGAATGGACCAATCATGGAGCAACACATCTTCATCTCCTTCGCTGAAACCTGCAAAATATATGTTAGATAGCGGGGGTTTTTAACCCCCACAAACTAAAAAAGGAAAAATAGCGATTAAGTCTGTGCGCAATATAAATTGTTCGCGATGGTTCCATCTTGATCGTTTTGTTCAGACGGTTTCAGCCATGGGCATTATGAGGCTTAATTTTTCCTAAATAAGAAAGCCCCAATTTTAGAGCTTGGAAAACCTAGAAATCGTTTATGGTGGTTTGCGTTTCAGGGCGTTTTAATCCAATTGAACCACACCAAAAGCTTCACCTGAGTGCTATGAACACAAAACAATCAACAAAAGATGTTAAAAATGCATGAATCAATGATTATGATTTTGAAAAAAAGTGGGAAACCGTGAATCTGTTGGAGGCGATTTCTTGAGCTTCAAGGCTTGTTTTTATTGCAACCTGTTCCTTACACCTCCAACAACGTATTGGAAACAATAAAAGGCTTTGAATTGTGTTGGAACTTGGAAAACAGATTTCAAGTTTTCTTTGATTTTTTTGAATATGGTTCTGGATTTTGACAGCAGCTTGCACGTGTTAGGAATTAGGTTTAGCTTATGCACTTATAGTAGAATGGTTTTAGGTCAAATCTTGCACAAGAAATCCCTTGCATTGATGTTCCAATATTTGATTGAAAATCAAATGTTTTTCAATCTTTTTGATTGAGAAAACTTGCCAAACATGGAGGTTTTGATGTCCTTGATTGAAACACGAATTTGCCAGCTTGCCCTGAGTTTATTTGCTTCACAAAAGATTGAAAAAATCACATCTTTGAATTTCCTACATTTTAAATTAATTAAAGGAATTAAAATCAATTAAAAATCCAATTAATTAATAAAAAATAAGAAAATAATTTCAAATAGGCTTGATGGGTCGTGCATATGCTTTGGGTAAAGATTCAAGAAGGAATTTGAGGCCCATTAGCAAAAATGATGTGTTTTGAGCAAAGTTGACTTTTGCAAGTTCACAAAAATTTCCCAACTTCTCCAATGCATATCTTGCTCAATTTTGATCATATGAACATGTTCTTGGACATTTTGGAAAGGTCTTGAAGTCCTCTAACCAATGCCTTTGGTCCCATGTCATTTGGATTTACCATTCTCAAGTTATGGTCTTTGACTTAAAGTGCATTTTTGTTGACTTTTGAAATTGACCTATAATGTAGAAATTGATAACTTTTTGTGAGAGCATTTCTTGGACTTGGAATGTGAAGATGAGTTGTAGGAAATGTCATCCCCTTCAAAATGAGCATTGGATGGGATTTTTCTGATGAACCATGAAAAAGTTATGCCTTGGTCAAGTTACAGTTGACTTTTCAGCTGTCCAAAAATGGAAACTTTTGCATCCTTGATGATTTTTGAGCCATGCTTGTGGAATCGTGATCAAGACTTGATAAAATGATGATTGTGAGCTCAAAACAAGATGTTGACCAAAAATCCTGAATTTTGACTGCAAAATGACCATTTTCCCCTGCCGTTGATTGTGAACCAAATAGGGCTTTTGACTGTGGACTTTGATGCTGTGAGCCTTGAAACTTGCCATGTAGGTGTTTGACAATGTGTATAGGCCTATGGGACTTGATTGAGCCATTGAAAACCTCAAATTCTTTGCAAGAACCAAAACCCTAGTTTTTGACTGGCTTAGGAGATGTTAGGACTGTGCAACTCTTGAGAAGTCTTGAACCATTTGAGGATGACTCTTGACAAACCTTGAAGAATATGGGAGGGCAAATTTTGGGGTACAACAATGGTTAATACTACTAATGATGGAGAGATAAATCCTCCACAAGGATCAGGCACAAGCATTGGAAGTTCGACGAATGCGTTAATGGTGATTCCTGGTTAACAAGCCATGTCTACGTCCACAGGATCCATGGCTACAAATAGTTTGATACCCAGGTCCACAGGGGCCATACCCACGAACAATTTGACAACCATGCCTATCTCTGCAAATACAACAGAGATCCCTTCAAACACTCAAATTGGCCATGTGTTGACATATGTGGGAAACCAGACTCAACTTGCAACCCCTAGACCACCAGGATTTGAAAATTTTAGGACTTGGAGGGAGCAACCCAAATTCCAGATGCCAACTTCCCTTATGTCAGGATTACACAATAATATAACCACACATACACAGCCTACCATGACAACCTTTTCTCGAGTGCAAAACTCTGGTTCTGGAATGAACCATGTGGGTCGAAATACACAGAACCAAGGATTGTCAAACCAATTACCTATACTCACAACTAACACCCAGGCAGCGTTTAGGCAACAAATGGATGCTTGTAACCATGACATGGTAGGAGTGCTTGCACGTGAAATGAATACCATTTTATCTCCTTTGATCCAGAATATTAATAGGACAAACCAAGAAAGTACCCAATCCTATCAGCAAATGTCAGCGCAGATGGCGCGCACAGAAGACTTTTTTGGAGCCCCGCAAGCATCTGTTTGACATAGGAAGAATCAGGTGGCAATTCAAGAGGAAGAACCCACTATCAATCAGGTTCGACCACCCAGATAAGAGGATAGTGAAAGCGATATGGGGGCAAGGGTAGAACGACGAGAAATTCTAAATGAGATCCCTGAGGAGCAACCTAGAAGAATAGTAACGGTTAACAGGGATCAAAATGCAGAAGAAGTGATCCATAGAGTTAGGCAGGATAACATACTGGCTGAAAATAATTTAACCACCATGATTGAAAGAATCTTGGCCAAAAATGGTATGAATACAATGTTTCGACGGCCAAATTACACATCTCTATTAACAAATTTTATTTTGCAGGCAGAATTACCAAGGGGTTGTAAAGTCCCCAAATTCATAAAATTCTTAGGAGATACTAACGAATTAACTGTCGAACATGTGGCCAGGTATCTGATAGAAGCAGGGGACTTGGTAAATAATGAAAACTTAAGGATAAAATATTTTCCTAGTTCATTAAAAAAATGCTTTTACATGGTTCACTACTTTGCCACCAAATTCTATAGATACATGGCCTCATTTAGAAAGATTGTTCCATGAACAATTCTACATGGGGCAAACTAAAATAAGTCTGAAGGAATTAGCCAGCATTAAAAGAAAGTTTACTGAACCTATAGATGACTATTTAAATAGGTTCCGTTTTTTGAAATCTAGATGTTTCACAGTAGTGCCTGAACATGAATTGGTCAAAATGGTCGCCGGTGGATTAGATTACTCCATTTGAAAGAAACTAGATACTCAGTATCTAAGAGACATGGCCCAATTAGCAGAGAAAGTTCGACAAATCAAACATTTGAAAGAAGAAAAGGCTAGGGCAAGTAAGAATTATAAGAAAGAGAGGGTAGCTTATGTAGAAATCGAAGAAAAGGAAACAGAAGCCTTCGATGACATATATGATCTTAAGGAATTCGAATTAGATTTGGCTGAATTAAAAGAAGCGCCCCCATACTCTTGTAAAATGCTTGCACCATCAAATGGCAGAAATCCTGTCTAAGTAGAAAAGAATGACAAATTCCCCAAGAAAGCTTATACGTTTGATGTTATAAATGTGATGAGATTTTTGATTTGCTTGTAAAAGATGGTCAAATGATAGTGCCTCATAATGCCAAAATTCCTCCGTTAGAACAATAGAAGAAAATAGGTTTTTGCAAATATCATAACTTTCTGGGCCATAAAACTTCACAATGCTTTCTTTTCAGGGATCTTATTCAAAATGCTATCAAAGAAGGACGCTTGAAGTTTGATGACAAAGTTAAGAACCACATAAAGGTCGATGCTGACCCCCTCCATGTTTCACACACCAATTATGTTGAACATGTGGAAATCAACATGGTGGATATGGTGGAATATGAAGGAGAAGAGGCCAAGAGAGTCAAAGGCTCAAACATGAATAGAAAAACAGGATATTGAAGGCCTAACTAACATAATCCCTTTTGACACTCCTAGAAAAAATATTTCTATAGGTGATGCTGAACCAGAGGCCACTGAGGGCCCTGGGGGAGGAATAACTGAGGCTACTGAAGGCCTTAGAGTCAAATTTAAGAAGATAAGGATTGATGAAGGTCCTAGTCTAAGAGTTAACATGGTGGATTTGAACCAACCTCCACCAGAAATCGAAAGATGCCTCAAGCTGGAAAGGGAACAAATGAGTTTTGGCTACCCTAAGGCCAATGAGACTATGTGAGAATACCTCTGGAGGTGTCATCGAAGGAATTCAGAGATGCTGATGTGTCCAAGGTGCAGGATTGCTCTGAATTGAAGGGTTGCAAAAACTTATGAAAGAGCACATCATGCTAGAACCCAGGGCAATTGGAGGCACGAAAGCCAGTTGATGAAAGTGTACCCAAAGCCAGGGGATAATTTGCTTGGTTTTTCGGTACATTGTTATAAATCTGAAACATAATGTTTGTTATGTCTCAGGTGTGGGGCAGTGTATGATAAAGAGATGGCTAAAATGTTCGAAAGAGTTCCATTTACCCATGGATGAGACAAACAAGGTAGCAACGCTAACATATACGTCTTCGTCAAGAGGGGAGTCCCCAAAAGGCAAGATAGTCCTCACCCCAAAGCAAGGAGAGTCATGTTCAATCTTCCAGCAGAAGTACCAAGCGACAAATGGATGCAAGCAGGGGCAGAAAGAGGAAAGTGGAGAAGTTTCGACCAAGGGGGTAGAAATTAGATGGCCTATAGAAAGCAGTTTCAAACATCAAAGAGAGAGGCGTACAGGTTAGAGAACTACAAAGGAAAAAACCCAATGTCCAGATCCCAGTGGAGGAAGCACCAGAGGATCAAAATGGCTGAGAGAGAGAGAGAGTTAGCATCGAAGGACATAGGGGAGTCCAGTAGTAACAAGTTCCTTTCGAGCACTGTGAACTCAAACAAGCCACCTGTGAGTCGAAAGTTGTTTTCATTAGAATAGAAGGTCACAAGTGAGAAAGTTCAGAAGAACCTAACAAAAGAAGATGAAATTTCAACTGACGATTTTGAATCTGACGGGGTTTCGTCCTTTAATTTTAATTGTAATGTAGTATCCGTTTTACCTCAGGAATATAACCAAGAAACTGAAATAGGAGACCAGGAAGAAGTTGATGAGGAGGAAATGGCGAAACATAAACCAGTTTGCTACTATGTGCTTAACAATGGAGCTGTCGAAGAACAAAATGCTTTCTTCGAAAGGCCTGACCAGGGCATGAAGGGGCATTTGAAGCCTTTATACATTAGGGCCAGGGTTGAACAAGTAGGCATAAACAAGGTTTTGGTGGATGGAGGAGCATCTGTCAATTTAATGCCATAATTCATGTTGAAAAAGATTGGAATGTTCGATACAGACGTAAAGCCACATAACATGGTCCTTTCGAATTATGAAGGAAATATTGGACATACATTGGGAGTGATATAGGTAGAATTGACAGTTGGTTTAATTACAAGGCCAACTATGTTCATGGTAATTCCAGCGAAGGAAAATTATAACTTGCTGCTTGGCAAATAATGGATACATGGAATAGGGGCGGTTCCTTCGACAATGCACCAAAGACTATCCATCTGGAGAGAAGATGGCATAATGGAAAATGTAGAAGCAGACCAAAGTTACTATATGAATGAAGTGAATCAGGTAGACAGGAGGAACTTCGATAGAAATCTAGCCAACATAAGGTTATGTTACCCAACAGGAGAAGAATACTCACCAAGCAAGAGTGCCCTCTATTTCTTAACTCTCTACCCAAATGGTTTCCAATGGGACAGAGAAATCATGGGAGAAACATAAGGCGTTGAAGGAATGTTTGATGCACGAACAACTGGCTGGGATAAAGATAGTGATTATGTCTGAATCATTGTTCTTTGAAAATATTTCAGCTTACTTGGCCGAAAACAAAAGAAAAGCGACTCTCGAAGCTGAAATAACAAACATGGCTATCAAAGCCATAGATAATATGCTGCACACAGCAGGACCAGGGGAGCATTTTATTCCAAAACCTCCTGACGAACAGGTACCAGGCGAACAATTAGAACAAATACTGGATGCTATATATGATGAGGAGCCCTTGGGTTTCGAGAAAAATCTGTTAGAGTCAAGCGCAAATATGTTGGCTCAAGACCCCCTTGAAGAAATAGATCTTGGGGATGGAAGCGTGAGAATAATCATGTACATCAGTGCCAAATTGGATCCCAAATTGAAAACGAAGTTGATTGAATTGCTGAAAGAAAACAGAGATTGCTTCGCTTGGGATTATGGCGAAATGCCTGGTTTAAAAAGAGATCTGGTCGAATTAAGGTTGCCAATCAAAGAAGGCAAGAAGCCTATCAAGAAGACGCCCAAAATTTTAGCCCCAGATGTTCTTTCAAAGATTAAAAAAGAGGTCGAAAGACTTCTTCGTTTCAATTTCATCAAGACTACAAGGTATGTCGAATGGATTGCCAATATAGATCCTGTTATTAAGAAAAACGGTTCATTAAGAGTATGCATAGATTTTTGTGACTTAAATGCAGCAACTCCTAAAGATGAGTATCCAATGCCTCTGGAAGAAATGCTAATAGATTCAGTCGCAGGATTTGAGTACCTTAGTATGCTTGATGGATACTCTGGATACAACCAAATTTTCATTGATGAGGAAGATGTGTCCAAAATAGCTTTTCGTTTCCATGGGGCAATAGGTACCTATGAGTGGGTAGTTATGCCTTTTGGCCTAAAAAATGCTGGGGCAACTTATCAAAGGGCATTGAATTCAATATTTCATGAATATATAGAAATATTTATGCAGGTTATATAGATGACATTGTGATAAAGTCTGTATCAGACAAAAGTCATCTGAATCATCTTCACCATTCATTCGAAAGGATGAGAAAACATGGCTTGAAGATGAACCCCCTTAAGTGTGCCTTCTTTGTGCAGGCTGGATACTTCTCAGGCTTTGTGGTTCACAAGAAGGGAACAGAAATCAATTATAACAAGACAAAGGCTATCATGGAAGCGAAAGCGCCAACAACTAAAAAGGAGTTACAATCACTTTTAGGGAAGATAAATTTCCTAAGAAGGTTCATTTCAAACCTAAGTGGTTGAACTCAAGGATTTTCTCCCCTCCTTCGTTTTAAATAAGAAAAGTTCGAATGGAACGAAGAACATCAAGAAGCTTTCAATAAAATCAAGCAATATCTGATGAATCCTCCCATCTTGTCACCACCTTTTAGAAGGAGACTAGTGATATTATACATATCTGCTTCTGATGTTACTATTGGTAGTATGCTAGCACAAGAAGACAAAAATGGCATCAAAAGAGCCATTTACTATCTAAGTAGAGTTTTGAATGATGCAGAGACAAGATATACTGCTATAGAAAAACTTTGTCTTTGTTTATACTTCTCTTGTACAAAACTCAAATATTATATAAAGCCTTTTGATGTATACATGTCTTCACATTTCGATGTTATCAAACATATGTTGTTAAAGCCAATACTACACAGTCGAATTGGCAAGTGGGCCTTGGCCCTTACTGAATATTCTTTAGCCTTCATACCTTTAAAAGCAATGAAGGGTCAAGTAGTATCAGATTTCATTGTGGATCACGCAGTGGTAAAAAACCCTCAACATTATGTTGAGTTAAAGCCTTGGAGATTGTTCTTTGATGGCTCTACCCACCAAAAAGGAAGCGGAGTTGGAATTCTAATAATTTCTCCTGATGGAATCCCAACGAAACTCAAGTACAGGATCGAAGGACCCCTTTGTTCAAACAACTAAGTAAAGTATGAGGCTTTGATTGCAGGACTTGAAGCCTTGTTGGAGTTGGGGGAAACAAGAGTCAAAATCAAAGGAGATTCTGAGCTAGTAATAAAGCAATTGACAAAGGAGTACAAGTGCATAAAAGAAAATTTGATTATGTATTTTGTTATGGCAAACAGATTGCTGAAAAGATTCAAATATGTAGATATAAAGCATGTCCCTAGAATAAAAAATCAAGAGGAAAACGACTTAGCACAAATAGCATCAGGGTATAAAGTGACTAAAGAGAAACTAAAAAGTTGGTCAAAGTTAGAGGAAAAGCAATGGCTACAAGATTGTCTCCAACAGATCTGGGAAATACCCAGTTACGTTTCGCTAATGAAGACAAATTCAAAGTATTGGTCACTAACACTTTAGAAGATACAAATTGGAGAAATCCAATTGTTAATTACCTCAGAGGTCCTTCGATAGATACAGAAAGAAAGATTAAATACATAGCTTTGTCTTATGTCTTAATGGGGAATGAGTTGTTCAAGAAAACCCCTGAAGGAGTTTTGCTAAAATGATTAGTAGAAAGTGAGGCATATTTGGCACTAGCTAGTGTTCACAGTGGATCATGTGGAGCCCATCAAGCAAGCCATAAAATGAAGTGGTTTCTATTTCGATATGGAATGTATTGGCCTACTATGCTCAAAGACTGTATAGAATTTGCTAAGGGATGTCAAGAATTCCAAAAGCATGTTGGTATTCAACATGCGCTAACAAGTGGACTTCATGAAATTATTAAACCTTGGCCTTTCAGAGGTTTGGCGCTAGATCTAATTGGAGAAATTCGATCTGCTTCATCTAAAAACCACAGGTACATTTTGGTAGGTATAAATTACTTTACAAAATGAGTTGAGGCCACACCTTTAGTGAATATGGATCAAGGAATTATTATCGAATTTATTCAGAAACATATAGTCTATAGATTTGGCATCCCAGAGAGTATCACAATAGACCAAGGATCATTTTTCACTGGTCGAAAGATGCAGGAGTTCACCAAGGAAACATGTTTCAAACTATTAACATCCACACCTTATTATGCTCAAGCGAATGGACAAGTCGAAGCACCTAACAAAGTGATAATTTGGTTGGTAAAGAAGCATGTAGGAAAAAAGCCAAAAAATTTGCACAAAACTTTGGACCAAGCATTATGGGCTTGTCGAACTTCCCCTAAAGAAGCAACTAATACCACACCTTTCCAACTCATGTTTGGGTTTGATGCATTATTGCTAATCGAAATCTACTTACAATCAGTTAGAATTTAAAAACAAGAGGAAATTCATTCTGACCTTTATTGGGAAATGATGATGAATGAATTAGCAGATTTAGATGAAAAAAGGTTACATGCTTTAAAAAGATTAAGAAGACAAAAGGAAAGAGTGACATGGGCATACAATAAGAGGGTCAAAGGCAAGACATTTATTCTAAATGACTTAGTATGGAAAGTCATTTTACCTATGGATCGAAAGAATAAAGCGTTAGGAAAATGGTCCTCACATTAGGAAGGACCTTTTCGAATCTTAAAGGCATTCTCAAACAATGCTTATGAAGTAGAGGAGTTAGCTGAGGATCGAAGAATCCTGAAAGTAAATGGGAAATACTTAAAGAAGTATAAACCATTTTTGCAGGAAGTAAAAATCATGGCAAGGGAATAAGCAACAAAAGTATGTATAGCCAAAATGGTGATCCAATTAATTGCCAAAATGGCTTTGCCTGAAATATCAACCTTCAGAGTCAACTTCTAATTTTGACTCATCTTCAGAAGTGGTTATTATGAATATATCGAAATTCAAAGTTTTTATTCAAAAATGACTATTTCTCTATGTAACGAAATACACATTTTTGAGGGGGAAATTTGTTAGCTGGGAATTTCGATTATACAAGTTATAAGGCTTTTTGATCAAAGAAAGAGTTGTTCAAGGGAAAGTATAAGAAGGTTTTTATGGAATCTTCGATTAATGAAGAGCTAGTAAAGAGTTTTACTATATTGAACCATTATCGAAGTGTTCGTCTTTGAACTGTGGAAATATAATTTATTCGAAGCATTACAAAGAAAGATATTTAAATCGTCATGTTATTTGAATTGGCGCTTCGAAAAGAAGAAGATTTCGAATTCAAAAGCTTCAATCTTATCCAAAGAGACACTTGAAAATCTAATAGTTAGAAAGACATGCAATCTTCGAACGTGGCGTGTTTTTGTAGAAGGACCGTTAGGGTCAAATCAATATAAATAGAAGTCTTATATGTTAGAAAAAGGTGTGTTCGAATTGTATACAAAATCATATTATACTCCGGAGCGAGAGAAACAAGTTTATTGATAATGTATGTGTAAGAACACCACCAGTTTTATTCAGAATTAATTTCTGAGTACAAAGTCTTTAATCACTTTTATTCCTTTTTTATTTCCAGTCTAGTCTTTTAACAATTTTATTAAAATTTTCTTATTAAGCATTGTCTTTATATTTTCACAAATTCCCAGATTATTCCCTTTAAAGTCATATTTAAGATTCATAGTCAAACTTTAAACATCTTGAGATCATTGTAACCATAGAAAAACCTTGTTATTATCCGTACAATATTTTCTTTCGAATCAGACTGTAAGATCACTAAGACTATATCCTCGGATCAATCTAGTCGATCATGTAAGTTACCAAAGCATAAGATTTGGAAGACTAGCATTTGTTTGTTAGAAATCACTGGTAAACAGTGAGAAATGTTTTTTTTTGGTGAGCAAGCGGCTACAAGCTATCTACCTACTCAAAAGTCTTTCACGTTATTTTCCTTTTCCTTTAGATAGTTCAATCCTACCATTAGTTAGTAGGAAACCCTATCATTGGATGTGAAGGGACAGGCGCGGGTCATCGTACAGTCATAAAGGCAACTTGTAAGGCGCTTTAGCAAATTATCATAAGGGACTAAGATCGCTTACCGAAGCAGCATCAAAGAGTCATCGAGGGACTACGATCTTTTAAACGGGGGTCTTTGCTAAAGCATCCCACGTTCGAGGGTCATGACTGTATTTTCCGAAGACAACAAGTGGAGTCACCCTAGAGGTGCGTGTGTGAAAAGTGCTTTGATTTTAGTTAATTTTAATATTTGATTAGGGTTATCTATCATTTGTTTTTAGTATTTTTATACAAGCCTAATAGCATACATTTAGCCGAGTTATAAGGAAAGCGGTAAAGACAAAATAAATTTCCTACGCTATTACAAAGCTTAGGGAAGAGGGATACAAACCAAAAAATTTAGGGGAAATAGAAAGCAAAATAAAAAACCTATTTAATCTATTACAACCTGTTATACCCTAAAATCTGCCCTCTCATTTCTCAAAGGATCACCCTGAACCCTCAGGTTTGCTTCCATCCAATTCCAAGCCTTGAACTACAAATTTTCCAAGAAAGTCATTCACAAAGGCAAATTGGTCATTGGCACACTGAAAAGTCAAACTTTGACTTTTGGATCAAAATCAAGTTTCAAGAATCATATTTAATCAAGACAGGTTGGAATATGAAGTTTGTTTCATCAAGAAATTCAAAAGTCAAAATTACTTTGGAAAAGTCAAAATTCTAAATACTTAGAATTTTTCTAAGTGTTTAAGAAATATGACAAGCTCAGAACTTGTGGCCAGATTTCCACCATGATGCAAGCTGATTCTGAAAGAACTTCAAACACAAGAGTTTTAGATCTCAATAAGACCCAAAACATTGCAGAACATAACTTCTTCTAGAAGTGTTAGGATTTCAAGTTATACGTCTTCAAAGACACGTCTCTGAAACTTAGGCACTTAGAAAAATATGAGCATTTTTAAGTCAGAAGTTGTCTACAACTTCTGGGCCAGTTTTCACGTAGGTTCAGTCAGAAGTTGCAAGATTAATTCAAAGAGGGCTTACAAAGTATGTCATAAGCTTTCTGGAAAGTCTGAGAACTCACTCAGAATATGCTGGAGCAAAGAGATTAAAGGATCAGAAGTTGGATGTGCTAATGCTGAACTTCTGACCCATAATTAAGCTATGATGCATAATCTCACATTGCAGGATTTCTGGTTTGATAAATCTCATCATCATTTAATATTCACAACCACTTTTGAGTTTTTATCCAAAGGATTTCCCCACGATTCGCATAGAAGTACATTGTTGTCCTTGAAAAAGAAAACTTTTGTACAAGTGTACGCTGGGCCCATGCTTCGCTTTTGCTTTTGAGGGTAATTTTCCTTAATTCATGCTTACAAATATAGCTTAGGCACAGCTAAAAGCTGCTAACCACCATACTTGTTTAACTTGCTTCAAGAACAAGCTAGCACACTAGCATGATGGTGGTACTTTTGATTTCTCCAAGCTATAAAATTCTTGCCTATAAATTGAACTACATTTGCAACTGTGAAGGGCCCGGTCGAAAAAACTGAAAGTAAAAAGCTTTGAAACCTTGCTAAAAATTCCAGGAATCCGAAACTGCAAACACAAATACAAAACCTGCTAGTTTTTTATTCTTGCATTCAAACTCCAACTTCCCTCAAGTGTTCTTGACCAAATCATCCATACAACTTCTAGATTTTCCAGCCATTTGTAA
Organism: Vicia faba; assembly: GCA_948472305.1. Lineage (NCBI taxonomy): Eukaryota > Viridiplantae > Streptophyta > Magnoliopsida > Fabales > Fabaceae > Vicia > Vicia faba. The sequence goes on along the minus strand of OX451735.1, from coordinate 1,322,700,811 downwards.
CCCAAGTTAAAGGTTGTTCCAGTCTGCTGAGCACGTGAGGAAGCTAATCAGAACATTACAAGTAGTCAGAACCAGGATCCAGTTCACAGGACTTTCTCCAGCTGCAAGGTAAGCTTCTGCTGACTCTTATCATATCACTTAGGCATTGTTAAACTTACATGTCTAAAATACAATGTAGACATCCTGATTTTGATGTTGTACATATTCTAAGGTTTCATGTATTTGTCTGCCTACGTAGGAATAACATCAGTTCAGAACTTCTTAAGGAAACTAGGATTAGTAGATACATGCTTTGTTTCTGGTTTACAGTCTTGACATTTTTTTATGTTTCTGAAACCATGATGGAAACCTGCCATAATTGCTATGTTTGTGTTTTCTGTTCTGTTGAGAAATGACTAAGTTGCAGATATTCTGATTAGCATTGAGAAAGAAATGGAGTTCGTAATCAGAGTTTACTTTGTGATACATATTTATGCTTTTGCTTCTGATACCGGATGTACAGCCACCCCAGTGGTAGACAGTGTGTCCACATAAGACATTAGTGCTAAGGGTCCTGGGTTTTAGCCCCAGAAGCATCTTTTTTAGGTTTATTTAGTGACATTTTCACCCATTTATATGTTAGACAATATTCCTGAATCATAACTTCTAAACATCCTTACCCAACAGCATTATCACCTCACTCTCTCAAATAGCCAAAACTTCTGATTTGCCAGTGACATTAGAACTTCTAGATTCCCAGCTGTACCAGAGTTCCTAGAATCCCTCAACAATCAGAAATCTTAGATTTTTCTATGTTCCCAGCGACCTCAGAACTTGGTGTACCCAGACCCAGAACTTCTGACTTTTTTACTTTCCTACTAACATTTTCTATCTTGCAGCGTATCAGAGTCAGAACTTATGTTCCTTCTCGTTTCAGCAATGTGCTGATTCTGACTCCTTTTCTCTTATTTATCTTATTTTAGCTTTTAATAACCAAGAACACCAAAAAAACATTTTTATATTTACGTACTTTATTTTATCTCTTTTTAAACCAAAAGATCAAAAATATTTTCTTAAGTAAACTTATTTCTTTACTTAAACAAAACAAAGCCATTTTACATTTCTTGTGTATTATTTCAATATGATTGTAATAGATAATTAGGACTTTAATTTCTTGCAATCCCCATTTGTAAATTTGTACACCCATCCCTTTAATGATGTAATAGTGTAGGACTTTACTTTTCCTCACTTTTATTGCTTTCATATATTGTTAGTAATTAGGGTGTGTATGGTAAGACATGAAATCGACAAATAGATAACCCTAATCAAGACTGAAATGCATGCAATCAAATACAATTTTCACACATGCACCCCTTAGGGTAATCTCATTTGTTGCCTATCAAAAAATAGCCATGTCCCTCGAATATGGGCATTTTAGCAAAGACCCTCGATAAAAGATCGTAGTCCCTCGATGACCCCCAATGTTGCCTTCAGTAAATGATCTAGTCCCTAAACGATATTGCTAAAACGTCCCATAGGTTGCCTTCTATGACTATACAAACTTCCCACGTCCGTCCACTCACATCCAACGATGGGGCTTCTTATCAATCAATGGTAAGATAGCAACATCTAAAGGAGGAAGAAAAATAACATTTAATACCTTTTGAGTTGGTAAATTCGCTCCTAGTTGCTCGCTTGCTCACAACAAAAACATTTTATACACCAACACACTCATTTGAAACAATTTCAAAAGACAAACACTTTTTACACATTCTTATAGAAACGAGAGGCATTACAAAGAAGACACCTTTTCAAAATCTCTTTCAAAAACAAATTCCACAAACACCTCTTTGAGGTATTTGCGAAACAACACTTTGTACGCGTTTTTATAGAAATGAGAACCATTACAAAGATATTTTCAAAATACTTTCAAAAACCACTCCACAAGCACACACTCAAACAAAATCAAGTGATCTAGCAAGCAACTAAGAGCTCATAGATAACTACGGATGAAAAGGATGCTAATAACTTCCCTTTTCATGATTTACCCCCCGAACTCAAGAAAACATCTCTAAAGGTCTTCCATGTTCTTTTCATCCTTTCCTTTTGGATAAAAGAAAAGTCGGTGGCGACTCTTGCTATCCGAAACATTTGCGATAAAACACAGAACACCCAAGTCAGTTCTCCCACTGTATCACATAACTGACGACTCTGTTGGGGACAATCATTTAAAATTAGGGTTATCTTAGGGCTAGATCACATTTACTTGATTTCCTTGTTTGACTTGCTTGCTTTACATTTTTGGTTCCTTGTTTGGGCTTGCTTTTATCCTTCATCCGGATTTGGGACACCTTTTTAGGTAAGTATCAATAGATTATGGAAACGGTACGGTGTAGACCGATATGGTTGAAATAATGGCTATGTTAGTGTGAAGCATTTGTGGGTACCAGTATCCCTTGTGTTGAATCGAGGAGAATACGGGGCCGCTGAGTGGCGTCATGAAGCACTAACTGACTTTAGAACCTTAATTGAACAAACTTGGCCATTAGGACGTAGTGAGATAACAAGCTTCGGTGGAAAGCTTAAAATTGGTTGATACTCAAGACTACACTCATTGAGACTAGACTTTTAGGATATCTCGGCCGCAAGAAAAGATTGATTGTGCTGAGACAATACCTGAAAGAAAAGTCTGTGATATTGAGACCCTTTAGAACCCGATTACTATTGACTAGGACAGGTTGACCTAACTAAACTTCAAGAGGGTACTTACCTACAAAACCCATGCAAGCCTAAACCTAAGGACTTGTATGCTTTGTGTGAATATGATTATTTATACTTACTTACTTTCCACACTTGTACATAACATCATGACATCATACCATAGCATTTTCAATAACCATTTCAAGGATCTCAAGGGTCTATGATGCAGGGTCACGTTGAACCAGACGTCTGTCAAAGGGTAAGAGGATCTATTTTCCTCTAACCAAAATATCGTTAATGATCAAAGTTTAACTTCTAACGTTTTCTTGTGTTTACCCTGCGAGATCCTTGAAAAAATGCATCCACATATCATGCATCATATCATGACAGGTTTCCCCCATACAGGTCCCCTTATCTTCCTACTATTTATTTCAGTAAGATGGATATGGAACAAATGGTGAAAGACATCCAGGCTTAAAACGCCCAACTTCAAGAGATGTTCTTGAATTTGTCCAAGGGACAAGAAGAGGTGAAAACTCTCCTCACCAGTGGCATGATCATGGGAAATCCCGGGGACGATAGAGATGACCAGGTGAAGCGGCTACAAACTGAGATAGCCATAATGAAGGTCCAAATGATGGGACAACTGGTGCGCCAGATGGCTCTTATCCAAAATCTGGCTCGAGGACAAGAAGAGTTGAAAGTTCTTGTCAACCAACTTCATCGAGACGGTTGCAACCGTATGAAACAAACGGTCAATATTGGGGATCAAGTCACCTTTTATCCTCCCATGAGATAAGGAGCCGGTGTGGTTGAAAGTAGACCGTTCCAAATTTCTACCGCATCTCGAGTCCAACAACAACCTCGCCAAAAACAATAAGGGAATCAGCGCAAGGAGGCTGCACCTAAGAGACAATTTACCAGGATTGGCATGTCGCTAGATCAGGTGATACAACACTTGTTGAAGGCGTAGCTAATTACATTAAAGGCTCCTCCCCAGAATCCCAACACTGTTGCTCCTAGTTACCGTCCCAATGAGAGGTGTGCATACCATACTGATGGTCCTGGGAACGACATGAACAATTGTTGGGCTCTGAAGAACAGGATTCAAGACCTAATTGATGAAGGAGTGTTGGAGTTTACACAAGACGATCAACTGGAACTCTTCTATCACCCCTTAAGGGAATCCAAATGAAGCAACGATCTGGGCGAGGAAATTTTCTAGTCATTTGAATTTTCAACTGTAATCTCTTTTGTTATTCAAACAATTATCTATTAATGTAAAACTTTGTTTCATTAATACATTGCATATGTTTGTCTTGAATTCATCCATTCGTTTTCACTATATTTAAACTATGCTTTTTATTCTTTTTATGACATTCAACTCTTGCTAAAAGTTACAAGCCTTTAGAGGGAGGATGACAAAAACAATGCCTTAATCTTATACAATATGCTTTTGAACAGACCTTGCTGATGATGTACATGCGTTCTTTCAAATACTAAACACTGGAGTTATAAGGAAGATAATCCTTAGTCAACCCCATTTGAGCCAAAGAAGTAGAATTTTTATTTCTTACACAAATTGAAACCTTTAATCAAAACCTGGGGCAGGGTAGTCTCTCAGTTATTTTAAACGCGCATTTAGCCGCAAAATCTCATCTCGTAATACAACGAATGACATCAAAAACTTTCCTCTGGAATCAAAAGACAGTGATGGTTCCCTACCAAATAGGCAGTCATTATCTCTCAAAAATAAAATCCCACTAAGTCAAAACCTACAAAGGAGACTTAAGAAAACCGGGGCATCCCGCTGACCGTAATCTCAAAACAAGAACAGTTAGGCAAACAATTAAGGATAACAAATCAAAAGAAAGAGGTCACTACAAATCCTCAACAACATGAAAAATGTTGCAAAAATAATTGCCTTCTGATAAACTTAACTTGTCTGAACCATCACCAAAATGTCATTCCAGACTCAATTGGAGTTCAAACGCACAATTAGCTGAGTTTAGGACTGAAGAACATCACGAAGAACACGCGGGTACAAATACACTTTGAGCCTTTATCCTTTGTTTCTTAAAACCATGAACCAAGCCACGTTACAACCCTTCAAAAGTCCTAATTAAAGCATGGGTTAGTTCGAAAGCATACTGTTACAAAAGGTATCCTGACTCCTATAAGGCATTACTCTAAATCCTGAGTTGAATTGTCTTACAAAATTTCTTGCTAAAAACGCATTTTCAAAATTTCAAAGACAAGCATAAACTTTGCATTATTTGAATATCGCTGTTTGCATATGGCTATTTGTTTGACAACAGAGAAATTCACACAATGAATATCTGATGAACGAAAACTCTCTCAGTGAACAAAATCACTTCAAGTGAGATGACACTTCCGATAAAAAAATCTCCTATCAACAAGGGGGCATGACATGTCACTATCCAGCACACCTGGGGTATTCCAGTCAAGATTCTAAGAAATCTCTCAAGAAGTGCAGGATAACCAGGGGCAGGTCTCCATCTAAATCACTTGGGGCATTGAATGTGAATCCCGACAAAGGGTTACGTACAGTCAAACATTTTGCGGCAGTGCCACAAACACTTGCTACTAGAGGCAGTGACAAATATCCCAAGAATCCTTCTCATAGGATGATTCCCCGGCTAGATTTTAAATCTCTGAAAACCTCTTCCCAACTGAGTCAACTTCAAGATTCCTCGAGGATTTCTTCCAATGAAGTCGTCGCCTCTCCAACAGACTAAACAACAGGGTTTATTTCCCCAACAAATAGTAGGATTCGCCAGCTTGAGGTGGCCTCTCCAACTACTATAAATCAAAGGACTACAACTCCTCTTCCCCAGTAGACTACTCTACAATCCCCAACAAGTTACTATGAAGCCTAGACCCGACCAGATATCAGTTCAACTTCGACTCCCCAGTAGAGCAACAAACAACTGAGACTCCAGAACTCTTTCCCCAAGCAGGAATCAACACTCTCTACAAAGCTTTCAATATTCCCCAGTGGAGTTCTCCTCAACAAAACAGGAAATCCCCGGTGGAAACATTCTAAGCAAAGTTTGAATACACACCTACTCTTTAACAATAGGCCGTGATTTAATAACTCCCCAACACTTGTCAAGGATTTATTTTCCAAGACAAAATTACATTTCAACAACATTCATAGCACATGCATACATAATACATATAACACAAATCTCATTTATTTTGAGAACATCATTACGCAATGCATACATCATGACATTGCATACAACTAACTCTTTACCTTTTCAGGAAAGATCAATCAACAGATAAAGGTCATCATTCTTTTGAGGTAGTAAGTCGTCCAAGATTCCTTCATCATCCTGCTGAGGTAGTAATCGTCCAAGATTCCTTCATCATCCTGCTGAGGTAGTAGTCGTCCAATATTCCTTCATCATCCTGTTGAGGTAGTAGTGGTCCAAGATTCCTTCATCATCCTGCTGAGGTAGTAGTCGTCCAAGATTCCTTCATCATCCTACTGAGGTGGTAATCATCCAAGATTCCTTCATCGTCCTGCTGAGGTAGTAATCGTCCAAGATTCCTTCATCATCTTTTTGGAGTAGCAATCGTCTCAGATTCCTTCATCACAAAAGACATCCTCTAAGAAACAGTCCAGATATGATCCATATATGGATATCATTCTGACGCTCATTCAGTACATCTCTTAGATACGAGTCAGATACACTTCATTTATGAATATTATTCTGATGCTCATTAAAGACCTTCTTTGGTTCAGTCAGATCGACACTAAGATCTCTCTGATTTCTATTCCAGTTGAAGATATTCCAAGACTTTTGACTGGTTCAGTTGAATCGATCCTAAGATTCTTCTGATTTCCATTCCAGTCAAAGTTAATTAAAGACATTCTCTGGTTCAGTCAGATTGATAGTAAGATCTCTCTGATTTCTATTCCAGTTGAAGATATTCCAAGACTTTTGTCTGGTTCAGTTGAATCGATCCTAAGATTATTCTGATTTCCATTCAGGTCAAAGTTAATTAAAGACCTTCTCTGGTTCAGCCAGATCGACACTAAGTTCTCTCTTATTTCTATTCCAGTTGAAGATATTCCAAGACTTCTGTCTGGTTTAGTTGAATCGATCCTAAGATTCTTATGATTTCCATTCCAGTCGAAGTTAATCCAAGACCTTCTCTGGTTCATTCAGATTGACACCAAGATCTCTCTGATTTCTATTCCAGTTGAAGATATGCCAAGACTTCTGTCTGGTTCAGTTGAATCGATTCTAAGATTCTTTTGATTTTCATTCCAGTCAAAGTTAATCCAAGATCTTCTCTGGTTCAATCAGATCGACACTAAGATCTCTCTGATTTCTATTCCAGTTAAAGATATTCCAAGACTTCTGTCTGGTTCAGTTGAATCGATCTTAAGATTCTTCTGATTTCCACTCCAGTCAAAGTTAATCCAATACCTTCTCTGGTTCAGTCAGATCGACACTAAGATCTCTCTGATTTCTATTCCAGTTGAAGATATTCCAATACTTTTGTCTGGTTTAGTTGAATCAATCCTAAGATTCTTCTGATTTCCATTTTAGTCAAAGTTAATTAAAGACTTTCACTGGTTCAGCCAGATCGACACTAAGATCTCTCTGATTTCTATTCCAGTTGAAGATATTCCAAGACTTCTGTCTAGTTCAGTTGAATCGATCCTAAGATTCTTCTGATTTCCATTCCAGTCAAATTTAATCCAAGACCTTCTTTGGTTCAGTCAGACCGACACTAAGATCTCTCTGATTTCTATTCCAGTTAAATATATTCCAAGACTTCTGTCTGGTTCAGTTGAATCGATCCTAAGATTCTTCTGATTTCCATTCCAGTCAAAGTTAATCCAAGACCTGCTCTGGTTTAGTCAGATCGACACTAAGATCTCTCTGATTTTTATTCCCGTTGAGGATATTCCAAGACTTCTGTCTGGTTCGATTAAATCGATCCTAAGATTCTTCTGATTTCCATTACAGTCAAAGTTAATTTAAGACCTTCTCTGGTTCAGTCAGATCGACATTAAGATCTCTCTGATTTCTATTCCAGTTGAAGATATTCCAAGACTTTTGTCTAGTTTAGTTGAATCGATCCTAATATTTTTCTGATTTTCATTCCAGTCAAAGTTAATCCAGACCACAGCTGGTTCAGTTCAAATCTCTCAACGGTTTATCCTGATTCTTCCCCGCATACATCTTTCCCTGATTCAGATAATTCATTCCAAGATTTATTCTGATTCTTCTCCAGACCTCTACTGGTTCAGTTTAAACGGTTTATCCTGATTCTTTCTGGTAGACATTTCCTCTACTTCAGATAAGTCGTTCCAAGATTTATTCTAATTCTTTTCCAGTTGAAATCAAGTTTAAACTTAGTCTAATTTCCATCAACAATCACCTTCGGATGGCATCTTTTAAGCCTATTCCCTACACAATCAATCATGACATCATCAAGTGCAAATTTATGGGCACTCTAGTGTTCAATCATCTTCCACCTTCAAGTCACGAATGGCAGATTTGCCAATCTAACTCTTCAAGCGTAAGAAGATTGAACATGGGAAACTATTGTACCCTAAAATTTCCCCTCTCATTTCTCAAAGGATCCCCCTGGAACCTCAGGTTTGCTTCCATCCAATTCCAAGCCTTGAATTACAAATTTTCAAAGAAAGTCATTCACAAGGGCAAATTGGTCATTTGCATACTGAAAAGTCAAACTTTGACTTTTGGATCAAAATCAAGTTTCAAGAATCATATTTCATCAAGACAGGTTAGAATATGAAGTTTGTTTCATCAAGAAATTCAGAAGTCAAAATTACTTTAGAAAAGTCAAAATTCTAAATACTTAGAATTTTTCTAAGTGTTTAAGAAATATGACAAGCTCAGAACTTCTGGCCAGATTTCCACCATGATGCAAGCTGATTCTGAAATAACTTCTAACACAAGAGTTTTAGATCTCAATGAGACCCAAAACATTTCAGAATAGAACTTCTTCTATAAGTGTTGGGATTTCAAGTTGTACGTCTTCAAAGACATGTCTCTGAAACTTAGGCACTTAGTAAATTCTGAGCATTTTCAAGTCAGAAGTTGTCTACAACTTCTGGGCTAGTTTTCACGTAGGTTCAGTTAGAAGTTGCAAGAGTAATTCAAAGAGGGCTTACGAAGCATGTCATAAGCTTTCTGGAAAGTCTGAGAACTCGCTCAGAACATGCTGGAGCAAAGAGATTAAAGGATCAGAAGTTGGATGCGCTAATGCTGAACTTCTGACCCAGAATTAAGCTATGATGCATAATCTCACATTGCAAGATTTATGGTTTGATAAATGTCATCATCATTTAATTCTCACAACCACTTTTGATTTTTTATCCAAAGGATTTCCCCACATGTGGCATAGAAGTACATTGCTGTCCTTGAAAAAGAAAACTTTTGTACAAGAGTACGCTGGGCCCATGCTTTGCTTTTGCTTTTGAGGGTACTTTTCCTTAATTCATGCTTACAAATCCAGCTTAGGCACGACTAAAAGCTGATAACCACCATACTTGTTTAACTTGCTTCAAGAATAAGCCAACATGCTAGCATGATGGTAGTACTTTTGACTTCTCCAAGCTACAAAATTCTTGCCTATAAATTGAACTTCATTTGCAACTGTGAAGGGCCCGGTCGAAAAAACTGAAAAGAAAAAGCTATGAAACCTTGCTAAAAATTCCAGGAATCTGAAACTGCAAAAACAAATACAAAACCTTCTAGTTTTTGATTCTTGCATTCAAACTCCAACTTCCCTCAAGTGTTTCTTTACCAAATCATCCATATAGCTTCTGGATTTTCCAGCCATTCGTAACCCAAGTTAAAGGTTATTCCAGTCTGATGAGCATGCGAGGAAGCTGATCAGAACATTACAAGTAGTCAGAACCAGGATCCAGTTCACAGGACTTTCTCCAGCTGCAAGGTAAGCTTCTGCTGACTCTTACCATATCACTTAGGCATTTTTAAACTTGCATGTCAAAAATATAATGTAGACATTCTGATTCTGATGATGTACATATTCTGAGGTTTCATGTATTTGTCTGCCTAAGTAGGAAGAATATCAGTTTATAACTTCTTAAGGAAACTAGGATTAGAAGATACATGCTTTGTTTCTGGTTTACAGTCTTGACATTTTTTATGTTTCTGAAACCATGATGGAAACCTGCCATAATTTCTATGTTTGTGTTTTCTGTTCTGTTGAGAAATGACTAAGTTGCAGATATTCTGATTAGCATGGAGAAAGAAATGGAGTTCATCATCAGAGTTTACTTTGTGATACATATTTATGATTTTGCTTCTGATACCTGATGTACAGCCACCCCAGTGGTAGACAGTGTGTGAGCATAAGACATTAGTGCTAAGGGTCTTGGGTTCTAGCCCTAGAAGCGTCTCTTTTAGGTTTATTTAGTGACATTTTCACCCAATTATTTGTCAGAAAATATTCCTAAATCATAACTTCTAGACAGCCTTACCCAACAACATTATCACCTCACTCTCTCAAATAGCCAGAACTTCTGATTTTCCAGTGACATTAGAACTTCTAGATTCCCAGCTGTACCAGAGTTCCTAGACTCCCTCAGCAATCAGAACTCTTAGATTTTCCTCTGTTCCCAGCGACTTCAGAACTTGGTGTACCCAGACCCAGAACTTCTGACTTTTTACTTTCCTAGTAACATTTTCTCTCTTGCAGCGTATCAGAGTCAACTTCCGTTCCTTCTCGTTTCAGCAATGTGTTGATTCTGTCTCCTTTTCTCTTATTTATCTTATTTTAGCTTTTAATAACCCAAAACACCAAAAAAAACATTTTTATCTTTACATACTTTATTTTATCTCTTTTTAAACCAAAAGATCAAAAATATTTTCTTAAGTAAACTTATTTCTTTACTTAAACAAAACAAACCCATTTTACATTTCTTGTGTATTATTTCAATATGGTTGTAATAGATAATTAGGACTTTAATTCCTTGAAATCTCCATTTGTAAATTTGTACACCTCATCCTTTTAATGATGTAATAGTGTTGGACTTTACTTTTCCACACTTTTATTGCTTTCATATATTGTTAGTAATTAGGGTGTGTATGGCAAGACATGAAATCGACAAATAGATAACCGTAATCAAGACTGAAATGCATGCAATCAAATACACTTTTCACACATGCATCCCTTAGGGTAATCTCATTTGTTGCCTATCAAAAAATAGTCATGTACCTCGAATATGGTCGTTTTAGCAAAGACCCTCTATTGTACCCCAATTTTTGCACCTAAGATCCCTTCATCATACCATGTTGATTCATTCACAACAAGATCACACTAGGATTCTTGGTTCCCCACCCTACATTTAGTTTTGCCCTTTTGAGGGATTACAAAGCACCTTGACTTACGTTCCTTTTGTGATCATGAATATTGTTTTGATTTCTTCACTTAACTAATAAAATTCAATGTTGGTTTGTCTTGCTTGTTATCCATATAAGTAAAGGCAATGAGATTTAACAAGTTACCCCATGGGTTCATGAGTTTATGGCTATGCCCTAGTCAATAAAGCTGGAGAAGTTCAAACCTCACCATTGGATTGGTTTTGGAATAATTGGCATGACAAGGTTGTTTTGGTTCATCACATTTCAAGGTTATTAGATTTGACTCAAAAGTACAAAGGGTTGATTGAAGAAGTTGTCATGTTGGATAAGGCCTTGTTCCTATTGGTCACTAGAGCATATTTCTCTCAAATTTCAAGATATGGAAGTGGTTTTGGTGGCTAAGAGTTCTCATTATCATCCTCAACAACTTCTACTCACAAAGCAAGAATGTTGGTACAAGAAGTTTGTTCAAGCTTGTCAAAGTTCCTCAAAGAATTTTCTTGATCTAGGAGCTAGGGTTTTGAACTTCAAAGGGGTATATCTTGCTCATCTTTTGGTATTTTTGAGTGATTCCAAATACATCATTCTCTTCAAATGGTTATTAACAAATCACTTCAAAAGTTACAAGGAGTTTTCGCGAGGAAGAGACTTGAGGAGGAAGCAAGATTACAAGTTCTCCATATGAATCCCCAATTCTCCATGTGTGACTTCAAATGGTCATAACTTCGTCAATTTGCATCACCTTGAGTCTAATATTTTTCCATAATGATCTTGAAGATGTGAACTTTATTCCTTCTTTTATGTGCAAAATAGGAAAATGGATGGAAGTTGCCTTAAAGATGCAAAAGATTATAGGTCATTTCATGATTTTTTGCCAACTTCAACAAGTCATAACTTGCTCAAATTTTGGATATTTTGAATGATTCAAGTTTCAAAATGTCACTCAAGAGATCTACTTCATGCCATCTTTTTTGGTCAAGAGCAAATTCCAAGTGGAAGGCCATGTTTGGATACAAGACATTATAGGTTATTTTTTGAAGAAGAATTTGAAATATTTCTAAGTATGGAAAGTCAACCATTTTTCTCCAACTTTGACTCAATGAAACTTCCAGCTCAAGCATCCATTTAACTCCATTATTTTTCCATTGCAAAGCTTGTAACCCCATCTTTCTAAAGCATCAAGAATCACGCCTTAAGACCCCTTGAGCTGAGAATGCCATTGTTTCAAAAGTGGTTACTTATAATTGAAGTTTCCTTGCAAGTCAGAATTTGAATTTCATGTTACAACCTCTAAAACTCAAATTAACATGCGTTTTGAGTCTAAACATGATTAGCCAACTTTCCCAAGTGGATTAGTGCATCAAAACACAAGAATTGGACGAGTTCTGGTGAAGTTTGGATCACACTTCACTCGTGCATCAGGTTTGCACGAATTCCATCCAAAACTCATCATTCACTCTTCCTTTTGATCCCATTTTCTTCTCCTATAATACATGTACTATCCCATTCATTTTTCCAAGCTTGGATATCCAGAATCACCCTGCCAAACTTGTTTCATAACTCATAATTTAGTAACTTCAAAAATCCATTCTCGAGCCTTTTTCAATCCAATTGTTCCATCAATTCACCTTCCTTGATCTTCCCTGAAGCTAACCACATAATTACATTCAAGAATCATGCCATATACTGCTCCATAGAAGTCCAGTTTCATAGCTCTGCAACTCAACTTCAATAGGTAGATTCCTTCATCAATTCTTTAAAACTATGATATCATTGTGTTGCTCTCATTGCCTTGGTTCTAGTCGCAACACTTACCTTTTACTGGAAACATATTTTGACCATGAAATTTCAAATCCCTTTTCAAAACTTTCCTTCCAAATTGCTTGAGCTACAATTTATATAAATTTGGCGCGAGGGTGTGGTTGTCTTCGTCTTGAAGAGACGAAGCGAATGGCATAGGTCTGAGCTTCTGATTTTACAGTTTGAGAGACCTACAATTCGTGATGGATGGAGGTTTAAGATGAACAACGTATCATCTTCCAACCAATGAAGGCGTGCCATCTGTTTTTTTTCAAATTCTGATTTAATTAATGATTATGTACATTATTCACCAATGACCATGATATGCACAACGCGTCAGATCCCTTGGATTTGATTACTAACGCGTTTTGACTCTCATCCGATGGTCCACATATTTTACTTTTGTTTTCCTTTTCTGATTTTTATATTTTAATTGTTTTAAATTTCAAAAAATCATAGAAAATTCATTTTTAGTCCTAAAAATCTGAAAAAATTATGAAAAATATTTTTGATTATTCTCTTTCTGATTTTTATTTTTTCACAATTTAATTTTGTGTTTTGGTATTTTTTTAATAAATTGTACACTTTATTTGATTTTTTTTTAAATGATAAAAATACTTTTATACATTTTTAAATTCTGAAAAAATTATGGAATGACTCAATGATATTGTGACGAATATTGGTGACCTTATTTTATTTTTGTTTCTGACTTTACTATTTTTTATCATTTTTTGTTTATTTTACCAATTTATTTTAATTTCAAAAATAGTTTCTGACTTTAAAAAATTACCAAAAAATTTGTAAAATTATTTGAGCCTTTTTCTGATTTTTCTATGGTCTCACTTTTCATTTCTTGAGTAATTTGAACATAGTTGATATTTTTATCTTTATTTTCTATTTTTAAACATTATTTTTAAACCCTTTTGTGTATATTAAAATGTGATATTATTTTGTGACTATTTTCTGGCTGATCTTGGGTTAGATTTTGGATCATGAACTTTATTAACATCATTGGATCCATGGTGTGGAGTTTAACTCCACAAAAATGGATGAATGATTTTAATAATAGTTTGATTAAAATTTAATTCAAATGTGATTTGTATATTTTTCCCCATCCCTCTTCATCTCATCCCTTTCTTATTTCACTAGATGTTGTTGGAGCATGATCTCTATATCATGTCTCAAAACAAATGGTGCATATATTGCTATTGACCGACCTCAAAATAAGTGCGACTTCTATATAAGTCCACTTACGATTGCTTAACATAGCGCTAAATTTTGTCCCAATTCGAATAAATGATCATTCGTGGGCCAAACTTATGATTGCAAGCCCAAGTATGTTAATTTGATCTTTTTGATTCAATAACCTTGAGATTCATTGTGTGGAGGCTTTGGTTCTACCAATCCTCTAATGGATCTACAACACCTTTGGTCAACGCGGATCACTTAAACATCGTTGATCATTAAATGGTACTTGTGAGAATTCCAAATGGATGATATACTTGAAAAAAAGCAAATGCAACTTGTTGTGTGGAGGCTTTGGTTCTACCAATCCTCTAATGAGTTCCAAATGCAAGCTTCAAGATGGTCATCCAACTAACCACTAATTATTGACTTATCTTACCTTATGCTTTTATTCTTTTTTATGCTTTATGTACCATTTACTTTTAGCATTTACATTTCATGCCATTTTCATCTTTGCTTATTTGAGCATTTACTTTCTTGCCATTTTTACTTTGCTCACTTGAGCTTTTCTTTTCCTTTCTTAAGATACTTAATAATCAACATAAACCCTAAAAAATATGTAATGGTACTTGGACTATTTGGTTACTATCCTTGGCATTATGGAGCATGAGACTTTTCTTGGACTTAGGATTAGAAACCTCGGCCTATCTTGGAGACCTTATGATCTTATCTGATTATTCCGTCTAGAGTTCTTGAGGTTTACCTCAAGACATTGGGTTTCTTGTTTGTTTTTTTTGTGAGGGTTTTTGTGATTACACCTCTTGTTTGTAATATGGAATTCACCCGTATACAGCCGTTACTCTGCCCAATTTTTGTGAAGACTTAATACACTTGAAGTTTGGTTCTCTCAAGAGGTCTAGTATTTTTTTGCTTGATTGGTTCCAATCCAAGGAATGGGAATTCTATCTTGGCTCATAATGTCAAGTATTAGCTTCTTGTTGGTTAGATGGTTCTTATCCCTAGCTTTTACCTTATGCTTTAGGATAGTCCCTTCTTCTCCTTCCATCTTCTTTAATTTTAAAAATCTTCTTCCCCCATTTTGAAAACTCTTCTTATTTTTGAACTTGAACCACTTTCATAATAAACTTGGACTTATGTCCATGTATTTTCAAAACATTTTTCATAAATAAACTCAAATCAACTTAATAATACCTTGACATTTTTTGTGAGAAGACTAAAATTCAATCAATCTCATTTAAAACCATTTTGGCACTTTGGCTCTTATCTTTAAACTTTTCTCAAAAAGGTTGAACTCTTGTCAATCCTTGTAGTGATGAAAACAACTATACTTCTACAATATGTAGTGAAGAGAGATATTTTCCACTTGGGTGTTAAGTGAGGCATTGTTGATTTTAAAATCCAAGCCATATCCTCCACTTTGAGATGATACAAATTCTCCTTTCTCATGATTGTGGGTAGTAGGCATGTTTTCCACATGGACAATGACGATGATGTTTTATCTCATAAAATTAACCAACACATTTGTGTTTTAAATTTTTGAAAGAGGAACTACGTGTACCCTGATCCCCTATTGCACGAAAATGTGGTACGTAGGCACTAAAGGTTCGCAACCGCGGCGGGTGCAAAAATTATAAAAATAAATATATTTCTTTCCTCACCTCCACCATCCATTTTTTTATACAACATTTTTTTATAGCCAAAATATACAAATCTTACAAAGAGTCTCCTGCGGAGTACCGTAGATGTTTAGGGTGCTAATACCTTCCCTTTGCATAACCAACCCCCTTACCTTGAATCTTTCCCCTTCTTTTTTGGTTATTCGCTCTTTTACCATTCCTTTGGAAACAATAAAGCACAGTGGCGATTTTTATTTTGATTTGTATAAAGTCTAGTCAATCCAATGGCTTAGTCTTAAACATTTCTACTGCTACAGAAAAATGGCGACTTCACTGGGGAAAGATTGACCTCTTGCTGGTCCATCCCTAAGTGGGTTAACCCTATCTTTGTTTATATCTGTATATGTGATATTACTGTTTTTTGTGTTATATGTTGTATATATGTTTGTCTGGATTTTCCTGGTTTTCAGGGTGCTTGGTGATTACTCATAAGTCCTATACCTGGACTTGGGAAAACTTTAAGATATGACGGGCGGTATAGTCATGTTAAATTTGAGGGAGTAATCCCAAAAAAGGAGGCATGAGATCCCCCACTCAGTGGAGGCCCCTTTGATTGTAGTGTCGTGTACCGAGTAATCGGGAAGTCGTACTGCTTTCGACCTGGGAGCCTGCTGAAACTGAGGACCGTAGAATACCAAACCCCACTTGGCCTTTTAGGTGTAGTGCGGAAGCTATGATGGTGTAATCCGGAAATAGATGTCACGCGATACTACGCTCGAACGAGTCTTTCTTGAGAATATTACTAATTACCGAGTTAATCGGGAAGTTGGTAATATCTGAAGGAAGGATGTAGAATCTGGGAACCTCTAGAACCTTGTTCGGAAGGTGATAACTTTTAGACCAATACCTTATGGGTAGTACCTTCGAACTCATGCTCGTGACGTTGAACCTATGAACCCTATATGTGTGATCTTGTGTGTGATTGTTGCATGATGCATCCATGCACTCATAAGCATATTTTGAATAAACCATATTTCAAGGGATTTAAAGGTTGACTATTTGTGAATCTCTCAGGTACTTTTTAACCATGGATTCTGGAAAAAGAAAGACCGGGAAATACAATTTCAAGGATCCCAAGATAGATGAGTTGATCAGTCTAATTCCCGAGATCGAGTGTTCTGCAGACTTTCAGAAGAAGTATGGATCCATCATTCCTCTCATGAAGCTGAAGATGAAGGAGGGTATTCTCTAGACCTTGGTCTAGTTCTATGATCCGATATATCATTGCTTTAATTTTCCCGACTATCAGTTGATTCCTACACTGGAGGAGTATTCTTATCTATTGGATTTACCTGTTACCGATCGCGTTCCTTTTACTGGTTTGAAGGGTGAGCCAAAAACACATGAGATTGCTGCTTTGATTCACCTGGGGAAGTCTGAGGTGGAAGCCCATATGACTACCAAAGGAGGGATTAGAGGATTACCAACTCAGTTCTTATTGGAGAAATCTCGTTACTTTTCTAGAATGAAGAGTACAATTGCTTTTGAGGCCATCTTTGCTCTTCTTACTTATGGGTTGTTCTTATTTCCTAATGTGGACAAGTTTGTTGACATTAATGCTATCAGGATTTTCATGATCGGAAACCCATTTCCTACATTGTTGGGTGATGCTTATTACTCTATTCATCTTCGGAATTCTTATCATGGGGGAATGATTATCTGTTGCACGCCTCTGTTGTACCGGTGGTTTATCTCTCATATGCCTCAGTCTGATGCTTTTTGGGATGTCAAGAAGGAACCTCGTTGGACTCCTAAGATTATGGCACTTACTCACTCGAACATTGATTGGTATCATCGAACTTACCAGGATATAAAGATTATTGACAGTTGTGGTAGTTTCCCCAATGTACCTCTTCTTGGTACAAAGGGAGGAATTAACTATAACCATGTTCTCGCATGTAGACAACTTGGTTATCCCGAGAGGGATAAATCGAATAGTATTCATTTAAGTAGTTTTTTTCTGAAGGAAGGAGAAGACCATAGGGAAGCTAGGGAGTAGATTGCGAAGGCCTGGCGTCACATTCATAAGAAGAGTAGGAAGGATTTGGGACCTAGGGGTGCTGTTTCTTTAGAGCCATATCTTTAATGGATCCGATCGAGAGCTATTCAGTTAAAGATGCCGTATACCCGGGAGACACCCATGCCTGATCTATTTGTAAAGACTACTCCTCCCTTATTAGATGATCTAGAAGAGCTGCAACTTGCTTTGGCTAGGTTGCAACAGGAAAAGGATGCTATAAAGAACAAGTTCCAAACTTTAGAGAGTTCCTATAGAGAAGATCTAAAAGAGAAAGACGACTTGATTGAGATTCTTGAGAGTCGAGCAGTAGAGTCTATGGAGAGGCAAGGGAATTTATTTTCTCCTAATCCTTAATCAGGTTCTGATCACTCACTTCCTGATTTAGATGATTGGAAGGAGGTTACCATCAGACATGTGGAAGAAAACCAGAGGTTGAAGCTCAGATTGCCAGGCTCACGGGGAAGCGCCAGCATACAGAGTGATCTCCATTAGTTCTATTTCTCAGGGTTTTAGATTTTATTTTCATCTTGTACTTGGATTCATTGAAACTTGTAATCCATTTTGGAGTTATTATAATAAAAAAATTTCAGTATTTCGAAAGCGTTATTACTTTGATGTTTGCAATATGTCTATAAAACTTTAAATCCCTTGAAATATTAAACAACAAAGTAAAAATAATCATGTGCTTTACATATCATGCATCATATTGCGCATAGTTCTTGCATTTGTTATGCATATCCAGGTGTCTTACCAAGCTTCTTTACTTCGTTCAGCAAGCTGACTCATCACTATAATACTCGGGGTAATTTCAAAAAGAAGATGGACATCTTAAAACAAGGGAATCGCGAGCTACGCGAGGAAGTTTCTGCTTTGAAGGCCGGCATGGCCAATATGACTACTCTGATGGAAGCTCTGGTGGCTGCTCAGAATCAGCCACTGAGTGTTCAACCTCAACCAACAAGGGAAACTACTGAAGCTCCGACTGTTCCCGTATCTGCTACTCCAGCTGTTGTTCAGAATCGCATGACCCAAGGATATCCATGGGGAATGCCAGAGAATTTTGCACCTGAAGGTTTCAATCTTGGTCCTCAAGATACTCCAGTGGTTCAAACTATTGTTACTCTGGCATCTCCTGTGGTGCATGCTGTTCCTGTTGCACCTTCTTCGGTAAATATAGTTCCGTTTGTTAATGCTGATGTGTGTCGTCCTTTCCCTCTACCAAGTGAAGACTTGGGTCATTATGACATAATGGATGATTTTCAAGATCAGTTTTAAAAGATGCAAAGAGAGATGAAGGCCCTCAGGGGAAAAGAGCTATTTGGGTAGAATGTGAATGAGCTATGTTTGGTCCCGAATGTTAAGATACCTGCTAAGTTTGAGGTCCCAGAGTTTGAGAAGTATAAGGGAAACACTTGCCCTCGTGCTCATCTGGTAATGTATGTGAGGAGAATGTCTACCCATACTGATGATCAGCGTCTGCTGATTCACTTTTTTCAGGATAGTTTGACCGGTGCTGCGTTGAAGTGGTATATGAGTTTGGATAACACCAATATCCATACTTTTAATGATTTGGGAGAAGCATTCATCAAACAATACAAGTACAACATGGACATGGCCCCTGACCGAGATCAACTCAGGGCCATGGTTCAGAAAGATAGGGAATCGTTTAAAGAGTATGTGCAGAGATAGCGTGAGGTAGCCGCCCAATCGATTCCTCCCATGGAAGAGAAGGAGATGACTAAGATTTTCTTAAAGACGTTGGGTGCTTTCTACTATGAGAGGATGGTAGCAAGTGCGCCAAGTGACTTTACTGAGATGGTAGAAATGGGTATTCTCTTAGAAGAGGCTGTAAGAGAAGGTCGTTTGACGAAGAGTGAAGGATTTGGAGGTGTGAAGAAGCCATCTTATGGGTTTACCAAGAAGAAAGAAGGAGATGCAAATGCTATTATACAAGAGAGAAGGGTAAACACTCCTAGAAGGAATTATCTGCATAATCAGCAAGTCGCCTCAGTTACTCCCATTATGAATGCCGCTCCAACTACCGTTGCTTATCAGAGACCGTCCCAACAGGGGAATCAAGGGTATAATCAGAGAAGGGAGAGTTATGACCCTATTCCCATGAGCTATACAGATCTACTACCGGCATTGATTCAGAAGAAGTTAGTTCAAACCCGACCACCTCCCGCCATACTGTCACCATTGCCTTGATATTACAAGGCAGACCAAACATGTACTTTTCATCAGGGAGCACCAGGGCGTAATGTTGAAAATTATTATCCTTTGAAGACTGAAGTACAAAAATTGGTGAAGTATGGTGTTCTATCTTTCAAAGACGTGGGACCTAACGTGAAAGATAATCCCCTACCTAAGCACGAGGGAGTAAATGATGTGAATATGGTGGCCGGTTGTCCAGACGACTTCCAGATTTTTGATATTAATCTGGTTAGAGGAGATTTGGTGAAAATGCATGCAGACCTCTGTGAGTTTAGATACTATATGCATGACCATTCCAGTTGTGCTATTTGCAATACAAACATACAGGGTTGCGATAAGATAAAGGCTGATTTACAGGAGATGATGGATGAGGGCCTAATCCATATAATTAGGCCTAGGGCAGAGTATGAAGAGGAAGTGAACATGGTTTCTAGATGTCCCGGTGAATTCAGAATTTTTAATGTGGAGTATATGAATGAGGACCTCGTGCAGTTGCACGCTACCTTCTGCCATACGGAGGGTCATGTGGAACACCAATATGGATCTTGCCTAGTTTGCTGTCGAGACCCCCAAGGATGTCCAATCGTGAATAACGGGGGTTCAGTTATTGTTAGACAATGGAACTATCAAGATCACGGGTCAGAGGGATGATTACGATGAAGTTGATATGGTTGAGGCTTGTTTAACGGAAGAAGAGTCAGATGAAGAGTATGCCTCCGCAGATGAGTATTTCTCTTCAGACGAAGATTTGTTTTCCAGAAATTACTTATTAATGACCGATTGTGTTGAAGAAGGGTTAAACGTCATTGTGCCTTGTTTTGGTGCACCCGCCCATTTTGAAGTTGAGTATCACAGCAAGCCAGCTGTTACCCCATTGGTGATTAGTTTTCCAGGTCATATCCCCTACAAATAAGATAAGGTTGTGCCTTACAAATACAACTCTACAATCTTAGAAGATGGAGTGGAAGTTCCCATCCAGCCAATGCCTGATGTTGGAAATATAGCTGAAAATAGAAGGGTGACCCGTAGCGGTCGTGTGTTTGTGCCAGTTGTTCGAAGAGATGTTGATGCTGGAAAGAAAGTTGCTGAGAATGATGAACCTAAGAAGGCTATGGATGAGACTAGTGGAGCTACGTTAGAGAAAGAAGTGGATGATATTTTGAAGATGATTAAGATGAGCGACTATAGAATTGTAGATCAGCTATTGCAGAGTCCTTCAAAAATATATATCTTAGCTTTATTGATGAACTCCTCTGCTCATAGAGAATCCTTGATGAGGGTACTGGACCAAGCTTTTGTGGAGAGTGATATGCCAATAGATCAATTCAGCAGCGTAATAGGAAACATAACTTCATGAATAACCTGAGTTTCTGCGATGATGAATTACCAGATGAAGGGAGGAATCACAACCTGGCCCTCCACATCTCTATGAACTGCAAGAATGATTCACTATCCAATGTGCTGATTGATAATGGATCTACGTTGAATGTTATACCAAGGAGTACTCTCATGAAGTTGAAATATCAAGGAACGCCTATGCACCCTAGTGGTATCATTGTGAAAGCGTTTGATGGGTCAAGGAAATCTGTCATCGGTGAAGTGGACTTACCTATCCATATAGGACCACATTTGTTTCAGATAAATTTCCAGGTCATGGACATTGTTCCCGCTTATAGGTGTTTGCTAGGACGGCCTTGGATACATGAAGCAGGGGCTGTCACTTCAACTTTACACCAGAAGCTAAAGTTTGTACGTGAAGGGAAAGTAGTAATCATAAATGGGGAACATGCACTGTTGATATCTCATTTGTCCTCTTTCAACATTGTAGAAGCGGATGAAGCTGTTGTTGGAACCCAGTTCAAAGCCTTATCCATTGACAAAATAAGAGGAAATGAGAATTCCATGGTTTTGCTGAAGGATGCATAGCAGGTTGTGCGTAATGGTCATAGTGAAGTTTGGGGATGAATTATGGATCCACCTGTGAACAAGAACATAACTGGCTTGGGGTTCTCTTTGAAGAATGACAAAGGGAAGGGCATGAAGCCGAAGTCTGCTACAGGCAGGTATCAAGACATTTTCTGTAGCAGGGGCTATCTTCATCCGACTGTTTCCAGGATTAACGCCATTGTGGAAGATGAAGCAGAGCAGAAAGTGCTGAATTATGTGACGCACGGAGTTAGGGTTCAGAATTGGATCACCATTGATGTTCCCTCTTGCATACATGTTTCAAAGTAATTTGATTTGTTAATCTTTTTGAAAAAGCTTTCACTCTGCCCAAGGTGGAAGTATTAATGTTGTAGGGCTTATCTGTTTGCTGTGACTTTTAAGATCAATAATGAAAGTTGTCTTTGCTTCCCGAATTATGTCTTTATTTTCTGCTTTTTCTTGGAAAATGGTAATCGAAAAAAACCTTTCAAAATAAATAATAACTGAAATTTAATCTGCATGATCACTTGTTATATGTGTCAGTTTCTAAATGCAATCACAAATCATATGTGCAAATTAACTAAAAAACCCGTTGAATACAATGGCCCTGCACCCTCTCCCAACTTTGAATGTCCTGTGTATGGGGCTGAAGAAGAAGATTATGATGACATTACAGAAGAGGTATCACGGTTGTTTAAGCACGAGGAAAATACCATTCAGCCATATAAAGAGCCTTTGGAAGTGATCAATTTGGGTTCAAAAGAAGATCCAAAGGAAGTCAAGATTAGAGCATTGTTGCATCCCGATGTGAAGAGAAGGTTGATTAAGTTGTTGAAAGAGTATGTGGATATTTTTTCTTGGTCTTACCAAGATATGCCTGGTCTAGATACAGATATCGTCGAGCACCGTTTGTCGTTGAAGCCAGAATGTCCGCCAATCAAACAGAAGTTGAGAAGAACTCACCCAGATATGGCAGTAAAAATTAAAGAGGAGGTTCTAAATCAGATTAATGCTGGTTTTCATGTGAAGTCAGTGTATCCTCAATGGATTGCCAATATTGTCCTGGTACCAAAAAAAGACAGAAAAATCTGCATGGGCGTAGATTATAGATATCTAAATAAAGCCATTCCAAAAGATGATTTTCCATTACGACACATCGACATGTTAGTAGATAGCACACCAAAATTCAAAGTATTCTCGTTCATGGATGGATTTTCCGGGTATAATCAAATAAGAATGGCTCCAGAGGACATGGAAAAAATAACATTTATCACACCCTGGGGAACATTCTGTTACAGAGTGATGCCCTTCGGGTTGAAGAACGCTGGTGGAACGTACCAGAGGGCTATGACAACCCTATTCCATGATCTGATGCACAAGGAAATTAAATTATATGTTGATGATATGATTTCCAAATCCCAGACTAAAGAAGGGCATATAGAAGATTTGTTGAAATTGTTTCAGCGTTTGAGGAAGTATCATCTCCGCTTGAATCCAAATAAATGCACCTTCGATGTTCGATCAGGGAAATTGTTGGGTTTCATTGTTAGCCAGAAAGGAATTTAAGTTGACCCTGATAAAGTCAAAGCAATTCAAGAAATTCCAGCACCAAGAACTGAAAAGCAAGTCAGAGGTTTCCTCGGGCGTTTGAATTATATTTCCAGATTCATTTCCTACATGACTGCAACATGTGAACCGATCTTTAAGTTGTTAAAGAAAGATCAAGGTTGTGTGTGGACGAATGACTGCCAAAGGGAATTTGAAAGTATTAAAGAATATCTGCTTGAACCTCTTATCTTTCTCCCTCATGTAGAAGGAAGACCATTGATTAGGTATCTGACAGTGTTGGATAAATCCATCGGTTGCATTCTGGGACAACAGGATGAAACAGGGAAGAAGGAGTTCGCCATTTATTATCTCAGAAAAAAATTCACTGATTGTGAGTCGCGGTATTCCATACTGGAAAAAACATGTTGTGCTTTGGCCTGGGCGGCAAAGCGTTTGCGGTAGTATATGTTGAATCACACTACTTGGTTGATCTCCAAAATGGATCCAATCAAGTAAATTTTTGAAAAGCCTACTCTTACTGGGAGAATTTCCCGCTGGCAGATGTTGTTATCTGAACATGATATCGAATACCACACTCAAAAGGCTATTAAAAGTAGTGTGTTGGCAGATTATCTTGCTCACCAACCAGTGGAGTATCACCAGTCTGCAGAATATGAATTCCCCGACGAGGATGTGATGTTCCTGAAAGTGAAGGATTGTGATGAACCATTTCCCGAGGAAGGTCCTGACCCTAAATCTCGTTGGAGTATGATATTTGATGGAGCTGTGAATGCTTATGGTAAAGGAATTGGTGTTGTGATTGTCACTCCTCATGGATCGCACATTCCTTTTACTGCAAGGTTAACATTCTATTATACTAACAATATGGCAGAATACGAGGCTTGCATCATGGGTCTTGAAGAAGCTATTGATCTCAGAATTAAAATTCTAGATGTGTATGGTGATTCATCTTTGGTAATAAATCAGATTAAAGGAGAATAGGATACTTGTCACCCCGGCTTGATCCCTTACAAAGATTATGCTAGAAGATTATTACCATTCTTCAATAAAGTTAAATTCCATCACATCCCTAAAGATGAAAATCAAATGGCGGATGCTCTGGAAACTCTGGCTTCTATGTACCAAGTGAATACTTGGAAGGATATACCCCGAATTACGGTTCGATGATTGGATAGGCCCGCTCATGTGTTTACAGCAGAGGAGGTATCAGATGAAAAACCTTGGTATTATGATATCAAGTATTTTCTTCAGACTCGGGAATACCCGATTGGCGCGTCTAAGAAAGATAGAAAGACATTGAGAAGATTGGCAGGCAGTTTCTTCCTCAGTGAAAATGTGTTATACAAGAGAAATTATGACATGGTCTTGATCAGATGCGTGGATAGACACGAAGCAGACATGTTGATGCATGAGATTCATGAAGGTTCATTTGGCACTCATGCCAATGGACATTCGATGGCTAAAAGGATGCTAAGGGCAGGTTATTATTGGTTGACAATGGAGTCTGATTGTTACAAATTTGCAAAGAAGTGCCATAAATGCCAAATTTATGCAGACAAGGTCCATGTGCCTCCGACACTTCTCAATGTGATTTCCTCCCCGTGGCCTTTCTCTATGTGGGGTGTTGACATGATTGGGATGATAGAACCCAAAGCTTCGAATGGGCACCGTTTTATCTTGGTAGCAATTGACTACTTCACCAAATGGGTGGAGGCTGCTTCATATGCCAATTTTTGAAAGTGTTTTGAAATGTTTTTGTGTAAGTGTAAAAAGTTTGTTTTGAGCATAACATCTAAGAATTATCTACTTATACTAAAAAAGATTGTTCTTTTCCTCCTATCCTTTTGACAGTGATATCCTACTATTAGTGAGTAGGTAGCCATATCGTTGGATGTAAGAGGGACATTCGAAGGGACGTTTTTATAGTCACAAAGGCAACTGAGCAAGAAGCTTTAGTAACCATCCTAAGGTTCTAAGATCATATTTTCACCGAGGCAATGTCGAGCGGGTCATCGAGGGACTTATGATCTTTTTGAACCAGAGGGTAACCACTAAAACCTTTCACGTTTCGAGAGTTGTGACTATTTTCCGAAGGAAACCAAAGTGGGGTACCCTGGAGGTGCGCATGTGCAAGTGATTCAATTCAGTTTATTTATTTTTGTTATTAGGTTCGCTAACGTTTTGTTATTAGTATTTCCATACAAGCCTAATTACTAACAGTTAATATGTATAGAAAAATGTAAAATGCGAAAATATAACCCTACACTATTACATGGCTTCGAGGAGGGGGATATTTACAATGTACAGAACTTGGGGGAAGAAAAATAAAGAAAGCGGTAAAAATCCTAATTAGTCTATTACATCCAGTATACAAGTACAATAATGTAAAAATGGGAGAATAAATAACGCGCGAAAGGAAAAGACGTCTAAAGCCTAAAACAAATCTAAATGAAATAAGAAATTTTTTTTATTTATTTTAAATTATTTTAAGAAAATAACGAAGTGAAATTAATACCTAAAATTTAATTAGAAAACAAAATTAACTAAAATAAAATAAAAATCTAAGTTTTTTGTTGTTTTTATTATGAAAAGAAAATAATTAAAGCTAAATTAGATCCTAAATTCTAATTTATTTTAAATTAAAGAAAATAGTTAAAATATTTATTTAATTTATTTAAAAAATTAGTTTAATTAAAAAAAAAATACTAACTTAATATTTTTTTGTGAGTTTTCTGATTATTTGCTTAATTAATAAATAAAGAAAACAAAAATAAAGAAAACTAAAACAATACAACAAAAATGCTAGATGGGCCTGATAGCAAAAGAAAAATAGGGGGCGCTGTTGTACCCCAAAATTTGCCCTCCCATATTCCTCAAGAATTGCAAAGAGCAAGCTCCAAAATTTCCCCAAGGGTTGCACAGTTCAAGGACCTCCTAGCAGTCAAAATTAGGGTTTTGGTTCTGACAAAGAAAATGAAGTTTCCAAGGGTCCAATCAAGTCCCACATGCTCATAAACATGGTCAAGCATCCTCATACCAAGTTTCAAGACTTACAGCACAAAATTGCACAGTCAAAAACCCTAATTGCACTACAGTCAACTGTAGGGGCAAAATGGTCATTTGACAGTCAAAAGTTCAAATTTTTGGTCAACATCTCATTTTTAAGCCACAAACATCATTTGATCAATGCTTGATCATGATTCTCAAAGCTTGGCTCAAAAATCATCAAGATGCAAAAGTTTCCATATTTGGACAGTTGAAAAAGTCAACTGTAACTTGACAAGGGCATAACTTCCACATGGATTATCATAATAATTACATACAAAGCTCATTTTGAAGACAAATACATTTCCTACAACTCCTCTTCACACTTCAAGTCCAAGAAATGCTCTCACAAAAAGTTATCAATTTCAACATTATAGGTCATTTTCAAAAGTCAACAAAAAGGGACTTTAAGTCAAAGACCATAACTTGGGATTGGTAAATCAAAATGACATGGGACCAAAGGAATTGGTTATAGGACTTCAAGACCTTTCCAAAATGTCCAAGAACATGAGCAAAGCTTAAAAATTGAGCAAGTTATGCCTTGTGGAAGTTGGGAAATTTTTGGATATTTTGAAAAGTCAACATTGCTTCAAATGTCTTAAAATTGCTAATGGGCCTCTTTTTCTTCCACAATTCATCATCCAAGGCATGTGCACCACCATTTGGCCCAAAGGGAAGTTTTTTATCATTTTTATTTATTTATTTGGATTTTTAATTATTAATAATTCATTTAATTAAAATAAATAGGTGAAAAATATTAAACCTAATGTTTTAAATCTTTTTGTGCAAGACAATGACTCATGATTCACTAAAGATTTCGTGCCTATCAAAAGTGGAAAGAATTGGTGCAAATTGTGATGGTTCTTCATGAAGAAATATTCGAAAAGATCCTTAAGAATCAAATCTTGAAAATCATGAATGCAAAGGTTTTGATTTGGTTTCTTTGACCTAAAACCTTCACATATATATACATAATGAAAACCTAATGCAAACAACCTCCCAGCTGCGCCATACACAAAGAATCAAACTTGAGTTTTTTGACAAATTTTCCAAAACTGAAAACTAGGTTATAGGGCGATTCAAGGCCAAATACCTGTTCCATTGGCTTGCTGAGACTTCAAGGAAGGAGACTGAATCAATATCATAGCCTGAAACCTTGAGAATTGGTAGATATAAGTCAAACTGTATCACTCTTTTTGCATAATCGTGCTTTGTTATTTAGGCCATATCCATGCATTTTTGTTCTTGATTTGTGTTAATTGGATAATTCTGAAGCTAACTACATAATTTAATTGAGTTTTTATGTACTATACGCGATTCCACCATTGATACAGGCTAGGGTTCTTTGAGTTCCAAATTGGGCGTTTCTAAAAGCTATAAAATTAGAACACCACAATGCCATGAATGAACTCAGCGTGCTTGGACGAAAACAAAACGCTCCTCGCGCCTAATTTATGAGGCCATATGGCCTATTCGCTATTTTGAAAACAAGCATGTTTTGAGGGGGTTTAAAACCCCCGCTAACCTTCTTTTATTTTCAGGGAAAAACAAAGCGATGAAGAAGATGATTATGTGGCCAGCAGTGATTGGGTTGTTTGAAAATTCGCGCTAAATTTCCCACTAATTGTTGTTTCATATTATATTATTCTTTAGTTACATAAATATCAAAGCGCGCAAGTGGAGCAGTTGGTCAGGCATGTGTATGGTAATCTACAGGACCTGGGTTCGATCCCAGGTCCCCATCCCTTTCCTTATATTTTTCCCTTAATTGTATTCTCATGCAGTGCAAGGTCCAAGAAGTCCACCATGCAACTTACCATCCAGCTTGCCACGCATATGCTAAGACCAATCCAAGGGGCATGGTTTGAAGATCATCCTGGACACAAGTCAAAAATGCCACATGCTAGCGTCAGAGTCAACAAGGCCAAAGGCTTAATGGGCCTGAAATATTGGACTCTACCTCCCAATTTGGGGACAGACCCCCCTAGGTTTGAATTTTCATTCTTTTCTTTATTTTATTTATTTCAATTATTGTTTTTTTAATTAATTCCTTTAATTTAATATTTTCATAAAAAAAAACATAAAAACAATAAAATCAGCAAAAAGACAAAAATAAGTATTTTTACTTAATGTTATTTTTTGTAAATAAACATCATTAATTGATTTTAGTTTTAATTTAGGTTTAAATCTTAATATTTTCCTAATAAACTTAAAATTGGTGGAATTAGGGTTTTAATTAATTTTTATCCTTTTTCTTTTCTTTTCACTAATAATTAATTATTTATTTTCATAAAATCAAATTGTCATTAATTAATTAATTTAGTTTTAGGTTTAATTTTAACATGTTTTCTTAATAAACTAAAAAACAACTAGAATTAGGGTTAATATTTTAATTTCATTTAATCTTTCTCACAAAAATTCATAAATCCAAAAAATAATTTCTTTTTTATTTTAATTAATTTAATAATAATAATTTAATTTCATTAAAAAGGGTCCAACACCCTCGCTTTCAAGCTTAATTCAATTCACGCATTTTATTTATTTCTTTTCAATATTGATGTAATTCTCCCAAAGCCGTGTAACTTTATATTTCTCGCACTCTCCTCTATTTTATGTCAAATCGGGTCCTGGATTTATTTTTGCGATGTGGACCCGCGCCTTTGTAATAGCTTAGGAACTTTTAATTTCTCGCACTTTTTAACTGCTAATAAAATGCATGCAAGAATGAATGACAAAAATAAAAAAACAAACGCATAGATCACTTTGACATGAACAAGACAAAATAACTGAACATGACACACAAATCACACACCACCCCTAGGGTACGCCTCACTGTTGCCTTGCCTCGAAAGGTGATCGTCGAGTAGAGGATGTTTTAGTAAGTCCTCATGATCCGGGAACCTGGCATGAGGGTAGCTTCTAAGGTATCTTCCTATTACTCCGGTGATCACACTGTTGCCTTGTCCCTCGAAACGTGGTCGCCGACTATAGGACGTCTTAGTGAGTCCTTATGTCCCATTGATCTGGTTGCCTCAAAATAAGTTGCCTTGGAATAAAAGATCAATGGCATAAGGGTAGCTCCTAAGGTATCTTACCTCTGCTCGGTGACCATACTGTCCCAAAACTCGAATTGACCCGAACACCTCCAACGGTGGTGCTACCTTCCTCTCAATGGTGGGATGGCACTACTTTAAAGGACATCTACACAGACGAATTCCTTAGGGTAGGTAGACGACTCTTGATACTTGCTCTAATTTCAAAACAAAATTCAAAAATACTTTTCACACCAACACATTTTCAAAAAGCTTTCGAAAGCAATTTTTCAAACACTCTTGAGGACCGATACAAGAGTCGAACTGGAATTTTCGAAGAAACTTTTTAAAAACCCACAGTTGAAAAGCAAACAAACCATTTTTGAAAACACAATGAGCAAGTATCTAAGAGCCCATGGATAACCATGGATAGAAAGGGTGCTAACACCTTCCCTTTCTATAATCTACCTCCCGAACCGAGAGCAATCTCTTTAAGGAATTTTTCTGTGCTTTTGTCCTTTCCATTTGGAGAAAATAAAAGACGGTGGCGACTCTTGCTTCCGCGACATTTCGCGAACCAGCGTTAAACAGTCAGTTCCAGATCCACCGATCACAGAACTGGCGACTCTGCTGGGGATACTTAAAGTGAGTTGTACCTTAGGGCTTAGTTCATAACTGTGTATTGACTTGCTTGCTTTAAATTGTGGGTGGCTTGGGAGTTCTATAGATCCTAACCCGGATCTGGGGATACCTTCTTAGAAAGTAGCAACAAGGCTGTGAGGGAACTGTGCGGGGTATACCGACATGGTTGAAACAGTCTGCTACGTTGATGTGGCACTTTGGTGTGTACCGGTAACCCTTGAGTTCAGTCAAGGAGAGTACGGGGCCTCCGCGTGGTGTCGTGAAGCATCAACAGACCTTAGGAACCTTAATTGAACTATCTTGGCCTCTTTAGGGTAGTGAGATAACTGACTTTGGTGCAGTCCGAGGTTGGTTGATACTCAATAATACACTCAATTGAGGGTTGCTTTCCTGGAATATTTCGGTCGCCAGTTCAGGGGCTAAATCGAAACGATGAACAATGAAAGAAATCCCGTGATATTGGGACCCTTAGAACCCGGTTACTTCTAATAGGACAGGTTGAGCCCACCAACTTCAAGAGGGTAATACCTAGACCCCATGCTGGCCTAAACTCTAAGGGCTCCTTTGTGTGATTTGTGTGCCTTCGTACTTGACTATTTGCATGCTTGTTGTCTGACACTTGAGCTTCTCGCAGGTTTTGTTTGTAGTCCTTAATTAGGACTCATAACAAGGTTTACCGAGTTTCTTGCAGGTTTTGTTTTTAGTCCTTAATTAGGACTCATAACAAGGTTTACCGAGTTTCTTGCAGGTTTTGTTTACAGTCCTTAATTGGGACTCATAACAGGATTTACCTACATTACCCCATGCATAGCATAACATCATACCATTGCATACATCCTGCATAAGGACTAACCCATTTCAAGGATCTCAAGGGCTTGTGATGTAGGTCATGATGAACAAAATGTCTAGCAAGGGGCAAAGGGGATTTATTTTCCTCTAGCCAAGGTTGTCAGAGGCTATGACCCACTGGATATGGAGAGCTTTGACACTTGAAGAAGGTTCCCCGAGCCAAGGTTGTCAGGGGCTATGACCCACTCGATATGGTGAGCCTTGACCCTTGAAGAAGGATTCTCAGCAACATGGAATTCCTTCAATCAAGCCACCAGTTTCCAATGCTAACAATTTTCTTGTTTACCCTGCGAGGTCCTTGAAAACATTGCATGCATATCATACACATCATTGTAGGTACCCTTTTGACAGGCCTATCACCTTCTTCGCTGTTTATTTCAGCCGATCGTCATGAATCCTGAATCATCAACTGAGCAGTCCATCAAGGCCCTCCAGGCTCAGAATGCCCAGTTCCAAGAGCTGATCATGAATTTGGCCCAGGGGCAACAAGACCTGAAGACCTTGCTCTTGAAAAAGAAGAAGAATAGGACTGTGCTGTTTAACCCTAGGCGCAGATCTGGGAATACACTGCGAAATGAAACTGAGAGGACTACTCCATCTGTTGGGGAAGGCAGTCATCAAGAGGAAAGGGTCCCCAGCCCAATGGTCTCCGATAACGAGACAGATTTCAATGATGAGCAATACCCTCCTGCTGAAGACAAGTACAAGCAGTTGGAGGACAGGATAAATGCAATGGAAATTCAACAAGTGCCTGGTTTGGATTTCGGAGACTTGGGTCTAACTTCTGGTGTGGTGATCCCACACAAATTCAAAGCACCCTCTTTTGCTAAGTACGATGAGGCATCCTGTCCCAGGCTGCATCTCAGGTCTTATGTGCGGAAGATTCAACCGTATACTATGGACAAGAACTTGTGGATCCACTTATTCCAGGAAAGTCTTTCAGGGACTCATCTCGAATGGTTCTATCAGCTGGATGGAACCAAGGTTCGTAACTGGGAGGAGTTGGCTACTGCTTTTTACAAGCAGTATCAGTACAATGCCGACCTCGCTCCTACGCGTACCCAACTCCAGGGTATGTCGTTAGGATCGGGAGAAGGTTTTAAAGAGTATGCGCAGAAATGGAGAGACCTGGCTGGTAGGGTACAACCACCGCTGACTGACCGTGAACTTGTGGACATGTTCCTGGGGACCCTGTCTGGTCCATTCTATAATCATCTGATTGGGAATTCGTCTGCTGGGTTCACAGATCTTATCTTGACTGGAGAGCGAATAGAAGCTGGCATCAGGTCTGGGAAGATTCAAGAGGCTGCACCTTCTGATAAAAAGCCTCATCATGGAAAGAAAGAGTCCAATGCTGTGCACGGTAAAAAGAGTCGTCATGAGGTAGGGGCAACCCAGATCTCCAATCCTAGACCTGCTCAACAAGGACAGGGGCAGCAGCGCAAGGAGGTCGCACCCAAACGACAGTTCACCAAGATCAACATGTTGCTGGATCAAGCACTACAACAAATGTTGAAGGCAGGGCTAATCACCTTAAGGGCTCCTCTCCGGAATCCAAACACTTCTGCTCCCAACTATCATCCCAACGATAGGTGCGCATACCATTCTGATAGCCCGGGGCATATTACGGACAACTGCTGGCCTCTCAAAAACAAGATTCAAGACATGATCGACGCTGGAGAGATTCAGTTTGAAGTACCTGAGACTCCGAACATAATCACTGCTCCGTTACCCAATCATTGAAGACTTTTGTTTATTTGGATTTCCGAGTTGTATTTTTCTTTGCTTATACAAAACAATTAATGTCATAGCAAACTCTTTTATTCTATTAAAGCATCGCATGTGTCTGTTTTGGAATTAATACAATTGTTTTCATTATATTCAAAACTGCTTTCATTTTTCTGTGATGATCAACTCTCGGTTAATAATTTATAAGCCTCTTGAGGGAGGATGACGAAAACGATACCATGACACTTACAGTATGCTTTTGAACGGACCCTGCTGATGAGGTACAGGCATTGTTTCAATCCCTAAACACTGGAGTTATAAGGATGATAATCCCTCGTCAACCCATCTGAGCCAAAGAAGTAGGAGTTTTTCTTTTCGAAATTTAAAACCCTTAATCATAACCGGGGGCAGGGTAGTCTCTCAGTTGATCCAAGTGCATAACGAATGGCACCAAGGAGATCCTTACAAAAAAAAGATAGTGATGGTTCCGAATATTCAATAAAGAAAGGCAGTCATTACTTCTCAAATTAAAAACCCATTAAGTCAAAACCTATGAAGGACACTTACAAAACTGGGGCATCCCGCTGACTGTAATTCCAAAAGGAAACAGTTCAGGCAAAAAAAATAGGGATAAACAAAATCAAAAAGAGAGAGGTCCTACAAACCCTCAACAAAAACAAAAAAAAATGAATGCCCATTCAGAACAAGTCATCAACATCCGAGTCATCACCGGAAAATCAGAGCAAAGACTCAAACAAGGTCTAACGTATGATCAACTGAGTTTAGGTTTGAAGAACATCACGAAGAACGGGTGGGTACAAATAATTTGAGCATTTATCCTTTGTTTCTTAAACCGTGAACCAAGCCACGTTATAACCCTTAAAAGTCCTAGCTGAAGCATGGGTTAGTTCGAAAGCACACTGTTACGAAAGGTATCCTGACTCTTGAAGGTCTGTTAAAATCTTGAGTTGACATCACAGTCTACAAGAATTGCTCGTTTTACAACAAAAAAAATGCATTTTCAAAATTCAAGACAGACATAAGCTTTGCATTTTTGATATAACATTGTTTGCATATGACTTTTTGTTTGAGCAGCAGGGAAATTCGCACGATGAATACCTAGTGAACAAGAGTATCTCCAATCAAGGGGCATGACATGATCTTGGTCTATCATCTGGGGAAGTTAAGGCAAGATTCGGAGAACCTCTCAAAGGCCAAATATCCTGGGGCAAACCTCCACCTGAGTCACTTGGGGCATCCCAACAACGAATCTTGCTTGATCAAACACCTTCTGGTGGCATGACAAAACACTTCTAACAGGGGCACCTCCTTACATTTTGAGAACACGGACATAGTCGAAAAATACTACGCGCAATCAAAGACCCGCTAGGTTGACACACCTAGGAAAAAATAAGGGCTTCCCGGCGAACCAAAAGGGTTCGGGCAAAAATAAGGGATGAAAATGAAAAATCTGTACACCCGGCAAGTCGAAAACCTGAAAAGGCGGCTTGGGCAAAAAAGGGTATCCCGGTGGACTGAAAACCCGAAAGGGCGGTCCAGGCAAAAATTAGGGATCAAAGCGTACAACTATGTCCTGGCATCTCGTCACCTGTCTACCAGAAGATTTGTCAATTACCCCCACAGGTATCCTCTCCCACATCAGAAACAGGGGCAATAAAGAGTTGTCTAAGCAATCTGATTGTTCTGTCCTCCAAGGTATCAAGGTAGGTTCCGTTGAAGAACATAACCAATACAGTTCAATACTTCCCCAGGAGAGTCCAATCCAGTTTCCCCAAGAAAGTTGGAATCCATCTCCCCAAGCAGTAAGCTTATCCCCAGTAGATTCTGGAAGCTTATCCCCGCGAAGCACGAACGCGTCCCCCGGCCTTTATTCAAAGAGTTATTTCCCTACCAGGATATAACTGGGTTATCCTCAGCCAAAAGCCACGGAAAGATCGTTCTCGGCAAAGTCTTCTTACCCCCAGCGGAGTCTATTAGCACTTCCAACATAACAATGGTATTCCCAACGGAGTTATCATCAACCTCAGCGAAGTATTCCTCTCCCCACAGAGTATTCCCCGCAGAGTAACCTATTCGCCAAGTTTGTTCCCCAATGGAGTCACCTTCTCCTGCCGGTATTCTTGCAACTATCATCCCCAGCGGAAACAACAAAGCATTGTTCTCCAACATCAGCCCAGGATAAGCTCCTGGCATTTGTCAAGGATTTATTTTCTTAAAACGGAAATGAATTCATAAATATCACATCTTCATACATTATAGCATGCATATGCATCATACTACACGAATCTCATCAATTTTGAGGACATCCTGAAATCATGCAGTTCATGCATCATGATCTTACATACAACCGATGCTTTACCTTTTCAGGAAAGGTCAATACAAAGATAATTACTATCAACTATCGCAACTCTTTCTAGATATAGTTCAGATGTGAACCAGATATGGTGACGTTCCGATACTGCTTCCAGATTTCCTTCTAGATATAGTTCAGATGTGAACCAGATAAGGCGACGTTCTGATACTGCTTCCAGATTTCCTTCTAGATATAGTTCAGATGTGAACCAGATATGGTGACGTTCTGATACTGCTTCCAGATTTCCTTCTAGATATAGTTCAGATGTGAACCAGATATGATGACGTTCTGATACTGCTTCCAGATTTCCTTCTAGATATAGTTCAGATGTGAACCAGATATGGTGACGTTCTGATACTGCTTCCAGATTTCCTTCTAGATATAGTTCAGATGTGAACCAGATATGGTGACGTTCTGATACTGCTTCCAGATTTCCTTCTAGATATAATTCAGATGTGAACCAGATATGATAACTTAGAGATGCTCCGAACACGGAAGCTGTTCTATTGTTTATTCAGAGATCACCTTTCTAGAGATGGTTCAGATGTGACCCGGATATGGCTACCTTCTGATACTTGTCCAAGATTCTCTCAATGATTGCTGTTGAGGTTATAGTCGCCTATGGTTCTCTCCCCGATACTGCGGAGGTAGTAATCATCCCTAAGATTCTCTCAATGTTTGCTGTTGAGGTTGAAGTCGCCCAGATTCTCTCAATGATTACTGTTGAGGTTGAAGTCGCCCAAGATTCTCTCAATGATTACTGTTGAGGTTGAAGTCGCCCAAGATTCTCTCAATGATTACTGTTGAGGTTGAAGTCGCCCAAGATTCTCTCAATGATTACTGTTGAGGTTGAAGTCGCCCAAGATTCTCTCAATGATTACTGTTGAGGTTGAAGTCACCTGTGGTTCTCTCCCCGTTACTGCGGAGATAATAATCGTCCCCAGATTCTCTCAGTGTTACTGTTGAGGTTGTAATCATCCAAGGTTCTCTCACCGTTCCTGTTGAGGTAGTAACCACCCCTGGTTCATTCATCACCGTTTGAAGCGCCGGATTCAGATCTTGTAACCAGTCAGGACACATCTATACGAAGAGCTTGAAGACCAACTCCTGTAACAGGTCAGGTACTCATTTTTCTTTTGCAGGTACGCAAGTTCTCGCTAAGGAATCTCTTATGCGATCGACATCCAGATGGCATCTATAAACCCATCATCCTATCCATCAATCTCCAAATGGCATCTATAAGCCCATTCCACCATCACACTACTATGTGAGCGCAAATTTCTAGGCACTCTAGTGTTCAATCATCTTCCACCTTCGGATTACGAAAGGCACGTCAGCCAATCTGCATCCTCAGGTCTAAGAAGATTGAACAGGGGCAACTGTTGTACCCCAAAATTTGCCCTCCCATATTCCTCAAGAATTGCAAAGAGCAAGCTCCAAAATTTCCCCAAGGGTTGCACAGTTCAAGGACCTCCTAACAGTCAAAATTAGGGTTTTGGTTCTGACAAAGAAAATGAAGTTTCCAAGGGTCCAATCAAGTCCCACATGCTCATAAACATGGTCAAGCATCCTCATACCAAGTTTCAAGACTTACAGCACAAAATTGCACAGTCAAAAACCCTAATTGCACTACAGTCAACTGTAGGGGCAAAATGGTCATTTAATAGTCAAAAGTTCAAATTTTTGGTCAACATCTCATTTTGAAGCCACAAACATCATTTGATCAATGCTTGATCATGATTCTCAAAGCTTGGCTCAAAAATCATCAAGATGCAAAAGTTTTCATATTTGGACAGTTGAAAAAGTCAACTGTAACTTGACAAGGGCATAACTTCCACATGGATTATCAGAAAAATTCCATCCAAAGCTCATTTTGAATAAAAAGACATTTCCTACAACTCCTCTTCACACTTCAAGTCCAAGAAATGCTCTCACAAAAAGTTATCAATTTCAACATTATAGGTCATTTTCAAAAGTCAACAAAAAGGGACTTTAAGTCAAAGACCATAACTTGAGATTGGTAAATCAAAATGACATGGGACCAAAGGAATTGGTTAGAGGACTTCAAGACCTTTCCAAAATGTCAAAGAACATGAGCAAAGCTTAAAAATTGAGCAAGTTATGCCTTGTGGAAGTTGGGAAATGTTTGGATATTTTGAAAAGTCAACATTGCTTCAAATGTCTTAAAATTGCTAATGGGCCTCTTTTTCTTCCACAATTCATCATCCAAGGCATGTGCACGACCATTTGGCCCAAAGGGAAGTTTTTTTATCATTTTTATTTATTTATTTGGATTTTTAATTATTAATAATTCATTTAATTAAAATAAATAGGTGAAAAATATTAAACCTAATGTTTTAAATCTTTTTGTGCAAGACAATGACTCATGATTCACTAAAGATTTTGTGCCTATCAAAAGTGGAAAGAATTGGTGCAAATTGTGATGGTTCTTCATGAAGAAATATTTGAAAAGATCCTTAAGAATCAAATCTTGAAAATCATGAATGCAAAGGTTTTGATTTGGTTTCTTTGACCTAAAACCTTCACATATATATACATAATGAAAACCTAATGCAAACAACCTCCCAGCTGCGCCATACACAAAGAATCAAACTTGAGTTTTTTGACAAATTTTCCAAAACTGAAAACTAGGTTATAGGGCGATTCAAGGCCAAATACCTGTTCCATTGGCTTGCTGAGACTTCAAGGAAGGAGACTGAATCAATATCATAGCCTGAAACCTTGAGAATTGGTAGATATAAGTCAAACTGTATCACTCTTTTTGCATAATCGTGCTTTGTTATTTAGGCCATATCCATGCATTTTTGTTCTTGATTTGTGTTAATTGGATAATTCTGAAGCTAACTACATAATTTAATTGAGTTTTTATGTACTATACGCGATTCCACCATTGATACAGGCTAGGGTTCTTTGAGTTCCAAATTGGGCGTTTCTAAAAGCTATAAAATTAGAACACCACAATGCCATGAATGAACTCAGCGTGCTTGGACGAAAACAAAACGCTCCTCGCGCCTAATTTATGAGGCCATATGGCCTATTCGCTATTTTGAAAACAAGCATGTTTTGAGGGGGTTTAAAACCCCCGCTAACCTTCTTTTATTTTCAGGGAAAAACAAAGCGATGAAGAAGATGATTATGTGGCCAGAAGTGATTGGGTTGTTTGAAAATTCGCGCTAAATTTCCCACTAATTGTTGTTTCATATTATATTATTCTTTAGTTACATAAATATCAAAGCGCGCAAGTGGAGCAGTTGGTCAGGCATGTGTGTGATCGGTGGATCTGGAACTGACTGTTTAACGCTGGTTCGCGAAATGTCGCGGAAGCAAGAGTCGCCACCGTCTTTTATTTTCTCCAAATGGAAAGGACAAAAGCACAGAAAAATTCCTTAAAGAGATTGCTCTCGGTTCGGGAGGTAGGTTATAGAAAGGGAAGGTGTTAGCACCCTTTCTATCCATGGTTATCCATGGGCTCTTAGATACTTGCTCCCTTGTGTTTTCAAAAAATGGTTTGTTTGCTTTTCAACTGTGGGTTTTAAAAAAGTTTCTTTGAAAATTCCAGTTCGACTCTTGTATCGGTCCTCAAGAGTGTTTGAAAAATTGCTTTCGAAAGCTTTTTGAAAAGGTGTCGGTGTGAAAAGTATTTCTGATTTGTTTTGAAATTAGAGCAAGTATCTACGAGTTGTCTACCTACCCTAAGGAATTCGTCTGTGTAAATGTCCTTAAAGTAGTGCCATCCCACCATTGAGAGGTAGGTAGCACCACCGTTGGAGGTGTTCGGGTCAATTCGAGGTTCGGGACATGGTGATCACCAGAGCAATGGGAAGACACCTTAGAAGCTACCCTTATGCCAGGTTCCCGGATCATGAGGACTTACTAAGACATCCTCTACTCGACGATCACCTTTCGAGGCAAGGCAACAGTGAGGCGTACCCTAGGGGTGGTATGTGAATTTGTGTGTCGTTTTCATTGATATTTATCTTGTTCATGTCGTGGGTGATCTACGCGTTCTTTTTATTTTAGTCATTCATTCTTGCATGCATTTATTTACAGTTAAAAATTGCGAGAAAGTAAAAATTCTAAGCTATTACAAAGGCGCGGGTCCACATCGCCAAAATTTCCAGGACCCGATTTGACAAAAAAATAAAGAATTAAAGAAAAATGCGAGAAATTAAGTATTTACATGGCTTTGGGAGAGGTACATAAAAAATTAAAAGAAATAAAATAAAATGCGCGAAACAAATCAATAATTGAAAGCGAGGGCGTTGGACCCTTTCTAATGAAATTAAATTATTATTAAATTAATTAAAATTAAAATGAAAGGAAGTTATTTTTGGTATTTTTGGATTTATGAATTTTTATGAGAAAGATTAATTAAAATAAAACATTAACCCTAATTCTATAACTTTTATTTATTAAGAAAAAATATTAAAGTTAAACCTAAATTAACCTAATTATTTACATGCAATTTTAATTTATAAAAATAATAGGAAATATTTAATTATTTAGAGAAAAGAAAAGAAAAGGGATAAAAAATTAATACAAACCCTAATTCTACCAATTTTTGAGTTAATTAAGAAAATGCTTGAATTAAACCTAACTTAATAGCTAAAATTAATGAACAATATTTATTTACAAAAAGTATATTAATTAAATAAAAATACTTATTTTTGTCTTTTTCTGATTTTATATTGTTTTTATGTTTTTTATGAAAATAATTAAATTAAAGGAATTAATAAATAAAAGAAATAATTGAAAAATAAAAAATAAAATAAAATAGAAAAGATGTTGCAAACCTAGGGGGGTCTGTCCCCAATTGAGAGGTGCATTGTAGCAATTCTGGCCCAAGGTTTTAAGGCCCTTTTTGACTTCCCTTGCCAGCGTGTGAAGGTGTTGACTCATGTCCACTATGTTCCTCAAACTGTGGCCCTCTGATTGATCTTGGCATATGCGTGGCAAGCTGGATGGTGAGTTGCATGGTAGACTCCCTGTATTGAAACTGCATAGGATGATAATTAAAGGAAAAATATAAGGAAAAGAGGGGGGGACCTGGGATCGAACCCAGGTCCTAGAGATTACCACTACCAAGCCTTGCCACTGAAGCACTCTACACGCGTTGTATAATGAATAACAATCAATTAATATAAAATAAAACAAAGCGTTGGTGTCTTTTTCGCGCGAAATTTTGAATGAACCAATCGCTGCCTTCCACTTCATCATCTTCTTCGTGGTTTGTATTTTCCCTGAAACAAAAGATGGTTAGCGGGGGTTTTTAACCCCCCCAAAATATGCCATGTCTAATAATAGCGAATAGGCCATCTTTGAGTATAAATTAGGCGCGAGGATGCTATTCTGATCGTCCAAACATGCTGAGTATGGTCATGGTATCATGGTGATCCAATTTTACAGCGTTTAGAAACGCCCAATTCAAAGCTTGCAAAACCCTAGCCTGTATCAATGGTGGAATCGCATATAGCACATGAAAACTCAATTGAATTATACAGTTAGCTTCAGAATTAGACAATGAACATGAATCAAATATTAAAAATTGCTAAAGATGCATGAATCGAGATGCAAGAATGTCAAATATTTTCTGTACAGGTCACCATCGTTCTCACGTTTCTTGGTGTTAGGATGGTTGGTTTTGATTTGAAAACCTTCCTTGAAGCCTCAGGAAGGTGATGGAACAAGTCTTTTTGCTTGAATCAACCTGTAACCTAGTTTTCAGTTTCCAAATTTTTTTGCAAAAAAACTCAAGTTTCTCTATGCTTTTCTGGCGCAGCTGGGAGGTTTTTTGCATTAGGTTTGGCTTTGCACTTATGTATGGAAGGATTAGGGTTGAGAAATTGATCAAAAAATCCATGAATTGAAGGAATCAATATTTGATTTTTATGCCATAATTTTTCAAATCTTTTCATGCATATTTGCTACCAAATCATGACAAATCATATTGATTCTTTCCAAATC
Organism: Vicia faba; assembly: GCA_948472305.1. Classification (NCBI taxonomy): domain Eukaryota; kingdom Viridiplantae; phylum Streptophyta; class Magnoliopsida; order Fabales; family Fabaceae; genus Vicia; species Vicia faba. Next base: position 1,322,659,664 of record OX451735.1, on the reverse strand, counting down.
TAACCATGCACGAAATATTGAGTATATATCATGCTTAACAAGTTTTAAAAACCTAGGTTTAGTATTTTTCATATATTTTAATTAATTAAATAAATTTCTAGCATTTAAAAATTCAAATAAATAAAATAAAAATGATAAAAACTTCCCTTTGGGCCAAATGGTCGTGCACATGTTTTGGATGATGGATTTTGGAAGAAAAGGAGGCCCATTAGCATTTTTAGGTCATTTGAATCAATGTTGACTTTTCAAAATATCCAAAAATTTCCCAACTTCCACAAGGCATAACTTGCTCAATTTTTAAGCTTTGCTCGTGTTCTTGGACATTTTGGAAAGGTCTTTGAGTCCTCTAACCAATGTCTTTGGTCCCATGTCATTTTGATTTACTAATCTCAAGTTGTGGCCTTTGACTTAAAGTCCCTTTTTGTTGACTTTTGAAAATGACCTATAATGTTGAAATTGATAACTTTTTGTGAGAGCATTTATTGGACTTGAAGTATGAAGAGGAGTTGTAGGAAATGTATTTCTATTCAAAATGAGCTTTGGATGGAATTTTTCTGATAATCCATGTGAAAGTTATGCCTTGGTCAAGTTACAATTGACTTTTTCAACTGTCCAAATATGGAAACTTTTGCATCTTGATGATTTTTGAGCCAAGCTTTGAGAATCATGATCAAGTGTTGATCAAATGATGTTTGTGGCTTCACAATAAGATGTTGACCAAAAATTTGGACTTTTGACTGTCAAATGACCATTTTGCCCCTACAGTTGACTGTAGTGCAATTAGGGTTTTTGACTGTGCAATTGAAACTTGGTATGAGGATGCTTGACCATGTTTATAGGCATGTGGGACTTGATTGGACCCTTGGAAAATTTATTTTCTTTGTCAGAACCAAAACCCTAATTTTGACTGTTAGGAGGCCTCTGAATTGTGCAACCCTTGGGGAGATTTTGAAGTTTTGACTTAGCAAATTTTGAAGAATATGGGAGGGAAAATTTTGGGGTACAATAATGTGTATGGTAATCTACAGGACCTGGGTTCGATCCCAGGTCCCCATCCCTTTCCTTATATTTTTCCCTTAATTGTATTCTCATGCAGTGCAAGGTCCAAGAAGTCCACCATGCAACTTACCATCCAGCTTGCCACGCATATGCTAAGACCAATCCAAGGGGAATGGTTTGAAGATCATCCTGGACACAAGTCAAAAATGCCACATGCTAGCGTCAGAGTCAACAAGGCCAAAGGCTTAATGGGCCTGAAATACTGGACTCTACCTCCCAATTTGGGGACAGACCCCCCTAGGTTTGAATTTTCATTCTTTTCTTTATTTTATTTATTTCAATTATTGTTTTTTTAATTAATTCCTTTAATTTAATATTTTCATAAAAAAAAACATAAAAACAATAAAATCAGCAAAAAGACAAAAATAAGTATTTTTACTTAATGTTATTTTTTGTAAATAAACATCATTAATTGATTTTAGTTTTAATTTAGGTTTAAATCTTAATATTTTCCTAATAAACTTAAAATTGGTGGAATTAGGGTTTTAATTAATTTTTATCCTTTTTCTTTTCTTTTCACTAATAATTAATTATTTATTTTCATAAAATCAAATTATCATTAATTAATTAATTTAGTTTTAGGTTTAATTTTAACATGTTTTCTTAATAAACTAAAAAACAACTAGAATTAGGGTTAATATTTTAATTTAATTTAATCTTTCTCACAAAAATTCATAAATCCAAAAAATACAAAAAATAATTTCTTTTTTATTTTAATTAATTTAATAATAATAATTTAATTTCATTAAAAAGGGTCCAACGCCCTCGCTTTCAAGCTTAATTCAATTCGCGCATTTTATTTATTTCTTTTCAATATTGATGTAATTCTCCCAAAGCCGTGTAACTTTATATTTCTCGCACTCTCCTCTATTTTATGTCAAATCGGGTCCTGGATTTATTTTGGCGATGTGGACCCGCGCCTTTGTAATAGCTTAGGAACTTTTAATTTCTCGCACTTTTTAACTGCTAATAAAATGCATGCAAGAATGAATGACAAAAATAAAAAAACAAACGCATAGATCACTTTGACATGAACAAGACAAAATAACTGATCATGACACACAAATCACACACCACCCCTAGGGTACGCCTCACTGTTGCCTTGCCTCGAAAGGTGATCGTCGAGTAGAGGATGTTTTAGTAAGTCCTCATGATCCGGGAACCTGGCATGAGGGTAGCTTCTAAGGTATCTTCCTATTACTCCAGTGATCACACTGTTGCCTTGTCCCTCGAAACGTGGTCGCCGACTATAGGACGTCTTAGTGAGTCCTTATGTCCCATTGATCTGGTTGCCTCAAAATAAGTTGCCTCGGAATAGTTGCCTCGGAATAAAAGATCAATGGCATAAGGGTAGCTCCTAAGGTATCTTACCTCTGCTCGGTGACCACACTGTCCCAAAACTCGAATTGACCCGAACACCTCCAACGGTGGTGCTACCTTCCTCTCAATGGTGGGATGGCACTACTTTAAAGGACATCTACACAGACGAATTCCTTAGGGTAGGTAGACGACTCTTGATACTTGCTCTAATTTCAAAACAAAATTCAAAAATACTTTTCACACCAACACATTTTCAAAAAGCTTTCGAAAGCAATTTTTCAAACACTCTTGAGGACCGATACAAGAGTCGAACTGGAATTTTCGAAGAAACTTTTTAAAACCCACAGTTGAAAAGCAAACAAACCATTTTTGAAAACACAATGAGCAAGTATCTAAGAGCCCATGGATAACCATGGATAGAAAGGGTGCTAACACCTTCCCTTTCTATAATCTACCTCCCGAACCGAGAGCAATCTCTTTAAGGAATTTTTTTGTGCTTTTGTCCTTTCCATTTGGAGAAAATAAAAGACGGTGGCGACTCTTGCTTCCGCGACATTTCGCGAACCAGCGTTAAACAGTCAGTTCCAGATCCACCGATCACAGCCGCCGTTTGAAATTGTTGGGGCCAATTGAAATTAAGCCCAGGATTTGCGCATAATCCAATGTTACTGGCTCTTGAGGATCCATCATGGACATCTGGATCTGGATCATTTAATCTGGCGCTGATGAGATCCAATGGCAATGATGATGGAATGTATGATACGCGCACTTGGATTTAGTACACAGGATCTGCAAAGTATGTGTTAGAAAATTAAAATTCCCTTGCGCTTGGATCGAACCCAGGATCTGCAAGGGATAAGCCTTTATAACGTGCTTGGGCTGCCAATTATTTAGGCTTTTTGGAGTCATTTTTTGCACCCCCAGATTTCTACGTTCAGACCCAATTCTAAACTCTTTGATATTTTCTTTTCTTTTTTTTCTTTTATAATTTAAAATTAGTTATTAATATATATATATATATATATATATATATATATATATATATATATATATATATATATATATATATATATATATATATATATATATATATATATATATATATATATATATATATATATATATATATATATATATATATATATATATATATATATATATATATATATATATATATATATATATATATATATATATATATATATATATATATATATATATATATATATATAATATATATATATATATATATATATATATATACTTAGTTTTGTTAATATTTTCCTTAATTAAAAAATCACAAAAAATATATTTAGAATTAAATTTCAATTTTCTTTTAATATTTCTTTACTTAAAAAACCACAAAAAATATATTTAAAATTAGATTCTTAGTTTTTTTCTTAATATTTTCCTTAATTAAAAAATCACAAAAATATGTTTAGAATTAGTTTTAATTTTCTTTTTAGCATTTTCTTTACTTAGAAATCATAAAAATATATAAAATACAAAAATATTTTGTTAAAATAAATAATTAGATTAGAAAATATTATTATTTATATATATTATTTAGTAAATTTTATTATTAAATAGACAATTTAATTAGTTAGGTATTTAAACTAATTTTCAATTTGGTTGTATTGTTTGTTTAACTAGAGTTTTAATTGAACTTTCGATTCGACTCATCCCCATTCATAAACCTGTACCCCCATCCCCATATGGTTTGTAATAGTTTAAAATTTTGTTTCTTTGCTATTTTCTTTATATGTTTAAATTGTAAATTACGTGTATTTTATTCAATTAGAACACTTGGCCTCCTCTTGGGCTCATTATCAATGAATAGGTATCCACCGACAAAATGCACACCAACACACATTTCATAGTTTGGTCCTGGGCTATTCTACAGCGACAACTATTCGATCGATTGTTTCAATGAGTCGTTTAGAATACTAGTGCCACGCTAGTCCCACTCTTTTAGGAGCATGCATATAGCCACCTTGTATGGGCTCTTTGTCATATCCATTGAAGCAATTTCTCTCCCCTTGGTCCACATACCAAGCATCTTCTTAAAGGGTATCATAGTTGAGTTTGGGCATGGCCATTCTCATGAGGTTAATCAAGTTTTACCCTTGGTTAACCATAACCTGAACCAATCACCTTGGTCCATATACCAAGTGTCTCCATGCACAAAGGGTATCATGGTTGAGGGTAGGAGCACCTACTCTTACGAGATTAATCAAGTACACCCCTTTGTTAATCATAACCCGATTCAATTCCCATACCCAAGCACTTCATTTACACCTCTCATAATACTACGCAGTTTGTCACTTGTGCCATGATTACCACACACGACCACTCTTCACAAACATCACCTCCTCTTACCTATAACATGCTCCCTTAGGATGTTAGTTTCCTCTTCTTTAGGATGCAGACTAATTAGACCTTAGGATGAAACCTTAGGGCCTTTTTAGTCTCCCTCTTAACCATTTCTTCTTTTTGTAATTAAAACTTAACATTCACAAATCAAAAATCCAAAAACATTTAATCACTACTTAAATTCATTTAAAACTCACAAAATACTCAACAGATCAAAACCTTCCCCAAATGGCATGTTATCTCCGTTCTACCGTGATACCGGCCGTGCCTATTGCTAGAATGCGTGCGTTAATGTCGCCCACTAAAAGAACACAAATAAACCAACCCTTTTTTAGAGGAACTACAGTGTTATGATTCCTTCACTGGATACGTAGGCAAAGGGTCGTGAAACCCTCACGAACACAATAGTAAAAAACCATTTCTTTCCCTTAAGCAAGTATAATTGTAGATAAACACACCCTTAGAGACAAACAAAACAAAATGGACCCCGTTGAGTACAACAGGTGTGAGGGGTGCTAATACTTTCCCCTCGCATAACCGACTCCCTTACCCTTTCTCTTGGTCACAAGACCATCTTATCCATTCCCTTGTGGTTTTATCGATATTTCCCCTTCCTTCGGGATAAATAAAGTTCGGTGGCGGCTCTATATTTTCTGCTGGTAGCTTCAGCTGGCGACTCTGCTGGGGATTTTTAGAGAGTCTCTCCTATTTTTGTTTATTTTTATTTTTGGGTGTTTATTTATTTGCTTTATTTTTCTTTAGTGTTTTATTTCTTTATTTCTTTATTGTATTCTTTTGTATATATTGCATATATTGTTGCTACTCACTTATTCTGGATACACTGTGATGTTGGGTTGGATGATTATATTTGATAAGTTCTATACCCGAACTTGGGTTACACTTAGGATTAGGACAGGTGATATAGTCATGTTAACTTTAAGGGAGTAATCCCGAAGAAGGAGGCATGAAAATCCCCCACTCAGTGGAGGTCCCCTTGAAAGTAGTGATGTTTACCGAGTAATTGGGAAGACGTCGTTGCTTTCGACTTGGGAACTCGAGAAGCTGAGGGCCGTAGAACCATTAACCCATCCTGGCCTTTTTTAGGTGTAGTGCAGAGACTATAACAGAGTAATCCGGAAGTAGTTGTCACGCGATGCTTCACTCGGACGAGTTTTTCCTGCGAATATTATCGATTACCAAGTAATTGGAACGTCAGTAATATCCAAAGGAAGAACGTAGACTCTGAGATTTCCTAAGAACCTTGTTCGGCAGGTGATAAACCCCTAGTACATACCTTATGGGTGGTTACTTTGATTCCATGCCTGTGACTCCAGACTTTTGATCCCGTTACTTTCAATTTGTGCAACAGACTACACAGTGGTTATCCAGAATATGTAGAGCTGAGACTTCATGTCTTAGCATACCATGACATCATATCATCATGTATATATATCTCATATCTAAGGAAGTCCAAAGACAAGTCTCCTTGGTAGAGTTTTTAAAAAATGAAAACAAAATTTAAAAGATAGATGAGTCTTTGGATTTTCCCAGAAATGAAGATAAAACATTCATTCATACTATCATGCATTCATTTTTCACAACAAAAATTCATTGGGGTCCCTTTTCCGACAGACATCAGTAAACAGCAAAGACGACTTCTCCACATCCCTACCGTACAAGAAGAAACCAGCGAAGACTTATGGATCTTTTTGAAGAGAATCAGAATGCACTCCACCGAGATATGGACATCATGGGCACTCGCATGGATCAGCTTATGAAAACCCTTCATGCTGTGATCAAGGGTCAAGAAGAGTTACATCAAAGTGTTGCCAAGCTTGCTAATGCTTCTCCCTCCACTTCTGCTAATGGGAGGAATGATAATGCAAATCTCGAGACCCCTACTGGAGCCCCCAGGAATGATGTTAATGATCATCACGACTTCATCGATTTCGATGAACCCCAAGTGAATCTTGCCGCTGGAGTTGCCGAAACTGAAAAAATGTACCATGCTCTCGAAGAACGTCTCAAAGCCATAAAGGGTATAAAGGCTTCTGGATTCAATACTGCTGCAATGTGCCTCGTGCCTGGGGTATTTATTCCTCCCAAGTTCAAAGTTCCTGATTTTGAAAAATACAAAGGCACTTCCTGCCCATAGACTCACCTCCGTTCCTATTATCGCCTGATGGCTGCCTATGCTGAAAATGAACTATTACTCATGCACTTTTTCCAAGATATCTTGACTGGGGCACCGTTGGACTGGTGTATGCAACTAGAAAGAACTCATGTAAGTACTTGGGGAGAACTAGGTGACGCCTTTTTGAAACATTACCATTATAATATTACCATGGCTCCTAGCCGTACTCAGCTTCAAGGGATGATACAGAAATCTGAAGGGTCGTTCAAAGAGTACGCTCAAAGGTGGTGTGAACTGGCTGCAAGGGTCCAGCCTCCTCTCTTGGATCGTGAATTGACTTATTTGTTCGTGGGCACCTTGAAAGACCCATATCTCCATCACTTACTCGGTAGTATTTTGACTTCCTTTTCGGACTTGGTTACCATCGGGGAATGTATTGAGGATGACCTCAAGTCAGGAAAAATTCGACGTACATCTAGCACTATTAATGGAAGTAACAAGAACCTTTCTTTGGCCTTCTCAAGAAGAAATAAGGAGAGACTAGTGCTACTATCGACAAAGGGAAGGCCCTGGTCCATCATCAAGATCAAGATATGCACCGTCAAGCATATGTTGTTCATCCTAATGTTCCTCGACCATATGCTACAATTTCGGATCAACAACCTCAGGTGGCTCAACATCAGTCAATCCATCATCAACAACAGTACACACAAAGACAATTATATGTTCAACAAGCACAATATGGGCCTTTTCAGCTGAATCAACAACCCCAGGGGAAACAAGGACGAAAGAGGAAGAAATTTCTTAAAAGAAGGGTGGATCTTGTACCTATGTCTTATGCTCAACTCCTCCCTCAGTTGCTTGCCAATCATTTAGTTCAATTTCATAAACTTGGTCCAACACCAAATCCTCTCCCACGAGGGTATGATGTCAATGCTCGTTGCGAATTTCATTCAGGGGCTCCAGGCCACACAATTGAGAATTGTCGGGCACTAAAAAACAATGTTCAAGACCTCCTTGATGCCAAAGTTATCTCGTTCACTCCAAAGGGTTTGATAATGGATTGAATCCTCTTGCTGAGATAGGTGTCAATACTACAAAAGCGTCTCCTCAAATAAGCCAAGCCTGAAGAAGCCCCCTGAGCATGGAAATTTCTAATTTCATTTGCATTATCGTTTGTAACCTTTATTGTTTTGTTCAGTACCCATTGTATGCAAAACTATTTGTCTTTTCATATTAAATCACCATGCATTGATTGTGTTTGTCTTGAACTAATCCATTCGTATTCATTCATTTACGTATTTATTATTGTACTTGTTTTTGGTGCTTAATTCTTTTTAATTTAAAGAACAAAATGATTCTTAAGGGAGGATGATGAACATATGACACCTAGATTCTCGAACGTTATGCTTTGGAATAAAACCCTGCTGACGATGTACAAGCATTATTTAAAATCCCCAAACACCGGAGTAATAAGGAATATAGAACCTCGTAAACCCTTTCGAGCTTTTAAGTAGGAGTTTCTTTTACGCAGAAAAACCCTCAATTTTAACCTTGGGGCAGGTAGATTTTAGTTAATCCGATTGAGCCTCCAGAACTCATCCAGAGTGAGCCTCTTGGAATACAACAATGGTTATCCATCAAAGGGCTGTGGAAAGTCAAAACTATAATGACCAAACGCCACCTATCAGTAGTGTGCGTCAAAGAGAACGATGTCCCCATGGGTATCTCTTGCACAATCAGGAGGTCAGCAGATGACGATACCATAACGGTTATCCTTCATCTATCAAGGACTCAGGCAACCACAACCATTTCCAACAAATCGAAGATGATGCAAGGATCAACGACTTGTTTAAAAAGAAAGAGATAAAAAGTCCCGCTAAGTCAAAACTTGAAAAGTAAGAGACTTAGGCAAAAGTCAGGGCATCCCGCTGGACTGCAACTTTAAAATCAAGAAATTGTCCAGGCAAAAATTAGGGAAAATGAAAGGATTAAAAATAAAGATCCTCAACAAAGAACAAGGTCGAGTGATTAGACGCCAAGAAGTCAGTGAGGGTCAAGTCCTAGAAATCCCTATGGGTTCTCAATCATCGCAAATTCTCTTCTTGAGAGATGAGTGATCGCATCGAGTTAACTGAATATAGGAATGGAGAACATAATGGAGGATGGGTGGGAACGAAATAATTGTGAGCCTTAAATCTTTTTTTCTAAAACCGTGAACCAGGCCATGTTACAACCCTTTAAAAGTCCTAAGTGAAGCATGGGTTAATTCGAAATAAATACTGTAGCGAGAATACGGTAACCTGACTCCTCGGAGATGTGCTAAAATTTGAGTTGGTAACACGCCCCCTTTTCATAAAAAACAAAAACTGATACTTCAACATCTTTTTAATACAAGTTTTTTAAAAACTCCAAGACAAGCATAGAATTTGCATTAGAATCATCACTCTTAGACGAACACCCTTTTCATATAAGTAAGTGCTTGAACATCAAGTAAGCTTGCATGATGAGCATCAAATGAAAACCAGGTTATCTCGAAGGATGAATTGCTGCAGAAACTTGTCAAAAAGCAAAGAGTGATCTTATTCTGGGGAATTCCCTCAAGCTGCCAATCAGAGGCTATCATGTCGATAAATATCTTCTAGTTATTTCCAGTCAATCAGAGGCAATTATGTCGATAAATCTCTTTAAACTTCAAACTGGGGAAATCAGGCCGAGTAACCTATTCAGAATTTGTGCAACTTGGGAAAGTTACGTCGAGATTCAACAAATCTCTCCATGAATCCATGATCAGAGGCAGATATTGGGGCATGCCACCTTGTGTTGTATTATGACATGAATCTTCCAGCCTTCCACTCGAAGAGATTCTTGTAGACAGGGGCATTCCTCCTCCCCCTCTTATGAAGCTACTCAAGCAAATTTCTGTCAACCGTACAAATGTAATCAGGCTAAAAGAGTCATGATGTTTACTTTGGCTCAGTTGACGTCCTCAAAATCACCATCATTCCCTGCAGATGTTTAAACACACAAGTCCCCATCAATGAAGTGAACCCAAGACATCTGAAGACACTCATGTTCATTTCCTAATCCCCAAGTGGTTTGTGGAGTAAGGAAAGTCAGACGGGGCTCTTTCCTCCCCGATAATAGAGAAAACTTGGGGTCATTTGATGAGATCGACGTCTCTACTCAATCATTCACAAGGAGTCCAGCAGGTGAAGAAATTCAGATCAAGCTACTCCTCCTCAGCAAGATTTAATCCCTAGTGAACTCGATAAGGCTAACTCGACTCTCGAAGTTTTCAAGCACCAATCTGTTTTGGATATCTCAAGACAAAGGGCAACGGATCACGATGAGCCTAACATTTGGCACTTTGCATACAATAATCACCACTGCATATAACATTGCATCCTCAAACACATAGTATATCCATGGATCATCATGCCACACTTCAAATGCATATGAAGAATGAACCAAATTTGGTACCTTGCCCGAGAGCCCCAAATCAACAAAACATCCCCACAAAGAATATCATCCTCATAATTCCCAATTAACATCTGTCATTACACTACATACCAAAATAAGTTGTGGTGCCAATACATTATACTCCCGAACTCTCAATACTCACATTATCTTTTTTAGGGTCTTAGGTCGCCCTTAGGTCTTACCCTCATGTTATCTTTTAAAGCGTCGTAGGTCGCTTGTAGGTCTTACCCTCACGTTATCTTTTATAGGGTCGTAGGTGGCCCGTAGGTCTTACCATCACGTTATCTTTTATAGGGCCGTAGGTCGCCCGTAGGTCTGACCCTCACGTTATCTTTTATAGGGTCATAGGTCGCCCGTAGGTCTTACCCTTATATCATCTTTTATAGGGTCATAGGTCACTCGAAGGTCTTACCCTCATGTTATCTTTGTAGGGTCGTAGGTCGCCCGTAGATCTTACCCTCATGTTATCTTTTATAGGGTCGTAGGTCGCTCGTAGTTTTACCCTCACATTATCTTTGAAGGGTCGTAGGTCGCCCTTAGGTCTTACCCTCATGTTATCTTTTTTAGGGTCGTAGGTCACCCGTAGGTCTTACCCTCACGTTATCTTTTATAGGGTCGTAGGTCGCCCGTAGGTCTTACCCTCATGTTATCTTTTATAGGGTCGTAGGTCTCTCGTAGGTCTTACCCTCATGTTATCTTTGTAGGGTCATAGGTCACCCGTAGGTCTTACCCTCGCATTATCTTTGTAAGGTCGTAGGTCACCCATAGGTCTTACCCTCATGTTATCTTTTTTAGTGTCGAAAGTCGCTCGTAGGTCTTACCCTCATGTTATCTTTTATAGGGCCTTAGGTCACCCGTAGGTCTTACCCTCATGTTATCTTTTATAGGGTCGTAGGTCGCCCGTAGGTCTTACCCTCACCTTATCTTTTATAGGGTCGTAGGTCGCTCGTAGGTCTTACCCTCACGTTATCTTTGTAGGGTCGTAGGTCACTCGTAGGTCTTACCCTCATGTTATCTTTTATAGGGTCGTAGGTCGCTCGTAGGTCATACCCTCACGTTATCTTTGTAGGGTCATAGGTCGCCCGTAGGTCTTACCCTCACATTATCTTTTTTAGGGTCGTAGGTCGCTCCTAGGTCTTACCCTCATATTATCTTTTATAGGGTCGTAGGTCGCTCGTAGGTCTTACCTTCATGTTATCTTTTTTAGGGTCGTAGGTCGCTCGAAGGTCTTACCCTCACATTATCTTTTATAGGGTCGTAGGTCACTCGTAGGTCTTACCCTCACATTATCTTTTTTAGGGTCGTAGGTCTCTCCTAGGTCTTACCCTCATATTATCTTTTATAGGGTCGTAGGTCGCTCGTAGGTCTTACCTTCATGTTATATTTTTTAGGGTCATAGGTCGCTCGAAGGTCTTACCCTCACGTTATATTTTATAGGATCATAGGTCGCTCGTAGGTCTTATCCTCACGTTATATTTTTTAGGGCCGTAGGTCGCCCGTAGGTCTTACCCTCATGTTATCTTTTCTAGGGTCGTAGGTTGCCCGTAGGTCTTACCCTTATGTTATCTTTTCTAAGGTAGTAGGTCGCTCGTAGGTCTTACCCTCAGGTTACCTTTCTCTTGGGTCATAGATCATACGCCAATCTTTACCCGTTGTCTTTACCTTTCTCTTGGTTCATAGATCATACACCGATCTTTACCCGTTGTCTTTACCTTTCTTTTTGGGTCACGAATCCTACATGATAGATTCTACGTTGTCGTCAATTCTACCCGTTGTTATCATGTCGTCATTAATCCTACTTTCAGTCACCACGACATCACCAACCATATCTTTTCAAACAATTTAACATTCGTTCTCTCGAGAACCTTTTATTGGCACCATTACCCTGTTACAAGCTATCACTACTCCTCCATACATATCCATCATAACTTGTTCACCAGAAAACAAATTTCCCTTCCCCAGCAGACATCACAAATAATAACACTAACACCATCTCTCCAAGACAAATTTCAGGTCTTGGTATTTAATCATCTTCTACCTTGAACTTCCGAAACACTGGTGCCAATCTTACTTTCAGGTTTAAGATGATTAAATAGGGGCAGCTGTCATACCCCAAATTTGTCCTACCTTTTCACCCTTTTATCTGGTTTAGGCTTTGCATTTCATTTTCATCATTTTCACTAATTCATTTACATGTCAGACACTTCATTGAATAAAACACTTTGGTTCAAGAAGCAGTATTTGTGCAAGACTAGGGTTTCATGTTGGTTTTAAGTTTCCTTCATCATTTAAAGGCAGTTTCATCTGGTTCTTGGGCAGTGGACTATATGGATTTAAGATTCTGAGGTGCCATTATTGTGGATTTCTTATTCATCCTGTTACAAATCTATTCTCCATCCAAATTCATCAGTACCAAGGATAAGGGTTTATTTCCCTACCCAAAGTCAAGGAATTAGGGTTTTATGAGACTAAAGGTTGTGCGTGAGTTTCTTCTCTCACCAGGTCGCTACAAGATTCCTTCGAGAGCACCAAGATACTAGGGTTTTTTTTGGTTTCAGAGGAGGATCTTATGATTTATGGTTTGGCTTCTTTTTTTCAATACCTCAAGCCATTTATTTTTCAAGAACTATTCGAGGCAGTGGTTTTGTCAAGTGATATGCCTTTATAGATTGAATTGCAAGGTTTAAATCATGGTACAAGGATGATGTTGTGTATTTGTATTGTGATCATGGCATTTTATCTTTTGTCACTTCAATTGCAAGATAGCTTGGATTTCTAAAATCAAAGTTAGGGGTTGAAGGTTTATCAAATTGATTTGGATTGCTTAGAGGATAAGTCACAAGTTACAAGACCTTTGCAAGATTTAGTTCCAATTTAAGTTACGAAGAAAATTCATTCATTCAAAATTCATTCAAGTGTTTATTTTGGTTCAAATTTGTTAAGCTTGTCTAGCCCATTTGAAAAAGGCATCTTTGAGAGGAAAGACTGTCTGTGCTGTGAACTGTGTGAATCAAGAAAAGTAAGGTATTAATAATTAAAGTCCTAAAATGAGAAGCGAAGAAGTATTACAAAAAGACTTTTCTTGTATGGCTTAAGTTCTAAATTACTTTATCAAGTATATGAAGGAACAATACAAGTTTCTTTGTATAATGGTTCTTTTTAGAATTTCCTTTTGATCAAGATCATATGCGTGCTCATTAAAAGAAACCAAGCATGAAATCATCCATGGTGTTTCAATAGTGCATCTACACATGGTTTCTTACACTTCAATACAAGAGCAAAGATTGAGAATTTCAATTTTTTCATTGGATTTCATTCAAGATTTAACTTGTTTTACAAACACTTTGGCAAAAAAGTTTATATTACAAATTCCATTTAGAATTTGTTAGCTTACAAGGTTACAAGATATTGAAATAAACTTACACATTCAAATACATCATTTATCTAAAAAGTTTGTTGCAAGCATTCTAATTACAAGTCCTAATGATTTTTACAATGCACAAGTTCAAAGAGGACTCCTAAGATAATGAAGTTATCCTATGGACTATAGAATTCTTCAAAACTCTTTTCAAATCTCCCTCCAAACTTATCTAAGCCATGCCACAGTTTTTGCCTTTCCATCTTCATCCATTCCTCATCAACTCAAACTCATGAGACAAAAGAAAACATAAATGCTAGCAAGCTATCAAGAAGCACATCATTGAGAATAAACAAGAATTTTAAACAAAGTTTCCTTTTCAATTTCATCATTAGGGTTGTTTGAAGGAATCAAAATTAGAGATCATTTCAGTCATGAATTTGAGTTCAACAAGAAAAGGCCTCATACATTTTGTTTCACGCAATAATCAGAATTCAAGTGTTAATCATGGGCTTAGTTTTTTACTAGAAATCACAAAAACCAATTTGGTTCACAGTAAAGACAAAGAGAAACAAAGCTACTGCAAGTTTAGTGGACATCATCACATTTACCTAGTAGTAAAACAAGTACAAAAATCACATTTTCATCCCAACAAAGAACATCACAACTCATTCAAAAACAATTTTACTGCAGTAACAAAGTCAACAAACAAATTTTGCCAACCGTTTGCTTTACAGAAAAACAAAGTCAGAACTGCTGCCCTGCATATTGTCTGTCCAAACTATCCAAACAAAACAAGCCAAAAAAGTTGCACCTCAACTGTCCAAACTAACCAAATAGAATAAGCCAAAAAACTGTCAAAAAACCTGTCCAAAACTTGCACCAAACTAGCAAGCTAAAAGCATCATCAAAAAGTAACAAAGCAGGGCAACAAAACAGTTCAAAAATCATGTTATTGTTTCCCCCCAAAATCCTTTTCTCTTGAAGATATAAACAAATACAAAAGATATAGAAAAGGGACAGTTTTGGACGATATAAAAACAACATCAACCAAATAAAAACAGTTCAGAGCATAAACCCTAAATGGCACAAGCCCCAAGAAAAACGAGAAACCATAATCACCATCTTCCTCAAACGTATCAAACCCTTCAGAAATCATCAATGAATCATTCATAGAAACATAGAGAGCGAGCTATAAAGCAATATAAATAGTAAAACACTAAGTTCGTTCATCATTTTCCTTCCCAAGTCCCTTCACAAATTGAAAAGTTTCAGAGAAGCAAGAAGAAGATACGAGTTTAAAGGAAGTCAGAACAATCTCACTTAGAAATTTTCATAAGGTTGATAAACATTTGGATCTAGACGTAACAGACCTGTCTCTTCCTTTTCTTTCTCTTACTTTGTCATTTATTCATGAGTTTAGCATCATAATCATTGAACGAAGCATTCATTAGAGACCTAGGGTTGAAAACCCCTTTTTAGATCTAGCCTTCACTGTTGAGGATTTGAAAAAGTAAACCATAGATTAGAAGAGAGAATGAGATGAGAAATCGATTTATGAAAAAAAGGGATAGGAGCTTCGCCACCGCCGTCGCTGCCGCATGGCGATTTCCGGCGCGGCCATGTCGTCAGCTCTGACGAGAGCTCTAAGGAGAGGATGAGAGAAAAAAAGTAACAATAGCGTGAGACAGAGAGAGTGTTTTCTTAATGATTTAAGTTTATTTTATTTTATTTTGTTTATTATGTTAATAACTTTGGGTTAGTATCTAATACGGTGGTGACAAGTGTCACCACCCTTAATCACTTCTAGTATAGTTTGGTATGTGTGTTCCCACTGTATCATCATGCACTTCGCTGCTCATCAGCCATCAGATTTCATCATCATTGTCAATTCTCCATGGTTGCGCTCCTACCATGCACTCTCTCTGGCAGTCATACTGGATCAGGCGCTTGGGCTGCCCTTTATTTGGGCTTTTTGGACTCCTTTTTTGCACCCGGAGATTTCTACATTCAGGCCCAATTCTAAACTCTTTGATTTTTTTTTCTTTTATAATTTATAATTAGTTATATATATATATATATATATATATATATATATATATATATATATATATATATATATATATATATATATATATATATATATATATATATATATATATATATATATATATATATATATATATATATATATATATATATATATATATATATATATATATATATATATATATATATATATATATATATATATATATATATATATATATATATATATATATATATATATATATATATATATATATATATATATATATATATATATATATATAATAAAAGTATATACTTAGTTTTCTTAATATTTTCCTTAATTAAAAAATCACAAAAAATATATTTAGAGTTAAACTTCAATTTTATTTTATTATTTATTTACTTAAAAAAACATAAAAAATATATTTAAAATTAGATTCTTTTTTTTTCTTAATATTTTCCATAATTAAAAAATCACAAAAATATGTTTAGAATTAGTTTTAATTTTCTTTTTAGCATTTTCTTTACTTAGAAATCATAAAAATATATAAAATACAAAAATATTTTTTTAAACTAAATAATTAGATTAGAAAATATATATTTTTTATATATTATTTAGTAAATTTTATTATTAAATAGATAATTTAAGTAGTTAGGTATTTAAACTAATTTTCAATTTGGTTGTATTGTTTGTTTAACTAGAATTTTAACTGAACTTTTGATTCGACTCATCCCCATTCATAAACCTGTACCCCCATCCCCATATGGTTTGTAATAGTTTAAAATTTTGTTTCTTTTCTATTTTCTTTGTATGTTTAAATTGCTAATTATGTGTATTTTATTCAATTAGAACACTTGGCCTCCTCTTGGGCTCATCATTAATGAATAGGTATCCACCAACAAAATGCACACCCGCACACATTTCATAGTTTGGTCCTGGGCTATTCTACAGTGAAAACTATTTGATCGATTGTTTCAATCGGTCGTTCAGAATACTAGTTCCACGCTAGTCCCACTCTTTTAGGAGCATGCATATAGCCACCTTGTATGGGCTTTTTATCATATCCATTGAAGTAATTTCTCTCCCCTTGGTCCACATATCAAGCATCTTCTTAAAGGGTCTCATAGTTGAGTTTGGGCATGGCCATTCTCACGAGGTTAATCAAGTTTTTCCCTTGGTTAACCATAACCTGAACCAATCACCTTGGTCCATATACCAAGTGTCTCCATGCACAAAGGGTCTCATGGTTGAGGGTAGGAGCACCTACTCTCATGAGATTAATCAAGTACACCCCTTGGTTAATTATAACACGATTCAATTCCCATACCCCAAGCATTTCATTTACACCTCTCATAATACTACGCATTTTGTCACTTGTGCCATGATTACCACACATGACCACTCTTCACAAACACCGCCTCCTCTTACCTATAACATGCTCCCTTAGGATGTTAGTTTCCTCTTCTTTAGGATGCTGACTAATTAGACCTTAGGATGAAACCTTAGGGTCTTTTTAGTCTCCCTCTTAACCTTTTCTTCTTTTTGTAATTAAAACTTAACATTCATAAATCAAAAATCCAAAAACATTTAATCACTACTTGAATTCATTTAAAACTCGCAAAACACTCAACATATCAAAACCTTCCCCAAAGGGCATGTTATCTTCGTTCTACGGTGATACTGGCCGTGCATATTGGTAGAATGCGTGTGTTAACGTCTCCCACTAAAAAAACACAAATAAACCAACCTTTTTTAGAGGAACTACGGTGTTCTGATTCCTTCACTGGATACGTAGGCAAAGGGTCACGAAACCTTCACGAACGCAATAATAAAAAACCATTTATTTCCCCTTAAGCAAGTATAGTTGTAGAAAAACACACCCTTAGAGACAAACAAACAAAATGGATCTCGTTGAGTACAATGGATGTGAGGGGGTGCTAATACCTTCCCCTCGCATAACTGACTCCCTTACCCTTTCTCTTGGTCGCAATACCATCTTATCCATTCCCTTGTTGTTTTATCGATATTTCCCCTTCCTTTGGGATAAATAAAGTTCGATGGCGGCTCTGTGTTTTCTGCCGGTAGCTTCACTCTTCAATACCCAAGTTCACAACCTCGACTGTCTCTTCATGTGGTCTTATGGCTCTTTCTTCTTGCATTAATAGCCTAGCAAGCTCTCCAGGTATTTCACAATCTTCCTCACCTTTGTCCTCGACTCGGTAGATCGGATTTTCGAAGCCACAGTTGGCAATAGTAGAATTGTTATCAATGGGATCCAGGATGGATATGGATCTGTAATTTATTGTGTGGGTGTGTATAATAACACATAGATATTTTGAAAGCAGTAAAGTAAAAGAAAGACAAAGAGCGCAAAATTTGAATGCAATACGTCCAATGATTGTATTAAATGAAAATAATGAAACATGACAACTCTAACAAATGGACCATTGTGCCCCGGGTAAGGTACAAGGCTTAAAATTATTATTCAAATTACATAACCAAAAAATTGGAAATAGAAAACAGAAAATGGCATTTACTCCTGACTAAAGGAGACTGGTACAAAGTTTTTATCTGTCCAGTTGGTGAGCCCTTTGTCAACAGTTGGGAAGATCCAGTTGTCCAGGTCATTGACGCTATCAACATCTTCTATAGCATTTACCTCCTTGTCATTGTTCGGCATAAGAGTAGTGATCACATTAGGAGTCTCAGGAGGATCAAATTCAATCTCCTTAGAGTCAATCATATCTTGGATTTTATTTTTCAAAGCCCAACAACCATTTGTGTCATGTCCAGGACTATTGGAATTATAGGTGCATCTTACATTGGGATTGTACAAAGGAGAGGAAGTGTTGGGATTCTGCAGAGGATCTCTCAACGTAATCAGCTTTACCTCCAACAGGTGTTACATTTCTTGAGACAATGACATATTGATTTTGGTGAATTATCTCCTGGGTGCATCCTGCCTACGCTGATTCCCTTGTTGTTGTGGTTGCATTGGTGCAAGATTGGAAATCATTATTGCCTCCACAGATTAATGGCAGTCACTTTTACTACGACCTTTCTGGCCGTACATAATATTAGCTTCTTTCTTCCCATTGAATGACTTCTTCGCAGTACTTGAAGATGCAGGCACCTGAATGTTTTTGCTTCTGATTCCATTTTCAACATGTTCCCCTGTCAAAATTAGCTCGGTGAACCCGACTGAAGAGCTTCCAATCAAATGATTGAAGAAAGGACCTGTCAAAGTTCCCATAAACATGTCAACTAATTCCCTATGAGACAAGGGAGGCTGAACTCTTCTTGCTAGAACTCTCCATTTCTGGGCATACTCTTTAAAGCCTTCGTTAGAGCCCATAGTCATACTTTATAGTTGCATTTGGGTTGGTGCAAGATCAGCATTATACTGGTATTGCTTATAGAAAGCAGAAGCCAAATCTTCCCAGGTATGGATATTAGTCCCTTCTAGTTGATAACCATTCCAACTATGTTTCAGATAGGCTCTCTTGAAATAAATGCACCCAGAACTTCCTGTTAGCAGTGTGTGGTTGAATCTTCCATACATATGACCTTAAATGAAGCTTTGGGAAAGAAATATCATCATACTTTGCAAAAGTTGGGACTTTGAACTTATGAGGGATGACAACTTCTGAGAATAAACCCAAATCCTCAAAATCCAACCTAGGCACTTTCTGGTTCTCCATAGCATTTAGACGATCTTCTAGCTGCTTGTATTTTTCATCAGCAGGGGGATATTGTTCATTCAAATAATCTTCTTCCTCTTCATCAGAGTATTTAACAGGACCATGGTTGATTTTTGAAGTTTCACCACTCTTATCATCTTTATCCTGTTCGTCGTCTTCGTCTAATGGAGTATCGGGATCCTGAACTCACTTGACTGGACCTTTGAACCTTCTTCCCATGTTAAGGATGCCGACTGGTTTCTTTGTCTTTTTCTTCTTCTCTTTGGTGATGAGTGCCTTTAATTCTTCCTGTCCCTTGGCTAAGTTCAGGAACATCTGTTGGAACTGGGCATTCTAAGCCTGAAGATCTTTGACGGTTTGTTCGAGAGCCATTTTCTGCTGAAATAAATAGCAAGAAGATGAGAAAACATGTCTTGAGAATATATGTTATGAAATGATATGGTATGTATATGCATATGCAATGTTTTCAAGGACCTCGTGGGATTTAAATTTGATAATAAAAAAGGAAACAAAAAAACTTAGTTAGTACGTTCAAATTATAACTACCTTTTAGGCTTAGAATTAAAACAAAATAGTTAAATTATGAAACTCCTAAGGCCTAAGGCATTAAGTCTCCCATGGACGCTTCCTCTTTGTGTTGACATATGCATTAAGGCTTTATTCTTCATGGAGTTGTTTCTTCATCTCTAATACTTTCTTCTCACTAGCATAGAACTGAGTCTTAAAGATATCCCTTTCTTCCTTGAGTTGAATCCAAGACTTCTGTAGTTCTTCAAAGTCAGTAGGCATATCAGGATGAAGAATGGTATGAGAAACATCTCCTTCAGCGACAGGCTCTACAATTACTAGTAGGATAGCAAGATATGACATTATAAGATTTTGAGCACGAGACCTCACCCATCTGAGGTAGGGCTCCGAAGGGATGAAGTTCTTATGCCCCAAAGTATTGTTATCAATCTTATTCACCATTCCCCAAGCACATATAAACTTTTGACAATAACCTTGAGGATCGCTCTCGTAATCGAATATAATACCCTGGATAAGCATATCATGAGGACCGTCTTTTCAAGCATAAACAAACTAACGTAGAGCTAAAGAAGGGTTGTAAGTGATACCACCCCTTATTCCAAGGAGTGGTAAATTAGGGAATTCCCCACAGAGGTCAATAACAGTGATGTCCTCTTGAGATCAGGAACATAAATAGATATCTGAATGAGCGAGTGACATCAACCTTTGTGACTACCTCAAACCTTGCTCATTCTTCATCGTTGATCGGGGAAGGTGCGAAATAAACCACCTGGAAAGTAAAGATATTCAACACATGAGAGTCCCTCGCTTACTCATAGTACGAGTGTGAAGAGAATGCAGAACATCTCCAAGCAAAGTAGGCACAAGATTATGAGTAAGAAATATTTTGATGGAGTTCACATTTATGAGTTGGTCCAGATTAGGGAATAGTACCAAACCATAGATCAGCAAATCCAAAAT
Organism: Vicia faba; assembly: GCA_948472305.1. Classification (NCBI taxonomy): domain Eukaryota; kingdom Viridiplantae; phylum Streptophyta; class Magnoliopsida; order Fabales; family Fabaceae; genus Vicia; species Vicia faba. The sequence goes on along the minus strand of OX451735.1, from coordinate 1,322,638,716 downwards.
ATCCTCAAAAGAATGAAACCTCATGGCATCTAGAAAAAATTGAGCCTTCTCTATCAGAAATTTAGCAAGAAGACCTTTAACTCCACTTCTTATTTCCTAATTAGAAACGATGTCTGATCGCTTTAGATGTAAGGCTGCTGCAATATCTTTAGGTTTTGGAACTTTCTCTAGACCGGTGAAGGGTGTCTGATCAAGAATATGCACTCCAAGTAGCTTAGAGAACTCTTCCATTGTGAGCACCAACTGATAACCTGGGAAGGTAAAACAGTGATGCTTAGGATTAAAGAACTGGAACAAAACACTCATCATGTCTTCTTCGAAACCAGAGGTAACCAAACTGAGTAGATAGCCATTCCTCTTGGTTAATTGAGAGTTTTCGGGAACCTTTGAGACTAACTCCTTAAGCTTGGAAGATACTCTTACAAAGTTGACTCAGATAGTATTTATGTGAGCGGAAGCCATGACCTGAAACAAGGGACAAAGATAAATCCTTAGGTCCTTGAAATGGTTAGTGAAAATGTTATGATGTCATGATATCATGATGTTATGTTCATGTTTAAACAAGTAGCAAGCACAAATAAATCACACAAGAGCCTTAGGTTTAAAAGCTTGCATGCGGTCCATATGTAAGTACCCTTCTCTGTTGAAGTTAAGTTAGCTCAACCTGTCCTAAAAATAGTAATCGGGTTCTAGGAATCTCATATCACTGATCTTTCTCACAGTTTTTATTTTAGCAAGGCAACTGGCTTACCGCCAAAACAACCCGAGAGTCGAATCTCAATGAGTTTAGCATCGAGTATCAACCAGCATGGGACTGCACCAAAGTCGGCCATCTCACTACCTTCTAATGGCCAAAATGGGTCAATTAAGGTTCTAAAAGTAAGTTAGTGCTAATGACACTACATGGAAGCCTAATGTTATCCTTGATTGACTCAAGGAACATTAGTACAAACTAAAGTGCCGCACTAACCATAGCCATCACTTCAACCATATCGGTCTACGCCGTACAGTTTTCATGATCTATTGCTACTTACCTAAGGTATCTCTAGATTTAGGTGTAGGATCTTACAAGTAATAATAAAATCAAGAAACCTTTAAATTTAAAGCAGACAAAGCACACAATTTAAGCAAGTAAAGTGATCTAAACTCTTAAGGTAACCCTTTTTTTTAATTCCCCAACAGAGTCGCCAGTTCTGTAATACGGTGGGAGAAATGACCTTTTTAGCGTTTTATCACAAAAGTTGCAGATAGAAAGAGTCACCATCGAATTTTCTTTTAAACAACAAGGAAAGGCTGAAAAGAATAGGAAAGACCTTGATATATTTTGAGTTCGGGGGGTATGTTATGAAAAGGGAAGGTGTTAGCACCCTTTTCATCTGTAGTTATCTACAGACTCTTAATCACTAGATCACTTTTTGAAATTTGATTTTGTGTGTGTGATTTGTTTAAAAATATTTAGAAAAATCAAAAGTACGGCTAACTTTGTAATGTTCTTTTATCATTCCTCAAGAACGCGTACAAAGTGTTTAAAAATAATTATTTTGAAAAGTGTGAAGTGAGAAAATGATTTGTTTGTGAGCAGGAAATTTGTTGAGTCTTACCCACTAAAGGTTGTCCTTATTCTTTTCCTTCTCCTTTATAGATAATGCTATCCATACCATTAGTTGGTAGATAGCCCTATCTATTAGATATGAAGGGACATGCGAAGGGACATCAAATGGTCATTAAAGGAAACATATAGATATACTTTAGCAATTTCGTATCAGAGGGATTAGATCATTTTTCGTAGTCAACATTGAAGGGTCATCGAGGGACTATGATCTTTATTTTGAGGGTCTTTTGCTAAAGTATCTCTGTTTTCGAGGGACATGACCATTATTTCCGAAGGCGACGGAGAGAGGTTACCCTAGAGGTGCAAAGTGTGCAAAGGTGATTCCGTTCAGTTATATTATCTCAAGTTAAGGTTTTTTAATGTTTGTTTTTCTCTTTCCATACAAACCCTATTAGCATACATCTAACAATTATGTATACATGTATATAAAATATAAGTGCAAAAAGTAAAGCCCTAGGACTATTACATGGCTTCGGGGTAGTTACAATATTTAATAAAAATCTTGTGAGAAATTAAACACTAAGATATTACAATTTTTATACAACCTATACACTTGTCTAAAAATAAATAACAAATAAATAAAAATACTTGTTAAAATTTATTTTTTTTTAAAACAAACCAAAATGTCTAAAATGTCACATTTTTTTTTTTTTTATATTTTGGGTTAATTTTAAGAATTTAGAAAATAATTAGTTATCTAGTTCTAAATTAATTACAAAGGTTAATTAATTAAAAAATTAAGTCTAATAAAATTTAATTGAAAATATGTCCAAAATTAGATTAATTTATAAAAATCCTAAGACTATTTTATTTTATTTATATTTTTATGGATTAAAAATATTAGTAGAAAATTAAATAAGAAAATAAGTAAAAATAATGAAAAGTGGAAAAGATTAGAAAGCAGATAAAAGATGGTTGCAAGCGCCCAGGCTTGAACCAACACCCTCTCCTTTGTCGAGCAAGAACACTACCACTGCACCATGAATCAAACAAAATTTTATGCCCTAACAATGGCATCTTGTATTCCTCATGTTAAAACTTGCATGTAAGGCTTCAAATCTGTTCTAAACAATCATGCTAAGCAATCTCAATTATTAAAATCAGTTAACAATGCGTATAATTTGTAATACGAATAATAAAAAATAATGAAGATCGGACATGGCATGTATGCAAGTTTTAGGTACAAATAGGCATGGAAAGTTACCTATTCTTACCTTGGACATGTTCTGGAAGTGATTTGAGGTGGTGGTTTGGATTGAATCAAATTGGAACTTGAGATTCAATGGTGCACTTTCATTGAAAAATTGTGATTTTTGAGACTTTTCTTGAGGAAATTTTTTCGTGCCATCATAGTGTGAGGGCTTGAGTATTTATAGAGGAGGGGATTTAAGTCACCAAAGAAGGAAAGAATCAAGTGATCACGGTGTTACCAAAAATCAATGAAACATATTTTCTAACTTACCATTTTTGAAGATCCTTGTCTAAAATATGTCTCTCACGATTTTGGCAAGCTTTTATGAGGTCCTGGGCCTTCTAGAAGATGTCCAAATGATCATAGTCCAACATTAATCCAACTATTTGTTATTTTAAATTTAATTCTTTTACAAAAATTAAATAAAAATTTAAATAAATAGGATAAAAAGTATGACCATGTACCAATGGATTTAGAGGTCTTTTATCATGTCATAAACATGTTTGATCCTCAAAAGTTAGGCCCATTAGCCCAAAATTGCTCAACTTGAACCAATCATAACTCTCTCAATTTTTTTCACATGAAGTTGATCCTGGACTTTTTGGAAATATAAAGATGTCCCCTACAACTCTCATGTTGGTTATTTTTTCATTTGAAGTCTTATTCTTGATGTAAATTTCTTTGACAAAAGACTTTCTCATGCTCCTAAGGTTATCAAGTGTTCAAGACTACTCAAGAATGATCAAATGAGTCCTCCTCCTAAGCAGTGGCCTATAATTAGGGTTTAAGTTTTCTGAAAGGAAAATGGGACTTCTAATGCCTCAAGTAAGTTTTATGGTTCCTCATATGCTTCACAAATTTGCTCAGCCAATTGCTTAACATACAGTCAAACTTCAAGATTTTTGTCAAGATCAATATTTTGAAGTTACATTCACCATTTTATCAAGGGTTGATCATAAATCATCAAGAAAACTCAAGATTCATCAAAAGTCAAAAGTTGCTAAATTAGGGTTTTCCTTAGGAGAAGTCAATTGAAAGTTGACCAAGCACAACTTTCACATGCCTCATCAGAAAATTCTCAATCAAAGCTCATTTTGATGGGAATTCAATTCTCTACAACTTGGTGTCTCTAAGCTCAAGGCCAAAAAATGCTTCATTTAAGAGATATGGGCTAAAAAATTATAGGTCATTTTAAAAGTCAACAAAAAGAAATTTTTGTCAAAGCAACTTACATCAAGATAAAGTCTTCAAATAAAAAAATATGAGAGAGTTATTATGGGTGCAAGTTGGGCAATTTTTAGAAAATGCATGAAATCCAATTTGAACAAACTTGAATGTTTGGACAAATGGACTTATCTTTTAAAGTCCAAATGTATTCTTGACCTTATAATGGACTCTTAAATCTATTCATACACCATTTTAATTTTTTATTTTATTTATTTGGATTTTATCTATTTAAATTCAAAATTAAATCAAATGAATATTAAAATGAGGTGCAATGCATAAAAGGATTTTGTTTCAAATCTTTTGGAGGCCCAAGATGGTACAAGAAACCGTCTGGAGCTTATTTTCAAAACCAATCTTCTTGTTTGTCTTATTCCAACTTATTTTTGAAGCAAAATCACAAGTTGTTTCATACAAGGTCCAAGCCCATGCCTTAAACTAATTTATTCTCCTATATATACCCTTCATGTTCAGACAACAACATACGAAAAAAACCTTGCAAGAATAATCTCCCAAAAAACTCAAAATTTCTCAAAGTAGGGCAAACTTGAAACCTTATTTTTAGCCCTTTCCAAGGCAAGCCATCCATTACAAATTGTTCCTGAGGTGTTATAGGATAAGATTGGATCATTCATGGCGATCGAAAGTGTCTGAAACGTGCATCCAAGCATCACCAATTTTTTTGAATTTGTATTTTTATTTTTATCATGTTTTGATTGAAACTAACCATACTAATATGTTCCTGAGATGTAATAGGACATGTTTGAACCATCGCATGAGTCCCATGACGCCAGAATACTCCATTGTCATAATCAAATCAATTTGCCTTATTTTCTTTATATCTCTTTGTGCAGAACGATTTAGTAAAAACTAAGGCCACCATTAAATTCGCAACCCTCAAATTAGGGGGTAGGGACCTATTTTTTCATTAACATGCTTTGTTTTGCAGGTTGTAAAAACATACTCACCGAAGAAGACGACCGGAGCTAGGGCTCTAGAGCTTCTCTGGTCCCTCTTGTTTGGTTTATTATATATTTATTTGGTTTTATTTTACTAACAAATGAAACGGCCACCCCAGTAGAAAGGACGCGCGCGATAAGACATTGGTACACAAGGGCGTGGGTTTGATCCCTGCTTTTCGCAAATCTTTCTTGTCATTTTTCAATTTCTGTAGGTTTAATATATTATGCATCGCGCCTATGTTTCTAACACTAACCATCACTTGGCCTGGTGGTAAATTGCACACGGAGAATGCTGAAGGGTGTGGGTTCAACATCCACCCCATACATTATTTTTTCTTCATATTTTTCACTAACCCTATTTCCTTTTCTTTTCAAATTAATTTTCTTTTTCTTTTAATTAAACCCTAATTATATTTTTTTAAAAACAACCAAGTAACCTAATATTTTTCTAATACTATTAAATTAGGGTTAGGTTTTTTGTAAAAATTAAATTTTGACTTTTTATTAATTAATTAATTAAAGTAATTAAACCTTTTTTTTAAAATATTAAAATCAATTAGAGGTTTGGTTTTAGTAATTATCTTTTATCATTTAAAATTATTTTCTAAAACACTAAAATATTTTCACCTCTTTTTTTCAAAACCTTATTTTTGCTTTTCTAATTAAATTCTTAGATAAATGTATAGATCGCATTATTCGTATTGTAATAATTTAGGTTTACTTCCCACATTTTTTTCTATTTTGTATCTGCTCCGAGGTTGTAATAGTTATAGGTTTAAATTATCACACTCATCTATTATGTAACTGCCCTGAAGCCATGTAATAGCGTAGGAATTTTACTTTCCGCACATTTATATTTCTGCTATATTTTATGTTGTTAGTAATTAGGCTTGTATGGCAAGATCTAAAAACAACTGATAGCAAACCCTAATATCAAGATAAGATAACTGAAATCAATACATTATTCACACTCACACCTCTAGGGTAACCTCTATTTGTTTCCTTCAGAAACATGGTCATGTTCCTCGAAAGTAGGGATACTTTAGCAAAGTCCCTTCGAATAAAGATCATAGTCCCTCGATGACCCTTTGACGTTGCCTATGAAAAAATGATCTGGTCCCTCTGGTAAATTTCTAAAGTATCTCTATTTGTTGCCTTCAATGACCATATGATGGCCCTTCGATTGTCCCTTCACATTGCTTTGGTAATTTTTTTCTTAATGTATTGACATTTGAAGTAAATTATCTCAACTAATTTTGAATGGTGTCAAAGCAGATGTCTTAACATCTGTCCGCTGATCTGAACGTGTTTTCAGATCTGAACGCGCCTTATTCAGGTTTTGTGGTTTATATCTTGCGAAAAATATGGAGGAATATTTTTCGACATGTCTCATCTTTATGGATTATATCGTGGCCTACTTTCATGGAGATATTCAAGGAATTCAATATATTGCAATATTTGTTTTTCAGCCTAAGCCAATAAAGAAGCTCATGCGCCTTTATAAGGACTTGCATCCTTATTCGTACAATTGAAGAAAAATATACTCTGCGTGTTTTAGAAGTCTGAATCTTTTAATTGTAATACACTCTAGTATTGTTTCAATACTTGAGTTGTAATTTGAGTTGTAAATTGTGGATCATTCATAAGCTTTTAAGTATTGAATGATTTAGGTTTTTCAAACTTGATAATTATGTTGTTTTTCACTGTTAATGATTGAAGGGATTTGAGGAGGGCCTCATACCTAGGTGTGTCTTAGGTAGAAGTATAGCACGGGTAGTGATTAAGTGATTAGATTGTAAACTGGTTGTTTACTGACGGTCTATGAATTGATACTATTTAGTGGACTTGTCCCTGGATTGGTATCCCCCAGAGTAGGTGTTGTTGTACATCAAACTAGGTTAATAATCCCTTGTGTTTTTATTGCTTTTAATATTGTTGCATTTTATATTGTCCTCAGATATTTGTATTGTAAGATCTATTTCGACATCACATATTTGATACCAGAATTTCAATTGGTATCAGAGCGGGTATCATACTCTGTATCTGGGTGAGATCTAGGGAAGATGATTTCTGGTACTATGGACAAGGAAGGAGGATTTGTGAATAGACCACCCATTCTGGATGGAAGCAATTATGACTATTGGAAACCACGTATGGTGGCCTTTCTAAAATATCTGGACAACAGGGCTTGGAAAGCTATCTTAAAAGGATTGAAACACCCTGTCAAATTGGGAGAAGATGGAGAACCTACTACTGTGTTAAAGCTAGAATAAGATTGGTCTAAAGAAGAGGATGAAATTGAACTTGGAAATTATAAATCCTTGAATTCTATATTCAATGGAATTGACAAGAACATTTTTAGATTAGTAAACACATATGAAGTAGTTAAGGATGCCTAAGGGATTCTTCAATCTACCCATGAAGGCACATCCAAAGTTAAGATGTCAAGACTTCAGTTGCTCACCACCAGATTTGAAAATATGAGAATGAAGGATGATGGAAGTATTAATGACTTCCATATGAACATTCTTGAGATTGCTAATGCATCCAGTGCTTTAGGAGAAAAAATACCCGAAGTCAAATTGGTGAGTAAAATGCTTAGGTCTCTCCCCAAGAGATTTGATATGAAAGTGACTGCCATAGAAGAAGCACAAGACATTGACAAGATGAGAGTGGATGAACTTGTTGGATCCCTTCATACATTTGAATTAAGCATCAATGAAAGATCTGAAAAGAAGAACAAAAGCTATAGCTTTTGTAACCAATACTGAAGATGAAGAGGAGGATTGTGATCTGGATACAGATGAAGGAATATCTAATGCTTTAGTTATGCTTGGAAGATAGTTTAACAAAGTGATAAAGAAGATGGATAGGAACCCAAAATAAAATGTCAAGAACATCTCATCTAACATCCATAAGTCAAATAAGTTTGGAAGAAAAAGGGCTGAAGAAAAATTCACTCAAGGGAAGGGAATACAGTGTCATGGATGTGAAGTTTTTGGTCACATTAGAGCTGAATGTCCTATATATCTTAAGAAACAGAAGAAGAATCTATCTTTTACTTGTTCTGAAGAGGACTCTGAGAGTGATCTTGAAGAGGAATTTTCCAAGTATGTTAAAGCATTAACATGCATATATGTTTCTGATGAAGAGTCTAGTGATGGTGAACTAACCTTTGATATGTTAGCCGCCTCACACAGAGAATTGTGTCTCAGAAGTGCAGAAGTTTACCAAGAAGGGGAGAAACAGAAAGCTCTCATAACTCAGCTGAAGGCAGAAAGAAAAGAGCATTTGAAAACTATCTCTAGTCTGGAAAGTGAAGTGACTTCTCTGAATTCAAATCCTGACAAAATGGTTAAATCACTCAAGATGCTGAATAATGGGTCTGACGCATTAGATGAAATTCTTCAAGTGGGAAGAGTGACAAGAGACAATAGTGGTCTAGGGTTTAATGAGAAAAAAGAACCTTATTCAGAAGAACCCTTTATCATATTCCACTCATGCCAAGTCTAAATCAAAGATGTCGAATCAAATGTCTCAACATCATGACAAACATCTTGACAAGAAAAGATATCATGGCAAGAAAAAATTTAATCACACCAGAGAGAAATTCTAGCCCCGGAGGTGTCACCACTGTGGAAGGTTTGGTCATATAAGACCTTTTTTTTCCAAGTTGTATGGGTACCCTAAAACTGCTCCTCTTCCCAAGACTGATCAAATCTCTCAAAATAGCAAAAAGAAGAAACAATGGGTTCCCAAGACTACTGCTGCTAGTCTCATAGCTCATACCACTCTCAGATTCTCAACCAAAGATGAATGGTACTTTGACAGTGGTTATTATAGACACATGACAGGTGTTAAGAATCTGTTAGTAGATATCAAATCTCACTCCACCAATTATGTGAATTTTGGTGATAAAGCCAAAGGGGAAATCAAAGGAGTTGGAAAGCTGGAATGTTCAGGAGTCCCAAAACTTGATAATGTGTTACTTATTAAAGGGTTAACAACTAACCTAATAAGTATAAGCCAATTGTGTGATCAAGGGTTCAAAGTAAACTTCACCAAGACAAAATGTCTCATTTGTAATGAGAAGAATGAAGTCATTATGAAAGGAATCAGATCTAAAGGCAACTATTATTTATGGGTTCCCCAAGAGTTGAACTTCTCCTCAAAATGTGCTTTAGCCAAAGAAAATGAAGTTAAATTGTGGCATCAAAAACTGGGACACTTGCATCTTAAAGGAATGAAAATAATCATATCTATAGAAGCCGTGAGAGGGATTCCTAAGCTCAAGATAGAAGAAGGGAGAGTATGTGGTGAATTCCATATTGGAAAGCAAACTAAGATGTCACATCAGAAGATCCAACATCTCACCACATCAAAAGTTTTGGAACTTCTTCACATGGACTTGATGGGACCTATGCAAGTTGAAAGTCTTGGTGGAAAGAAGTATGTCTATGTTGTTATAGATGACTTCTCTAGGTACACATGGATAAATTTTTTCAGAGAAAAATCAGAAACTTATGAAGTCTTTAAAGATCCATGTCAAAAAATTCAAAGAGAAAAGGATAGTCATGTCATCGAAATTAGAAGTGATCATGGAAAGGAATTTAAGAACAATAAATTTGGTGAATTTTGTTCTTCTGAAGGAACCAGTCATGAATTTTCCTCTCCCATTACTCCTCAGAAAAATGGGATTATGGAACGCAAAAACAAAACTCTTCAGTTATCTGCCAGGGCTATGATCATGCTAAGAAGTTACCCTACCACTTTTGGGCTGAAGCTATGAATACTGCATGCTATACCCATAACAGAGTCACTCTAAGAAAAGGCACCTCAGCCACCTTGTATGAAATATGGAAGGGAAGAAAACCCAATGTCAAATACTTTCATGTTTTTGGAAGTAAATGTTACATCTTAGCTGGTCGTGAATAGAGAAGGAAGATGGTTCCTAAGAGTGATGATGGAATATTCCTGGGTTACTCTATAAATAGTAGAGCTTACAGAGTATTTAACTCCAGAACTAAGGTTATGATGGAATCCATAAATGTTATTATTGATGATAGAGGATGGAATGATGAAGAAGATGTCTTAGAAGATGTGGTAACATCTTTATCAGACATTCCAACAAAATCTAATGATAGAAGTACTGATCCTAATCCAACTTAAGAAGATTCCGAGCCCAGTCAACTCAATAAAGGGCCTTCAATCAGAATTCAGAGAGATCATCCTAAGTGTGATACGGTGGGAGAACTGACTTGAAGTTTTGCGTTTGATCGCAAATGTTGCGGTTAGCAAGAGTCGCCATCCACTTTTCTTTTATCCAAAAGGAAAGGTGAAAAAGCACAGGAAAGACCTTTGAGATTATTTCTTGAGTTCAAGGGGTAAATTATGAAAAGGGAAGGTATTAGCACCCTTTTCACCCATGGTTTTCCATGGGATCTTAGTTACTTGCTAGATCACTTGCTTTTTGTTTGAAATTGTGTTTTGTATGGTTTTTGAAAGTATTTTGTAAAGAGGCAATTTATTTAGGCAAACATTGTAATGATTCTCGTTCGTAAGAATGTATACAAAGTGTTTGGTCTTTTGAAAATGTTTTCAAGTTTGTAAGATGTTTTGAAAGTGTAGGTGTTTGTTTTGAAAATATCAAGGATGTTTGTTTTGAAAAGCGAGCAAGTAACTAGGAGCATTCTACCTACTCAAAAGTCTTTCATGTTCATTTCCTTTTTCCTTTGACATTGTTATCTTACCATTGATTTGGTAAGTAACCCTACCTTTGGATGTAAAAGGGACGGGCATGGGTCATCGTACAACCATGATTAGAAATGTTGTAAGATATCTTAGCATTTTTCGTTAGGGACTAAGATCATTTTGAAACGCAACATGGATAGCGTCACCGAGAAACTATGATCTTGTATTTTGCTTGTCTTTGCTAAGATGCCTCACATGCATAATATGGTCATTTTATAAGGAAACAAAGTGGATTTACCCCAAGGGTGCAAGTGTGCAAATGTATGGGTTTACATGCTTGATTTTTCTTGATTAGGGTTTGCTATTTGTTGGTTTTAATCTTTCCATACAAACCCTAATTCCTAGCAATTGGTACATAAAGCATTAAATTGTGGAAAATAAAAATACTAAGATATTACAAAGCTTTAGGGGATGGGGGTACAAATTTATGAATGAGGATTTCAAAAAATTAAAGTCCTAATTATCTATTACAATCATATTGAAATAATATACAAGAAATGTAAAAGGGACTTATTTTGTTTTTGTTAAGAAATTAATTTACTTAAGAAAATATTTTTGATCTTTTTTGTTCTAAAAGAAATGAAATAAAAACATGTGAATGTGAAATATTTTTTGGTGTTTTTGATTAATGAAAATAAAAAATGATAAATAATGATAAGGGAAGAAAGGGGTCAGAATCAAAATCAGCGCATTGCTGAAGTAATAAGCTCTGACTCTCGTGCGCTGCAAGTCAGAAGGAAAATTTTAGCAGAAAAGGGGACGGTCAGAAGTTCTGGGTCCGAGTACACTAAAGTTATAGGGTTTCTAGGGACAAAGGAAATCCTAGGAGTTTTGATGCAACTGTTAACCTAGAAGTTCTAATATTACTGGAAGGTCAAAAGTTCTGGTTATTGAGAGAATCTAGAAGTTCTAATGTAGTTGGACATTTAGAAATTCTGATAATGGGTAAGTGAAATGTCAATGTTGTTGGATGGGAATGTCTAGAAGTTTTGGTCCAGGATCAATGTTTTGATAAGCAATTAAAGGGATTGATCTAGAAGTTCTGGTCCAATTAATGGGGTAAAAGTGTCAGGATATAAATGTAGAAAGGGTGTTTCTGGGGTTAGAACTCATGACCCTTAACACTAATGTCTTATGCACATACTCTCTACCACTAGGGTGGCTATACATCCGGTATTAGAAGCAAAAACATAAACATATAACACAAAGTAAGTTTTGATGATGAGCTTCATCTCCACGACAATTAGAGCATCTGTAGCTTAGCCATTTCTCCACAAAAACAGAAAATGCACACATAACAGTTATGGCAAGTTCCATCATGGTTTTAGAAGCATAAAATATTAGAACTGTAAATCAGAAGCAAGCATGAATTTTGCTAATCCTAATTTTGAGTCCTGATTTCCTCAAGAAGTTTTGAACTGGGATTCTCTCTACTTGGGAAAAAATACATGAAATCTGAGTATGTACAGAATCATAGCCATCATGTGTACATTATATCTTTAAAAATGAAGGCCTAGAAATGCCTAAGAAGTGAGATACAAGTCAGAAGAAACTTACCTTGCTTCTGGAGATTGTTCTGAACTAGAGTCTGGTTCAGGCTGCTGTGATATTTTGGTCAGCTTTCTTACGTGCTCAGAAGACTGGAACAAATTTTAGCTTGGGTTTTGAAAGGTTAATGGATGACTTGGTCAAGAAACTCTTGAGGGAAATTGAAGTTTGAATGAAAGAATAAAAAACTAGCAGGTTTTTGTATTTGTGTTTACAGTTTAGGATTTCTGGAAATTTTAGCAAGGTTTCAAAGTTTTTCTCTTTTAATTTTTTTCTACCCCCCCCCCCCCCCCCCCCCCCTTTTCATAGTTGTCAATGAAGTTCAACTTATAGGCAAGAACTTTATAGCTTGGAGAAGTCAAAAGTACATTCATCATACACTAGGTGCTGACTTGTTCTTGAAGCAAGTTGAAACAAGTAAGGTTAACAGCTTTTAGCCGTGCCTAAGCTAGATTTGTAAGCATGAATTAAGGAAAAGTACCCTCAGAGGTAAAAGCGAAGCATGGGCCTATAAACTTGTACAACTGTTTGCTTTTCAAGGACAAAAATGGTACTTCTATCTCACACGTGGGGAAATCCTTTGGATAGAAACTCAAATATGGTTGTGAGAATTAAATGATGATGAGATTTATCAAACCAGAAATCCTGTGCTATGAGATTGTTCATCATAGCCTAGATCTGAGCCAGAAGTTCAGCATCAAGACAACTTAGAACAAAGCATCCAACTTCTGATCCTTTAATCTTTTTTCTCCAGCATGTTTTGATCGAGTTCTCAGACTTTCCCAAAATCTTGTAACACGTTTTATAAATCCTCTTTGAATTGCTCTTGCAATTTCTGACTGAATCTTCATGAAAATTGGCCCAGAGGTTCTAACCAAACTCTGTCTTGAAAATGTCCAGAATTTGCTGAGTGCTTCAGTTTCATGGACGTGTCTTTGAACCTTTATAACTTGAAATTCCAGCATTTCCAGGAGAAGTTCTGTTCTGCAAAATTTTAAGTCTTATTTAGATCTAAAACTCTTGTGTTAGAAGCTCTTTCAGAATCAGCTTGCATCAGGGTGGAAATCTGGCCAGAAGTTCTGAACTCGTCATATTTCTTAAACACTTAGAGAGAAAAATCTAAGTATTTAGAATTTGACTTTTCCAAAGTAATTTTAACTTTTGAATTTCTTGATGAAACAAACTTCATATTTCAACATGTCTTGATTAAATATGATTCTTTGAAACTTAATTTTGACCAAAAGTCAAAGTTTGACTTTTCAGTATGCAAATGACCATTTTGCCCTTGTGCCAATTCCAAGCCTAAATTGATGTATCAATGCTGCAAACTTGACGTCATAGAATATCTTGTGAGAGAATCCTTGAGAAATGAGAGGGCAAATTTTGGGGTACAACAGCTGCCCATGTTCAATCTTCTTACACCCAAAAATTTGCACTCGATGATGTTGTGGTTGATTGTGTAGGGAATGGGCTTAAAGGTTCCATTCAAAAATGATTGCTGAGAGTCGAATCTGAATGAGTATCAGGATGACATCCGTGTCCGGAGCGTATCTGAACTGTATCTAAATGTTGAATCTGAATGAGTATCAGAATGGCATACGTATCTGGAGCATATCTGAAATGTATCTGAGAGCTGAATCAAACTGAGTATCAGGATAGCATCCATATCTGGAGCGTATCTGAATTATATCTAAAAGTTGAATATGAATGAGTATCAGGATGGCATTCATATCTGGAGCGTATCTGAACTATATCTGAAAGTTGAATCTGAATCAGTATTAAGATGTTATCCGTATCTGGAGCATATCTGAACTGTATCTGAAAGCCGAATCTAAATGAGTATCAGGATGGCATCCGTATCTGGAGAATATATGAACTGTATCTGAAGGTTGAATCTGAATGAGTATCAAAATGGCATCCGTATTTGGAGCGTATCTGAACTGTATCTGGAGGCTGAATCTGAATGAGTATCAGAATGGCATCCGTATCTGGAGCGTATCTAAATTGTATCTGAAAGTTGAATTTGAATGAGTATCAGAATGGCATCCGTATCTGGAGCGTATCTGAACTATATCTGAAAGTTGAATCTGAATGAGTACCAGGATGGCATCCGTATCTGGAGCGTATCTGAACTGTATCTGAGAGCCGAATCTGAATGAGTCTCAGGATGGAATTCGTATCTGGAGCGTATCTGAATTGTATCTGAAGGCTGAATCTGAATGAGTATCAGAATGGCATTTGTATCTGGAGCGTATTTGAACTGTATCTGAAGGCTAAATCTGAATGAGTATCAGAATGGCATCCGTATCTAGAGCGTATCTGAACTATATCTGAAAGTCGAATATGAATGAGTATCAGGATGGCATCCGTATCTGAAGCATATCTGAACTGTATCTGAAGGTTGAATCTGAATGAGTATCAGAATGGCATCCGTATATGGAGCGTATCTGAACTGTATCTGAAGGCTGAATCTGAATGAGTATCAGAATGGCATCCGTATTTGGAGCGTATCTGAATTGTATCTGGAAGTTGAATCTGAATGAGTATTAGAATGGCATACGTATCTGGAGCGTATTTGAATTATATCTGAAGGCTGAATCTGAATGAGTATCAGAATGGCATCCGTATCTGGAGCATATCTGAACTGTATCTGAAGGCTGAATCTGAATGAGTATCAGAATGGCATCCATATATAGAGCGTATCTAAACTGTATCTGAAGGCTGAATCTGAATGAGTATCAGAATGGCATCCGTATCTGAAGCGTATCTAAATTGTATCTGAAGGCAGAATCTGAATGAGTATCAGAATGGAATCCGTATCTGGAGCATATATGAACTGTATCTAAAAGTTGAATCTGAATGAGTATCAGAATGGCATCTGTATCTGGAGCATATCTGAACTGTATCTGAAGGATGAATCTGAATGAGTATCAGAATATCATCCGTATCTATAGCGTATCTGAATTGTATCTGAAAATCTTTTGAACATTGTTAATGGTAGATATTGATTAACCTTATCCTTAAAAGGGTAAAATGTTAGCTAGTATGCAATGTCATGTGGTATGAAATGCATGGTGTATTGAGATTGTGATACATGCATTCGTGTTATTAATGTTTATGATATATGGATGCGATGTATGCGTATGTGAGCTAATATGTTATATTAATTGTTAGATTGGGGAAAATGAATCCCTGACTCCCGTTGAGGATATGGAGTGTAAGTCTTCATGTTTTGAAGTTGAAGTGCTGATGAATTTCCGGTTAGAGAAATAAGCTCTGTTGTAAGGAAAACTCCATGTACTGCTTGTAAAATCCTGTTGGGGAATCCTGAGAAATTAGACGACTTCTACTGGGGATTGATAACTGGAAGTTTTGTTCCGCTGGGGATTAAACTGCATACTGCGGGATATCTTATAGAAATAACTTAGAGAGATTTGCATATCTCTTAAAGCCATCAATGATTATCTTTCTATTTTGTTTATTTGTAAACAGTAATTATGTTCAAATGCATATGTTCAAAAATAAACCATTGGACATTTTTGTAAACAAAACACAGGAGTAAAGAAAAACAGATAGTTTTGAACTTTCAAAGGGATATCTTTGTATTCACTTTGAGTAAGTATTTTTGTACAATGAGACAAACATTCCAGTAAGAGAATTCCATCGTAAAAAATGAAAATTTTGATACAAAGAAAAGATAGCTATGTGCAATAATCCCCTGGGGTTCCCATTCTTCTATAGCCTTCGTGTCTCTGAGCATCTTGTCTATTTGTTTCCTTATCTGAAGCTGATTGAATTGATCAGAACCGTCAAGTTTGCAGGTTGTCTGTAAGATGATCCAACGGGACATAGTCATACGCTTTGAATCCCTAACTTTTGCCTGGACCGCCCTTTCGGGTTTTCAGTCCACCGGGATACCCTTTTTTGCCCAAACTGCCCTTTCAGGTTTTCAGCTTGCCGGGTGTACAGATTTTTTTTGTTTTTATCCCTAATTTTTGCATGAACCTTTTTGGTTCGCCAGGATTCCCTTGTTTTGCCTAGGTGTGTCAACCTAGCGGGTCTCTTTATGCGTAGTATCTTTTGACTATGTCCGTGTTCACAGGGTGCGGCAGGTCATCACCATCCATGGTGGTCAAGATCATTGCTCCACCAGAGAATATGCTTTTGATCACAAATGGTCCTTCATATGTAGGAGTCCATTTTCCCTCGGGATCACCTTGCAGCAGTATGATGCGTTTGATCACCAAATCCCCGACTTGATACACTTGGCGTCTGACCTTTTTGTTGAAAGCCTTAATCATCTGTTTTTGATACATTTGACCATAACAGACAACAGTAAGTATCAAGTTCAGTTGATCAAGTCGAGTCTGGATCCAATCTTCTTCATTCAGATATGCATCTTCATAATTCTTAGAGAGGGGATCTGGACCTCAATAGGCAAGACAGCCTCCATGCCGTAAACCAGAGAGTAAGGTGTTTCCCCGGTTGATGTGCGAGTTGTGGTACGATACCCGTGGAGAGCGAATGGTAGCATCTCATGCTAGTCTTTGTATGTGACTGTCATTTTCTATATGATCTTTTTAATGTTTTTATTCGCGGCTTCGACAACACCATTCTTCTTTGGACGATAAGGGGAAGAATTGTGATGATGGATCTTGAACTGCTCGCACAAGGCGGTGATCATAGTATTTTTAAGATTCGTACCATTGTCTGTGATGATCCTCTCTGGGATACCATATCGACAAATGAGATTTTGTTTAATGAACCGGGCTACAACATTCTTGGTAACGGAAGCAAAAGAGGCTGCCTCAACCCACTTCGTAAAATAGTCAATGGCCACTAAGATGAAGCGGTATCCATTAGAGGTTGTTGGCTTGATTTCACCAATCATATCGATACCCCACATAGAAAAGAGCCAAGGAGCCATCAAGACATTTAGAGCAACCGAAGGTACGTGTACCTTGTCAGCATAGATCTAACACTTATGGCGGGTTCGAGAGTGTTGATAGCAATTTGATTCCATGGTAGACCAGTAATAGCCTTCCCGTAGGATCTTCTTTGCCATTGTATGCCCACTGGAATGGGTGCCAAAAGTTCCCTTATGTAACTCAGCCATGATCTTTTCTGCCTCAACCTTGTCTATGCAACGGAGCAAAACAGAGTCACGGTTGTGTTTGTAGAGAATGCAATTATTAAGGAAGAACTTAGTAGAGAATCTCCTTAAGAACTTCTTATCATTGGCTGAAGCTCCTTCCAGATATTCTTGAGCCTCGAGATACCTCTTGACTTCGTAAAACCAAGGCTGGTCCACTACTTCTTTAGTATTAATCTCGTGACAGTGAGCTGGTTCATCCATTCGTTCAATGGTGATCTGGGGAGCCTCGTTATCCCATTTAAGTTTAAACATGGATGACATTGTGGCTAGTGCGTCTGCTAGCTAATTTTCTTCTCGGGGAAATGCTCGAAGGTAATCTTCTCGAAATGTGGGATCAATGTCAACACATGTTCTTTGTAAGGGATAAGGTTAGGGTGTTTGGTGTCCCATTCCCCTTTGATCTGGGTGATGACCAAAGTTGAATCTCTAAATACATTTAAGGATTTGATCCCCAAGTCTATGGCAGCTTTGAGACCAAAAATGCACGCTTCGTATTCTGCCATGTTATTTGTATAGTTGAAGCAGAGTCTTGCCGTAAAGGGAGTATGACATCCTTCAGGAGATATGAGTACATTACCTATACCATTGCCGAGTGCGTTGGATGCGCCATCAAAAACTAGGGTCCATCGGGATCCTTGTTCAGGTCTGTCATATGGTCTGAATTCTTGACAGTTGTTTACCATCATGATGTCTTCATCTGGGAATTCAAACTTCATGGACTGGTAGTCATCCATAGCTTGATAAGCAAGGTGATCAGCTATTACACTTCCCTTTATTTCTTTCTGGGTAGTATACTGTATGTCATATTCTGTTAGGATCATCTGCCATCTCGCTATTCTCCCAGAGAGGGCAGGTTTCTCGAAGATGTATTTTATTAGATCCATTTTAGATATCAATAAGGTAGTATGAGTCAGCATATACTGTCTTAGCCAGCGAGCAGCTCATGCCAGAGCGCATCAAGTTTTCTCGAGCAGTGAATATATTGTTTCACAGTCGGTAAACTTTTTGCTCAGGTAATAAATAGCATGATCTTTTCGGCCAGACTCGTCATGCTGCCCCAGCACACACCCCATTGAATTTTCTAAAACAGTTAGACATGTGATCAAGGGTCTTCCCTCGACTGGTGGCATTAAAATTGGAGGCTCTTGCATGTACTCTTTGATCTTGTCGAAATCAGTTTGGCACTCGTCATTCCACTTGACTACTTGATCTTTCTTTAATAATTTGAAGATTGGTTCACAAGTAGCTGTTAGGTGAGAAATGAATCTAGCAATGTAGTTTAACCATTCCAAGAATCCTCTGACTTCCTTATCAGTACGAGGAGTAGACATCTCTTGTATTGTTTTCACCTTGGCAGGATCCACTTCAATACCTTTATTGCTGACAACAAAGCCTAGGAGTTTACCGGACCTCACCCCAAATGTGCATTTATTTGGGTTCAACCTCAGCTTCTACTTCTTTATCCTCTCAAACAGTTTCTATAAATGATCAAGATGTTCTTCTTCTGTTTGAGATCTAGCTATCATGTCGTCCACATAGACCTCTATTTCGTGATGTATCATGTCGTGAAATAGAGCTACCATGGCACGTTGATAGGTTGCCCCAACATTCTTCAGCCCGAATGGCATAACCTTGTAGCAGAATGTGCTCTACTGTGTGATAAAGGTTGTTTTCTCCATGTCCTCAGGTGCCATTTTGATTTGGTTGTAGTCTGAGAAACCGTCCATGAAGGATAACACTTTGTGATGTGCCGTATTGTCAACTAGAATATCAATGTGGGGAAGTTGGAAATCATCCTTAGGGCTCGCCCGATTCAAATCTCTGTAGTCCATGCATATTCGTACCTTGCCATCCTTTTTGGGCACGGGAACAACATTGGCAACCCATTGTGGATCGGAGGTGACGGCCAAGAATCTGGTGTTGAATTGTTTCATGACTTCTACTTTGATCTTCTCTGACATGTTTGGTCGCATACGACAGACCTTTGGTTTTACCGGTGGACAACCTTCTTTCGTAGGTAGACGATGTACCACGATATCTGCATCAAGTCCCGACATGTCTTCATACGACCAGGCAAAGACCTCAACATAATCATGTAGTAGTTGAATCAAACGCTCTTTGACACTGGGTTCCAGATTGGCACCCACCTTGACTTCTCTTTTGTCTTCTTCGGTACCTAGGTTGATTGTGTCCATTGGTTCTTCGTGGGCTGAGTGGTCCTCTCTTCTTGTTGTAGTAACCTGGTGAGTTCCCCTGGTACTTCAAAATCTTCCTTACCTTCGTCTTCGGCTTGGTAGATTAGATTTTCAGAGTAAAAAAAGGCCATAGCAGAACCGTTACCCATGGGATCCCGAATGGATGTAGACCTGCATTGTGAGTGTGAGTGTGAGTATGTGTAAGAGTATAGCTATCTTTGAAAGAAATGAAAATGTAAAAAGAAAAACAATGAGCACAAAGTTTGTATGCAAAAATGTCCATGATTCATTGATTTCATATGGAAATGAGATAATAACCCTTACAAATGGACCATTGTGCCTAGGGTAAGGCACAAGGTTTTAAGAGTCTGAATTGTTTTAATATTACAGATCCGTCAAAATTTAAAGACAAATTACTGTGGGATAAAAGTGATAGGGACGAAATATCTAGCTTCCCAGTTGCTGAGCCCTCCACTGAAAGTTGGGAAAATCCAGTCCTCTGGGTTATAGCTGTCTTCATCATCCTCCACTGCGTTGACTTCGCGGTTGCTGATCTTCAAGGGTGGTTCTCCGGCACGAGCGCGGCGTACAGCTTTCTATGCTCCTGAAGTGAAACCCAAACCGAATTTTTCATATTTGTATGGGATAACTGGGAGTTGACCCCAAATAGTGCACCCACCTTCTTCTATCACTGCCTTGGCATCCTTCAAAGACGACATCTTGAGCGGAGGCCTTGTAATCTTGGGGACTTGAGACACAGCCTTGGTTACTGCCACAGTCTGCAGGACTTCTTCAAAGTGCTGGAATGGAGTTTCAATAAATTCACCATCTAATTCCATATATCTGAAGGAATTCAGATGACTGAACATATACTCTTCTTCTCCATGAACAATGATGATCTTCACTTGAATTGGATATTTCAGCATTTGATGCAACGTAGAAGTAACGACACCAGCATTGTGAATCCATGGTCGGCCTAATAAGCAGGAATATGAAGGGAGAATATCCATTACATAAAAAGTTGAATCAAATGTTTGGGTTCCAACTTTTATGGGGATGTCCACTTCCCTATGCACCATCCTTTTTTAGCCATCAAAGGCCCTCACTACTATGTTGCTCGATTTCAATGTCAATCCTTCGCAGTCAAGCCTATCAAGAGCCTTTTTAGGCAACACATTCAGAGACGAACCGGTGTCTACCAAGACATGAGCCAAAGTCGTGCCCCTACATTCGACTGAGACATGCAATGCCTCTTTATGCTTCCTCCCCCTTGGCGTTAAATCAGCATCCGAAAAACCTAAACCATTATCTGTAGTCAAGCTGGCTACGTAGTCTTGGAATTGATCAATAGATGTTTCTTGGGGTACATGGGCCGTTTTCAGGAATTTTACCAAGGCCTTTGCATGAGCCTCAAAACATAATAATAAAGCTAGCATGGAAATTTTTGATGGAGTTTGCCCCAGTTGCTCAACTACGTTGTAGTATCTTCTTTTTATGATTTTTAGAATTTACTCCATATCTTTTCGGGAGGTCTCAGGGATAGCTACTGATTGTGCCTTCGTCCGGACAGGATCAACCAGAATACCTTTACCTCGAGTCTCGGCTGACTCGGCAGCAGGAATATCAGTAGGCATGATAACATGGGATTGTAACAGTTTTGTCAACATGAGTATTAGCAGAGATGATTGTAGGACTGGGAATAGCCTTTGGAGGAGTAGCAACAGGAATGATTACAGGTCCAGAAATAGCCTTTGGAGGAGCAATTTCTGGAGAGAAAACCCTTCCACTTCGAGTGATCTTTCTAGTCCATGTGATATTACTGATATCGAAGTCAACTTTCTCAGAGCTTGAATCTTCAGCAGTTGGCCAATCTTGTTTGATACCGTGGTAGTAGACATCACCTCCATAATTCCATTGGACGATTTTGTCTGACGAATACGGGATTGGTCCAGGCATTGTAATTATCAACGAAGCCACTTTAGGAACTGGTGTAATTATAACGGGTCTTTTGGTGGATACCCTGGAAGAATTGTCGGAAATGGTTACGATGGAAACATCATTATAAGAAACAGTTGGAATTGAAGTCTTCTCAAACAAAATCTCCTTGTTATCTATTAGGCATTAAACGTATGCTTTTAACAACGGACAGCTGGTTGGTGAGGATAAACAGAAATGACAGCTTTCATCACAGCTTGGGAATACACTGGTATTCAACAATTTCTTTTTGATAGTCGGGAGTGGGGTCACAAGTATATCAACTGAAGTAACAAACATATCTTCCTCAACAGCGTTGACATTACGGCCGTGCTTGGGCATAGGGGCAGTGATTATATTAGGAATTTCTGGCGCGTCGAATTCAATCTCTTTGTCTTCAAGAAGGTCTTGTACTTTGTTTTTCAGAGCCCAACAGTTGTTAGTGTCATGGCCGAGACTCTCAGAATGGTATCCACAGCGGGCATTAGGATGATAGTAAGGAGAGGTTGTGTTAGGATTCTTTGGAGCTTCTTTCAAATTCACTAGATTGGAAATTAACAAATGTGGCAATACTTGAGATAATGTCATATTAATTTGGGTGAATTGTCAGACTGGTCTTTCCATTCTTGACTGGTTGCTTCTTTGCTGAGCAGGCGCAGGTTTAGGAATCATGACAGCCCCCACCATTGGACGATGTTCAGTCCTATCTTGATTTCTCTGAGGATATACAACAACCACTTCCTTCTTTCCAATGAATGGTTTCCTTACAGCGGCAGAGGATGCATCTTTTTGAATCTTCTCATTCGTTGTCCCAGATTCTACCCTTTCTCCGGTCAATATCAATTCAGTAAAACCCGCCGAAGATCTCCCAATTAAGTGATTGAAGAAAGGTCCGGACAAGGTGCCCAAAAACATGTCTACTAATTCTCTTTCAGATAGGGGAGGATGGACCATTCCTGCTAAGTCTCTCCATTTTCGCGCATAGTCTTTGAAGCCCTCACTTGAAACCATGGCAATACTCTGGAGTTGAGTACGGGTGGGCGCGAGATCAGCGTTGTATTGGTATTGTTTGTAAAAGGCAGCAGCCAGATCTTCCCAGTTATGAGCATTGGCTCTTTCTAACTGATAAAACCAATCAAGTTGAGTTCCAGGCAGACTGTCTTGGAAGAAGTGTACCCATAAATCCTTGTTAGCAGTATGAGGCTGGATTTTCCTCACATAGGACCGAAGATGCATTTTGGGACATGAAACTCCATCATATTTGGCGAACATAGGTGCTTTGAATTTTGGAGGAATGGCAATCCCCCATAATAATCCTAACTCCTCAAAGTCCAATCCAGACACTTTTTGGATTTCCATTGCACTTAACTGTTCTTCTAGATGCTTATACTTGTCATCGGTCGGAGGGTATTGTTCTTCAGAATAATCTTCTTCTTCCTCTTCCTCTTCTGAGTCTAGTTGAACAACTGCTTCCTTGCCTTTCCCATCTTGATTGTCTTTCTCACCAGATGACGTAGAAAAGTCTAAAGTCCTTCTTGCTTGTCCTTGGAGTCTTCTTCGCATATTTAGAATTTCGGTTACTTTCTTTGTTTTCTTCTTTTTCTCTTCAACCAGCAAGGTCTTCAACTCTTCTTGTCCTTTGGATAGAGTTAAGAACATTTGTTGAAACTGAGCATTTTGAGCTTGGAGGTCCTTCACCGTTTGCTCGAGATCCATCTTACTGAAATAAACAGTAGAAAGATGAGGAGACTTGTTGCAAGAAACCTGCTTATGTTATGATGAATGGTAAATGCATATGCAATGATTTCAAGGATTTAAAGATTCAAATTTGTTTTAGACAAAAAAGAAACACACGTTATATTAGTAAATTAAAGCTTGAGTACATCAATGCCTATTTTGGGAAAAATAATACAAAAACTCTATGATAAAAAGGTAGTACGCATCCTCTTTGGTGCGATGTAGGCATTCAGAGTCTGCTCCTCATGAAGTTTCTTAGTGAGTTCCAAAACCTTCTTCTCGCTAGCATAGAATTGGGCTTCGAAGGTGTCTCTCTCCCCCTTGAGTTGTATCTAATCTCTTTGTAAGTCTTCAAGAGAGGTGGGCATGTCAGGATGTAGGATAGTGTATGGAACATCTCCTTCCATAACAGGCTCAATGATTACCGGGAGAATGGAGGGATAAGGCATCATAAAACTCTGAGCACGAGTTTATACCCATTTGAGGTAAGGTTCAAGAGGGATGGAATTCTTATGCCCCAATGTCTTGCTATCTACCTTGTTTAACATCCTCCAAGCTCGGATAAATCTCTGGTGAAGACCTTGATCGTCGTTCTCGTAGTCAAATATCAAACCTTGAATGAGCATCTCATGAGGGTCATCCCTTCGGGCGTAACCAAACTGTCTTAAGGCTAAGCAGGGGTTGTAGGTGATACCTCCCCTAATGCCAAGTAAAGGGACATAAGGGAATTCTCCACAATGGTCTACAATAGTAACATTCTCTATAGATCGGGAACACCAATGGATGTATGAATGTTTGAGTGTCATCAACCTTTGTGACAACCTTGAACCTTACTCGATCTTTAATACAGATTAGGGAAGATGCGAAATAAACCATCTTTCCAAGAGAGGAGTGCAACATATAAGGATACCTCTTTTCCTCATAGTGCGAGTGTGAAAAGAATGTAGGATGTCCCCTAGAAAAGTAGGCACCGGGTTACCGGATATGAAGATCTTGAAGGCGTTCACATCTATGAGTTGGTCAGGATTTTGAAACAAAACCATCCCATAGATGAGGAGAGCCACAATTTCCTCAAAGGCTTGCAAATCCAAGGAGTTCCAACAGTTTTGGGCTTTCTCAAACAAGAACTTTGCTAGGAAACCTTTGACACCACTCCTTGTTTCCCAATTAGTTGTGACATCAGATGATTGCAAGTGTAGAGCTTGAGCAATATCTTCCGGCTTTGGATTTCTTTTTGTATCGTTGAAAGGTAGTTGATTGAGAATGGGAATCCTCAAGAGTTGGGAGAATTCTTCCAAAGTTGGCACAAGTCGATAATCGTGAAATGTGAAGCAATGGTGTAAGGGATCAAAGAACTGAAAGAGCACCTTCATCATGTCTTCATCAGTGTTGGAAGTGACTAAGTTGAGTAGGCGACCATGTCTCTCGGTAAATGGAGAGTTTTCAGGAATCCTTGATGCTAGATCCTTAAGTTAAGGAGGGATCCTTAAAAGATTGACTTGAATGGTTTTCCTGCGAATAGAACCCATGTCCTACAAAACAGAACAAAAGTAAATCCCAAGATTCTTGAAATGGTTAGTGAATGAATATGATGTTATGATGTTTATGATGTTATGTACAAGTATGTATACACAAACAAAGAAAACAAGTCCTTAGGTTTAGGCTTGTATGGAGTCTCATAGGTAAGTACCCTCTTGAAGTTTAGTTGGCTCAAACCTGTCCTAGTAATAGTAATCGGGTTCTAAAGAGCTCAATATCACTGGTTTGTTTCCTTGGTCATTATTTTAGTATAAGCCTCTTTAATAGCGACCGAAATATCCCAAAAAACCAAACCTCAATGAGTGTAGTATCGACCAACTTCAGACTGCACCAAAAACGGTCATCTCACTACGTCCTAAAGGCCAAGTTAGCCAAGTAAAGGTTCTAAAAGTTCATTAGTGCTTCATGACATCACTCAGCAGCCCCGTATTATCCTTGATTAACTCAAGGTCTACCGGTACCCACAAATATGTCACACTAACGTAGCTTTTTCTTAGACCATGTCGGTATACCCCACACAGTTTCCACAACGTATTGCTACTTACCTATAAGGTATCCCAAATTCGGGTAGAGGATTCAAACCCAAACAAAGAACCATAATGTAAAGCATACAAGTCAAACAATGAAAGCAAGTAAATGTGATCTAACCCTAAGGTAACCCAACTTTTAGAATTGTCCCCAGCAGAATCGCCAGTTCTGTGATACGGTGGGAGAACTGACTTGAAGGTTTTGCGTTTGATCGCAAATGTTGCGGTTAGCAAGAGTCGCCACCGACTTTTCTTTTATCCAAAAGGAAAGGTGAAAAAGCACAGGAAAGACCTTTGAGATTATTTCTTGAGTTAGGGGGTAGATTATGAAAAGGGAAAGTATTAGCACCCCTTTCATCTATGGTTTTCCTTGGGCTCTTAGTTACTTTCTAGATCACTTTCTTTTTGTTTGGAATTGTGTTTTGTGTGGTTTTTGAAAGTATTTTATAAAGAGGACATTTGTTTAGGCAAACTTTGTAATGATTCTCGTTCGTAAGAATGTATACAAAGTGTTTGGTCTTTTGAAAATGTTTTCAAATTTGTAAGATGTTTTGAAAGTGTAGGTGTTTGTTTTGAAAATAGCAAGGATGTTTTATTTTGAAAAGCGAGCAAGTAACTAGGAGCATTCTACCTACTCAAAAGTCTTTCATGTTCATTTCCTTTTTCCTTTGACATTGTTATCTTACCATTGATTTGGTAAGTAACCCTATCTTTGGATGTAAAAGGGACGAGCATGGGTCATCGTACAACCATGATTAGCAATGTTGCAAGATATCTTAGCATTTTTCGTTAAGGACTAAGATCATTTTGAAAGGCAACATGGATAGCGTCACTGAGGGACTATGATCTTGTATTTTTCTTGTCTTTTCTAAGATGCCTCACATGCGTAATATGGTCATTTTATAAGGCAACAAAGTAGGTTTACCCCAATGGTGCAAGTGTAAAAATGTATGGGTTTACATGCTTGATTTGTCTTGATTAGGGTTTGCTATTTGTTGGTTTTAATCTTTCCATACAAACCCTAATTACTAGCAATTGGTACATAAAGCATTAAATTGTGGAAAATAAAAATACTAAGCTATTACAAAGCTTTAGGGGATGGGGGTACAAATTTATGAATGGGGATTTCAAGAAATTAAAGTCCTAATTATCTATTACAACCATATTGAAATAATATACAGGAAATTTAAAAGGGACTTGTTTTGTTTTTGTTAAGGAATTAATTTACTTAAGAAAATATTTTTGATCTTTTTTGTTCTAAAAGAAATGAAATAAAAACATGTGAATGTGAAGTATTTTTTGGTGATTTTGATTAATGAAAATAAAAAATGATAAAGAATGATAAGGGAAGAAAGGGGTCAGAATCAAAATTAGCGCATTGCTGAAGTAAGAAGCTCTGACTCTGGTGTGCTGCAAGTCAGAAGGAAAATGTTTGCAGAAAAGGGGATGGTTAGAAGTTCTGGGTCCGAGTACACTAAAGTTCTAGGGTGCTGGGGACAAAGGAAATCCTAGGAGTTCATATGCAAATGTTAACCTAGAGGTTCTAATATTACTGGAAGGTCAGAAGTTCTGGTTATTGAGAGAATCTAGAAGTTCTGATGTAGCTGGAAATTTAGAAATTCTGATAATGGGTAAGTGAAATGTCAATGCTGTTGGATGGGAAAGTCTAGAAGTTTTGGTCCAGGATCAATGTTTTGATAAGCAATTAAAGGGGTTGATCTAAAAGTTCTGGTCTAATTAATGGGGTACAAGTGTCAGGAAATAAATGTAAAAAAGGGTGTTTCCGGGGTTAGAACTCAGGACCCTTAACACTAATGTCTTATGCACATACTCTCTACCACTGGGGTGGCTATACATTCAGTATTAGAAGCAAAAACATAAACATATAACACAAAGTAAATTTTGATGATGAGCTTCATCTCCACGCCAATCAGAGCATCTGCAACTTAGCCATTTCTCCACAAAAACAGTAAATGCACACATAACAGTTATGGAAAGTTTCACCATGGTTTTAGAAGCATAAAATATTAGAACTGTAAATCAGAAGCAAACATGAATTTTGCTAATCCTAATTTTGAGTCCTGATTTCCTCAAGAAGTTCTGAATTGAGATTCTCTCTACTTGGGCTAAAATACATGAAATCTGAGTATGTACAGAATCAGAGCTATGATATCTACATTTTATCTTTAAAAATGCAGGCCTAGAAATGCCCAAGAAGTGAGATACAAGTCAGAAGAAACTTACCTTGCTTCTGGAGATTGTTCTGAATTAGAGTCTGGTTCAGGCTGCTGTGATATTCTGGTCAGCTTTCTTACGTGCTCAGAAGACTAGAACAAATTTTAGCTTGGGTTTTAAAAGGTTAATGGATGACTTGGTCAAGAAACTCTTGAGGGAAATTGAAGTTTGAATGCAAGAATCAAAAACTAGCAGGTTTTTGTATTTGTGTTTGCAGTTTAGGATTTTTGGAAATTTTAGCAAGGTTTCAAAGTTTTCTCTTTTAATTTTTTTTCTGCCCCCCCCCCCCCCCCCCCCCCCCCTCTTTCATTGTTGTCAATGAAGTTCAACTTATAGGCAAGAACTTTGTAGCTTGGAGAAGTCAAAAGTACAGCCATCATGCACTAGGTGCTGACTTGTTCTTGAAGCAAGTTCAAACAAGTAAGGTTAACAGCTTTTAGCTGTGCCTAAGCTAGATTTGTAAGCATGAAATAAGGAAAAGTACCCTCAGAGGTAAAAGTGAAGCACGGGCCTAGCATAAACTTGTACAACAATTTACTTTTTAAGGACAAGAATGGAACTTCTATCTCACACGTGGATGACTTGGTCAAGAAACTCTTGAGGGAAATTGAAGTTTGAATGCAAGAATAAAAAATTAGCAGGTTTTTGTATTTGTGTTTGCAGTTTAGGATTTCTGGAAATTTTAGCAAGGTTTCAAAGTTTTTCTCTTTTAATTTTTTTCTGCCCCCCCCCCCCCTCTTTCATAGTTGTCAACGAAGTTCAACTTATAGGAAAGAACTTTGTAGCTTGGAGAAGTCAAAAGTACAACCATCATACACTAGGTGTTGACTTGTTCTTGAAGCAAGTTCAAACAAGTAAGGTTAACAGCTTTTAGTTGTGCCTAAGCTAGATTTGTAAGCATGAATTAAGGAAAAGTACCCTCAGAGGTAAAAGCGAAGCATGGGCCTAGCATAAACTTGTATAACAATTTGCTTTTTAAGGACAACAACGGTACTTCTATCTCACACAAGGAGAAATCCTTTGGATAAAAACTCAAAAGTGGTTATGAGCATTAAATGATAATGAGATTTATCAAACCAGAAATCCCACGCTATGAGATTGTGCATCATAGCCTAGATCTGAGCTAGAAGTTCAGTATCAACGCAACTTAGAACAAAGCATCCAACTTTTGATCCTTTAATCTTTTTGCTCCAGCATGTTCTGAGCGAGTTCTCAGGATTTCCGAAAAGCTTGTAACATGCTTTATAAATCCTCTTTGAATTTGTCTTGTAATTTCTGACTGAACCTTCGTGAAAACCGGCCCAGAGGTTCTAATCAAACTCTGTCTTGAAAATGTCCAGAATTTGTTGAGTGCCTCAGTTTCATGGACGTGTCTTTGAACCTTTATAACTTGAAATTCCAGCATTTCCAGGAGACGTTCTGTTCTGCAAAATTTTAGGTCTTATTGAGATCTAAAACTCTTGTGTTATAAGCTCTTTCAGAATCAACTTGCATCATGGTGGAAATCTGGCTAGAAGTTCTGAACTCGTCATATTTCTTAAACACTTAGAAAAAAAATCTAACTGTTTAGAATTTGACTTTTCCAAAGTAATTTTAACTTTTGAATTTCTTGATGAAACAAACTTCATATTTCAACATGTCTTGATTAAATATGATTCTTTGAAACTTGATTTTGACCAAAAGTCAAAGTTTAACTTTTCAGTGTGCAAATGACCATTTTGCCCTTGTGCCAATTCCAAGCCTAAATTGATGTATCAGTGCTGCAAACTTGACGTCATAAAAGATCTTGTGAGAGAATCCTTGAGAAATGAGAGGGAAAATTTTGGGGTACAACACTAAGGATCTTATTATATGAGATCTAAATAAAGGAGTTACTACTAGATCAAGAGAAGGGATGTCAAACTCTTGCTTTGTTTCAAAATTCGAGCCTAAGAATGTCAAAGAAGCCTTAACTGATGAGTTATAGATTAATGCTATGCAAGATTAGCTAGAACAATTTTGAAGAAATGAAGTTTGAGATCTGGTTCCAAGACCTGAAGGGACAAATGTGATTGGCACTAAATGGGTGTACAAGAATAAATCTGATGAAAAAGGGGTGGTTACTAGAAATAAGGCAAGATTAGTTGCACACGGATACACTCAAATTGAAGGAGTGGATTTTGATGAAACCTTTGCCCCTGTGGCCAGACTTGAATCATTCAGACTACTCTTAGGAGTTGCTTGCATTCTGAGATTTAAGTTATTTCAAATGGATGTAAAGAGTGCCTTCTTAAATGGCTATCTGAATGAGGAAGTTTATGTGGAACAACCTAAGGGATTTGTTGATCAGGCTTTCCTAACCATGTGTACAAACTGAAGAAAGCTCTGTATGGATAAAAGCAGGCTCCAAGAGCTTGATATGAGAGATTGATAAAATTTCTTGGTGAGAATGGATATAGGAAAGGCAGCATAGACAAAACTCTTTTTGTCAAGGAAGAAGAAGGGAAGATCATGATTGCACAGATTTATGTTGATGATATTGTGTTCGGTGGGATGTCAAATGAGATGGTTCAATATTTGGTCAAGCAAATGCAGTCAGAATTCGAGATGAGCCTTGTTGGTGAGTTAACCTACTTTCTTGGTCTGCAAGTTAAAAAAATGAAAGATTCCATATTCTTATTTAGAGAAAATATGCAAATAATATAGTAAAGAAATTTGGGATGGAAAATGCCAGTCACAAAAGAACACCTTCTCCCACACATTTGAAGTTGTCTAAAGATGAAAAAGGAGTAAGTATGGATCAAAGTCTTTACAGAAGTATGATATGCAGTCTTTTATATCTCACAGCTAGCAAACCTGACATTGCCTTTGTTGTAGGGGTGTGGGCTAGATATCAAGATGATCCTAAAGTTAGCCATGCCAACCATGTGAAGAGAATTCTTAAATATGTGAATGGGACAAGTGACTATGGTATGCTATATTCTTATGGATCTAGCTCTGCTTTAATTGGTTATTATGATCCTGATTGGGTAGGAAGTGCCGATGATAGAAAATTACATCAGGAGGATGTTTCTTTCTGGGAAATAATCTCATATCTTGGTTCAGTAAGAAGCAAAATTTTGTTTCTCTGTCCACTGCTGAGGCTGAGTATATTGTTGCAGGAAGCAGTTGTTCTCAGTTGGTTTGGATGAAACAAATTTTTATAGAATATAATGTCAAACAGGATGTCATAGCATTATTTTGTGACAATCTAAGTTCCATAAATATATAAAAAAATCCTATTCAACACAGCAGTACCAAACACATTGATATACGTCATCACTTCATAAGAGAGCTTGTTGAGGAAAAGATTATTTCCTTAGAGCATGTAGCTACTGAATTACAACTGGATGACATTTTCACTAAGGCTTTGGATGCAAACCAGTTTGAGAACTTAAGAGGAAAACTAGGGATTTGCATATATGAGGGTTTGTAGAAATTAAGGGCGTGTGGGAATATCATTAAAGTGATATTATATAATTTATTATGTTTCCAACAAATTAAATATCTTAAGCAATCATTTCAAGATTATCTCAAATACTCTCCCACATGCTACGACATTACCTCTTTCTATTTTCACAACCTCTTCGTTCTCCTTTACAGAAAAAGAAACCTTGTTATTTTCCATCTCACTGTTCAAAAATATTCAAAGATGTCGCAATATCATGCTTTGTCTCCATCAAAGTTCTCTTCTGATGAAGCCAAGGCTTCTAGGTCAAAGTCTGTAAACCATCCTGAGGATCTCTCCGTTGATAAAGTCTTGTTTGTCGCTCCTCTGACAACTATTCCACCTCTTGAGAAGAAGGTCAAGAAATCCATATTGTCCCATGCAAAGAAATCCAAAGACGAGTTTGACACTTCTAAAGGTAATGCTCCTGATACTACTACTGATAGGTAAGAAGAAGACATTGTTCATGTTGATAGAAGTTTTAGAAGGCTGGTAGATAGGGTGTTAAATGAGGGTTTTATTGTTCCTGGGATTTCTACTCCTCTTTTATGAATGCCTGCTCAGGCTGACAAAGGTATTGATCCTCAAAATGTTGTTGAATCATCTAGCTTAAAGAAAGATGTTGCTGAAAGTGAACTTGGCAAGTTTGCTACAGATGTTCTAGAAGAAGTGGAAGTTGATGTTGAACAAGATGTTGAGACATCATCCGTTGAGAAGGACTCTTATTCTAAGGAAGATGTTATTGGCTCCAAAACTGCAAAGAATCAAAATGCCGAGAATGTGGTGAATGTTGATGAGCTATCTGACAATGACCTTATTTATAATGTGGTGCTTGGAATTGCTAAAAGGCTCAAATATAGAAAAGTGAAGGTTGTGGATGTCACACCACCTGCCAAGAGTATCAAGAAGAAGACTATGTATGGTCCCCCAAATCCTTGGAGTAAAGTGGTTCCTCCCTCTAACAAAAGAAAAGTTAGACCTGATAGCTCCTCTGATGATAATGAAGATGATGTCCAGGACATCTCTCATTTGAAGAAGTCCACAAGCAAGAAGCTTTTTGTCAGGGTGCCTAATGCTCCTCTTGACAACATTTCCTTCCATTCTATTGGCAATGTTGAAAAATGGAAATATGTCTTCCAAAGAAGGATTTATCTTGAAAGAGAGTTGAGAGCAAGTGCACTGGAGGCAAAGAGATTATGGAGCTGATTTCTTTTGCTGGATTGATGAAGACTGTCACCAGGTTTGCAAAATGTTATGAGACTCTTGTTAAGGAATTTATTATTAATATTCCTATAGATTATGCTGATCACAGAAGTAAGGAATATAGGAAGGTATTTGTTAGAGGTAGATGTGTTGAATTTTCCCCTGTTGTCATTAATAGATATTTGGACAGGTCTGAAGATGATTACTGTGAGTTGGAAGTGACTGATAATCAGGTGTGCAAAGCCATCACTACAAACCAAGTGAGTGATTGGCCCATGAAGAATAAGCTCATTGTTAGTAAGTTAAGTGTGAAATATGCTATCCTGTATAGAATTGGAGTTGCTAACTGGGTCCTTACCAATCATACCTCAACCAATATAGTTGGTTTAGGAAAATTTATCTATGCTTTTGGAAATAAGAAATTGTTTGATTATGGTGCTTACATTTTTGAACAGACTGTAAAGCATGCAGCAACCTGTGCTATCAAGATGCCTATTGCATTCCCATCTCTTATTTTTGGAATTATTCCAAATCAACATCATGGAATTATGTGTGGCACTGATGTAGTTTGCAAAAGGGAGTCTGCCACGTCCCTTCACTTCAAGTTGTTTTCAAGTAAACATGTCCCAGACATTGTTTTGACATTTGCATCCTCTGAACACAAGACCTCAAGCAAGGATGATATGATTATTGAGTTAATGAAATCCTGCAAAGAACTTGATGAGGTAATCAAAGTTAGCTCAGGAAGAAAGCTAAAAATTTGAAAAGCTGGTCAAGGAGCTGCAGAAGGGTAACAGTCTTAATGATATAGTGGGTACTGAAGAAGGAGATTTTGATAATGAAGGAAGTTTTGAAGCTGTCAAGTCTGCTGGTCCTGAAGACAATTAGACTCTGTGCTGGTGCCCTTCTTTTTTTTCTCTTTTGTGTTTTGATCCCTATGTTCTTTTTGGCACTTGTATGTTCTTGACACTTGGATATTCTGGTCTATACTTCTTTTTCTACTACTCTCTTGAATGCATGTTTATTTGGCATATTATGTCTAAAAAGGGGGATAGAAACTGACTGACTGACTGGTAAGTTTGAGAGGGAACTTCATTGTTTAAGGGGGAGCTTCATGTCTTAGAAGATGTTCTGAAATCTTCCACTGCTAACTGCTAACTGCTAACTGAGTTTCTAACTGAGTTTTTTTGCTGCTGCTTTGATAATGTGCTCAAATAATGTTTAAGCTCAAATTTGCCAAAGGGGGAGTTTGTAAGTGTTTGTTGGCAGCAATTTTGGTAAAACACTACTTTGGTAATGTTTTGCTTAATGTCTTGAAATTTGAAGTAAATCATCTCAATTGATTTTAAATGGTTTCAAAGTAGATGTCTTAACATCTGCCTGCTGATCTGAACGTGTTTTCAGATTTTTTGTTTCTTATTTTTAAGCGCACCTTATTCAGGTTTTGTGGTTTATATCTTACGAAAAATATGGAGGAATATTTCCGACCTGTCTCATATTTATGGATTATATCTTGGCCTACTTTCATGGAGATATTCAAGGGATTCAATATATTGCAATATTTGTTTTTCAGCCCAAGCCCATAAAGAAGTTGTTGTGCCTTTATAAGGACTTGCATCCTTATTTGTACAATAGAAACAATTAAAGAAAAATACACGCTGTGTGTTTTAGAAGTCTGAATCTTTTAATCGTAATACACTCTCGTATTGTTTCAATACTTGAGTGGTAACTTGAGTTATAAATTGTGGATCATTCATAAGCTTTTAAGTATTGAATGATTGAGGTTTTTCAAACTTGATAATTTTGTTGTTTTTCACTGTTAGTGATTGAAGGGATTTGAGGAGGACCTCATACCTAGGTGTGTCTTGGGTAGAAGTATAGCACGGGTAGTGATTAAGTGATTAGATCGTAAATTGGTTGTTTATTGATGGTCTATGAATTGATACTATTTAGTGGACTTGTCCCTAGCTTGGTAGCCCCTAGAGTAGGTGTTGTTATACACCGAACTGGGTTAACAATCCCTTGTGTTTTTACTGCTTTTAATATTGTTGCATTTTATATTGTCCTCAGATATTTGTGTCGTGACATATCCTTTGACATCACATATTTGATACCAAAATTTCAGACAAGAACGACCTTGAGTGGGTAAAAACTGTTAATCGCTTGCTCACAATATTTTCTAAAAAAAAACATTTTTTACACATCACTTTCAAAGTTTTTTCTAAAACACTTTGTACGCGTTCTTGAGGACTGATACAGGAACCATTAAAAAGATAGCCGTACTTTGGATCTTCAAAATATTTTTCAAAACACATATACAAAAAAGAAAATTTTCAAAAGTGAGCTAGCGATTAAGAGCCCGTAGATAACTACGGATGAAAAGGGTGCTAACACCTTCCCTTTTCATAACTTACCCCCTGAAATTAAAATCTATCAAGGTCTTTCCTATTCTTTTCACCTTTCCTAAATATTGGATAAAAGAAAAGTCGGTGGCGACTCTAGCTATCCGCACATTTTGGATAAAAACCAAAAAGTCAGTTCTCCCACTGTATTACAGAAGTGACGACTCTACTGGGGATGTGCGACTTAAAAGGAGGGGTTACCTTAGAGTCTAGATCACTTTTTATTGCTTGAATTGTATGAATTATTTGCTTTACTTTGAAGGGTTGCTTGGGTTTTATTGCTTGTATGATCCTACACCCGGATCTAGGGATGCCTTAGGTAAGTAGCAATAGATCATGGAAACTGTAAGACATAGACCGATGTGGTTGAAGTGATGGCTACAGTTAGTGCGACACTTTGGATTGTACTAATGTTCCTTGAGTTAGTCGAGGATAACATTAGGCTTCTGCGTGGTGTCATTAACACTAACTAGACTTTTAGAACCTTAATTGACCCATCTTGGCCATTAGATAGTAGTGAGATGGCCACTTTGGTGCAGTCCAACGTTGGTTGATACTCGATACTACACTCATTGATATTCGACTCTCAGATGTTTCGGCGGAAAGTTTTTTGCTGTGCTAAAATAAAACTTATGAGAAAGATCGGTGATATGAGGTTCCTAGAACTCGGTTACTATTTTAGGACAGGTTGAGCCAACTTAACTTCAATAGAGAAGGGTACTTACCTATAGACCTCATGCAAGCCTTCAAACCTAAGGCTCTTGTGGGATTTTTTTGTGTTTGCTATTTGTTTAAACATAAACATAACATCATGACATCATAAAATCCGACATGGCATTTTACTAACCATTTCCAGGATCTTAGGGATTTTTTGTGGCAGGATTATCTTAAGCCAGACTACTAGCAAAGGGCAAGAGGATTTATTTTCCTCTAATTAGACGTCATCAAAGATCAAAACACGTTCTCTTGAGTCAGAGGCTAGGACCTACTCAATATGGTGAGCTTGACTCTAATAGAAGGACGTCCAAAATTGAATATTCAAAATTCCACAAGTCAGAGTTGTAACCGTATTCACTTTCAAATTTCTTTACCCCGCAAGATCCTTGAAAAAAATACATTTGCATCTATATATCATGCATCTCATTACATAATAGGTACTTTCAAGACAAGTTTTCTCATCTCCTTGCTGTTTATTTCAGCAGGAAAAAATGGATCTTGAACAAACAGTCAGAGATCTCCAAGCTCATAATGCCTAATTCCAATAGATGTTCCTGAACTTAGCCAAAGGGCAGGAAGAGATGAAGGTACTGGTCACCAGTGAGAAGAAGAAGAAGAAGAAGAAGAAGACAAATAAGTTGATCGATTTTATTAACATGGGAAGAAGATTCAGAGGTCCAGTAAAGCAAGTCCGAGACCTTAATATCCCATCGGCTGAAGAAGACAAGTAGGATGGAGACAGTAAAAGTGTGAAGACTGAAAGAAGCCATCCTGGTTCAACCAAATTTCCTGATGAAGAGGAAGATGATTACCTAGATGAGCAGTATCCCCCTGCGGATGAGAAGTATAAACTGCTAGAAGAGCGTCAGAGGGCTATGGAGATCCAGAAGGTGCCTGGATTGAATTTTGATGATTTGGGTCTGGTTTCAGGAGTTATCATCCATCCTAAGTTCAAGACTCATACCTTTGCTAAGTATGATGGAATTTCTTATCTGAAGCTGCATCTGAGGTCTTATGTTCGAAAGATCCAACCGCACACTACTGACAAGAAACTGTGGGTTCATTTATTTCAAGAGAGCTTGTCTGGAACATAATTGAAATGGTTTTATCAATTGGAAGGGACCGATATTCACACTTGGGAAGATTTGGATGCTGCTTTCTATAAGTAATACCTATATAATGTTGATCTTGCACCAACCCATATGCAATTGCAAAGTCTGACCATGGGTTCTGATGAAGGCTTTAAAGAGTATGCCCGGAAATGGAGAGATCTTGCAGGTAAAGTTCAACCTCCTTTGGCTGATAGAGAGATGGTTGACATGTTTATGAGCATACTGATAGGTCCCTTTTATAATCATCTTCTAGGAAGTTCTTCGACTGGTTTCACTGAACTGATTTTAACAAGGGAACATGTGGAAAATGGAATCAGAAGCGGAAAAGTCCAAGTGGATACATCTTTAAATGTCGTGAAAAAGCCTTATAATGGTAAGAGGGAATCCAATGTTGTGTACGGACAAAAGGGTCATAATAAGAGCGATTGCAACCAATCTGTGAGGGTAGTACTAATGTCCAATCCCGCGCCAGTGCAACAATAATAGAATAATCAACGTAGGCAGGAAGAACTTAGGAGGCAGTTTACAAAGATCAACATGTCGTTGGCTCAAACGGTGCAGCACATGTTGAAAGCCGAGTTGGTGACATTAAGAGAACCTCCTCAAAATCCCAACACTTCTTCTCCCCGCTACAATTCCAATGCAAGATATGTGTACCATTCCGATAGTCCCATGCATGACACTAGCAACTATCGGGCCTTGAAGAATAAGATCCTAGACATGATTGATGCTAAGGAAATGGAATTCGATCCTCCTGAGACCTCTAATGTGATTATTGCACCCATGCCTAACCATTACAAGGTTTTTAATGCTATTGAGGATGTTTCTTATGTTTCTACTGTGGATCCCAATCCAATGGTTGTGCATCCTAATCCAATGGTTGTGCATTGCTGAAAGAAGGTATCCAATGTCTGATGGATGACCGTGTGATTCTGTTTGATAAAATTCCTTTTGATAAGACTCCTTCAGGGGAGAGTACATCCCAAGATCTGAATCTTAAAGACGTGTCCATAATTTATGGTACCCCTATATGGATCACCTCTAAAGGTCCTGTGAAGATTACTATCAAACTAAGAATCGCTCGTTTGATCATTACTGCACCTGAGCTGATTCCGTACTCCTCTGATAAAGCCATCCCTTGGAACTATGGAGCTTATGTTTACTACCATGGCGTCAAGAAAGAATCTTTGAATGAAGATGCTGAAGTTACTAATCTCGATGTTGGCAATATTGCGGGGACTAGTAAGGTTACCAGAAGTGGAAGGGTTTTCTCTCTAGAGATATGTCCGAAGACTGTTACTACAATAATTCGTATCACGGCTACTGAATCAACTACTAAAATCCGAGATAAAGAACATATGACCGAGCCTGCCCAGACGGAGGAACCAAAAGAAATTATTGTTGAAGACCCCTCCAAGCAAGAGATGGAGGAAATAATAAAGATTATCCGAAAGAGTGACTACAAGATTGTTGAACAGCTGGGGAAGACCCCCTCCAAAATATCCATGTTATCCCTATTGTTGTGTTCTGAAGCTCATGCTCAAGTGTGATCGGTGGGAATGAGAACTGACTGTTTTGGAATGCTGGTTCGCGTTTGCGTTTGTTTTCGCAAAATGTCGCGGTAAGCAAGAGTCGCCACCGTCTTATATTTTATCCAACAAGGAAAGGACAAAAGCACAGAAAAATTCCTTTTTGAGATATTTCTCGGGTTCGGGAGGTAGATTATAAAAAGGGAAGGTGTTATCACCCTTTCTATCCGTGGTTATCCACGGGCTCTTAGGTACTTGCTCATTGTGTTTTCAAAAGTTTGCTTTTCTTTGTGTTTGTCGGTTTGAAAAGAGTTTTTGTTTTGAAGAGGGTGTAAGTGCGAAAAGTTTTGTTTTGTTTTTAAAAGGAGCAAGTACTTAAGAACCTCTACCTACTCAAAAAGGAATTAAACTGTGCAAATGTCCTTTAGACAGTGCTATCCCACTATTGAGGAGTAGGTAGCACCGTCGTTGGAGTTTTCGGGTCAATTCGATTTAAGGGACGTGTGGCCACTAAAGCAATGTTAGGACGCCTTAGTGGTAACCCTAATGTCTTAGATCATTTTTCCGAGGCAACCGTTTCGAGGAAACTTATGATCTTTGGACAAAAGGGCGACCTCTAAAACATCCTATACTCAATGACCACGTTCGAGGCAACCAAGTGAAACGTACCCTAAGAGTGGCATGTGCGAGTGTGTCAATTTTCAGCTTATATTATCTTTGTACATGTTATGGTGAGCTACGGCTGATTTTAAATTAAAGGTTAATCTTGTCATGCATAGCCTATTGTTCAAACATCTAACAGTTAATGATTGCAGAAAATAAATTGCGGAAAATAAAGCTAAGCTATTACAAGGCGTCGGGTATTTACATCGCCAAAAACAAACCATTAAAATTAAATGCGAAAAAGTAAATAAAAGCGATAAATAAAGGTCCTAAGTTAAAACTATTACATCCTCGGAGCAATTACAATATATGGATCAACAATAATACGCACGAGAAAATTGAATCGGATTGTCCTTTAGGGTTTTGACCCTTTTTTCATTAAATAAAGTATTTTTTTTGTCATTTTTGATTTAAGAATTAAGTCTAAATTAATAATGGAATTAATTAATTAAAAAAGAAAATATTTTTGAGTTTTATTTTAATTAAGGAAATAAAATAAGAATGGTAAAAATATAAAAAAAAACCTAATTCTAAATCAATTTTAATTTATTGCAAAATATATTATCATTAGACCTATTTAAACTAAATAAATTAATTAATGGTTTATTTACAAAAATAAAATAGTGAAATTAATAAATATTATTTTTTGTGTTTTCTGATTTTATGAGAAAAATTATTGGTTGGTTAATTAACAAAAAATAATAAAACAAATTAAATAAAAGAAACATGGAAAAAAAGAATAAACCAAAGGGGGGTGTGGGCCTGATTTGGTGGTAAGATCAGCAATTTTGAGGCCTATCAACGTTTCAGCCTTGTTTGACCTTTCAGATTGCCTATGCGCTTGTTGACCAGAGTGTATGGTAGGCGTGCAATCTGG
This sequence comes from Vicia faba, assembly GCA_948472305.1. Lineage (NCBI taxonomy): Eukaryota > Viridiplantae > Streptophyta > Magnoliopsida > Fabales > Fabaceae > Vicia > Vicia faba. The sequence continues at coordinate 1,322,599,096 of OX451735.1, read as the reverse complement.
ATCCTTGAATCTGCCTAGTGGGCCACCTGGCATTTGATGAGATGGGAAGTATGATGATCCACACTTTGGGGCGCTGCACCTGAGTACCTGAAATAAAATTGCATAAATTTTTGGGGGACCTGGGATGTTGGACCTGCAAGGAAGTTTGTTAGAAATTGAAAATACAAGGCCTGTGATATTGGATCCTAGTCCCTTCGATTGAGCGAATTCCCTTTCACCCCTGAGCTGCTTGCTCATTCAAAAGGCATGACTCCTGCTTTTGGCCCTACAAATTAGTCAATTCAGAACTAAATAACATAGAGAAACGTCTCATTCGAAATCAATTCCTGAACCCAGATCTGGGTTGGTTTCGATTTGTCACAGCCAAGATCATGGATTTCAAATGTAACCTGCTTTGAAAGAAACTTTATCCATGGGGGGTTCAAACGTATGAACACTGCAGCTTATACACGTTTTGTCAAATCGCTCACAAGTAACAAAAAAAACTATGAATATGCAATTATGAGTAATTTTAAGATTAAGTGAGATTGAACATTATACCACTGGAGGCGCCTGGATTTGGACGGAAGGTGCCTGCAATGGAGTCTAGACTTTCGTGGGGCAGGCCGGTGCTTTTGCGAGGCAAGGTATGTGTGGCCGTCTTCGTGGGTTTTTCCCGTTTCTGCAGAGTTTTTGTGTGTCTTTCCCCCCCGTCCCTTTTTTCTTTGTGGGCATGAGGTTTATATAGACAAAGGAATTTAGGTCAACATTTGTGTATCAAATCTTAGTCCATTATGATGAAGAGATTTAATTTGATTTCTTCATAAAGACTTGCTATATTTGATTCAATCACGTGCCAATCTATTTTCATGGGTTACTGCCAGCCTGTCATGAGTTGTTTGGGCCTCCAACATGATAAAAAACGAAAGCTGACCTACCCCTGCAGGTCCACTTCCCTTCGAATTTTCTTTCTTCGATAGCTCTAAGCTCCACTTCGAATTAATCGAGCTTCAATTGCATAGCCCCTTCGATTGAGCCTCCCTCTGCTTCGATTTCTTGATTCGAAAAGGATCACCCTGGTCGAATCAGCTCTTGTAGGATTGGGAGCAAACAAGGCAAGAATCTGGCCTTTAATTCAAATAATTGAGTCCACAATCAGCATTTAATTATTTCTATATTTGTAAGGGACACATGCCATTGTGAACTTTGGGTGAACCTGGACAGGTTAGGATATGTGTTTTTGCTTAGTCATGCCAGCCTACTTCATTCCTTCGAATTTGCCTTCTTTGCCAGCTTCAAAGTCCCATTTGAGCCAATCAAGACTTTCCTTAGTAGAACCTTGTTCTACTTAATGGTTCTGAGTTGAATTGTGCCAGCTTCAATACTAGGGCTCCTTCGATTGAACCACCCTTTGCTTCGATCTCCTGTCCTTTTGAAGAAAATTCCCTATTAGGCAATTTCGACCAGCTCTTGGCCTTGTGATGAGTCTAAGTTCTGATTCTAAATATTCAAAATTTCCTTCATCAGAGCATCTTAGATTAAGACCAACTCTGTAATGAAATGCCATTCGAAGGTCATTTCATTCTGATGTTCTGATTGAGGTAAAGTATGAAGTTCCAGTCGAAGGACCCTCTGAAGTACTAGTCGAAGCATTGTGAAATTGACTTGATCGAAGGGGTCCAGCGCTCAATCGAAAACTTGCACACCAAAGCTTGATCGAAGGGTTCCAAACACCTAATCGAAACTTACTAATCAAAGCCTGATCGAAGAGTGCCAAATGCCCAATCGAAGGCTGGTGAGTCAAGCCTGTATCAATGTATTTTGGATACCCAATCGAAGACTTTTCCCAGATGCCAATCGAAAGACACTTTGTTCATCTTCAAAAAACTTTATTTTCTTAGGCAAATGTTTGTGACCAACCATGTAAGGGAAGACTTTTGAAAACATGAGAGGGCAAATTTTGGGGTACAACAGTTGCCCCTGTTCATATTTCTTAAACTTGAGGATATAGATTGGCTTTCGAGCCTTTCGTGATCTGAAGATGGAAGATAATTGAACACTAGAGTGCCCAGAAATTTGCACTCACATGGTGTAGTATCAGCATTGTGATGTCGAGAATGGGCTTATAGATGCCATTTAGAGAGATGATGGATAGTTGTTGGAGATGGGCTTAAAGATGCCATCCAGAAATGATTGCTGGACTGTATTTGAATGAGTGACAGAATTACATCCGAATCTGGATCGTATCTGGACTATTATTTGAAGGTCTCTGATTGCCTGTCATTAACTGGAAGAAATAAATCTAACCAGAGGAGGTCTTTAGTTGCCTGTTTTAACTGGAAGAAACAAATCTAACCAGAGAAAGTCTTTTTTGATAATGATGTGTGATGAAGGAATCTGAGACGATTGCTACTCCAAACAGATGATGAAGGAATCTTGGACGATTACTACCTCAGCAGGATGATGAAGGAATCTTGGATGACTTCTACCTCAGCAGGATGATGAAGGAATCTTGGATGACTACTACAACAACAGGATGATGAAGGAATCTTGGATGACTTCTACCTCAGCAGGATGATGAAGGAATCTTGGATGACTACTACCTCAGCAGGATGGTGAAGGAGTCTTGGATGACTTCTACCTCAGCAGGATGATGAAGGAATCTTGGATGACTTCTACCTCAGCAGGATGATGAAGGAATCTTCGATGACTACTACAACAGCAAGATGATGAAGGAATCTTGGATGACTACTACCTCAGCAGGATGGTGAAGGAATCTTGGATGACTACTACCTCAGCAGGATGGTAAAGGAATCTTGGATGACTACTACCTCAGCAGGATGATGAAGGAATCTTGGACGATTACTACCTCAACGGGATGATGAAGGAATCTTGGATGATTACTACCTCAAAAGGAAATGAAGGAATCTTTGACGACCGCTACTCCAAAAGGTAATGACTTTTATCTGTCGATCGATCTTTCCTGAAAAGGTAAAGAGTGAGTTGTATGCAATGTCATGATGTATGCATTGTGTAATGATGTTCTCAAAATAAATGAGATTTATGTTATATGTATTTTGTATGCATATGCTATGAATGTTATTGAAATGTAATTTTGTCTTGGAGAATAAATTCTTGACAAGTGTTGGGGAGTTATTAAATCCTGGACTGTTGTTGAAGAGTAGGTATGTCTTTAAACTTTGCTTAGAATGTTTCCACTGAGGATCCTTGTTTTGTTGAGGAGAACTCTGTTGGGGAAAGTTGTGAACTCTGTGGAGAGTATTGATTCATTATTGGGGAACAAGTTCAGGAGTCTCGGTTGTCCGTTGCTCTACTAGGGAGTCAAAGTTAAACTGACATCTGGTCGGGTCCAGGTTTCACAGTAACTTGCTGGGGATTGTAGAGTAGTCTACTGGGGAAGAGGAGTTGTGGTCCTTTAATTTGCAGTAGTCGGCGAGGCAAACTCAAGTTGGGGATTTCTGCCATTTGTTGGAGAAATAAACCCTGTTTCCGGTCTGCTAGAGAGGTGACAACTTCGTTGAAGTTGTCTCAGCTGGGGAAAGGTTTTCAGAGATTAAACTCTTGCTGGGGAATCATCCTATGAGAAGGATTTTGGGGAGATTTGACACTGCCCCTAGCAGCGAGTGTTTGTGGCATTGCCTGGAAATGTTTGACTGTATGTAACCCTTTATTGAGATTGACGTTTTAATGCCCCAAGTGATGGTGAGGGAGACTTTCCCCTAGGTTAACCTGCAATTGAGAGATTTCTTGAAATCTTGACTGGATTTCCCCAGGTTTACTGAACTTTGAAAGTTTTGTTGAAATCTTGACTGGACTGCCCCAGGTTTACTGGACAACACCATATCAAGTCCCCTTTTGCTGATAGGAGATTTTTGCCACGGGAGTGTCACCCCACTTGAAGTGATTTTACTCAATGAGAGAGCTTTCGTTCCTCCGAACATTCACTGTATGAATTTCTTTGCTGTCAAACAAATAACCATGTGCAAACAACGATATTCAAATAATGAAAAATTTATGCTTGTCTCGATGTTTTGAAAAATGCATTTTTTAGCAGAAAACTTTTTATAAGACAAATCCAACACAAGATTTAGGGCAAAGCCTTACAGGAGTCAGGATACCTTTTGTAACAGTATGCTTTTGAACTAACCCAAGCTTCAATTAGGACTTTTGAAGGGTTGTAACGTGGCTTGGTTCATGGTTTAAGAAACAAAGGATAAAGGCTCAAAGCATATTTGTACCCACCCGCTCTTCGTGATGTTCTTCAATCCTAAACTCGGTTAATTGTGCGTCAAACTCTATTCGAATTTAGAACGATGTTTTGGGGACGGTTCACACAAGTTGGATTTTGGAAGGCAGTCATCGTTTTCTTTTTGCAACATTTTTCATGTTGTCGAGGATTTGTAATGACCTCGTTCTTTTGATTTATTATCCCTAATTTTTGCCTGACTGTTCCTATTTTCGAGATTACAGTCAGTGGGATGCCCCGACTTTCTTAAGCCTCCTTTATAGATTTTGGCTCAGTGGGCTTTTCTCTTTTGAGAGATTGACTGTCTATGAGATAAGGAACCGCCACTGTCTTTTGATTCCAGAGGAATGTTTTTGATGTCGTTCGTTGTATTATGAACTGAGAGTTTTGCGACTTCAATATGCATCTTGAATTAACTGAAAGACTACCCTGCCCCAGGTTTAATCAAAGGTTTCAATTTGTTTTAAAACAGAAAACTCCTACTTCTTTGGCTCGAAGGGGTTGACTAGGGATTATCTTCCTTATAACTCCAGTGTTTAGGATTTGAAAGAAACGCCTGTACATCGTCAGCAAGGTCTGTTCAAAAGCATACTGTATGAGATTATGGTATTGTTTCGTCATCCTCCCTCTAAAGGCTTGTAACTTTTAGCAAGAGTTGAATGTCATAAGGAGAGTAAGAAGCATAGTTTAAATGTAATGAAAATGAAAGGATGAATTCAAGACAAACATATGCAATGCATTAATGAAACAGAGTTTGACATTAATAGATAATTGTTTGAATAACAAAAGAAATTACAACTTGAAAATTCAAATGAAACAAAGACATTCTCAATGATTTGGCGTAGGATCAGTGATCACATTTGGGGTCTTCGGTGGGTCAAACTTGATCTCCTTAGCATCAATCAAGTCTTGGATCTTGTTTTTCAAAGTCCAATAGTCGTCGGTGTCATGTCCAGGACTGTCAGAATGGTAGGCACACCTCACACTCGGATTATACTCAAAAGAGGAAGTATCGGGATTTTGAGGAGGATCCTTTAGCATGATTAGCTTTAACTTCAGCAAATGTTGTAACGCTTGTGACAAAGGCATGTTGATGTTACTATACTTCCTTTCCTGATATCTTACCCTACGCCTATTGCTCTGTCTTTGTTGAACAGACGTGGGATCGGAGATTAGGGTTGCCCCTACATGTTGATCATGATGACTCTTTTGAGCAATCACTGCATCAGACTCTTTCTTCCCATTATAGGGCTTTTTCTGAGCATCAGAATGTGTTTCTTCTTGAATCTTCCCACTTTTGATGCCAGCTTCGACCCTTTCGCCGGTCAGTATTAGCTCGGTGAATCCGGCTGAAGAGCTTCCGATCAAGTGTTTGAAGAAAGGCCCTGTCAAAGTTCCCATTAAGATGTCAATCAGCTCCCTATCAGTTAAAGGGGGTTTCACCCTACCAGCCAGATCTCTCCACTTTTGGGCGTATCCTTTGAAGCTCTCGTTGGAACCCATGGTCATGTTCTGCAATTGCACACTAGTTGGTGCAAGATCAGCATTGTACTGATACTGCTTATAGAAAGTAGCAGCTAAATCCTCCCAGGTGTAGATGCGAGAACTCTCCAATTGATAGAACCATTCGAGTTGAGTCCCTACTAGGCTTTCTTGGAAGAAATGGATCCAAAGCTTCGGATCTGTTGTGTATGGTTGAATCTTGCGGACATAAGTCTTTAAGTGCATCTTAGGGACATAGACTCCATCGTACAAGGCAAAAGTAGGGATTTTGAATTTTGGCGGGATGACCACTCCAGAAACCAAACCGATGTCTCCTAAATCCAAGCCAGGTATCTGTTGAATTTCCATTGCACTGAGTCGGTCTTCAAGTTGCTTATATCTATCCTCAGCAGGAGGATACTGGTCTTCATCAAAGTCTGCGTCATTGTCAGAAACCATAGTGCTATGACCCTTTCTTTCCTCTTGATTCTCTCCCCCTCCAGATGAATGGGACAAATCAGTCTACTGTTGCAAATTTTTCCCGAATCTGCGACTCATATTCAAGAGGACCACCTTCTTCTTCTTCTTCTTCTTTTTCTTCTTCTTGTCCTTCAAGATAAGAGTCTTCAAATCTTGTTGACTCTTGGCCAAGTTCACGAACATTTCCTGAAACTGAGCATTCTGAGCTTGAAGAGCCTTGATTGCTTGATCAGTAGGTGTTTCAGAAGACATGATTGCTGAAATAAACAGCGAAGAAGATGAGAAACTTGTAATGGTACCTGTAATGCAATGATATGTATGCAATGTTTTCAAGGATCTCGCGGGGTAAACAGGAAACTTGTTAGAATTTGATAGAAGAAACTTCGTGTCGTTAAGAGTCCTTCTTCAAGAGTCAAGCTCACCATATCGAGTGGGTCATATCCCCTGACTCAAGTTATCATGTTTTGATCTCTAGACGGTATTGGCTAGAGGAAAATAAATCCCCTTGCCCCTTGCTAGACATTTGATTTACCATAACCTGCATCACAAACCCTTGAGATCCTTGAAATGGTTAAGGAAATGTTAAGGCATGATGTTATGATGTGTATGCTATGCGTTTAAGAAAAAGTGTGAGATGCTGTAAGTAAACCCTGCGATAAATCCAAATTATTGGATAAGGACTGTAAACAAAACCTGCAAGGAAATCATGTTGTCGGATAACAAGAATGTGCAAGTAGTTCAAGTTTGAAGGCACACAAGTCACACATATAGCCTTAAGTTTAGGCTGGCATGGAGTTTAGGCATTACCCTCTTTCAGTTTAGTTGGTTTAAACCTGTCCTAAAAATAGTAACCGGATTCTAGAGGATCTCAATATCACGGACTACCCTCAATCGGTCATAATTCCAGTTTAGCAACCTTTTCTTGCGGCCGGAATCATCGCGAGAGTTTAGTCTCAATGAGTGTAGCATACTGCTACTGTTCTATGGCCAAGTTGGTCAATTTAAGGTTCTAAGGTCAGTTGGTGCTTAATGACTCCTTAGAAGACCCATATTCTCCTCGTTCCAACACAAGGGATATCGGTACAGACTAAGGTGCCACACCAATGTAGCTACTGCTTCATCCGTGTCGGTCTATGCCGGACAGATCCCTCACAGTTTATTGCTACTTACCTAAAGGGTATCCCCAGATCCGGGTTAGGATCTATAGAACTCCGATACAAGCCCACAAAATTTAAAGCATACAAAGCATACAATTGAAAACACAAGTGATCTAATCCTAAGGTACACCTCACTTAAAAGACTATCCCCAGCAGAGTCGCCAATTCTGTGATCGGTGGGAATGAGAACTGGCTGTTTTGGAATGTTGGTTCACGTTTGCGTTTGTTTTTGCAAAATGTCGCGGTAAGCAAGAGTCGCCACCGTCTTTTATTTTATCCAACAAGGAAAGGACAAAAGCACAGAAAAATTCCTTTTTGAGATATTTCTCGGGTTCGGGAGGTAGATTATAGAAAGGGAAGGTGTTAGCATCCTTTCTATCTGTGGTTATCCACGGGCTCTTAGGTACTTGCTCATTGTGTTTTCAAAAGTTTTCTTTTCTTTGTGTTTGTGGGTTTGAAAAGAGTTTTTGTTTTGAAGAGGGTGTAAGTGCGAAATGTTTTGTTTTGTTTTTAAAAGGAGCAAGTACTTAAGAACCTCTACCTACTCAAAAAGGAATTAAACTGTGCAAATGTCCTTTAGACAGTGTTATCCCACTATTGAGGAGTAGGTAGCACCATCGTTGGACTTTTCGGGTCAATTCGATTTAAGGGACGTGTGGCCACTAAAGCATTGTTAGGACGCCTTAGCGGTAACCCTAATGTCTTAGATCATTTTTCTGAGGCAACCGTTTCGAGGCAACTTATGATCTTTGGACAAAAGGGAGACCTCTAAAACATCCTATACTCAATGACCACGTTCGAGGCAACCAAGTGAGACGTACCCTAAGAGTGGCATGTGCGAGTGTGTCAATTTTCAGCTTATATTATCTTTATACATGTTATGGTGAGCTACGGTTGATTTTAAATTAAAGGTTAATCTTGTCATGCATAGCCTATTGTTCAAACATCTAACAGTTAATGATTGCAGAAAATAAATTGCGGAAAATAAAGCTAAGCTATTACAAGGCGTCGGGTATTTACATCTCCAAAAACAAACCATTAAAATTAAATGCGAAAAAGTAAATAAAAGCGATAAATAAAGGTCCTAAGTTAAAACTATTACATCCTCGGAGCAATTACAATATATGGATCAACAATAATACGCACGAGAAAATTGAATCGGATTGTCCTTTAGGGTTTTGACCCTTTTTTCATTAAATAAAGTATTTTTTTTGTCATTTTTGATTTAAGAATTAAGTCTAAATTAATAATGGAATTAATTAATTAAAAAAGAAAATATTTTTGAGTTTTATTTTAATTAAGGAAATAAAATAAGAATGGTAAAAATATAAAAAAAAACTAATTCTAAATCAATTTTAATTTATTGCAAAATACATTATCATTAGACCTATTTAAACTAAATAAATTAATTAATGGTTTATTTACAAAAATAAAATAGTGAAATTAATAAATATTATTTTTTGTGTTTTCTGATTTTATGAGAAAAATTATTGGTTGGTTAATTAACAAAAAATAATAAAACAAATTAAATAAAAGAAACATGGAAAAAAAGAATAAACCAAAGGGGGGTGTGGGCCTGATTTGGTGGTAAGATCAGCAATTTTGAGGCCTATCAACGTTTCAGCCTTGTTTGACCTTTCAGATTGCCTATGCGCTTGTTGACCAGAGTGTATGGTAGGCGTGCAATCTGGATCCTTGAATCTGCCTAGTGGGCCACATGGCATTTGATGAGATGGGAAGTATGATGATCCACACTTTGGGGTGCTGCACCTGAGTACCTGAAATAAAATTGCATAAAGTTTTGGGGGACCTGGGATGTTGGACCTGCAAGGAAGTTTGTTAGAAATTGAAAATACAAGGCCTGTGATATTGGATCCTAGTCCCTTCGATTGAGCGAATTCCCTTTCACCCCTGAGCTTCTTGCTCATTCAAAAGGCATGACTCCTGGTTTTGGCCCTGCAAATTAGTCAATTCAGAACTAAACAACATAGAGAAACGTCTCATTCGAAATCAATTCCTGAACCCAGATCTGGGTTGGTTTCGATTTGTCACAGCCAAGATCATGGATTTCAAATGTAACATGCTTTGAAATAAACTTTATCCATGGGGGGTTCAAACGTATGAACACTGCAGCTTATACATGTTTTGTTAAATCGCTCACAAGTAACAAAAAAAAACTATGAATATGCAATTATGAGTAATTTTAAGATTAAGTGAGATTGAACATTATACCACTGGAGGCGCCTGGATTTGGACGGAAGGTGCCTGCAATGGAGTCTAGACTTTCGTGGGGCAGGCTGGTGCTTTTGCGAGGCAAGGTATGTGTGGCCGTCTTCGTGGGTTTTTCCCGTTTCTGCAGAGTTTTTGTGTGTCTTTCTCCCCCGTCCCTTTTTTCTTTGTGAGCATGAGGTTTATATAGACAAAGGAATTTAGGTCAACATTTGTGTATCAAATCTTGGTCCATTATGATGAAGAGATTTGATTTGATTTCTTCATAAAGACTTGCTATATTTGATTCAATCATGTGCCAATCTATTTTCATGGGTTACTGCCAGCCTGTCATGAGTTGTTTGGGCCTCCAACATGATAAAAAACGAAAGCTGACCTACCCCTGCAGGTCCACTTCCCTTCGAATTTGCTTTCTTCGATAGCTCTAAGATCCACTTCAAATTAATCCAGCTTCAATTTCATAGCCCCTTCGATTGAGCCTCCCTCTGCTTCGATTGCTTGATTCGAAAAGGATCACCCTGGTCGAATCAGCTCTTGTAGGGTTGGGAGCAAACAAGGCAAGAATCTGGCCTTTAATTCAAATAATTGAGTCCACAATTAGCATTTAATTATTTCTATATTTGCAAGGGACACATGCCATTGTGAACTTTGGGTGAACCTAGACAGGTTAGGATATGTGTTTTTGCTTAGTCATGCCAGCCTACTCCATTCCTTCGAATTTGCCTTCTTTGCCAGCTTCAAAGTCCCATTTGAGCCAATCAAGACTTTCCTTAGTAGAACCTTGTTCTACTTAATGGTTCTGAGTCGAATTGTGCCAGCTTCAATACTAGGGCTCCTTTGATTGAACCACCCTTTGCTTCGATCTCCTGTCCTTTTGAAGAAAATTCCCTATTAGGGAATTTCGACCAGCTCTTGGCCTTGTGATTAGTCTAAGTTCTGATTCGAAATATTCAAAATTTCCTTCATCAGAGCATCTTAGATTAAGACCAACTCTGCAATGAAATGCCATTCGAAGGTCATTTCATTCTGATGTTCTGATTGAGGTAAAGTATGAAGTTCCAGTCGAAGGACCCTCTGAAGTACTAGTCGAAGCATTGTGAAATTGACTTGATCGAAGGGGTCCAGCGCTCAATCGAAGACTTGCACACCAAAGCTTGATCGAAGGGTTCCAAACACCTAATCGAAACTTACTAATCAAAGCCTCATCGAAGAGTGCCAAATGCTCAATCGAAGACTGGTGAGTCAAGCCTGTATCGAAGTATTTTGGATACCCAATCGAAGACTTTTCCCAGATGCCAATCGAAAGACACTTTGTTCATCTTCAAAAAACTTTATTTTCGTTAGGCAAATGTTTGTGACCAACCATGTAAGGGAAGACTTTTGAAAACATGAGAGGGAAAATTTTGGGGTACAACATCAAGCTTTGTTGAAATTCCTGAAATATGCTCATGTACCGCAAGAAATCTCTGTTGATCAATTCGAAAATCATATTGCTAGTCTGACGATTGATAATGGGTTAGGCTTTTTTGACGCGAACCTAACTCCCACAAGAAGGAATCATAATAAGGCCCTACATATCTCTATTGAGTGCATGGGCACTACCTTATCTCATATGTTGGTAGACACGGGTTCTTAATTGAATGTATTTCCAAAAGCTGCTTTAGACAAACTTTACTATGAAGGGATTGTTCTAAAAACCAGTGATATTGTGGTAAGAGCTTTTGATGGTTCAAAAAGAACGATGCACGGAGAGGTGGATCTTCTGATCAAAGTGGGTTCCCAGGTTTTCGAATCTACTTTCTATGTAATGGATATTCGTCCGACCAATTCTTGTTTGTTGGGACGCCCTTGGATTCATTGGGAAGGTGTTGTTACTTCTACTCTACATTAGAAATTGAAGTATCCTATGAAGGGGAAGATCATTACAGTATGAAACAAAGAAGAATATGTGGTAAGCCATTTTAACTCTTTCAAGTATGTCGAGGTAGATGGTGAAATAGTTGAGACTCCCTGCCAGACCTTTGAAGTTGTTTCTCAGACAACCCCGATGGATGAAGCTGCTCTTGTTGTTCCTAAAACCCCGTCAAAAATGGCTTCTCTGAAAGACGCTAGGGCCGTGGTTCAAGAAGGTGGTTGCACTATTTGGGGTCAGCTTCCCGATATTCCTTATAAATTTTACAAATTTGGTTTGGGTTTCAACCTCACAAACTCAGAGGAATGTCCGTCGTGCTCATGCCAATTCTGGGAGAACGCAATTCTGCATCAACAGTAACGAATTTCACAACAATCATGCCAACACTGTGGAAGACGCTGATAATGACTGCGACATAGACAGCTGGATCTTCCCTACCATATGGGCTAAATAATTGGAAGGCTGAAGACTTTATACCAATCTCCTTTAGTTAGGAGGAAATTCTATTTCCATTTTCTTACTTTTAAGTTTTTGGTTATGTAATTTAAACAATAAACTTTAAGCCTTGTGCCTTACCCGGCGCACAACGGTCCATTAGTCAGGGTTGTCATTATTCATCAGCATATTTTCATTTAATAAATCATTGGACATTTACATTCAAATCTTGCGCTCTTTGTCTTTCTTTTACTTTTTTTTTTCTCTTCAAAATAGATATGTATTCTTACACACACCCACATAACAAATTACAGATCCATATCCATCCTGGATCCCATTAATAACGATTATGCTATTACCAATTATGACTTTGAAAATCTGATCTACCAACCCGGAAATGAAGGTGAGGAAGATTGTTAAATACCTGGAGAGCTTGCTAGGCTGTTAATGCAAGAAGAAAGGGCCATAGGACCACATGAAGAGCCAGTCGAGGTTGTGAACTTGGGTACTGAAGGAGACAAGAAAGAAATCAAGATAGGTGCTAACCTAGAAGACAGTGTCAAAAAGAGCTTAATCCAGATGTTGTGTGACTATGTTGAGATCTTTCCTTGGTTATATGAAGACATGCCAGAGCTTGATACTGATATTGTGGTTCACCGTCTACCAATGAAGGAAGTTTGTCCTCCTATAAAGTAGAAAGTTCGTCGTATGTGTCCTGAGATGTCTGAAAAGATCAAAGTTGAAGTTATGAAGTAGTTCAACACATGTTTCTTAGCTGTTACGTCCTATCCACAGGGGTTGCAAATATGGTGCCAGTACCTAAGAAGGATGGTAAGGTGCTTATATGTATAGACTACAAGGATCTGAATAGGGAAAGCCCCAAAGATGACTTTCCACTTCCACATATTGACGTTCTAGTTGACAACACCGCTCAACACAAGTTATTTTCTTTCATGGATGGTTTCTCTGGGTATAATCAGATCAAGATGGAACCTGAAGACATGGAGAAGACTACTTTTGTCACACAGTGGGGCACTTTCTGTTATAAAGTCATGCCTTTCAGTTTGAAGAACGCAGGTTCGACGTATCAGCACGCCATGGTAGCTTTGTTCCATGATATGATCCATCACGAGATAAAGGTTTATGTTGATGACATGATATCCAGATCCCACACTGAAGAAGAACATCTTGAGCTCCTGCACAAGCTGTTTGAGAGATTGAAAAAGTACAAGCTGAGATTGAATCCAAACAAGTGCACCTTTGGGGTCAGATTCGGTAAGATCCTAGGTTTCGTCGTCTGTGGTAAATGTATTGAAGTTGATCCCTCTAAGGTTAAAGTTATTCAATAAATGCTAGCTCCCCATACTGAGAAGGAAGTCAGAGGTTTCCTGGGACGTTTGAACTACATTGCCAGATTTATTTCCCATATGACTGCTACTTGTGAGCCGATCTTCAAGTTACTAAAGAAAGATCAAGTAGTGAAATGGAACGATGATTATCAGATAGCCTTCAACAAAATCAAAAAATATCTTCAGGAGCCTCTGATTCTGATTCCACCGGTTGAAGTAAGACCTCTGATCATGTATCTAACAATGTTAGAGAACTCAATGGGGTGTGTATTGGGACAGCATGATGATTCTGGTCGAAAAGAGCATGCAATATACTACCTTAGAAAAAAGTTTACAGATTGTGAAACAAGATACTCACTGCTCGAGAAAACTTGATGTGCTTTGGCATGTGCTACTCGTCGACTAAGACATTATATGTTGACTCATACTACTTTGTTGATCTCTAAGATGGATCCAATAAAATACATATTCGAGAAACCCGCTCTCTCTAGAAGAATAGCAAGATGGCAAATGGTCTTGACAGAATACGACATTCAGTATACTACTCAGAAGGCAATCAAAGGAAGTGTACTTGAAGATCATTTGGCTCATCAGGCTATAGACGACTACCAGACTATGAATTTTGAGTTCTCGGATGAGAATATTATGCTGATTATTGACTATGAAAAACCTGGATTGTATGAAGGACCTGAGTCGGGATCTCGATGGACTATGGTTTATGGTGGAGCTTCTAACACGCTTGGTAATGGAATTGGTGTTGTGATTGTCTCTCACAAGGTTTTCCATACGCCCTTTACCGCAAGATTATGTTTCGACTGTACCAATAACATGGAAGAGTACAAACCGTGCATCATGGGTATCAAAGTTGCTATCGATATGAGAATTAAAGTCTTGAATGTATGTGGGGACTCAGCCCTAGTAATCAGTCAGATTAAGGGAGAATGGGATACGAAGCACCTGAATCTCATCCCTTATTGAGAGAACATGTTGAAGTTAATTCTATACTTCAAAGAAATCACTTTTGAACACATCCTGCGAGAAGAGAGTCAATTGGCATATGCATTAGCTACCATGTCGTCCATGTTCAAAGTCATATGGGATAATGAAGCTTCTCGAATTACTATTGAGAGATCAGATGAACTTGTACATTGCTATAAAGTTGATACTAATAGAGTAGAATAAAATCCTTGGTACCTTGAAGTGAAAAGATACCTTGAGACTCAAGAATATCCTAAAGGGGCATCTATTAATGATAAGAAATTCCTACATAGGTTCTCTGCCAAATTTTTCCTGAGTAACAGATTTTTGTACAAATCGAATCATGATTCGACTCTGCTTCGTTGTGTAGATAAGAAGGAAGCTGAGAAGATTATGGAAGATATGCATGAAGGAGTCTTTTATACTCATTCCAGCGGGCATATGATGGCTAAGAAAATTATGAGAGTGGGTTATTATTGGTCGACCATGGAAACTGATTGCCATCGTCATTCTATAACTTGTCACAAGTGCCAGATTTATGCTGACAAAATACATGTGCCTCTGGTTCCTCTAAATATATTGATTTCTCCTTGGCCATTTGCAATTTGAGGCATTGATATGATTGGAGAAATTAATCCTACTACATCTAATGGGCATCGTTTCATCTTGGTGGCTATTGATTACTTCACGAAGTGGGTTGAAGCAGCCTCGTTTGCCTCCGTTACCAAGAATGTGGTGGCCCGATTTATTAAGTATAATCTCATATGTCGGTATAGCATACCTGAGAGGATCATCATAGACAACAGTACCAATCTCAACAATACTATGATCATGAAACTCTACATGCAGTTCAAGATTAAACACCACAACTCTTCTCCGTATCAACCAAAGATGAATGGCACAGTGGAAGCCGCCAACAAGAACATCAATAAGACTTTGTAGAAAATTACGGTGACATACAAAGATTGGCATGAGATGTTACTGTTTTCTCTTCATGGTTTTCGCACTTCAGCATGTACGTCAACTGGGACAACTCCGTTTTCTCTAGCCTATGGTATGGAGGTTGTCCTGCCTATCGAGGTCCAGATTCCTTCTCTAAGGATTATGAAAGACACAAGTTTGGATGAAGACGAATGGATTCAAACTAGGCTAGACCAGATAAATTTGATTGATGAAAAGAGGCTCGCGGATGTTTGTCATAGTCAGATGTATCAGAAGCGCATGATTAAGGCCTTTAACAAGAAAGTCAAACCTCAGGTGTACCAGGCTGGCAGTTTAGAAATTAAGCGTATCATCTTACCACAAGGTGATCCCAGGGGAAAAGGGACTCCCGTATACGAAGGCCATTTGTGATTAAGAAGATATTTTCTGGAGGCACTATGATACTTACCATCATGGACGGTGAAGATCTTCCACACCCTATGAACGCGAACATAGTTAAAAATATTACGGATAAAAGAGACCCTCTAGGTCGACTGGCCTAGGAAAAAATAAGGGAATCCCGACGAACCAAAAGGGTTCAGGCAAAAATTAGGGATATATATATATATATATATATATATATATATATATATATATATATATATATATATATATATATATATATATATATATATATATATATATATATATATATATATATATATATATATATATATATATATATATATATATATATAATGTACATCCGGCAAGTCGAAAACCTGAAAAGGTGGCTTGGGAAAAAAGGGTATCCCGGTGGACTGAAAACCCGAAAGGGTTGTCCAGGAAAAAGTTAGGGATTAAAGCGTACAACTACGTCCCGTTGGATCACCTATCTACTTACAACCAATATGATTACCGATGTCAAGTTCAAATGGTACATATCAATCCAATCAACTTGTTTTGACAGTAAGGGATGAGATGCTTGAAGACATATGGACAATAGCAGAGTTGAAACTCGATGGGATCTTTTCCACATAGATGTTTTCTTTGTTTCTCTTTGTACACCTTTTTCTTTTATGACGATTTACTCTTAATAGGATTTCTGTCTCTTTGTATAAAACTATTTGTTTATAGACAAACTCTCCAAATCAATGCAATCGATTTTGAATTCGAAAACTATTTTTATTTTCTCTGTTTTATTTGCAAAAAACGTCCAATAATTATACTGAATGAACATATGCATTTGAATACGATTACCGTTTACAAATATATGCATGAAAACAAGATTAGCATTTACGAAAGACTCCAGGAGTTGGGATAACGTTCGAAGTTGACCATAAATCCCCGCAGAGCTATATTCACAGGAAATCCCCCATCAGAGTTTGTCTCCTCAGCACGATACACAAGGTTTATTTCCCCAACAAAGTTCATTTCTCTAGTATGGTTTTTCTTCTACAAGATTCTCCTCGCAGACTATATGACATTCAAAGTCGTACTCCCCAGAAGATTCAATACTCATATACGAAATACGGCCAAACAACACATCAAGGAATTTCAATTTTTTCATCTCTAGTCAGAACACCAATCTTACAAAGAACAATGAATGAACGACACCCCTTGAATGCTTCTATCCCCAAGTAGAAGTCAAAAATACCCAGCGGAGTGTTCTCAAACGGAAAGCAGAAATCTCCAGTAGAGGCATTCTAGACAAATCGAAGAATTATTGTCTTCATCCCCAACAACAGTCAGGGATTTATTTTCCCCAACCAAACATTTCTATACAAGGCTACTGACATGCTTCAATAACACATTGCATCCATACATAATTTACAAAAATATCATGACATATACATATGAAACACATATACCATTCTCATTTATTTGGAGAAAATCATTATGCAATATATTACATACATCATGACATTGGACAAAACTAACTTTGTCTTTTTAGGTTCAGTTTGCAAACAGAAAGATATTACCAGTAATTTACAGACAAGTTATGGATCAATTATCGAAACAAGACGGGGAGACTATTTACACGACCAAGTGATTTCCTTTAAAAGTTTTATTATGAAAAGCATCTCCTCAGGGCCTTCGTTCTGAAAAGCATTTCCCCTAGAGACCGAATTCTGGCGAGCATTTCCTTCAGATGAGTTCTGAAACACATTTCCCCTTCAGCACTTCTTTCTGAAAAGAATCTCCTTCAGAAGTTTTATTCTGAAAAGCATCTCCTTCAGCACTTCATTCTGAAAAGCATTTCCCCTTCAGATACGGAATCTGGAAAAGCATTTCTCCTAGAGACTGAGTTCTAGAAAGCATTTCCTTTGGAGGAGTTCTAAAACGTATTTCCCTTTCAGTATTTCATTTTGAAAAGCATCTCCTTTGGAAGTTTATTCTGAGAATCTCCTTTAGCACTTCATACTGAAAAGCATTTCCCCTTTAAAGACGGAATTCTGAAAAGCATTCTTCAAGATACAGTCAAGCGTAGACTCATTCTGATACTCATATTAATAGTTAATTTATATGGAATCTGTAAGCCCATCTCCAACGACAATCTATCACTCCTCCTAATGGCATCTTTAAGCCCATTCAAGCAATACAATCAAATAACAAGCGTTACTTAGTGCACATGCAAGTGCAAATTTCTAGGCACTTGGGTGTTCAATCCTCTTCCAAAATTTTCTCTCTCATTTCAAAATATGTTCTCATGCTCTTAAGGTTATCAAGTGTCCAAGACTACTCAAGAATGATCAAATGAGTCCTCCTCCTAAGTAGTGGCCTACAATTAGGGTTTTGGTTTTCCCAGAGGAAAATGGGACTTCTAATGCCTCAAGCAAGTTTTATGGTTCCTCGTATGCTTCAAAGTATCCTCATACAAAGTTTCAGTCCTTACATCATGAATATGCTCAATCAATTGCTCAGATGAGTGAAAATCAACTATATTGGGTAAAAAGTCAATTAGGGTGAACATACAGTCAAACTTCAATATTTTTGGTCAACATAAATATTTTTAAGTTACATTCACCATTTGATAAAGGTTTGATCATAACTCATCAAGAAAACTCAAGATTCATAAAAAGTTAAAAGTTGCTAAATTAGGGTTTTCCTTAGGAGAAGTCAACTGAACTTTGACCACGCACAACTTTCACATGCTTCATAAGAAAATTATTAACCAAAGCTTATTTTGGTGGAAATTAAATTCTCTACAACTTTGTAACTTTAAGCTCAAGGCCAAAAAATGCTTCATTTGAGAGATATGGGCTAAAACATTATAGGTCGTTTTAAAAGTCAATGAAAAGACACTTTTTGTAAAATCCATTTACTTCAAGATAAAATCTTCAAATGGAAAAATGACCAACATATAGATTGTAGGAGATATCTTGAGGTTTCTAAAAAGTCCAAGATCACCTTCATATGATAAAAATTGAGAGATTTATGATGGGTGCAAGTTGGGAAATTTTGAGAAAATGCATGAAATCCAATTTGAACAAACTTGAATTTTTGGACAAATGGGCTTATCTTTTAAAGTCAAAATATATTATTGACCTTATAATGGACCCCTAAATCTATTCATACACCCTTTTAATTTTTTATTTCATTTATTTTGATTTTATCTATTTAAATTTAAAATTAAATAAAATAAATTTTAAAAGGAGGTGCAATGCATAGAAGGCTTTTGTTTCAAATCTTTTGGAGGCCCAAGATGGTACAAGAAACCGTGTGGAGCTTATTTTAAAAAACAATCTTCATGTTTGTATTATTGCAACTTATTTTTCAAGCAAAATAACAAGTTGTTTAATACAAGGTCCAAGGCCATGCCTTAACCTAATAACGCCAGAATACTCCATTTCCATAATCAAATTGATTTGCCTTGTTTTATTTATATCTCTTTATGCAGGACGATTCAGTAAAAATTAAGGCCACCATTGAATTCAAAGCCTTCAAATTAGGGGGTAGGGTCCTATTTGTTCATTAACGTGCCCTGTTTTGCATGTTGTAAAAACATACTCATCGGAGAAGACGACCGGAGCTAGGGCTCTAGAGCTTCTCCGGTCCCTCTGGTTTGGTTTATTATATATTTATTTGGTTAAATTTTACTACCGGATGAAACAGCCACCCCAGTGGCAAGGACGCGCGCGATAAGACATTGGTACACAAGGGTGTGAGTTTGATCCCAGCCTTTTGCAAATTTTTCTTGTTATTTTCCAATTTCTGCAGGTTGAATATATTATAAATTACGCCTATGTTTCTAACACCAACCAGCGCTTGGCCTGGTGGTAAGCTGCACATGGAGAATGCTGAAGGGTGTGGGTTCAACATCCACCCCATACATTATTTTTTCTTCATATTTTTCACTAACCCTACTTCCTTTTTCTTTTCAAATTAATTTTATTTTTCTTTTAATTAAACCCTAAGTATCTTTTTTTTAAAATCAATTAACCTAATTTTTTCTAATACTCTTAAGTTAGGGTTAGGTTTTTTTTAACAATTAAATTTTAGCCTTTTATTAATTAATTAAATAATTAAAGTAATTAAACCTTTTTTAAAATATTAAAATCAATTAGAGATTTTAGGTTTTATTAATTATCTTTTATCATTTAAAATTATTTTCTAAAGCGCTAAAATATTTTCTCCTCTTTTTTTCAAAACCTTCTTTTTTCTTTTCTATGTAAATTCTTAGATAAATGTATATATCGCATTATTCGTATTGTAATAACTTAGGTTTACTTCCCGCATCTTTCCTATTTTGTATCTGCTCCGAGTTTGTAATAGTTATAGGTTTAAATTCTCGCACTCATCCATTATGTAACTTCCCCAAAGCCATGTAATAGCATAGGAATTTTACTTTCCACACATTTATATTTCTGCTAAATTTTATGCTGTTAGTATTAGGCGTGAATGTCAAGATCTAAAAACAACCGATAGAAAACCCTAATATCAAGATAAGATAACTGAAATCAATATAATATTTACACTCACACCTCTAGAGTAACCTCTCTTTGTTGCCTTCAGAAACATGGTCATGTCCCTCGAAAGTAGGGATACTTTAGCAAAGTCCCTTTGAATAAAGATCATAGTCCCTCGATGACCCTTTGACGTTGCCTACGAAAAAATGATCTGGTCCCTCCGATAAATTTCTAAAATATCTCTATTTGTCGCTTTCGATGACCATACGATGACTCTTCGATTGTCCCTTCACATAAAATAGATAGGTGTTGTACCCTAAAATTTACCCTCTCATTACTCAAGACATTCTTCTAGGGTTTTCATCTGCTCAAGGTTGCTCAAGAATTGATCAGACAATTCTTCTCCTAAGAAATGAAACTACAATTAGGGTTTTGCTATTCTCAAGTAAAATTGAATCTCTAATGCCTCAATTGGATTTCATGGTTTCTCATATGTCCCTAAGAATTATCATGCCAAATTTCAAGCATTGTATCACAAGTTTGCTCAGTCAATTACTCAGATGACAGAAAATCAACTTGTAATACGGTGGGAGAGCTAACTTGGGTGTTTTGCATTTGATCGCAATTGTTGCGGATAGCAAGAGTCGCTACCGACTTTTCTTTTATTCAATAAAAGAAAAGGTGAAAAGAACAGGAAAAACCTTTGAGATATTTTCTTGAGTTCAGGGGGTAGGTTATGAAAAGGGAATGTGTTAGCACCCTTTTCATCCGTAGTTATCTACGTGCTCTTAGTTGCTTGCTAGATCAAAAAATGCTTTGCTTGAAGATGTGTTTTGTGATGGGTGTAAGTTTGAAAATATTTTGAAAAATTCCTTTGTTGTGGCTAACTTTGTAATGATTCTCATGTCTATAAGAATGCATACAAAGTGTTGGTTTTGAAAATAGTTCAAAGAGATGTTTGTTTTTGAAGATGTTTTAAAAGTGTAAGTGTGGAAATGGTTTTAGTTTGCGAGCAAGCAACTACAAGCGTCCTACCTACTCAAAAGGTCTTTGTTCTTTTCCTCCCCCTTTAGATGTTGCTATCTTACCATTGATTGGTAAGAAGCCCCATCATTGGATGTGAAGAGACGGGCAAGGATCAATTGTATAGTCATAAAAGGCAACTTATAAGACGTTTTAGCAATTTTCATAAGGGACTAGATCGTTTACCGGAGGCAACATCGAGGGACATTGAGGGACTACGATCTTTTTTATCGAGGGTCTTTGCTAAAACGCCCATATTCGAGGGACATGACTATTTTCTGAGGCAACAAGCGAGATTACCCTAGAGGTGCACGTGTGAATAGTGTGTTTGATTGCATGCATTTTTTCTTTGAAATTAGGCTTTTCTAACGGTTGATTTTATCTTGCCATACACACCATAATTACTAGCATTTTATATAAAAGGGGTAAATTGCGGAAAATAAATTTCCTATGCTATGACGTAATTTGGGGATGGGGTATAAAAATTTACAAATGGTGGTGGAAATCAATAAAAGTCCTAATTATTACAACCATATTGAATAGCAATGAAAGAAAATATATAGAACATATAAAGACAAAAAATAGCCCAAAAGAGAAAAAGAACAAGTCTTTCGATTCATGCAGCACGTTCGAAGTATGTGTCCTTCGATTCACACACCCCTTTTGTTTTCTTTCGTTTGGTTCTGTAAGTCGGTGTGTATGAAGCATACACCCTTCGATTCACACCTTTTTTGTTTTCTTTCGTTTGGTCCTGCAAGTCAGTGTGTATCGAAGCATACACCCTTAGATTCACACATTTTTTTGTTTTCTTTTGTTTGGTCCTGCAAGTCAGTGTGTATCAAAGTATACACCCTTACATTCATACCTTTTTTGTTTTCTTTTGTTTGGGCCTAAAAATCAGTGTGTATCGAAGTCTAAGGCTTTGTGTCGAACCATGTTGTCATTTTTTCACTCCAATATTGTTTTATGGTGTGTACAGGTTAGTTCTTGACAATAAAGGAAAATAAACAAAAGGGCAAAAACCAAAACAAACAAAATGTTATCAATGATGCTTGAAACGAAAAGGTTTAAAGTCAGGAAGGCTTACATTGAATCTGGAGTTGGTGTTTTGAACTTTGAGTTGCTGCCCTGAATATTCTTGAATTCGAAGGAAGGAACCTGAGTTCGAAGGATAGGAAAGCTTGGATTCGAAAGAGAGAACAAAAAGAGGTGTTGTATTTTTTGGTTCTGGGTTTAAGAGTGTTTTAAGTGTTCTCTCCTCTCTCTTTTTTTTCTTCTCTTCTCCCTTTTCCTTGCCAAAAAGCCTCTCTTTGTTTGTCAAAAAGCCCTCTGAAAAGCCACCTCCCAGCTCCCTTAGATGTGTTGTGAAACATCTTATTTATAGAAGAGTCTTGCTAGGGTTTTAGGGGGAAAACAAATTAAATTTGAACAGTTTGGGTATCTCCTTTTCATAGCTTTCGAGATGCAGCTTTTATATGCCAATTTGGTGCAAATTAGAAGCAGCATAGCAGGACTGTTTTACAGCAGTTTTGGAGTGTTGTGGCAGCTTGGTGCAGGATTATTTCATAGCAGTGCAGCCGACTGCTTTTGACATGGTTTTAGGTTGTTATGTGGACTTTGTTCAGGAAGCATCTTGAATACTTCACCCTTTCGTTTTGCTCACAGGGATCCCCAACCTTCGACCAGACTCAACAAAAGACAAAACAATACTTGTTTCCACCAATTGTGTGTTCTTCGATTGGACCCACTGTATGTCCTTCTAGTGGACCAATTGTATGTTCTTCGAATGGACCATATTGTATATCCTTCGAATGGACCATATTGTATGTTCTTCGAATCTACCAATTATGTGTTCTTCGAATGAACCAATTGTATGTCCTTCGAATGGACCATATTGTATGTTCTTCGAATCCACCAATTGTATGTTCTTAGAATGGACCATTTGTATGTCCTTCAAATGGACCATATTGTATGTTCTTCGAATCCACCAATTGTGTATTCTTCAATTGGACCATTTGTATGTTCTTCTAATCCACCAATTGTGTGTTCTTAGAATGGACCAATTGTATGTCCTTTGAAGGGACCATATTGTATGTTCTTCGAATCCACCAATTGTATGTTCTTCGAATCCACCAATTGTGTGTTCTTCGAATGGACCAATTGTATGTCCTTCTAATCCACCAATTGTGTGTTCTTCGAATGAACCAATTGTATGTTCTTCGAATCCACCAATTGTGTGTTCTTCGAATGGACTAATTGTATGTCCTTCTAATCCACCAATTGTGTGTTCTTCGAATGAACCAATTGTATGTTCTTCGAATCCACCAATTGTGTGTTGTTCGAATGAACCAATTATATGTTCTTTGAATGGACCAATATTCTGAATGTACCATTCGAAGCAGGTTGCTCGAAGGAAGCCAATGCCCAGTTGAAACTTTGTGAATCGAAGTAAGCTTGCTTTTCTTTAATTTGTCAAAATCTTCCAAATACTCCTTTCGAACAGTCATGTAGCCTGAACCATATTTTGAATTCAACATAGTTGCTTGCATCTACACACCCTTTTTGTCTGCTTTGCACTAGTGTAAACTTGAGCTTTTGAAAATCTTTGTGAGGAATTTCTTGAGAAAAGTGAGGGAAAATTTTGGGGTACAACAACTGCCCCTGTTAAATCTTCTTAAATCTGAGGAGTTAGATTGGCGAGTCTGCCATTTGTGACTTGAAGGTTGAAGATGATTGAACACTAGAGTGCCCAGAAATTTGCACTCGACCATGTGTTAGTTGATTGTGTAGGGAATGGGCTTAAAGATGCCATTTGGAGAGATGATGGAGAGCTATTGGAGATGGGCTTACAGATGCCATACATAGTGACAAAAGAGGTGTTTGTTTCTCCTATTCTTAACTGGAAGAAACAAATCTAACCAGAAGAGGTCTTTGATTTGCCTGTCTTTAACTGGAAGAAATAAATCTAACTAGAAGAGGTCTTTGTTTCGCCTGTTTTTAACTGGAAGAAACAAATATAACCAGAAGAGGTCTTTGATTTGTCTATCTTTAACTGGAAGAAATAAATCTAACCAGAAGAGGTCTTTGATTCACCTGTCTTTAACTGGAACAAATAAATCTAACCAGAAGAGGTCTTTGATTCAGCCGTCTTTAACTGGAAGAAATAAATCTAACCAGAAGATGCCTTTGATTTTACTATTTTTAAATGGAAGAAGTAAATACAACCAGAAGAGGTATTTTATTATCCTGTCTTTAACTGGAAGAAATAAATCTAACCAGAAGAGGTATTTGATTCACCTGTCTTTAACTGGAAGAAATAAATCTAACCAGAAGAGGTCTTTGATTCGCCTGTCTTTAACTGGAAGAAATAAATCTAACCATAAGAGGTCTTTGATTCGCCTGTTTTTAACTGGAAGAAGTAAATCCAACCAGAAGAGGTATTTGATTAGCCTGTCTTTAACTGGAAGAAATAAATCTAACCAGAAGAGGTCTTTGATTCGCCTGTCTTTAATTGAAAGAAATAAATCTAACCAAAAGAGGTATTTGATTCGCCTGTCTTTAACTGGAAGAAATAAGTCTAACCAGAAGAGGTCTTTGATTCGCCTGTCTTTAACTGGAAGAAATAAATCTAACTAAAAGAGGTCTTTGATTCGCCTGTCTTTAACTGGAAGAAATAAATCTAACTAGAAGAGGTCTTTTATTCGCATGTTTTTAACTGGAAGAAGTAAATCCAACCAGAAGAGGTCTTTGATTAGCCTATCTTTAACTGGAAGAAATAAATCTAACCAGAAGAGGTCTTTGATTCGCCTGTCTTTAACTGGAAGAAATAAATCTAACCAGAAGAGGTCTTTGATTCTCCTGTCTTTAACTGGAAGAAATAAATCTCACCATAAGAGGTCTTTGATTCGCCTGTCTTTAACTGGAAGAAATAAATCTCACCAGAAGAGGTCTTTGATTTGATTGACTTTTCCTGCAAGGAAGAGGGTTAATTTCATGCAGAAGTATGCATGGCATGATGATGTTCTCAGAATAAATGTGATTATATTGTATGTGTATGTTATATGATGTATGAATGTGAAATGTTACTGTAACGTATATTTATCTGGGAAAATAAATCCCTGACCGCTGCCTGGGAGTTTTGCTTATTTGTTTGAAGAGAACTTCGCTGGGGAATGTTGAATTTTCTTGAAGGAAACTCCATGGAGAGTGTTGATTTCTTCTCAGGGAAAAGAGTTCAGGAGTTTTAGTTGTCTGTTGCTCTATTGGGGAGTTATCTCTTGATTGGAGAGAATGGAAGTTAACAATTTGTTGGGGATAAAGAAGTTAACTGTTATCTGGTCAGATTCCATGCTTCACAACAACTTACTAGGGATAGTGGCAAACTCTACCGGGGAAGAGGAGTTTTTGAACTGTTATTTGGTCGGGTCCAGGCTTCCGCAATTTGAAAATTTTGACATATTATATGATCAGGTCCAGGCTTCATAGTAACTTCTGGGATAATAGCGACTCCATTGGTGACTTCACTGGGGATTAGGGGTTGTGGTCCCTTGATTTGTAATAGTCGGAGAGGAAAACTCAAGCTGGGGGATTTTGCCATTTGTTGGGGAAATAAACCCTGTTGAAAAGGATATTGGATGAACTGTTGGGGAGGTATTTTCTTTTGGCAGAACTCCTCGAGGATTCTTCTTGAGACCAACTCAGCTGGGGAGAGGTTTTCCAGAGACTGAAACTCTGGCTGGGGAGTTTTTGAATACTAATTTGTGGAGATAAAATCATTGAAATAATTTTGTGGGGATATCTCAAATGCGTTTAGGGAGATGCTCGTCACCGTTTTGAAGCATACATTTTCTAAAAGTTTAATCATGTTCATATGCATATGTTCATTCAATATTAGTGATTGGACACCTTTGCACTCAAAATAGAAAAAACAAAAAGTTTGTACTTCAAAGTGTATTTGTATTGATGTTTTGTCCATGAATAAGCATTTTTGTACAGAGAGACAAAGATCCTATTAAGAGGAAATCGTCAAAAGAAATGAAAAGCGTACAGAGTGAAAACAAAAATAATAGCCATGTGGAAGTCATCTTATTGTCCCAACTCTGCTATTGCCTCTATGTCTTTGAGCAAATCCTCGCTGTTGAACGAAGTTGATTGGATTGATTTTGGATCATTTGAACTTCAAATTTTGGTAATAAAGCTGGATGTAGAGATCCCACGAGACATAGTCATACGCTTTAATCCTTAACTTTTGCCTGGACCG
The DNA here is from genome assembly GCA_948472305.1 of Vicia faba. Lineage (NCBI taxonomy): Eukaryota > Viridiplantae > Streptophyta > Magnoliopsida > Fabales > Fabaceae > Vicia > Vicia faba. Next base: position 1,322,572,714 of record OX451735.1, on the reverse strand, counting down.
CCCTTTCGGGTTTTCAGCCCACCAGGATACCCATTTCTGTGCAAGTCGCCCTTTCAGGTTTTTGACTCGTCGGGTGTACAATCTTTTGCATATATCCCTAACTTTTGCCTGAACTTCTTTGGTTCACCAGAATGCTAATATTTTTTCCTAGGTGTGTCAACCTAGCGGGTCATTTTATGCATAGTATTTTTCAACTAGGTTCGCGTTTACAGGATGTGGGAAGTCTTCACCATCCATAGTAGTCAGCATCATGGAACCACCAGAGAAAACTTTCTTTATAACAAATGGTCCTTCATAAGTGGGAGTCCATTTGCCCCTGGGGTCGCCTTGTGGAAGAATGATGCACTTTATTACCAATTCTCCAGCTTGATACACTCGAGGCTTGATCTTTTTATTGAATTCCTTGATCATACGCTTTTGATACATCTGACCATGGCAAACAGTAGCCAGCTGCTTCTCGTCAATCAAGTTTAACAAATCCAACCTAGTCTGAATCCATTCATCTTCGTCTAGACCTGCTTTTTTCATTATCCTTAAAGAGAGAATTTTAACTTCTACAAGCAAGACGGCTTCCATGCCATAGACCAAGGAGAAAGGAGTTTCCCCAGTTGAAGTACGAGCCGAAGTACGATAGTCATGGAGAGAAAACGGTAACATCTCATTCCAGTCTTTGTAGGTTACCACCATCTTTTGCCCAATGTTATTGATATTTTTATTTGTAGCCTTCACTGTGCCATTCATCTTGGGTCTGTACGGAGAAGAATTGTGATGCTTGATTTTGAACTAAGTGCAGAGTTCCGTGATCATAGCGTTGTAAAGGTTGGTTCCATATGCAGTCGTGATCCTTTCTAGGATACTGTAGCGACATATGAGGTTATGCTTGATAAACCTAGCTACAACGTTCTTGGTGACTCAGGCATATGAAGCAGCTTCGACCCACTTGGTAAAGTAATCAATGGCCACAAGGATGAAATGATGTCCATTTGAGGAAGTAGGTTTCATCTCTCCAATCATGTCAATTCCCCACATTGAAAACGGCCACGGAGCAGTCATGACATTTAGAGGAATATGTGGTATATGGACCTTGTTAGGATAGATTTGACACTTGTGGCAAGTCCTTGGGTGATGATGACAATCAGTTTCCATTATGGACTAATAGTAACCAGCCCTCGGGATTTTCTTGGCTATAGTGTGTCCACTAGAGTGGGTCCCTAAGAGGCCATCATGCATGTCTTTCATAATTTTCTCTGCCTCCTTCTTGTCCACACATCGGAGTAGAATAGAATCATGGTTGCGCTTGTATAGGATTCTATTACTTAGAAATAATTTGGCTGAAAATCTTCGCAAGAATTTCTTATCATTGACGGAAGCTCCTTCAGGATATTCTTCTACCTCAAGATATTTCCTCACCTCGTGGTACCATGGCTTCTCTTCGTTAGTGTCAAGCTCATAAAAGTATGCAGGTTCGTCAAATCTTTCGATTGTTATCATAGGAGCTTCATTGTCCCATTTGACTTTGAACATGGAAGACATTGTTGCTAATGCGTCAGCCAATTTATTTTCTTCTCTAGGAAAGTGTTCAAATGTGATGTCTTCGAAGCATGGAATCAGAGTTAACACAAGATCCTTGTAAGGAATAAGGTTATGATGCTTAGCGTGATACGGTGGCAGAACCGACTGTTTTGAAAATGCTGGTTTGCATTTCGCGTTTTGTATTCGCAAAATGTCGCGGTAAGCAAGAGTCGCCACCGACTTTTATTTTATCCAACTGGAAAGGAAAAAAGCACAAAAAAATTCCTTTTTTGAGATTTTGAGTATGGGGGGTAGATTATAGAAAGGGAAGGTATTAGCACCCTTTCTATCCATGGTTTTCCATGGGCTCTTAGGTACTTGCTCATCTTTTTAAAATTGCTTGTGTGTTTGTTTTGAAAAGTTTTTGTTTTACTTCGTTTTAACCCTTGTTTTTGTCTTCAAGAGTATTACGAAGTGTTTTTGAAAACTTTGTTTGAAAAAGGTGTAAGTGTGAAAAAGTTTATTGTTTTGAGCAAGTACCTACTAGCATCTACCTACTCGAAAAAATATTTTTTCTGTTCTTATTTCCTTTAGACAACGCTATCCTACTATTGAGAAATAGGTAGCACCGTCGTTGGAGTTGTAAGGGTTAATTAAAAAGGGACGTACAATCACTAAAGCAATGTTAGGACGTCTTAGTAATAACCCTAGCGTCTTAAGATCATATTCGAGGCAACATTTCCGAGGTGACGTTTCCGAGGCAACATTTCTGAATGGGACTTTTTATCTTTGCTTAGACATGAGGGCAACCACTAAGACACCCTATACTTAATGATCGTTTACCGAAGGCAACCGAAGTGAGAGTGTACCCTAAGAGTGCGCATGTGCGAGTGATTTGATTTCAGTTATTATCTTTGCATATTAGGGTTTTCTAGCCATTTTAAATTGTCATGCAATCTTGTCAAACAATCCTATTAACATACATCTAACAATTAATATTTGTAAGAATTAAAATGCGAGAAATAAAACCTACGCTATTACAAGGCTTCGGGGGAGGGATTAATTACATAGCCCAAAAACCCGTAAAACGATAAATAAAGAAAATCCTAATTAAACTATTACATACCATGAGCAGTTACATTAATATTGCAAAAATAATAAACGCGCGCGATGAAACGTAAACGAGAGATTTAGGGTTTTGACCCCAACTACCTAATTGTAATTTAAAAGAAAGAAAGCTCATGTTTTTGTGGTTTTTGTGTTATTTGAGAAAATAAAGTTTAATTGGATAAAATAAAAAAACTAATTACTAATTAATTTTAATTTAAGAAAAATAATTAAGTTAACCTATTTTGTATTTTTTTATTTTTATGAAAAGAAGTAAAAATTAAATCACATGCTAATCCTAATTTTTCTTATTGATTTTAAATATATAAAAAGTTAGAATTAACCTAAATTAAATTAAGCTAACATTAAATTAAATTTGATAAAATAAAAACCTAATTCTAAATTTTTGTGAAAACTTGATTTTATGATTTTTTTGGAAAAATGAAATTAATTTTGGTTAGAAAATTATTTAAACAAATTAAACAAATAAAAGGAAATACAAAAAGAATAAGAGTGGGCCTGGTTGCTGCTTGGCAAAAGGGGGTGTGGATCTGACTTCTAGGCCCAACAATTCTTTGGCCCCTTTGACTTTGCTAGATTATGTGTGTGCACTTGACTCCAGCGTATGGTGGACCCTCAGGGATAAGGAGTTGGATATGGCCTATTGGTGGTTTGGATGGTTGGATGCTGATGATGTATGGTGGGCTTATTGGATACATGTGTACCTGATTATGCAAGAAAAAATAATAGGAAGCAAAGTTGGGACCTAGGGATCGAACCCAGGCCCTTAGGCGTTCTCACACTGCATGCTGACCAACTGAGCTGGCTTGGTTATTTGTACAAGTAATAACAAACAAGCATTATATGGTAAAAACAAAATAATAATTCTTAAACGCGCGAAATTTGAATTGGCAAGTCAGGGAGTGCCACGTTACTTTCTTCTTCCTCTCACCGTCGCTGTAAATTACATGGCTTTTACTTACGGACGCCAGGCGTAGGTATATCCCTGTGCATCTCCAAAATTTTGTGCAAGCATGATAAATCACAACCAATGGTACCAATCTACTCGTTGCAACCTCACGAGCATCATGGTACCATTATTAATGGCCAATTGTCCGTGTACAAGAAAACCCTAAACACAAAGAGAAAACCTTAGCCATGGCACTTTGTCGTACAGTCAATGAAAACGCAATTAAATATAACCATTAGCTTGCAAACATCTTAAGGTTTAAAAATATGCCAATCAATCATGTTAAATATGCCATAATTAAGCTTTTCAAATTCAAGAAAAGTGATAAACCGTATGAACCTTACAGCGTGTTTCAAGGCGCGAGAATGCTTGCTAACGACTGAATCTTGATCCTAGGGAGTCCAACAATTGATTGGGATGACTAGAATGCTTTGAATTGATCTGAAACATGGAAATCAGTTTGCCACTTTTCTTGAATTTTTTGAAACTTGCTTTCTCTTTTACACGCCTCCAACCTCTTTGTTTTTGGTCTGCAAATGTTACTTATGTACCCTAGAATGAATCAGGGTTGCAAACTTGTATCAAATCTCTCTCAATTATGATTATTGATTCACGATTTGATCCTTTGTGCAAATCTTTCTAAACCAAGCAAAATGCAATCTTTTTGTATCCATATGAGCCTTGCACGATTTAATCTCACTTCCAGCTGTGTAATCGACCTAAACATGCACAAAATCTCAAGATTTAATTAGCTTTCAATATTTTTACTATTTTATTTTGATTTTATTTGATTTAAATGAAATAAAATCAAAATAAATGACAAAAATAAAAGAATGACAAGTGGAAGGGCTCATGGGTCGTGGGTCACATTAAAAACTTAATGCAAGCATAAAAAGTTGTGCCCATTTGACAAAATTTGCAATATGGGACACATTTGACTTTTGGCAATTTTGCAAAAAGGGTCAACTTTACCAATGCATAACTCTCTCAATTTTGACATTAGAGAGGTGTTATTGGACTTTTTAGAAAGCTTAAGATGTCCTCTAAGCAACCCTTTTGGTATCATCTCAATTTAGTCTTCCATGTTCATGTATGAAGCTTTGACCTAAAAGGTGTTTTTGTTGACTTTCCAAAATGACCTATAATGTCCAAATTCATATCTTCTTGTGAGTACATATTTTGAACTTAGGAGATGAAGATGGATTGTATGGAATTACATCCTCTTCAAAATGATCTTTGGATGGGTCATTTTTTATAAAGTAAGAGGAAGTTATGCTTGGTCAAAGTTTAGTTGACTTTTCCTACAAAACCCTAATTTAGCAACTTTTGGATTTTGATGAATTGAGAGCAATCCTTGAGGAATTATGATCAACCCTTGAGAAAATTATGAATAATACTTCAAAATGAGAATGTTGACCAAAAATATTGAAGTTTGACTGTATGTGGGCCACAGTTGACTTTTGCCCTAGCACAATCGATTTTTAGGCCTTTGAACAATTGACTGAGCAAACTTCCTCTGAAAGGCTTGAAACTTGACATGAATGATCTTGTGAACATATTATGGCAATGGTGAGAATTTGGTTCCCTTTGGATCCAAACATCTTGATGCAAAGTGAAACCCTAATTTGAGGTAGACTGCCTTAGGAGAGAGTTTGTCTGGTCAACTCTTGGACTTCCTTGAACAATTTGAGGACCTTACTTGACACGTATTTAGAAATATGGGAGGGAAAATTTTGGGGTACAACAGCTGCCCCTGTTCAATCTTCTTAAACCTGAGGATGTAGATTGGCTTGTCTGCCTTTCTTGATCCGAAGGTGGAAGATGATTGAACACTAGAGTGCCTAGAAATTTGCACTCGCATGAAGTGGTACTTGCATTGCGATATTGAGAATGGGCTTATAGATGCCATTTGGATGTAAATGACAGAATATGGGCTTAAAGATGCCATCAGAATAAGTGTTGATCGCATAAGAGGTTCCTTTGTGAGAACCCGTACACCTGTTGTTGAGGAGGACTATGCTGGGGAATGTTGGTCCCTGTCTTGGGAGAAATAGAATTTTAGGAGCTTCAGTCGTCCGTTATTCTACTGGGTAATCATCTCTTAGTCGAGGAGGTGAAAATGAACTGCTATCTGGTCGTACTCCAGGCTTTACAGTGATTTGATGAGGAAAATAAGACCGACTGCTATATGGTCGTGCTCTAGGTTTTACAGTGACTTACTGGGGAGATGAGAATAAACTTGCTATCTGGTCGTGCTCCAGGCTTTGCAATTTCTCAATTCTTATCTAGTCGTGCTCCAGGCTTCAGAAGGAATCAAGTGGTTATCCGGTCGCATCCGGGCTTCAACTTGAATTTAAGGCATACTAATATCTGGTCGATTTCCGAGCTTCATAGTATTTGGCCGAGTAAACTGCTATTTGGTCGAATTCCAAGCTTCGCAGTATCTTATACTGTTATCTGGTCATGTCCCAAGATTCAGTGTCCCTTTCCGTTTTCTGGTTGTGATCCAGTCTTCACAGTATCTTATACCATTATCTGGTCGATTCTAGGCATCATGGTATCTTGTATTACTATCTGGTCAATTTCCAGGCTTCACAATAACTTGTTGAGGGGTTAAACTATTTTCCGGTCGATTTTCGGGCTTCATATCTTGTATTTAAGATATACCACTATCTGGTCGATTCCAGGCTTCATAGTATTTTGGAGAGGTCAAGATACTATCCGGTCGATTTTCGAGCTTCATAGGTTGAACTTGGAATAGAAATCTTAGTTTTGATTTGACTGAACCAGAGAAAACTTGTGAGAACTTGATTGTATCTTTCCCTGAAAGGTAAAGAGTTAGTCGTATGTAATGTCATGATGTATGAAATGTATTGAGTAATGATGTTCTCAAAATAAATGAGATTGTGTTGTGTGATGCAAATGCGCATGCTATGATGTATGGATATGCAATGTTCTTGTGATATTCTCTGGCAGGGGAAAATAAACCTTGGACTGTTGTTAGAGAGTACAAGGAGTCGAGTTCTTCTTTCTCGCTGGGGATAGTGACCGAAGATGATCAGCCGAAGATTTGCGCCTGTTCTGCTTGAGAATGATCTTCCGGGAGAGACTTTGTTTGAGAATAACCCTGTGGGAGAATGACTCTGGGAGAGAGATACTTTGTTGGACGATCTGCTGATTTGGAGAAACCACTCTGCTGGGGATGAATTACCGTTGCTGGTGATAATGAACTCTGTCGGGGATTGAATTTCTGCCTGTGGGAGGGATAAACTCAGCAGATGGTAATCTTCTATTGCTGGAGATAGATAAACTCCATTTAGGGAGAATTTTACTGATTCATTCGCGATTGTAAGCCTCGGCTGGGTAGAGCTAACACCACTGTCTTTGGATACTTCCTACTCTGCGGGGAATATATGTACCTTTAGTTATATTCTCAAGCTGGATCTATCCCTGTACCTGGTGGGTACAACAACTGTAAGGTTTGGGCACTTCTTGTTTTCCCCTGTTCCTAGAATTACGAGTAATTGTCTTTATGAGCAGCAATTATTTTCAAATGCATATATCAAAAATGAAACATTGGGCGTTCTTGCAAAACAAAACATAAAAAATAAAAAACAAGTTGAAATTTCTGGTGAAAATGAATTGTATTGATTTTGAAGTTGGCCTGTAACAGGCATTTTGTACAAAGAGGCTGACGTCCTAGTAAGAGAACGCCGCCGAAAGACAGGAATTATACATTTTGTGAAAGAGAAAGAAAAACAGCTATGTGAAAAATCCCATTGGGTTCCAACTCTTCTATTTCCCTTATATCTTCAAGTATCTCATCACTTTACTACTTGGTCGAAGGTAGATCAGATTGATTGGCGCCGTCCGAGCTTGATAGTCGATACCAAAGTCTGGTTGCAAAATGATCCAATGAGACATAGTGTTATGTTTTGATCCCTAATTTTTTCCTGGACCTCCCTTTCGGGTTTTCAGTCCATCGGGATACCCTTTTTTGCCCAAGCCGCCTTTTCAGGTTTTCGACTTGCCGGGTGTATAGTTTTTTTTTCATTTTCATCCCTTACTTTTTGCCCGAACCCTTTTGGTTCATCGAGAAGCCCTTATTTTTGCCTAGGCCAGTCGACCTAGCGGTTCTTTGATTAGGCGTAGTATCTTTTCACTATGTCTGCATTGACGGGGTGAGGAAAGTCGTCACCATCCATGGTGGTTAGAATCATAGCTCCTCCCGAGAAAATGTTCTTAACCACAAATGGCCCTTCGTATGTAGGGGTCCATTTGCCCCTGGGATCACCTTGTGGTAGTATGATGCGTTTGATCACCAAATCCCCGACTTGATATTCTTGACGTCTGACTTTCTTGTTAAAAGCCTTGATCATTCGATTTTGATACGTCTGACCATGACAAATAGCATTAAGCCTCTTTTCATCAATTAAATTCAGCTGATCAAGTCGAGTCTAGATCCAATCATCTTCGCTCAAACCTGCAACCTTCATAATCCGGAGAGAAGGTATATGGACTTTGATGGGTAAGACTTCCTCCATGCCATACACCAGAGAGTAGGGTGTTTCCCCTGTCGATGTCTGTGCTGAGGTACGGTACCCATGAAGAGAAAATGGTAACATCTCATGCCAGTCTTTATATGTCACCGTCATATTCTGCACAATCTTCTTGATATTCTTATTAGCTACTTCAACGGCCCCATTCATCTTCGGTCGGTAGGGAGAAGAGTTGTGATGCTGAATCTTGAACTATTTGCAGAGCTCGGTGGTCATTGTATTGTTGATATTTGTACCATTGTCCATGATGATCCTCTCTGATACACCATATCGACAGATCAAGTTGTGTCGGATAAACCGCGCCACAACGTTCTTGGTTACTGTAGTAAAGGAAGCTGCCTCAACCCACTTCGTAAAATAATCAATAGCTACCAGAATGAAACGATGCCCGTTAGATGCAGTGGGTCTGATCTCGCCGATCATGTCGATGCCCCACATTGCGAAAGGCCAAGGAGCTGTCAAAACATTCAGAGGAACCGAAGGTACATGCACATTGTCAGCATAGACTTGGCACTTATGACAGGTCCAAGAGTGCTGATAACAATCGACTTCCATAGTGGACCAATAATATCCTGCCCATAGGATCTTCTTTGCCTTGGTATGTCCACTGGAATGAGTTCCAAAGGTACCTTCATGTAACTCTGCCATGATCCTTTCTGCCTCACTTTTGTCCATGCACCGCAGTAAGGTTGAATCATAGTTATGCTTGTACAGGATACCATTACTGATGAAGAACTTCGCAGCGAACCTTCTCAAGAACTTCTTATCATTAATAGATGCACCCTCGGGGTACTCTTGAGCCTCAAGATACCTCTTTACCTCGTAGAACCAGGGTTTATATGCTACCTCTTTAGTCTCGATGTCACAACAATGTGCGGGTTCGTCCAACTTCTCGATGGTAATCTGGGGAGCTTCATTGTCTCACCTGACTTTAAACATAGAAGACATGGTAGCTAGCGCGTCCACTAACTGGTTCTTCTCTCTTGGGAAGTGTTCAAAGGTTATCTCCTCGAAGTGCGGAAGCAACGTCAATACATACTCTTTGTAAGGAATAAGATTTGGGTGCTTTGTATCCCACTCGCCTTTGACCTAACTGATCACTAGAGCAGAATCTCCGAATACACTCAAGAACTTAATCCTTAGGTTAATAGCAGCTCGAAGACCCAGGATACATGCTTCATACTCCGCCATATTGTTGGGGCAGTTAAAACATAATCGGGCGGTGAACGGAGTATGATAGCCCTCAGGAGATATAATTACAGCACCGATGCCATTACCCAACACATTTGAGGCTCCATCAAAATACATAGACCATCGGGATCCTTCCTCAGGTCCTTCACCCGGTCCAGGTTCTTCACAGTCGGTCACCAACATGATGTTCTCATCCGGGAACTCGAAATTCATGGACTGGTAGTCATCCACGGCCTGATGCGCCAAATGATCTGCCAACACACTCCTCTTGATTTCTTTTTGGGTTGTGTATTGGATGTCATACTCAGTTAAGATCATCTGCCATCTTGCTATTCTTCCGGACAAGGCAGGCTTTTTGAAGATATACTTGATTGGATCTATCTTTGATATCAATAAGGTGGTGTGAGTCAGCATATATTGTCTCATCCGGCGAGCAGCCCATGCCAAAGCGTAGCAAGTTTTCTCGAGCAATGAGTATCGAGTCTCACAGTCGGTAAACATTTTGCTAAGGTAGTAAATAGCGTGCTCTTTTCGTCCAGACTCGTCATGCTGCCCCAACACACACCCCATTGAATTATCAAGTACTGTCAAGTATAAGATCAAAGGTGTGATCGGTGGATCTGGAACTGACTGTTTAACGCTGGTTCGCGAAATGTCGCGGAAGCAAGAGTCGCCACCGTCTTTTATTTTCTCCAAATGGAAAGGACAAAAGCACAGAAAAATTCCTTATAGAGATTGCTCTCGGTTCGGGAGGTAGATTATAGAAAGGGAAGGTGTTAGCACCCTTTCTATCCATGGTTATCCATGGGCTCTTAGATACTTGCTCACTTGTGTTTTCAAAAATGGTTTGTTTGCTTTTCAATTGTGGGTTTTAAAAAGTTTCTTTGAAAATTTCAGTTCGACTCTTGTATCGGTCCTCAAGAGTGTTTGAAAAATGCTTTCGAAAGCTTTTTGAAAATGTGTTGGTGTGAAAAGTATTTTTGATTTGTTTTGTTTTGAATTAGAGCAAGTATCCACGAGTCGTCTACCTACCCTAAGGAATTCGTCTGTGTAAATGTCCTTTAAAGTAGTGCCATCCCACCATTGAGAGGTAGGTAGCACCACCGTTGGAGGTGTTCGGGTCAATTCGAGGTTCGGGACATGGTGATCACCAGAGCAATGGGAAGACACCTTAGAAGCTACCCTCATGCCAGGTTCCCGGATCATGAGGACTTACTAAGACATCCTCTACTCGACGATCACCTTTCGAGGCAAGGCAACAGTGAGGCGTACCCTAGGGGTGGTGTGTGATTTGTGTGTCGTTTTCATTTATTTTTGTCTTTTGTCAAAGTGATCTATGCGTTTGTTTTTATTTTATCATTCATTCTTGCATGTCATTATTAATAGTTAAAAATTGCGAGAAATATAAAGTTCCTAAACTATTACAAAGGCGCGGGTCCACATCGCCAAATTAAACCAGGACCCGATTTGACATAAAATAAAGAAATAAAATGCGGGAAATATAAAATGTCCGAGTTACATGGCTTGAGCAATTACATAATATTTGAAAGAAAATAAATGTGCGAAAGAAATAAAAATAGAACGTTCGAGGGCGTTGGACCCTTTAAAGAAATTAAATGAAATTAAAAATCTAATTAATTATTTAATAAAAGGAAAGAAATGTTTTTTAGTTTTTTTGTATTTATGAAATAAAGAAAATTAAAAATTAAAAGAAACTCTAATTCTAAGTTTTTTTAATGAAAATGTTAAAGTTTAACCTAATTTACTAAATATTTAATGTACATGTTTATTTACAAAAATATTTAATAATTAATAACAATAATAATAAGAAAAAATTATTTATTAAAAAGATGATGAAAAGTTAAAAACCCTAATTTCTACATATTTTAATTTGTTAAGAAAAAGACTTAAGTTTTAAAACCTAATTTAACTAAATTAATTATTTAACATTTATTTACAAAAATATTTAATAAGTAAATTAATTAACATATTCTTAGTTTTTGATTTTCTGGTTTTATATTATAAAAATTAATTCATGAATTTAAAGAAAACAATTAAAACAATTAAAAGAATGAAAAAGGAAAATCAAATAAAAAATAAAAATGATGCAAACCATGGGGGTGTCTGGCCCTTTTTGGAGGTGAATTGGAGTGGTTTGACCATTTGTGTTCTGGCTGTTGGCCATTTGTGTTCTGGCCTCAACGTTTCTTAATCTTCTAGGATGTCTGTCTCGCCATGTATTGGTGTCATGCATAAGTTTTTCTACTTTGGCCATTTGGCTTTTGGCTTTTGGCTTTTGGCTTTTGGCTTTTGGCCTTTTGGCTTTTGGCCTCAACGTTCCTTAATGAACCTGCATGGGATCCTGTCTAAATCTGCAGTGTTGAATCTCACGAACACATTAAATAAAATCATAAAATGCAAATAAAGCCAATATATGAAGAAATTTAATGTTTAGGCACAATATGGCATGTATGAATGATTATACCCTTTTGATCATGGAGATCAAATCAATCTTACCCTTACTGGAAAATTAGTGACTTGAATGCTTTTATGCCTTACTGGAAAATTAGGATCATGGAGATCAAGCCAGCCTTATCCTTACTGAAGAAGTAGTGAGGTGTTGGTTTGTAACTGTGATGGCTTGTTTGTAGTGAGAGAGGGATTTGTAATAAGGATTTCAAGGTTTTAGGGTTCTTGAAAGAGTTTGATATTCTAACAGTGTTGTGGCAAGGTTTTTTTTTCTCTCTTCTTTTCTCCTCTTTTTTTTTCTGGTTTGTGTGAAAAGAAGGTGATTATATAATGGAAATTAGGGTAAAGCAAATGGGCTTTGAATGTGCAATTGGGCCTCCAATATTCACTTGAATTCGTCACTTTCCAGGCTAAATCGCAGGGACTTAAGTGCATTTTTTTGAAGTTGAAATGTGAAAACAAAATGTAGCCGACATCGATAGCTAACACCTGTCTGAAAATCGGCTCAATCGGATAAACGGTGAATTAGTTATGAATTTTTAAAGTTTCAGCTCAGACAAACTTATTTTGGGCTCCAGTGTCGACTCTGACACGTTCTTCAATAAAAAACTGGTATTGATCGGAGCATAATCCGGTCTCGACTTTTGAAGCAAAGTTGTAGATCTACAAGTCAGGGATCTTGTGTAAAAATATGAGCCCAATCCGATAAAAATTGACCGAGTTATGAATTTTCAAAGTTTCGGCCCAGATGAAATAATATTCAGCATTCAGGATTTTCGGTGTGTCACGCATTCTGAGCAAAAAACGAAGGCCTTTTGAATACCGTTTGAACTCAATACCTTCTGTGAAAATGTAGCCAACTCAATTTGTGAAATTTTGGCGCCAGAACCAGCTCGATACGATGAAAATCGACCAAGTTATGATTTTCTGAACATGACGCAAATAAACTTCTGTCATAAATTTTCTGTATGAAAATACTTGATAAATCCACATTTTTGAAGACCTTCTGATCGAAATTGGCTTCCAGCCGTGAGAGATGAAAACGTAGATAATGTCAAGACGGAATTTTGGCCACCGGAACGGGTTCAAAACGAGTCAAGATCTTCAAGTTATGAATTTTTTAGCGCGTAAAAACTGCACTTTCAGCACACTTTTTCACTATATTTCTTCAAGAAAACTCACACATTCGGATACCTTCTTTAAAGAATTGACTCTTGAGCCGAACCTGAATTTGAGAATATGTTATCAGAGATATCTTGGCGAAAGAACACCTGAATATAACACGCCGGGTTGGACTTGTGAATTTTCTTGAAATGTTTTGAGAAATATGGGAGGGCAAATTTTGGGGTACAACAAAAGGTCTTCCTTTAACTGGAGGCATCAGAATAGGTGGCTCTTGGAGGTATTCCTTGATTCTTTTGAAAGCGGTCTGACATTCATCATTCCATTTTACTACTTGATCTTTCTTCAGTAGCTTGAAGATTGGCTCACAAGTAGCAGTCAGATGTGAAATGAATCGGGCAATGTAATTTAGCCGTCCCAAAAAGCCTCTAACTTCCTTTTCTGTGCGGGGAGCCGGCATCTCCTGTATGGCCTTTACCTTGGCAGAATCCACCTGAATACCCTTGTCACTGACGACGATACCAAGCAGCTTACCAGACCTTACCCCGAAGGTGCACTTGTTCGGGTTCAACCTTAGCTTGTACATCTTCAACCTGTCAAATAGTTTCTGGAGATGGTCAAGGTGTTCTTCCTCAGTCTGGGACCTTGCGATCATGTCATCAACATAAACCTCAATCTCATGGTGAATCATGTCCTGGAACAAAGCGACCATGGCATGCTGATAAGTTGCCCCAGCATTCTTCAACCCGAAAGGCATTACCTTGTAATAGAAGGTGCCCCACTGTGTAACAAAGGTTTTCTTCTCCATGTCCTCGGGAGCCATCTTGATCTGATTGTAACCAGAAAAACTATCCATGAAGGAGAAGATCTTATGTTACGCGGTGTTGTCAACCAGAACATCAATGTGAGGAAGGGGGAAATCATCCTTGGGGCTTGCCCTGTTCAGATCTCTATAGTCCACACACATCCGTACCTTACCATCCTTCTTAGGTACTGGAACAACATTGGCAACCCACTGCGGGTATAAAGTGACAGCTAAAAATCCCGCGTCGAACTATTTCATGACTTCAGCTTTGATCTTCTCAGACATCTCAGGGCGCATACGGAGAACCTTCTGCTTTACCGGAGGACAGTCTTCTTTAGTCGACAAGCAATGAACCATAATATCAGTGTCCAAACCAGGCATATCTTCATAAGACCAAGCGAAGATCTCAACATAGTCACGTAACATCTGTATCAACCGTTTCTTGACACTAGGCTCCAGATTCGCACCTATCTTGACCTCTTTCCTGTCTTCCTCGATACCCAAATTCACTGATTCAACTGGCTCTTCATGAGGCTGTATGGCCCTTTCTTCTTGTAGTAATAGTCTAGCAAGCTCTCCAGGCACCTCACAATCATCCTCACCTTCGTCCTCGGCTTGGTTGATCAGATTTTCGAAGTCATAATTGGCAGTAGCAGAGTTGTTATCAATGGGATCCATAGTGGATATGGATCTGCATTATGATACATAAGTGTGTGTAAGAGAATAACTTCTTTGATAAAGCGAGAGACAGAAAAAGAAAAACAAGGAGCACAAAATTTGTAATGCAAGAAACGTCCAATGCTTTATTAATGATATATGAAAATGACAAATAATAAGTCCTCACAAACAAAGCCAAGGTGCCTCGGGCAAGGCACCAGGTCGTAAAGTTTCAAACTGTCTATTACAACTCTTAAAACAAAAGTCAATTACTGTGGAACAAAAGTAACATGTATGAAGTCCTTCGCCATCCAGTTGTTTAATCCACAGTTGGTTGTAGGGTAGATCCAGCTGTCGATATCTGAATCTTCTTCACCATCTTCAACCGCATTAACTCCCTGATTGCTGATGTGCAGAGGAGGTCTTCCAATCCGTGCGCGCATAACTGCCCTTTGAGCCCCTGTAGTAAATCCCAAACCAAATTTGTTAGTTTTATGCGTGAAATCAGGGAGCTGACCCCAATTTGCACACCCATCTTCTTTGATTACGGCCCTGGCATCCTTGAGAGAAGCCATCCTCATTGGAGGTTTGTCGGTAGCAACTTCAGTTGACACCAAAGTATGGGGGACCTCTTCAAAGTTCTTACAAGGGGTTTCGATGAACTCCCCATCCATCTCCATGTAGCGAAAGGAATTGAGATGACTCACCATGTACTCCTCTTCACCTTGTACCGTGACAATCTTCCCCTTTACCGGATATTTCAACATTTGATGGAGCGTGGAAGTTACTGCCCCAGCCTTATGAATCCAAGGGCGACCCAGCAAGCAAGAATATGATGGTCTGATATCCATCACATAAAAGGTGGATGCAAAAGTCTGAGAGCCAACTTTAACAGGGACGTCCACCTCCCCATGCACCATCCTTTTTGACCCGTCGAAAGCCCTGATCACAATATTGCTCGGCTTTAGAATCAAACCTTCACAGTCCAGATGGTCTAACGTTTTCTTTGGCAAAACATTCAATGAGGACCCGATATCCACCAGCACATGGGCCATAGTAGTGCTCCTGCACTCGATTGATACGTGCAGAGCGTCATTATGATTTCTTCCTTTAGTAGTCTGATCTGCGTCTGAGAAACCCAACCCATTGTAGGCAGTCAAACTAGCTACACAATCTTTGAATTGATCGATCGAAGTTTCCTGCGGTACATGCGCAGTCTTGAGGAATGCAATTAAAGCCTTTGCATGGGCTTAAGAATACAATAACAAGGACAACATGGAGATTTTTGACGGGGTCTGCCCCAGCTGCTCGACTACATTGTAGTCGCTCTTCTTGATAATCTTCAGTATTTCCTCTATCTCCTGCTTAGAGGTTTCTACGATGATCTTCCTAGGTGCCTCCGTCCGGGCAGACTCACCTATGATTTCTTTTCCCCGAGCCCCAGATGACTCTTCGACAAGGGTGATAACTGGAATAGGAATTGGGATAGTAATTGATGTACTAGCAGATGGAATGACAACAGGTTTGTGAACAGTCAGAGGGGAAATCTCGGGAGAAAAGAGTCTTCCACTTTTGACCTTCATGCCCCGAGAATAATGCTGACATCAGCATCAACTTCCTCACTCTTTAATTCTTGTTTAACTCCATGGTAATACACATCAGCCCCATAGTGCCAAGGGACAGCCTTATCCGAAGTGTATGGGATAGGACCAGGGACAGTAATTATTAACGAAGCAATTCTTGGGACGGGTGTAATCCTAACAGGATTTCTCGAGGAAACCTTGGAAGGATTGGAGGAAATGGTTATGATGGCAACATCTTGAATTGGAATCAACAGAATCATAGTGTTTTCGAACAGGATCTCGTTGTTATCCATCAGGCGCTGAACACCTGATTTCAATAAGTGGCAACCAGCAGGCATAATTGAACATATGTCGCAACCTTCACCACAGCCCGAAAATAAACCGGCCAACAACAAATTCTTCTTTACTGTCATCAAAGGAGTAGAAATTTATTCCACGGAGGTCACAAATAAATCATCGTCCACAACATTTACTCCATGGCCATGCTTGGGCATGGGAGCAGTTATGACGTTGGGCTTCTTCGGAGCGTAAAACTCAATCTATTTGGTTTCAATCAAGTCTTGCACCTTGTTTTTCAACGCCCAACAATTGTTTGTATCATGACCTGGACTTTCGGAGTGATAGGTGCAGCGGGCATTCGGGTTATAATGGGGAAAAGTGGTGTTGGTGTTCTTCGGGGCTTCCCTCATAGTTACCAGATTGGTCTTCAATAATTATGGTAAAATTTGAGACAAGGTCATATTGAGCCGAGTGTACTGCCTCTATGGTCTTTCCACCCTTTGTTGATTGTTGCATTGTGGAGCAACTGTGGGTCTTGATATCACTACCGCATTTACTGCTTGACGGTGTTCAGGTCTGCTTTGGCCCCTCGATCCATAGACTGCACTAGCTTCTTTCTTATCGGTGAAAGGCTTCTTTATTTCACTTGATGAAGTATCCTTCTGTATCTTACCACTTCGGATACCAGTTTCTACTCTCTCTCCAGTCAAGATTAACTCAGTAAACCCAGATGACGAACTGTCGATCAGATGATTCAAAAATGGACCAGATAGCGTCCCTAGAAACATGTCAACCAACTCCATATCAGACAAAGGGGGTTGGACTCTTCCAGCCAAATCTCTCCACTTTTGAGCATAGTCCTTAAAACCTTCACTTGCACCCATAGACATACCCTGAAGTTGAGTACGAGTGGGAGCAAGGTCGGCGTTATACTGATATTTCCTGTAGAAAGAAGCAGCAAGGTCTTCCCAGTTTCGGACATTAGCTCCTTCCAATTGATAAAATCATTCAAGCTGAGTCCCTGATAGACTATCTTGAAAGAAATGTACCCACAAATTTCTATCAGTAGTGTGAGGTTGGATTTTTCTGACATACGAGCGGAGATGGAGTTTTGGACATGATACTCCATCGTACTTGGCAAAAACTGGAGCTTTGAACTTATGAGGGATCACCACTCCCGATACCAGTCCCAACTCTCCAAAATCCAAACTAGGGATCTTCTGAATCTCCATTGCACTCAGACGGTCTTCTAACTGCTTGTACTTATCCTCGGCAGGAGGATATTGCTCCTCATCATAATCTGTATCATCATCAGAGATTGCAGGACTAGGGCCCTTTTCTTCTTCTTGGTTCTCCCCTTCCTTGGATGAAGAGGTCAGATCAACTTGTTGTTTCAACCTATCCCCAAACTTTTTGCCCATATTCAGAAGAACGACCTTCTTCTTCTTCTTCTTCTTCTTCTCTTTTAGAATCAGAGTCTTCAGATCCTCTTGCCCTTTAGCCAAGCTTAAGAACATCTGTTGGAATTGGGCGTTTTGTGCCTGAAGATCTTTGATGGCTTGATCAGAAGACATTTCTGCTGAAATAAACAGCGAAGAAGAATAGAAACCTGTAATGGTACCTGTAATGATGTGCATGATAATGGGATGCGTATGTAATGATTTTAAAGACTTTGGGAGATTTAAATTTTCAAACCAAAAATAAATAAACTTTATTAGATTAACTTATAAAAAGGTTCAACAATGCCTTTAAGGCGTTACAAAGAAGTAAATGAAAAACAATTCTAGAACTAGAAAGGCAAAATCAAAAGTCCCATGGACGCTTCCTCTTTGTGCTGACATAGTCATTGATCACTCTTTCTTCCTCGAGCTGCCTGGTGAGCTTCAAGATCTTCCTTTCTTGCTCATGGTACTTTTCCCGGTAAGTATCCCTCTCCTCTTTCAGCTGAATCCAAGAGCTATGCAATGCCCTAAGATCGGTGGGCATGTAAGGATAAAGAACTGTGTAAGGAACGCCTTCTTCATTAGTGGGCTCCACAATCACTGGCAATACTGCTTCATAGGGCATCCCAAGCTTCTGGGCACGAGCTCAGACCCATTGTAGGTAAGGCTGCATAGGAAGGGAAGTCCTTGGTCCTAGCTCTTGGGGGTCAAATCTTTTCACCAAGCCCCAAGCTCGTATAAACCTTCGGAGGTGCTCGTCAATGTCTTCCTTGTAGTCAAATGCAATATCTGTAAGAAGTAGCTCATGGGGACCGTCTCTTCGAGCACGACCAAATTGTCGCAAAGCTAGACAAGGATTGTAGGTTATACCCCCTCTGATTCCAAGCAACGGGACATTAGGGTATCCCCCATAATGATCAATGACAGCAGTGTCTTCCATAGCCTTGGAACTCCAAAGAATGTCTGTATGGGAAAGTGACATTATTCTGTAGGACCAACCCAAACCTTCTTCATTTTTCAGCACAGACTTAGGGAGGTGCGAAATAAACCACCTCGACAGCAACGACATGCAACACATAAGGGTCCCTCTTCTTTACATAGTACGAGTGTAGAGGGCATGCAAGATATCACCTAGTAGAGTAGGCACATGATTGCGAGACAGGAAGATCTTAACCGCATTCACATCGATAAAGGAATATGGATTCGGGAAGAGGACCAAACCATAGATAAGGAGAGCCAAGATATCTTCGAAAGGCTGAAAATCCAAATTATCCCAGAATAGCTGAGCCTGATCTATCAGAAACTTGGATAAGAAACCTTCGACCCCGCTTCGTGTTTCCCAATTGGATACTACATTAGCCCGTTTCAGATGAAGAGTTAAGGCAATGTCTTCTGGTCTAGGAGTCTCTTCCATACATGTGAAGGTCATCTGGTCAAGGATGGATATGCCCAATAAGTGAGAGAACTCTTCCAAAGTGGGAACCAACTGATAATCTGGGAAGGTGAAGAAATGATGCACAAGATCGAAGAACTGGAAAAGTACACCCATCATCTGCTCATCAAACTTTGAAGTAACCAGGCTAAGAAGCTGACCATGTCTCTTAATGAACATAGAAGTCTCAGAAACTCTTGAGGCTAACTCTTTAAGTTGAGCAGGTATTTGCACAAAGTTAACTCGGATGGTGTTTCTGCGCACGGAAGCCATAATCTGCAAAACAAAACAAAGATAAATCCCTTCGGTCTTTGAAATGGTTAGTATAATGAAGTACGAATGTCATGTTATGGTGCATGATGTCATGATAAAAACAACAGGTATAACAGATAACACGCATGGCAAAGGCAAACAAGTCACAAAAAAGCCCTTAAGTTTAAGGCTTGCATGGGGTCAAAGGTATTACCCTCTTGAAGTTCGGTTGGTTTCAACCTATCCTAGCAAAAGTAACCGAGTTCTTGAGGTTCTCAATATCACTGACCATCCTCCATCGGTCATGGTTTCAGCTCACGCAATATTTTCTTGCGGCCGAAACTATCTCGAGAGTATGGTCTCAATGAGTGTAGCATCGAGTATCAACCAGTTCTCAACTTTACACCGAGGCCGGCTATCTCACTACTTTCTAATGGCCAAGTTGGTCGATTAAAGGTTCTAAGGTCAGTTGATGCTTAACGACACACATAGCGGCCCCGTATTCTCCTCGTTTCTCCACAAGGGATACCGGTACCAACCAATGTGCCACATCAACGTAGCTTCTGCTTCAACCGTATCGGTCTACGCCGTACAGTTCCCTCACAGTTTATTGCTACTTACCTAAAAGGTGTCCCCCAGATCTGGGTTAGGATCTATAGTAACTCCCAAACAAAACCCTTAAAATTAAAACAACCAAAACAAACAAGAGAAGCAATTTATGATGAACTAAATCCTAAGGTATACCCCACTTATTAATATCCCCAGCAGAGTCGCCAGTTCTGTGATACGGTGGCAGAACCGACTGTTTTGAAAATGCTGGTTTGCGTTTTGCATTTTGTATTTGCAAAATGTCGCGGTAAGCAAGAGTCGCCACCGACTTTTATTTTATCTAACTGGAAAGGAAAAAAGCACAGAAAAATTCCTTTTTCGAGATTTTGAGTACGGGGGGTAGATTATAGAAAGGGAAGGTATTATCACCCTTTCTATCCATGGTTTTCCATGGCCTCTTAGGTACTTGCTCATCTTTTTAAAATTTGCTTGTGTGTTTGTTTTGAAAAGTTTTTGTTTTACTTCGTTTTAACCCTTGTTTCTGTCTTCAAGAGTGTTACGAAGTGTTTTTGAAAACTTTGTTTGAAAAAGGTGTAAGTGTGAAAAAGTTTATTGTTTTGAGCAAGTACCTACTAGCATCTACCTACTCGAAAAAAGATTGTTTCTGTTCTTGTTTCCTTTAGACAGCGTTATCCTACTATTGAGAAATAGGTAGCACCGTCGTTGGAGTTGTAAGGGTCAATTCGAAAGGGACGTACGATCACTAAAGCAATGTTAGGACGTCTTAGTAATAACCCTAGCATCTTAAGATCATATTCGAGGCGACGTTTATGAGGCGATGTTTCCGAGGCAACATTTTCGAACGGGACTTTTGATCTTTTCTTAGACGGGAGGGAAACCACTAAGACACCCTATACTTAATGATCATTTACCGAAGGTAACCGAAGTGAGAGTATACCCTAAGAGTGCGCATGTGCGAGTGATTTGATTTCAGTTATTATCTTTGCGCATTAGGGTTTTCTATCCATTTTAAATTGTCATGAAATCTTGTCACACAATCCTATTAACATACATCTAACAGTTAATATTTGCGAGAATTAAAATGCGAGAAATAAAACCTACGCTATTACAAGTCTTCGGGGGAGGGATTAATTACATAGCCAAAAAACCCGTAAAACGATAAATAAATAAAATCCTAATTAAACTATTACATACTATGAGCAATTACATTAATATTTCAAAAATAATAAACGCGCGCGATGAAACAAAAACGAGAGATTTAGGGTTTTGACCCCAACTACCTAATTTTAATTTAAAAGAAAGAAAAATCATTTTTTGTGGTTTTTTGGTTATTTGAGAAAATAAAGTTTAATTCAATAAAATAAAAAAACTAATTACTAATTAATTTTAATTTAAGAAAAATAATTAAATTAACCTATTTTTTATTTTTTTTATTTTTATGAAAAGAAGTAAAAATTAAATCACATGCTAATCCTAATTTTTCTTATTGATTTTAAATATATAAAAAAGTTAGAATTAACCTAGATTAAATTAAGCTAACATTAAATTAAATTTGATAAAATAAAAACCAAATTCTAAATTTTTGTGAAAACTTGATTTTATGATTTTTCTGGAAAAAAGAAATTAATTTTGGTTAGAAAATAATTTAAACAAATTAAATAAATAAAAGGAAATAGAAAAAGAATAAGAGTGGGCCTGGTTGCTGCTTGGCAAAAGAGGGGTGTGGATCTGACTTCTAGGCCCAACAATTCTTTGGCCCCTTTGACTTTGCCAGATTCTATGTGTGCACTTGACTCCAGCGCATGGTGGACCCTCAGGGATAAGGCATTGGATCTGGCCTGTTGGTGGTTTGGATGGTTGGATGCTGATGATGTATTGTGGGCTTATTGGATACATGTGTACCTGATTATGCAAGAAAAAATAATAGGAAGCAAAGTTTGGACCAGGGGATCGAACCCAGGCCCTTAGGCGTTCTCACACTGCATGCTGACCAACTAAGCTGGCTTGGTTATTTGTACAAGTAATAACAAACAAGCATTATATGGTAAAAACAAAATAATAATTCTTAAACGCGCGAAATTTGAATTGGCAAGTCAGGGAGTGCCACGTTACTTTCTTCTTCCTCCCACCGTCGCTGTAAATTACATGGCTTTTACCTACGGACGCCAGGCGTAGGTATAACCCTGTGCATCTCCAAAATTCTATGCAAGCATGATAAATCACAACCAATGGTACCAATCTACTCGTTGCAACCTCATGAGCATCATGGTACCATTATTAATGGCCAATTGTCCATGTACAAGAAAACCCTAAACACAAAGAGAAAACCCTAGCCATGGTACTTTTTTGTACAGCCAATGAAAACGAAATTAAATATAACCATTAGCTTGCAAACATCATAAGGTTTAAGAATATGCTAATCAATCATGTTAAAGATGCCAGAATTAAGGTTTTCGAATTCAAGAAAAGTGATAAACCGTATGAACCTTATACTGTGTTTCAAGGCGCGAGAATGCTTGCTAACGATTGAATCTTGATCCTGGGGAGTCCAGCAATTGATTGGGATGACTAGAATGCTTTGAATTGATCTGAAACGTGGAAATCAGTTTGCCACTTTTCTTGAATTTTTTGAAACTTGCTTTCTCTTTTACACGCATCCAACCTCTTTGTTTTTGGTCTGCAAATGTTCCTTATGTACCCTAGAATGAATTAGGGTTGCAAACTTGTATCAAATCTCCCTCAATTATGATTATTGATTCATGATTTGATCCTTTGTGCAAATCTTTCCAAATCAAGCAAAATGCAATCTTTTTGTATCCATATGAGCTTTGCACGATTTGATCTCACTTCCAGCCGTGTAATAGACCTAAACATGCATAAAATCTCAAGATTTGATTAGCTTTTGATATTTTTACTATTTTATTTTGATTTTATTTGATTTAAATGAAATAAAATCAAAATAAATGACAAAAATAAAAGAATGACTAGTGGAAGGGCTCATGGGTCGTGGGTCACATTACAAACTTAATGCAAGCATAAAAAGTTGGGGCCATTTGACAAAAATTGCAATATGGGACACATTTGACTTTTGGCAATTTTGCAAAAAAGGTCAACTTTACCAATGCATAACTCTCTCAATTTTGACCTTAGAGAGGTGTTCTTGGACTTTTTAGAAAGCTTAAGATGTCCTCTAAGAAACCCTTTTGGTATCATCTCAATTTAGTCTTCCATGTTCATGTATGAAGCTTTGACCTAAAAGGTGTTTTTGTTGACTTTCCAAAATGACCTATAATGTCCAAATTCATATCTTCTTGTGAGTGCATATTTTGAACTTGGGAGATGAAGATGGATTGTAGGGAATTACATCCTATTCAAAATGAGATTTGGATGGGTCATTTATGATAAAGTATGAGGAAGTTATGCTTGGTCAAAGTTTTGTTGACTTTTCCTACATAACCCTAAT
Source organism: Vicia faba (assembly GCA_948472305.1). Lineage (NCBI taxonomy): Eukaryota > Viridiplantae > Streptophyta > Magnoliopsida > Fabales > Fabaceae > Vicia > Vicia faba. The sequence continues at coordinate 1,322,549,301 of OX451735.1, read as the reverse complement.
TTAGCAACTTTTGGATTTTGATGAATTGAGAGAAATACTTGAGGAATCATTATCAACCCTTGATAAAATGATGAATAATACTTCAAAATGAGAATGTTGACCAAAAATATTGAAGTTTGACTGTATGTGGGCCACAATTGACTTTTTCCCTAGCACAATCGATTTTCAGGCCTTTGAACAATTGACTGAGAAAACTTCCTCTGCAAGGCTTGAAACATGACATGAATGATCTTGTGAACATATTAGGGAAATTGTGAGCATTTGGGGCCCTTTGGATCCAAACATCTTGATGCAAAATGAAACCCTAATTTGAGGTAGACTGCCTTAAGAGACAGTTTGTCTGGTTAACTCTTGGACTTCCTTGAGCAATTTGAGGACCTTACTTGACACGTTTTGAGAAATATGGGAGGGAAAATTTTGGGTTAAAACACTTAGTTTCCCATTCCCCTTTGACTTGACTGATCACTAGATCAAAATCTCCGAACACATCCAAATGCTTGATACTTAAGTCAATAGCATCCTTCAAACCTAAGATGCATGCCTCGTACTCAGCCATGTTATTCGTACAATCGAAGCAAAGTCTAGCAATGAAAGGAGTGTGACAAACTTTAGGAGAAATTATCAAAGTACAAATTCCATTACCCAGAGCATTGGAAGTTCTATCAAAAACCATAATCCATCAGGATCCTTGTTCAGGTCCGTCATATGGTCCAGGTTTTGCACAGTCGTCACTAACATGGTATTCTCATCCGGGAAGTCAAAGTTCATAGATTGATAATCATCAACAGCCTAATGGGCCAAATGATCTTCCAATACACTTCCTTTGATGGCCTTTTGTGTTGTATATTGAATATGGTATTCAGTCAGAATCATTTTCCATCTAGCTATACGTCCAAAGAGAGCGGGCTTCTCGAAGATGTACTTGATAGGCTCCATGTTAGAAATCAATAGAGTGGTGTGAGTCAACATATACTATCTTAGTCGGCGATCAGCCCATGCCAGAGGGCAGCAAGTTTTCTCGAGCAGCAAATATTTGGTCTCACAGTCAGTAAACTTTTTGCTCAGGTAGTATATTGCATGCTCTTTTCGACCAGACTCGTCGTGTTGGCCCTACACACACCCCATAGAATTCTCTAGCACAGTCAAATACATGATCAACGGTCTTCCTTCCACTGGAGGCATAAGGATTGGAGGTTCTTGCAAATATTCCTTGATTTTATCAAAGGCGCTTGATAATCGTCATTCCATATGACTACTCGATCTTTCTTAAAGAGTTTGAAGATTGGCTCACAAGTAGCAGTTGAGTGAGAGATTAAGCGAGAAATGTAATTAAGACGATCTAAGAATCCTCTAACCTCTTTTTCAGAGCGGGGAACCAGAATTTCTTGAATGGATTTTAACTTTGTAGGGTCAACTTTGATGCCTTTACTACTGACGACAAAACCTATAAGCTTTCCAGAACGTACTCCGAATGTGCACTTATTAGGGTTCAACCTCAGCTTGTACTTCTTCAGCCTCTCAATTAGCTTGTGTAGGTGATCGAGACACTCTTCTTCGGTTTGTAATCTTGCAATCATATCATCCATATAGACTTCTATTTCATGATGAATCATATCATGAAATAAAGCTACCATAACTCTTTGATAAGTTGCCCCTGCATTCTTTAATTCGAACGACATGACTTTGTAGCAATAGGTGCCCCATTGTTTAAGAAAGGTAGTCTTTTCCATGTCCTCGGGAGCCATCTTGATTTGATTGTAGCCAGAAAATCCACCCATGAAGGATAAGACTTTATGTTGAGCGGTATTGTCAACCAAGACGTCAATATGTGATAGAGGGAAATCATCTTTGGGGCTTGCCCTATTCAGATATCTATAATCTACACACATGCGAACCTTTTCATCTTTTTTTGGCACGGGGACCACGTTCGCAACCCATTGAGGATAAGATGTGACAGCTAGAAAACTTGCATCAAATTGCTTCATTACCTCAGCTTTTATCTTTTCAGACATATCAGGCTGCATACGATGAACCTTTTGCTTAACATGGGGACAATCTTCCTTCAATGGAAGACGATGAACCACAATGTCAGTATCCAATTCCAGCATATCTTTATACAACCAAGCAAACACTTCAACATGGTCATGTAACATTTGAACCAATCTACTCTTGATACCATCTTCTAGGTTGGCGTCGATCTTGACTTCTTTCTTATTTGTCTCGGTACCTAAATTGATAATCTCGACTGGCTCTTCATGAGGTTGAATATCTTTTTCCTCTTGCATTAGAAGTCTGGCTAGTTCCCCTGGTATTTTGCAATCTTCCTCGCCTTCGTCTTTGGCTTGGTAAATTGGATGTTCGAAGTCATAACTGGAAATAGTAGAGTCATTGGCAATGAGATACAGAGTGGATGAAGATTTGCAAGTGTGTGTGTGTGTGTGTGTGTGTCTGCATGTAAGATACATGGCTATTGGAAAAATGTAATAATAAAAAGAAAGACAATGAACAAAAAAATTTGAATGCAAAAGGTCCAATGGTTTATATTAAATGATCATATGATAAATTAACATGAACAAAACCCTTAACAAATGGACCATAGTGCCCTGGGCAAGGCACATTGCTTAAAATTCATTATTTTGGAATTTAAGATTACAGATAGAAGTTCTTGAATTGAGAGAAAATAGTAAATAGTAATTACTCCTCAATGAAGTAGATGGGAGTGAAATCCTTTTCATTCCAGTTGTTGAGCTTTCCTTAGAAAGTAGGATAGATCCAATCTTCAAAAGTATTTTCATCATCAGAGTCTTCCACAACATTCACTTCATGATTCCCGATGCAGAGAGGTGGCTTTCCCACGCGAGCGCACCTGACTTCTTTCTGAGCTTTGATGATGAAACCCAACCCAAACTTATCTGCTTTAAATGGAATGTCGAGAAGTTTTCCCCATATATTACAATTACCATCTTCGACCACGACACAGTCATCCTTAAGCGAAACCATTCTTGGTATAACTTCATCAGCTTTTGTTATGTTGGAGGAGGTTTTGGTGGCGGCAACCATAGGAGGAACAATCTCGAAGGCCTGGCATGGAGTCTCTATGAATTCACCATCCATTTCCACATAATTGAAGGAGTTAAGGTGGCTCACCATAAATTCTTCTTCACCGCTAACTGTAACGATCTTCCCTTTGACTGAATACTTTTATTTTTGATAAAGAGTGGATGTTACTTCCCCTGCCCCATGGATCCAAGGGTGTCTGAGAAAATAACAATAGGCGGGACGTATGTCCATTATATTAAAGGTAGAATTGAAGATCTGTGAGCCAACTTTAATTGGGAGATCCACCTCTCCATGAACCATTCTCTTAGACCTATTGAAATCCCTTACGACAATATCGCTTGGCTTCAGTACCAGTCCTTCACAATCTAGCCGGTACAAAGCACCTTTGGATAACACATTTAAAGATGAGCCAGTATCAACTAATACATGAGCCAGGGTGGTTCCCTTGCATTCAATAAAGACATGCAAGGCTTTGTTGTGGTTCCTTCCCATAGGAGTGAAATCATCGTCGAAGAACCCTAATCCATTGTCAGCCATTAAACTTGCTATATAGTTCTCGAACTGGTTGGCAGTGGTTTCTTGGGGCACATGGGATTTCTTCAAGAACTTGATCAGAGCCTGGGCATGAACTTCTGAATAGAGTAATAATGACAACATGGAAATTTTGGAGGGGATTTGCCCCAGCTTCTCCACTATTTTGAAGTCACTCTTCTTTATGATTTTCAGGATTTCCTCCATCTCTTGAGTGGAGGGATCATCGACATTAGTATCATATGTAGGTGCCTCTATCCCAACAGGCTCACCTTCTTTCTCTTTGCCTCTAGTGTTGGCACTAGAATTATCATTAGTTATGCGGACGGGAGTCGTTGTAGTAGTGGGTGGTGAGATATCAGGGGAAAAGATGCTCCCTGTTCTTGTCACTTTACTAGAACCTGCAATATTAATGATATCAACTTCATCTTTGTTGACCCAAGAATCTTGTTTTATCCCATGATAATAAAACTCGGCACCATAGTTTCATGGAACCGCTTTGTTAGAGGAGTAAGGGGTCGGCCCGGGGGCGGTGATTATAAAAGGAGCAATGGTTGATTCGTTTGAAATCCTGATAGGACCCCTTGAGGGGATCCTAAGCGGCTTGTTGGAGATTTTTATTATTGTAAGGTCTTCATCCTTGTTGGTCAGACTTTTGAAGGTAGGAATCTTCTCAAGTAGGATCTCACGGCTATTTATCAGGCGTTGCACACCTTCTCTCAGCCGCTTGCACCCATTTACTTGTTGATCACAACAGAAACAATCTTCAGAACAGCTAGGGAATACCCCGGCTCTCAGCAAATTACCCTTCACAGTAGTTAATGGAGTTGTTAAATCCTCAATGGAGGCAACAAAAGTAGTATCACCAATTGCATTAACACCTTTGCCATGGTTCAACATTAGTGCAGTGATCACATTTGGAGTAGTAGGTGGATCAAATTCAATAGTTTTATCATTGATAAGGTCTTGAGTTCTGCATTTCAAAGCCCAACAATGATTGGTCTCTTTCCCATGACTGTTTAAATGGTATGCGCACTTGGAATTAGGATTGTATTTTGGTGATAAAATGTTTGGATTGGGTAGTGGATCACGCAATGTCACTAAGTTGGCCTTCAACAGATGTTGCAAGGCTTGGGACAGTGACATGCTAATCCTTGTGAACTGTCTTCGAGGAACTTCAGATTGTTGATTGTTGGATGGTTGTCTTTGAGCAGATGGAGGGTTTGAGATTAACACAATGTTAACATAGGGTCGGTGATCCTTTTTGGTATGGGCCCTTGCCCCATACACATCATTCGTTTCTTTCTTTATAGTGAAGGGATTATTTATGGAGTTGGATGCGGAAGCACATGTCATGGGAATTTTTCCGCTCTTAATACCGATTTCCACCCTTTCACCAGTTAGTATCAACTTGGTGAAACCAGAAGAAGAATTGCCAATTAATAGGTTAAAAATAGGCCAGTCAATGTACCCATGAACATGTCAATTAGTTCTCTGTCAGTTAGTGGTGGTTGGAACCTACCAGTAAGATCCCTCCATTTTTGTGCGTACTCCTTGAACCCTTCATTAGTACCCATTGTCATACCTTGAAGTTGGACTCTGGTTGGTGCCAGATCGGTGTTATATTGATACTGATGATAAAAAGAAGTGGCTAGATCTTCCCATGTGTGGCTGCTGGAACCCTCCAATTGATAGAACCATTCTAGTTGAGTCTCATCCAGACTCTCTTGGAAGAAATGGATCCAGAGCTTTTTGTCATTAGTGTGCGGCTGCATCTTGCACACGTAAGACTTTACATGATGTTTTGGGCAGGAAACATCTTCATACTTGGCAAAGACCGGTATTTTGAACTTATGGGGAATGACGACCCAAGGTACTAAGCCCAAATCACCAAAATCCAAACCAGGTACGGCTTGAATTTCAACAGCTTTCAGTCTATCCTCTAATTTCTTGTATTTATCCTCAGAAGGTGGGTATTGTTCATCAAAGTAGTCTTCATCTTCAGAAGCTTGATCATTTGCGCCCCTAACACGGGTGCTCCTTTCCTCTTCGTCTTGATTTTCGTCCTCCTTAGACGACTCTTCGACTATCTGTACCTGACGAACCAGACCTTTGAATCTCTTACCCATGTTGATGAAGGCCTTCTTTTTAGTCTTCTTTTTTGTTTTTAGCAGTGTCATCATCTCTTGTTTTCCCTTGGCCAGGGTCAGTGAGATTTCTTGGAACTGTGAATTTTGCACTTGAAAGTACTTCACTGTTTGTTCGATATCCATCTTACTGAAATAAATAATAAAAAGATAAGGAAACCTGTTGTGGAAAACCTGTTTATGTTATGATGCATGAAAAATGCATATGCAAATTATTTCAAGGACTTAGGATATTTAAAATTTGTTTAGACAAAAGGAACAAACATCCATTGCATTAATAAGTTCAAATTGATTACAACATGCCTCTTGGGCTTACATTGAAACAAAAGAAACAAAATGAACTAAAATACAATAAAAATGGCTCAAGTCTCCTATGGATGCTTCCTCTTTGGAGAAATATAGGCATTCAGGCTCCTCTCCTCATGAAGTTGTCTCGTGAGCTCCAATGTCTTCTTCTCGCTTGCATAAAACTGGGCTTCAAAGGTGTCTCGCTCCTCCTTTAGCTAAATCCAAGCTCTTTGCAAATCTTCAACAGAAGTTGGCATATCAGGATAAAGGACAGTATATGGAACATCTCCTTCGGCAACAGACTCCGTGATGATAGGTAGGATGGCTTCATAAGGCATCATGAGGTTTTGGGCGCGAGATTGCACCCACTTTAGATAAGGCTCCAAAGGAATGTAGTTCTTATGCTCCAACTTCTTGCTATCAACCTTGTTAACCATGCCCCAAGCTCGTATGAATATCTGACGATAACCTTGGACATCGCTCTCATAGTAAAACGCAATTCCTTAGACAAGTGCATCATGAGGGCCATCTCTCCTAGCATACCCAAACTGTCGCAGAGCCAAACAAGGATTGTAAGTGATACCTTCCCTAATGCCAAGTAGAGGGACATTAAAGAATTCTCCACAACGATCAATAATAGTAATGTCCTCCATATATCGAGCACACCAATAAATATCAGAATGTGTGAGTGACATCAACCTACTAGACCATCTTAAGCCTTGCTCATTCTTCACAATGGATCGGGGTAGGTGCGAAATAAACCACCTAGACAAAAGAGGAGTGTAACATATAAGAAGTTCTCTTATCTTCATGGTGCGGGTGTGAAGAGAATGCAAGATATCCCCAAGTAAAGTGGGCACTGGGTTGCGAGATAGAAATTTTTTGACTGTGTTCACATCTATAAGTTGGTCTGGATTAGAAAACAGAACCATCCCATATATGAGAAGAGCCAAAACTTCTTCAAAGGCTTGTAAATCCAGAGCATCCCAAAAAAATTGAGCCCTCTCAAACAAAAACTTGGCTAAAAACCCTTTGATGCCACTTCTTCTTTCCCAATTGGCCATAATGTCAGATTGTTGCAAATGTAAAACTAGAGCAATCTCCTCAAGTCTTGGGTATCTTTCAATACCGTTGAAGGGTAGTTGACCAAGGATAGGGATTTACAAGATTTGAGAAAATTCTTCCATAGTGGGCACAAGTTGGTAATCAAGAAAGGTAAAGAAATGGTGCAAAGGGTCAAAGAATTGGAAGAGAACCTTCGTCATGTCTTCATCATAGCTTGAGGTAACCAGATTGAGAAGTCGGCCATGTTTCTCGGTGAACGGGGAATTCTCAGGGATCCTTGACTCTAGTTATTTGAGTTGAGGAGGCGTTTTGACGAGGTTAGTTTGGACAGTATTCCTGCGAGTGAGAGCCATGTCCTACAAACCAAGACAAAGATAAATCTCTAGGTCCTTGAAATGGTTAGTGCAAAATGCCATGGTATGATGTCATGATGTTATGTACAAACAAATATATACACACAAAGCAAACAAGTCCTTAGGTTTAGGCATGCATGAGGTTCATAGGTAAGTACCCTTTTGAAGTTTAGTTGGTTCAACCTGTCCTAGAACGTAATTGGGTTCTATGAAATCTCAATATCACTGATCTTTCTTCATCAGGCATTGTTTCAACGCAAGCCTCTTTATTGGCGACCGAAATATCCCAAAAGTCTGATCTCAATGAGCGTAGTATCGAGTATCAACCAACTTCGGACTGCACCAAAACCGGCTATCTCACTTCTTCCTAATGGTTAAGTTGTTCAATTTAAAGGTTCTACGATCAGTTAGTGTTTCATGACACCACACAGTGGCCCCATATTCTCCTTGACTAAACTCAAGGGCTACCGGTACCAACAGATGTGTCACGCTAATATAGTCATCGCTTCAACCATATCAGTATACCCCGTATAGTTTCCACAATCTATTACTACTTACCTAAGGGTGTTCCCCGATCTAGATAGAGGATCTATACAAACCCAAATAAGTACCCATAAATATAAAGCAAACAAATCAAACAATTAAAGCAAGTAAATGTGATCTAACTCTAAGGTAACCCCACTTTTAAGTATATCCCTAGCAGAGTCTCCAGTTTTGTAATACGGTGGGAGAACTGACTTGGGTGTTTTGTGTTTCATCGCAATTATTGCGGATAGCAAGAGTCGCCACCGACTTTTATTTTATCCAATAAAGTAAAGGGTGAAAAGAACAAGAAAGACCTTTGAGATATTTTCTTGAGTTCGGGGGGTAGGTTATGAAAAGGGAAGGTGTTAGCACCCTTTTCATCCGTATTTATCTACGGGCTCTTAGTTGCTTGCTAGATCAAAAAATGTTTTGTTTGAAGATGTGTTTTGTGATGGGTGTAAGTTTGAAAATGTTTTGCAAAATTCCTTTGTTGCATCTAACTTTGTAATGATTCTCGTCTCTATAAGAATGCATACAAAGTGTTGGTTTTTAAAATAGTTCAAAGAGATGTTTCTTTTTGAAGATGTTTTGAAAGTGTAAGTGTGGAAATGGTTTTAGTTTGCGAGCAACTACGAGCGTCCTACCTACTCAAAAGGTTTTTGTTCTTTTCCTCCTCCTTTATATGTTACTATCTTACCATTGATTGGTAAGAAGCACCGTCATTGGATGTGAATGGACGGACGTGGGTCAATTGTATAGTCATAGAAGGCAACTTATGTGACATTTTAGAAATTTTCATGAGGGACTAGATCGTTTACCGGAGGCAACATCGAGGGACATCGAGGGACTATGATCTTTTTATCGGGGGTCTTTGCTAAAACGCCCATATTCGAGGGACATGATTATTTTCCGAGGCAAAAAGCGAGATTACCCTATAGGTGCATGTGTGAATAGTGTGTTTGATTGCATGCATTTTTGTCTTTGAAATTAGGGTTTTCTAACGGTTGATTTTATCTTGCAATACACACCCTAACTACTAGCATTTTATATAAAAGTGGTAAATTGCAAAAAATAAATGTCCTACGTTATTACATAATTTGGGGATGGGGTATACAAATTTACAAATGGGGGTGGAAAGCAATAAAAGTCCTAATTATTACAACCACATTAAATAGCAATGAAAGAAAATATATAGAAAATATAAAGACAAAAAATAGCGCAAAAGAGAGAAAGAACAAGTCTTTCGATTCATTCAACACGTTCGAAGTATGCGTACTTCGATTCATACACCCCTTTTATTTTCTTTCATTTGGGTCTGTAAGTCGGCGTGTATCGAAGCATACACCCTTAGATTCACACCTTTTTTGTATGTCCTTCAAATGGACCATTTGTATGTCCTTTGAATGGACAATATTGTATGTTCTTCGAATCCACCAATTGTGTGTTCTTCGATTGGACCATTTGTATGTTCTTCTAATCCACCAATTGTGTGTTCTTCGAATGGACCAATTGTATGTCCTTCTAAGGGAACATATTGTATGTTCTTAGAATCCACCAATTGTATGTTCTTCGAATCCAGCAATTGTGTGTTCTTCGAATGGACCAATTATATGTCCTTCGAATCCACCAATTGTGTGTTCCTCGAATGAACCAATTGTATGTTCTTCGAATCCACCAATTGTATGTTCTTTGAATGAATCAATTGTAAGTTCTTCGAATGGACCAATATTCTCAATGTACAATTCGAAACATGTTGCTTGAAGGAAGCCAATGCCTAGTCAAAACTTTGTGAATCGAAGCAAGCTTGCTTTTCTTCAATTTGTCAAAATCTGCCAAATACTCCTTTTGATCAATCATGTAGCCTGAACCATATTATGAATTTAACATAGTTACCTGCATATACACACCCTTTTTGTATGCTTTGCACTTGTGCAAACTTGAGCTTTTGAAAATCTTTGTGAGGAATGTCTTGAGAAAAGAGAGGGCAAATTTTTGGGTACAACACAACTGTATTGGACAAAAAGTCAATTATGGTCAACATACAGTCAAACCTCAATATTTTTGGTCAAAATCAAGATTCCAAAGTCATATTCATTATTTGATCCAGGTTTGATTATGATTCATCAAGAAAATTCTCAAACCATCAAAAGTCAAAGGTTGCCAAATTAGAGTTTTCTTAAGAAGAAGTCAACTAAACTTTGACCAAGCATAACTTTCACATGCTTCATTAGATTTTCCTCAACCAAAGCTAATTTTGAAAGAAATTCAATTCTCTACAACTTTGACTCTCTAAGATGAAGCCCAAAAAATGCTTCATTTGAGAGATATGGGCCAAAACATTATAGGTCATTTCAAAAGTCAACAAAAAGACACTTTTTGTCAAGGCAAGTTACATTAAGATAAATTCTTCAAATGCAAAAATGATAAATAAAGAGATTGTAGAGAACATATTGGGCTTTCCAAAAAGTCGTAGATCACTTTTAAATGATAACAATTGAGAGAGTTATGATTAGTGCAAGTTGGGAAATTTTGAGCAAATGCATGAAACCAAAAGTGATCAAACTTGAATTTTTGGGCTAATGGGATATTGTTTCAAGGTCCATGTGTGTAATATACTTCATAGTGAACCTCAGATCTCATTCACACACCCCTTGGGGTTTTAATTTTTTTTATTTTTTATTTTTATTTATTTAAAATTCAAAGTAAATGAAATAAAACAAGCCTTCTTATAAAGGTCCAAGCCCATTCCTTGGTTGACCTAATTTCCTCATTATATATTCTCATCAATTCAGACAAGCATACACATGAACCCTTGCACAAAAACACCTCCCCAAAATTCCAAAAATATCAAAGAACTAGGTAAAATTGTAAACCCTAATTGCAGCCACTCTCAAGGCAAATCAACCTTGTCATTCACTTCCTTAAGCATTATATGGTAAGTAGGGATCGATTGTGATGATCCAAGAGGTCTGAAATGCATGGACACGTATTTTCGGTTCTATATTCTTGCATGAATTCATATTCTGTATTTCTTTGTGTATTAATGCATACTAACATCTCTAATGCGTTTATGAGGTTCAATAATGCAGGAATAACCCATCGTGTGAGCCCCATGATGGTTAAATCATGAACTGCCATGCTTACACTAATCCATGTTATCTTCTTCATATCTTACAAACCAGCGCAATTTGGCCAAAAATAATCATCCCATTGTACTCAAAAGCCTTGATTTAGGGGGTAAGGGTTCTTTTTATGCATTAATGGGTGTTATTTCGCAGGGACCACAAATGAACTCGCCAGAGAAGACGACCGGAGCTAGGGTTTCAGCGCCTCTTCGATCCAGCAATAGTTTTATAATATAATTGTTTTGTTTCAGTTATGTCATCGGATGTACATCCACCCCAGTGGCGAGAGAGAGCGCGTTAAGGCATTACTACACCAGGGGGTGGGTTCGATCCTTTCCTTTTGGTATTTTGGGATTTTTTTCCATTTTTTTCTTCATATTTTGCAGGTTTTGTTACATAGTGCATTGATCATGTTCTACTAACACTAAAGCGTGCCTGGCGCTATGGTAAAGCGCATGCCTAAAGAAGCTAAAGGCGTGGGTTCAACACTCACCCCTGGCAATTGTATTGTTTTTTTTTTACTTTCTAACCCTTTTCTTTGTTTTTCCCTTAATTTCTCCCTTAAACCCTAATTTCACCTAACTATAAAACCAAAAACCCTTTTTTACAAACCTAAAATAATTAATTTTTTGTAAACCCTAAAAATAATTAGGTTTTAGGTTTTTTATCATTAATTTTTTTTAATTAATTTAATTAATCAATTTTTAAAATTAAAATTAATTAGTTTTTTAGGTTTCTTTAATCACCGTCAAATAACCTTTTTTCATAAAAAACATCAAAAACATTTCTTTTTCCTTCGATTCTATTTTTATTTTACATTTTAGATTGACTGTGCTTTCGCGAATATAATTTTTATTTCTCGCATTTCTTTTTTCATTATTATAAAAGTGTTTATGGGTTGTAATAGCTTATTATTTTCTTTTCCGCTTTATTATTATGTATCTATCCCGAAACATTGTAATAGTTTAAGTTTATATTTTATGCCTTCCCTTTCCGCATCTTACTTTTTTATATTCTACATTACTACTTAGTAACTAGGGTTGTATGGAAAAACTAAAACGAGTCGTTATAAAACCCTGACTGCAAAGATAAAATTACTGAATTGAATACATTTTCACACTTGCACCTCTAGGGTAACCTCCCTTGTTGCCTTTCGGAATACAAACAGTCATGTCCCTCGAAAGTGGGGACGCTTTAGCAAATTCCCTCGAATCAAAGATCATAGACCCTCGATGACCCTTTCGACATTGCCTTTCGGTAAATGATCTAATCCCTTATGAAAATTGTTAAAGCACCCTTACCAGTTACCTTCAATGATTGTACGATGACCATATACTGTCTGTTCACATCCAACGATAGGGCTTCCTATTAACTAATGGTACGTATAGCACTATCTAAAGAAGGAGGAAAAATATAAGAACGACCTTGAGTAGGGTAGAACTCCTAATCGCTTGCTCACAAAGATCTTTGAAACAAAAAACATTTCACAAAAATACTTTCAAAATATTGTCAAACAAACACTTTGTACGCATTCTCGAGGACAGATACGAGAATCATTACAAAGTTTCACCTTATATTGGCAACCTTTCAAAACATTTTTCAAACACACAACACAAAGAAATTTTCAAAAGTGAGCTAAGTGATTAAGAGCCAGTAGGTAACTACGGATGAAAAGGGTGCTAACACCTTCCCTTTTCATAATCTACCCCCCGAACTCAAAATCTATCAAGGTCTTTCTTGTTCTTTTCACCCTTTCTTTATTGGATAAAAGAAAAGTCGATGGCGACTCTTACTATCCACAACATTTGCGATAGAATGCAAAACCAAGTCAGTTATCCCACCGTATTGCAGAACTGGCGACTCTGTTGCCGAATTGAAACTTAAAAAAGAGGGGTTACCTTAGATTTAGATCACTTTACTTAGAATTGTTTGTTTTGTTTTCTTTATATTTGGGGGTTGCTCGAGTTTATTTCTTGCAAAGATCCTACACTCGGATCTTGGGATATCTTAGGTAAGTAGAAATAGATCATGGAAACTGTACGGCATAAACCGATATGGTTGAATTCATGGCTACGTTAGTGTGACACTTTTGTTTGTACTGGTGCCCCTTGAGTCAATCGAGGAGAACATTAGGCTGTCGTGAGGTGTCATAAGCACTAACTGAGTTTTAGAACCTTAATTGACCCATCTTGGCCATTAGGAGGTAGTGAGATAGTCGGATTTGGTGCAGTCCAGAGTTGGTTGATACTCGATGCTACACTCATTAAGATTTGACTCGTGGGATGTTTTGGTGACAAATCAGTTGTTGTACTAAAATAAAACCTTTAAGAAAGATGCGTGATATGAGACTCATAGAACCTGGATACTTTTTAGGATAGGTTGAGCCAACTTAACTTCTATAGAAAGGGTACTTACCTACGAACCTCATCCAAGCCTTTAAACCTAAGGCTCTTGTGTGCTTTGTTTGTGTCTGCTATCTGTTCAAACATGACATCATGACATTGTAACATCACATTCACTAACCATTTCAAGGATCTCAGGGACCTGTGATGCAGGTTTATCATAAACCAGATTGTTAGCAAGGGGATTTATTTTCCTCTAACCGAATGCCGTCAAGCACCGGAGTACATTCCCTTGAGTCAAAGGATAGGATCCACTCGACATGGTGAGCTTGATTCTCATAGAAGGACATTCAAAGATGCAAAGCTTTTTATTCAAAGCTGCAACCAGACTCAACTTCTAACATTTCACTTTTGTCTATCCCGCGAGATCTTTTAAAACATTGCATATGCATACCACACACATCATATCATAGTAGGTATTTCCCAAGACATGTTTTCTCATCTTTTTGCTGTTTATTTCAGTAAAAGATGGCTCTCGAACAAACCCTCAAAGAAATGCAAGCTAAAAATGCTCAATTTCAACAAATGTTCTCGGACTTAGCCGACGGGCAAGAGTAGCTAAAGACCCTCATCACCAAAGAGAGGAAGAAAAAGACTAAGAAACTAGTCGTCATCCTTAATATGGGTAGAAGATTCAAAGTTCCGGTCAGGAGGGCTCTGGATTTTAAGGTCCCGTCAAATGAAGATGATAACCAAGAGGAAGATGATAAAAGTGTGAAAGCTGAGGAGAATAACAACCTAGATTCTGATGAAGAAGAGGCAGACTATTCAGATGAACAGTATCCTGATGATGACAAATACAAACAACTGGAAGATCGTCTCAATGCTATGGAGTGCCTGGGTTTGATCTCGGGAGTTGTAATTCCTCACAAATTCAAGGTCCCTACTTTCAAAGTATGACAATGTTTCTTGTCCTAAGCTCCATTTAAGGTCTTATGTCCGGAAGATTCAACCCCACACTGCTAAAAGGAAGTTATGGGTGCATTTATTTCAAGAAAGCTTGTCGGGAACACAACTAGAATGGTTCTATCAATTGGAAGGGACCAATGTACATACTTGGGAAGACTTGGTTGCTGCCTTTTACAAATAATACTAATACAATGCTGATCTTGCACTACCCGTGTGCAATTACAAAGTATGACAATGGGCTCGAACGAAGGCTTTGAGGAATATACCGAGAAATGGAGGGATCTAGATGGAAAGGTTTCAACCTCCTTTGTCTAACAGGGAGATGGTTGATATGTTCATGGGAACTCTGACAAGACCTTTCTTCAATCATTTAATCGAAAGCTCTTCATCTAGTTTCACTGAGCTGATACTGACTAGGGAACGGGTTGAAGGTGGAATCTAAAGCGTAAAGATTTAGGTGGTTGCATCTTCAAATACTGTGAAGACGTTCAACAGAAAGAAAGAAACTAATGCAATTTATGGCTAGAAGGATCGTGCTAGAAGTGATTGTAACCAGTATGTAGGAGCAGTGCTAATTTCTAATCCAGCTCTTGATAACCACATGATGGATTGCGCAGTAGTAACCACAAAAGGTATTCATCGTCTGATGGATAACCACATCATTGTAGTTAAGAAAACTCCCCCCGTGGAGAATTTATTTCAAGACTTGGAGCTGGAAGAGGTATCTGTAATTTCCAACACTCCTATCAGGATCACTTCAAGGATCCTGTAGAGATTACTGCCAAACCCAAAGTTTCTCCTCTGATAATCACTGCACCCGGACCTATCCCATACTCCCCTGACAAGGCTATCCCTTGGAATTATAGGGCCCACGTCTACTACCATGGTGTCAAGCAAGAACCATTGACTGCTAAAAATGAAGGTACTAAAGTTACATATCCCACTGTTGACAATATTGTTGGGACAAGTAAATTTACTAGAAGCGGAAGGGTTTTCTCTCCATAAATCTCTCTGAAGACTTTTGCCACACCAGTTCGTGTTACCATTACTGAGTCAATTATTGAGACTCAGGGCATATAACAAATCATAGAGCCTGCCCAGACGGAGGCACCTAAAGAAGTTATAGCTGAAGATACCTCCAAGCAGAAGTTGGAGGAGGTATTAAAAATTATCCAAAAAAGTGATTACAAGATTTTTGAACAGCTGGGGCAGACTCCCTCAAAGATCTCCATTTTATCCCTCTTATTATGCTCTGAAGCCTATGCCCAAGCTTTGGTGAAGTTCTTGAAATCTGCACATGTGGCACAAGAAATCTCTGCTGACCAATTTGAAAATTATGTTGCTAGCCTAACCACTGACAATGGGCTAGGCTTTTCCAATGTTGATTTAACTCCTAAAGAAAGAAACCACAACAAGGCATTGTATATCTCTATTGAATGCAGGGGCACTACTTTAGATCATGTGTTGATCGATATGGGTTCCTTGCTAAATTTTCTACCGAAGGGTGCTCTCGACAGGCTTGATTGTGAAGTGGTTATGATGAAACCCAGTGATATTATGGTGAGAGCCTTTGATGGTTCAAAAAGGATGGTGCATGAAGAGGTGGATCTTCCGATCAAAGTAGGTTTGCATGTATTTGACTCTACCTTCTATGTAATGGATATTCGACCGACATATTCCTGTTTACTTGGACACCCTTGGATTCATGGGGCAGGTTCTGTTACCTCTATGTTGCATTAAAAGCTGAAATATCTCGTGAAAGGAAAGTTTGTTATAGTTTATGGTGAAGAGAAGTATATGGTGAGTCACTTAAACTCATTCAAGTATGTTGAGATGGATGGAGAATTCATCGAAACCCACTTCCATACTTTTGAAGTTATTTCTTAGACGACTACTGTTACTGAAGACATTTCCGCTATTCCCAAGGTCAACAGGGTGACGCCCAGAATGGATTCTTTGAAGGATGCTAGAGTTGTAGTAGAAGGAGGTGGTTGTACTACTTAGGGTCAGCTTCCTGACATTCCTTACAAATCTGACAACTTTGGTTTGGGTTTCACTGTAGAGGCTCAGAGGGTTGTGTGTCGTTCCCGTACTAGAAGACCACAATTCCGCATCAGCAACAATGGAGTTAACACGGTAGAAGATGCTGATGGTGACTATGACCTAGACAACTGGATTTTTCCCACCATTGGCAACAGGCTCAGCAACTGGAAGACTGAAGACCTTATCTCAATCTCCTTTAGTCAGGAGTAAATTCTACCTTCTTTTTTGTTGCTTTCAAGTTTTGGTTATGTATTTTTAAAACAATAACTTTAAGCCTTGTGTCTTACCCGGGGCACAATGATTCATTTGTTAGGGTTGTCATTTCATTCACATATTTTCTTTCAATAAAACATTGGACGTTTTGCATTCAAATTTTTCGCTTTTTGTCTTTCTTTAATTTACTTTCAAAATATCTATGTGTTCTTACACACACCCACACAATAAATTGCAGATCCACATCCACTCTGGATCCCGTTGACAACAATTCTACTATTGCCACTTATGACTTTTAAAATCCGATCTACCAAGCCGAGGATGAAGGTAAGGAAGAGTGTGAAGCCCCTGGAGAACTTTCTAGACTATTAATGCAAGAGGAAAAGGCATTACAAACGCATGAAGAGACAGTTGAGGTTGTGAACTTGGGTACTGAAGAAGACAAAAAAGAAGTCAAGATAGGTGCCAATCTAGAAGGTAGTGTTAAGAACAAATTAATCCAGATGTTGCACGACTATGTTGAGATCTTTTATTGGTCATACGAAGACATGCCAGGGCTTAATACTCATATTGTGGTTCACCGTCTTCCGATGAAAGAAGGTTGTTCTCCAATAAAGCAGAAGGTTCGTCGGATGCGTCCCGAGATGTTCGAATAGATCAAGACTGAGGTTATGAGGCAATTCAACACATATTTCTTAGTTGTTACATCCTATCCGCAGTGGGTTACAAATGTGGTTCCAATACCTAAGAAATACGATAAAGTGCGTATGTGTGTGGACTATAGGGATCTGAATAGGGAAAGCGCCAAAGATGACATTTTACTTCCACATATTAATGTTCTGGTTGACAATACCGCTCAACATAAACTATTTTCCTTCATGGATGGTTCCTCGGGTTATAATCAGATCAAGATGGCATCTGAAGACATGGAGAAGACTACTTTTGCCACACAGTGGGGATTTTTCTGTTACAAGGTTATGCCTTTTGGTTTGAAGAACGCCGGCGCAACATATCAGCGTGCTATGGTAGCTTTGTTATGTGACATGATACATCACGAGATAGAAGTTTATATTAACGACATGATAACTAGATCTCATGTTGAAGAGGAACATATTGACCACTCACACAAGTTGTTTGAGATACTGAAGAAGTACAAGCTGAAGTTAAATTCGAACAAGTGCACCTTTAGGGTGAGATCCAGTAAGCTCTTGGGTTTCGTTGTCAGTTGTAAAGGTATTAAAGTTGATTCTTCTAAGGTTAAACCAATTCAATAAATGCTAGTTGCTCATACTGAGAAGGAAGTCAGAGGTTTACTGGGACGATTAAACTTCATTGCTAGATTCATTTCCCATTTGACCGCTACCTGTGAGCCGATCTTCAAGTTATTAAAGAAATATCAGGTAATAAATTGGAACGGTGATTGTCAGATAGCTTTCAACAAAATCAAGGAATACTTCCAGGAACCTTCAACTCTTATGTCATCGGTTGAAGGAAGACCTCTGGTCATGTACCTAATAGTGTTAGAGAACTCAATGGGGTGTGTACTGGGGAAACATGACGAGTCTGGTCGAAAAGGGCATGCAATAGACTACCTTAGCAAAAAGTTTACCTACTTTAAAACAAGATACTCATTTCTCGAGAAAACTTACTGCACTTTGGCATGGACTGCTCGCCGACTAAGACAATATATGTTGACTCATACTACCTTGTTTTTCTCTAAGATGGATCACATAAAATACATATTTGAGAAACCCGTTATCTCTGAAAGGATAGCCAGATGGAAAATGGTCTTAACAGAATACGACATTCAGTACACCACTCAGAAGGCAATCAAAGGAAGTGTACTGGCATATCATTTGGCTCATCAAGTTGTGGATGACTATCAATCTATGAATTTTGAGTTCCCGGATGAGAATATCATGCTAGTTACAGATTGTGAAGAACCTGGACCATATAAGGGACCTGAGCCAGGATCCCGAAGGACTATGGTTTTTGATGGAGCTTCTAACGCGCTTGGCAACAGAACTGGTGTTGTGATTATATCTCCCAAAGGTTGCCATACGATGTTCACCGTTATACTATGCTTTGATTGTACCAATGACATGGTCGAATATGAAGCGTGTATCATGGGTATCAAAGCTGCTATTGATTTGGGAATCAAGTTCTTAGATGTATATGGGGACTCAGCCCTAGTGATCAGTTAGATTAAAGGATAATGGGATATGAAGCATTCAAATCTCAATCCTTACCGAGAGCATGTGTTGACCTTAATTCCATAGTTCGAGGAAATAACTTTTGAACATATTCCACGAGAAGAAAATCAGTTGGCAGACGCATTAGCTACCATGTCATCTATGTTCAAATTTAGATGGGACAATGAAGCTCCTCGAATTACCATTTTAAAGACTAGACGAACCGACACATTGCTACGAGGTTGATACTGATGGAGTAGAGGAAAAAGCTTGGTACCACGAAGTGAAAAGATACCTCGAGGCTCAAGAGTAACCCGAGGGGGAATCCATCAATGACAAGAAATTTCTACGGAGGTTCTCTACCAAGTTCTTCATGAGCAACAAAATTCTATACAAGCGCAACCGAGATTCGACTATGCTTCGTTGTGTGGACAAAAGGGAAGCTAAGAAGATTATGGAAGATATGCATGAAGGGATATTTGGTACTCATTCCAGCGGGCATATGATGGCTAAGAAGATTCTGAGAGAAGGTTACTATTGGTCGAACATGGAAACTGATTGGCATCACCATTCAAGAACTTGTCACAAATGCCAGATTTATGCTGACAAAGTACATGTGCCTCTGGTTCCTCGGAATGTATTGACTTCTCCTTGGTCGTTTTCAATGTGGGGCATCGATATGATTGGAGAAATTAAGCCTAATGCTTCCAATGGGAACCACTTCATCCTAGTCGCCATCGATTATTTCATGAAGTGGGTTAAGGCAGCCTCATTTGCCTCTGTTACCAAGAGTGTTGTGGCTCGATTCATTAAGCATAACCTTATTTGTTGGTATGGCATCCCTGAAAGGATTATCACGAAAAATGGTACCAATCTCAACAACACTATGATCATGGAACTTTGCATGTAGTTCAAGATCAAACACCACAATTCGTCTTTGTACCGACCAAAGATGAATGGCATAGTGGAAGCCGCCAACAAGAACATCAAGAAGATCTTGTAGAAGATGACAGTGACATACAAAGATTGGTATAAGATATTACCATTTTCTCTTCATGGTTATCTCACTTTAGTACGTACATCAACTAGGGAAACCCAATTCTCTCTAGTCTACAGTATGGAAGTTGTCCTACCTGTCGAAGTCCAGATCCCTTCTCTGAGGATTATGAAAGATTCAGATTTAGATGAAGATGAGTGGATTCAGACTAGGTTGGACCAGATAAACCTGATTGATGAGAAAAGTCTTACGGTTGTCTATCATGGTCAGATGTATTAGAAGCGTATGATCAAAGCTTTCAGCAAGAAAGTCAAACATCGGCTATATTAGGATGATGACTTGGTAATAAAGCGCATCATCCTACCATAAGGTGATCCCAAGGGAAAATGGACTCCCACCTATGAAGGGCCATTTATAATCAAGAATATATTTTCTAGGGTGCTATGATACTTACCACCATGGACGGTGAAGATTTTCCACACCCCGTGAATGCTAACATAGTTAAAAAAATACTACGCATGAGAATGACCTGCTAGGTTGACTGGCCTAGGTAAAAATAAGAGTATCCTGGTGAACCAAAAGGGTTTGGGAAAAAATTAGGGATATATAGATAGATAGATAGATAGATAGATAGATAGAAGAATTATACACCTAACAAGTCGACAACCTGAAAAGGCGGCTTGGGTAAAAAAGGGTATCCCAGTGGACTGAAAACCGAAAGGGCGGACCTGGAAAAAGTTAGGTATTAAAGCGTACAAATATGTCCCATTCGATCACCTACTTAAAACAAGATTGGTTACCAACATAAAGTTCGAATGGTACAAATCAATTCAATCAACTTCTTCCGAAAGCAAGGGATGAGATGCTTGAAGATATAGGGTGATAGCAGAGTCGAAACTTGATAGGATCGTTTCCACATAGTTGTTTTTCTCAGTTTTACTTTTTACTCTTTTCATTTTACGATGATTTCCTCTTACTAGGATATATGTCTCTTTGTACAAAACCTCTTGTTTATAGGCAAACTATTAATACAATTTAATTTCAAAATTCAAATTTATTACTTTACCTTTACAAACTCATCCTCGACAAAGATACATTCCTCAGCAAATCTAATATGCCTTACGACAAAAATTGAGGCATCTTCTAGCAGTTTGCATGATCATCTCCCCCAGTAGGTCCCCCAGTGGATAAGGAAGGTTGATCATTTCCCCAGCATACGGTGGAAACTTCTTCAGCACAGTTTACAGGAATTTAATTCTCCAACAGACTTTATTACTCCAACATTGTAAAATACACTACATAATTCTATTCTCCAACAGGGTTTATTTCCCTAGCAGGGTTTATTTCTCCAACAGGGTTTATTTCTCCAACAGGGTTTATTTCCTCAACAAAGTTCATTTCTATGATTACTGCAAATCCTTGACAAAATTATCTTCTGCAGGTGTAGTCAAAATTGCTATTCTGAGAGAGTTGCTACGGAATCTGAAATTGGGCCAGATATCATTTAAGTTTGTCCTCCCTAGAAGAGTTGGTAGCCATATCAGAAACTCATCCAGACAATGCCTCAGAAGGTTATCCATCTCTTTTATCCCCAATCAGGGTATATAAGAACTAAATTACTAGTAGGGCGATGAACGGCCAATGCTCCTGAACTCTTATATCCCCAAGAGGAAGTCGAACGTCCCCAGTGGAATATCCTCAAACAGAAAGCAGGAATCCTCAGCATAGACATTCTAAACGAGATGGAAGATTCATATTATTCATTCTTAGCAACTTTTGTACCCCAAAATTTTCCCTCCCATATTCCTCAAGACATGTCAAGAATAATCTCCAAGTTGCTCAAGATGGCTCAAGAGTTGGACAGTCAAATCATCTCCTAAGGCAGTCAATTCAAAATTAGGGTTTTGTGTTGCATCAAAGTATTTACATCCAAATGACCTCAAGTTCTTCCCAATGTCCTAATATGTTCTCAAGTTCATCCATGTCAAATTTCAAGCCTTGCAGAGGAAGTTTGGTCAGTCAATTGCTCAAGAGGTCCAAAAATCGACTGTGTTAGGGCAAAAGTCAACTGTGACCTATGAACAGTCAAACCTCAAGATTTTTTGTCAACATTATCATTTTGAATGATAATTCATCATTTGATCAAGGGTTGATCATGATTCATCAAGGATTGCTCAAGATTCATCAAGATTCAAAAGTTGCTAAATTAGGGTCTTGTAGGAAAAGTCAACTCAAATTTGACCAAGCATAACTTTCTCATACTTTATGATAAATGACCCATACAAATCTCATTTTGAATAGTATGCAATCTACTACAATCCATATTCACATCCCAAGATCAAGAAATGCACTCACAAGAAGTTACAAATTTGGACATTATAGGTCATTTTTAAAAGTCAACAAAAACACCTTTTTTTCCCAAAGCTTATAACTTGAGAATGGAATATCAAAATGAGATGAGACCAAAAGGGTTGTCTAGAGGACATCTCAAGGTTTCTAAAAAGTTCAAGAACACCTCCAAAAGTTAAAAATTGAAGAAGTTATGCATTGTTGAAGTTGGGCATTTTTCCAAAATTGCCAAATATCAATTATCCCCAAAACTTCAAATTTTGCCAAAAGGGCCCACTTTTTTCCACTTGATTTGATCTTGTCACACTCCACACGTGTCCTATATTCAGTCTCATGTCCATTTATTAATTTTTCTATTTTATTTGATTTTTATTGAATTAATTCATTTTAAATCAATTTAAATCCAAATAAAATCTAAACATTGATAACTTGGTATCTTTTTGATTGATACAGGTTTCAATTATCATTATGTACACAATCAAACTCGTATCAAGCCATATCATGCACAAAATATTGGATTTGGAATGAAATTGGAAGCTTTTTAATGGAGGATCATATCATATCTCCAAGCATTGATTGGCAAGGATTCAAAGCCCAAAATTTGACCTAATTCATTCCATTATACTTATACAAGCTAAAGGCACGAAAATCAGAACTAAGAGGCTGCAAAATCACAAGAACACAACTTGAAAATTGGTCAAAAAAGTTGGAAACTGAAATCACATCTAGAGGTTGATTCAAAGCAAAAACTCAACGTAGACTTCTTGCTGGACATCCATTGAACCTGTAGCGATCAAAAGCCAAGCCATTCGTCACCTAAAACGCACTGTAAGTCTCCCTAAACGCGACCATGTATTTGAAAACGCATCCTCTTATTCTTGCATCTTTTTGCCAAAATCTTTGCACAATCATGCTAATCGGTCCATTTAGAGACTTTTTGCATTAACCAATTGAGTTTTCATGGCCTGTAATGCCATACCCGAAACTAGGGTTTTTGGTTCTTGTTTTTAGGTGTTTGAGTTTCAGGTAAAATTGAGGCAAATAATGGACATGGATGAATTCAGGAGGGAGAGACGAAGCGAACCATGGTCTTAGAATCAATTTCTATGGCCTGCAATTGATTTTAGAATGAACCTAGGGATTTAGCTGCTGATAAAAATCCGCAGGTAAATAACTAGGTTGTAACGAAGAAGATGACAACGTGGCCCTTTCCCATTCGTGGATTCAAATCTCGCGCCTTATTTTTTTGTTTTCTGGCATTTATTTGTTTTTTCCATATTATATTTGATTTCCAATATTATAACAATTGAGTACATTGGTTGAGTGGCAAGGCGAGCGTCCAGAATCTAATGGGACCTGGGTTCGAATCCCAGGTCCCCCAAATGCATTTGTTTTATGTTTCAACAGGTGATTCCATGCAATGTCCAAAGCGTAGCACACCATACACCTTCAAATCTCCAGATGCTAGATGGCCTTCAGGCCAAATCTGATGGTCAGAATTGAAGGTGCATCCTATTGCCCAGTCAACGTGCCATGGATAATCTGGAAAGTCAACCAGGCTTGCATACCAATGGGCTTCTAAATTGCTGATCTCACACCCTTGATTTGGGCCCAGCACCCCCCTTTTGGTTATTTCTTTTCTTTTCATTTTATTTATTTATTTGTTTTATATTATTATTTTTATTATTTAAACTAACCAATTATTTTTTTTCCTTAATAAAATCAAAAATCAAAAAAATATATTTTACTTATTAAAATTAAAATCATCACTTTATTTTTGTGAATAAATTAATTTAATTAACTTAGTTTAATTAGGTATAATTTCAACATTTTTTGCAATAATTAAAATTAATGTAGAATACTAGGTTTTTACTAATTTTGACCAAATTTACTTTATTTCTTTAAATATCCAAAAATCCAAAAATATATCTTTTATTAATTAATTATTTATTTATTCAATTAACTTAGATCTAATTTCTTTTTAATTCAAAAACACCAAAAAAAAATCTTTCTTTAAATCAAAAAAAGGGTCAAAACCCTAAAAAATGCATTCGATTTAATTTTTCGCGCGCGATTCATTTTACCATTATTGTAATTGTTTCCCGGTATGTAATAGCTTTTAATTAGGATTTTTATTTTATCGCTTTATTTTATTTTCCGCATTTTAAATTAAAGGGTTGTTTTTGGATGTAAATTCCCGACGCCTTGTAATAGCTTAGATTTAATTTCCGCAATTTAAATTCCGCAACTATACACTGTTAGATGTTTGATAATAGGGAATGCATGACAAGATCGAATCTTTAAACCTAAAATCAACATAGCTCACTCATGACATGTACAAAGATAAAATTAACCGAAATAACACACTCGCACATGCGCACTCTTAGGGTACACCTCACTTGGTTGCCTTCGAACATGGTCATTGAGTATAGGAAGTTTTAGAGGTCGCCCTCTTGTCCAAAGATCATAGTTGCCTCGAAACAGTTGCCTCGGAAAAAAATGATCTAAGACATTAGGGTTACCGCTAAGGCATCCTGACATTGCTTTAGTGACCATACGTCCCTTAATCGAATTGACCCTTAAACTCCAACGACGGTGCTACCTACTCATTCATAGTGGGATAGCATTGTCTAAAGGACATTTGCATAGTTTGATTCCTTTTTCGAGTAGGTAGATAGTTCTTAAGTACTTGCTCTCTTCAAAACAAAATAAAACTTTTCGCACTTACACCTTTCAAACAAAACTCTTTTCAAACCCACAAACACAAAGAAAAGCAATTTGGAAAACACTTTGAGCAAGTACCTAATAGCCCGTGGATAACCACTGATTGAAAGGGTGCTAACACCTTCCCTTTCTATAATCTACCCCCCCGGACCCGAGAAACATCTCGAAAAAGGAATTTTTCTGTGCTTTTTTCCTTTCCTTGTTGGATAAAATAAAAGACGGTGGCAACTCTTGCTTACCGCGACATTTTGCGAAAACAAACGCAAAACGCGAACCAGCATTCCAAAACAGTCAGTTCTCTTCCCACCATATCACAGAACTGGAGACTCTGCTGGGGATGCTTAATAAGTGGGGTGTACCTTAGGATTAGATCATTGTGTTTTAAATTGTTTGCTTTGTATGCTTTATATTTGTGGGCTTGTATCGGAGTTACTATAGATCCTAACCCGGATCTGGGGGATACCCTTTAGGTAAGTAGCAATAAACTGTGAGGGAACTGTACGGCGTAGACCGATATGGTTGAAGCAGTATCTACGTTGGTATGGTACTTTAGTGTGTACCGATATCCCTTGTGTTGGAACGAGGAGAATATGGGTCTTCTAAGGGGTCATTAAGCACCAACTGACCGTAGAACCTTTAAATTGACCAACTTGCCCATAGAACAGTAGCAGTATGCTACACTCATTGATACCAAACTCTTGCGATGATTCCGGCCGCAAGAAAAGGTTGCTAAATTGGAATTATGACCGATTGAGGGTGGTCAGTGATATTGAGATCCTTTAGAACCCGATTACTATTTTTAGGACAGGTTGAACCAACTAAACTGAAAGAGGGTAATACCTAAACTCCATGCCAGCCTAAACTTAAGGATGTTTGTGTGACTTGTGTGCCTTCAAACTTGAACTACTTGCACATTCTTGTTATCTGACAACATGAGTTCCTTGCAGGTTTTTTTTACAGTCCTTATCCAATAATTTGGATTTATTGTAGGGTTTACTTACATCACTTCACACTTTTGCTTAAACGCATAGCATACACATCATAACATCATGCCTTAACATTTCCTTAACCATTTCGAGGATCTCAAGGGTTTGTGATGCAGGTTATGGTAAATCAAATGTCTAGCAAGGGGCAAAGGGGATTTATTTTCCTCTAGCCAAGGTTGTCTAGAAATCAAAACACAATAACTTGAGTCAGGAGCTATAACCCACTCGATATGGTGAGCTTAACTCTTGAAGAAGGACTCTTAACAACATGAAGTTTCTTCAATCAAAGCTGCAAAATTCAAATTCTAACAAGTTTCTTGTTTACCCCGCGGGATCCTTGAAAACGTTGCATACATACATATCATTGCATAACAGGTCTCCCAGTACAGGTCTCTCATGTTCTCGCTGTTTATTTCAGCAATGGCTTTCCAATAAGACAACCAAGGTCTTCAAACTCAAGAAGCTCGATTCAGGGATGTATTCCTAAACCTATCCAAGGGGCAGGAAGTGTTGAAAACACTCCTCGTCGGGAACTTGGTCAAGAAAAGTCCTGAAGACAATAAGGACGAACGGCTGGAACAACTGCAAGCTGAGTTCAGTGCCATGAAAACCCAGATGCTGGGGCAGATGGCTCTTATCCAAGGCTTAGCTCGGGAACAAGAAGAGCTGAGAACCATTATCAACCAGCTTCATCAAGACAAATACAACAACATGAAGCAAACAGTCAAGGCCGGGGACCAAGTCATTAATCAACTTTCGAGAAGTCAAAGGTTTGGTTTGATGAAGAATAGACCTCTCCAAGTTGCTACTACCTCAAGGGTCCAACAACAACCTTGCCATAAACAACGGGTTGATCAGAGTAAGCCAAATATGCCCAAGAGGCGGTTTACCAAGCTCAACATGCCGTTGTCTCAAGCTTTACAACACCTGTTGAGATTGAATCTGGTGACGTTAAGGGACCCTCCTAAGAATCCCAACATAGCCTCCCCAAGGTACAATCCTGATGCAAGGTGTGCATATCACTCCAACAGCCCGGGGCATGATACTAACATCTGTTGGGAATTGAGCAACAAAATTCAAGACCTGATTGATGAAGGAGCATTAGAACTCACACAAGACGGTCAAATTGAATTCTTTTGCCATCCCCCCAAGGTTCTCCATTTGAAGTGACAAGTACTAAGACGAGAAGACTTTTTGTTCATTAGAATTTTCAAGTTGTAATTTTCTTTTGATTGTTCGAACATTTATTCATGTCAAAATTTGTTACTTTATCAATGCATTGCATATGTCTGTTTTGAATCAATCCATTCGTATTTCACTATATTCAAATTGCTTTCATTTTTTTTGTGATGATCAACTCTCGATTAAAAAATTCTAATCCTTTAGAGGGAGGATGACGAAAATGATATCAAAATCTCTACAGTATGCTTTTGAGTAGACCCCGCTGACGAGGTACATGCATTGTTTCAAATCCTAAATAGTGGAGTTATAAGGAAGATAATCCCTAGTCAACCCCTTTGAGCCAAAGAAGTTGGAGTTTTTTCTTTTCACAAATTAAAACCCTTAATTATAACCTGGGGCAGGGTAGTTTTCTCAGTTGATCCAGGTGCACAATGAATGGCATCAAAGAAGTCCTTCTGAAACAAAAGATGGTGTTGGTTCCGTATAATCGTAAGATAGGCAGTCATTATCTCTCAAAATAAAAGCCCAATAAGTCAAAACCTGTGAAGGAGACTTAAGAAAAAATGGGGCATCCCGCTGACTGTAATCACAAAAAGAAACAGTTCATGCAAAAAACAGGGATAATAAAAACCAAAAGGGAAGAGATCCTACAAACTCTCAACAAAATGACTGCCTAAATTGTCAGTATCCGAACCATCACTGGTATATCAGAGCAAAGACTCAAACAAGATCTAATGCACGATTAGCTGAGTTTAGGATCAAAGAACATCACGAAGAACGGGTGGGTCTAAATAAAATTTGAGCCTTTATCCTTTGTTTCTTAAACCGTGAACCAGACCACGTTATAACCC
The DNA here is from genome assembly GCA_948472305.1 of Vicia faba. NCBI lineage: Eukaryota > Viridiplantae > Streptophyta > Magnoliopsida > Fabales > Fabaceae > Vicia > Vicia faba. The sequence goes on along the minus strand of OX451735.1, from coordinate 1,322,521,359 downwards.
TTAAAAAGTCCTAGCTGAAGCATGGGTTAGTACGAAAGCATATTGTTACAAAAGATATCCTGACTCCTGTAGGGCTTGCTGTAAATCCTGAGTTGACGTCACATTTTACAAAATTTTACTATCTTACTGAAAAAATGCATTTCGAAAACTTCAAGACAGACATAAGCTTTGCATTCTTAAAATAACATTGTTTGCATATGACTATTTGTTCAAACAGCAGAGAAATTCGCACGACGAATATCTAGTGAACAAAAAAAAACCTTTTCAATAAAAAGGGTCACCTCAAGTGGAAAAAACACCTCCAACCAAGGGGCACGGCATGAGCATTGTCCATCATCTGGGGCAGTTAAGACAAGATTCAAGGAATCTCTCAAAGATGCCAAATAGCCAGGGGAAAATCTCCATCTTAATCGCTTGGGGAATTAGACATGGATTCCAGCAACAAATCTTGCGTGATCAAACAAACATCTTCTGGTTGTATGGCAACACAACACTACCGACAGTGACACCTCCCTACATCCTTAGAGCGTGGACATAGTAAAAAAGTACTACGCATAATCAAAGACCCGCTAGGTTGACTGACCTAGGCAAAAATAAGGGCTTCCCGGCGAACCAAAAGGTTTCAGGCAAAAATAAGGGATGAAAATGAAAATCTGTACACCTGGCAAGTCGAAAACCTGAAAAGGCGGCTTGGGCAAAAAAGGGTATCCCGGTGGACTGAAAATCCGAAAGGGCGGTCCCGGCAAAAATTAGGGATCAAAGCGTATGACTATGTCCCGTCATCTTGTCACTAGTCTACCAGAAGAAGACTTGTCATTTCAATCGAAAGATACCAAGCACCTCATAGGTTGGGATAATACTCGATCCACAAGGCCTCCGCAGGCACCTTCTCCCGCAGATACAGGGGCAGAAAAGTCTCGATGCAAAGCCATCGTCATATCCTCGGCATGCGTCCCAGTAACATTCACTCTCCGCAAAGTAGGAAAAGACAGTAATGATAGCTCTCCCCAGCTGAGACTTGCAACTGTGAATGAGTCGATAATATTCTCCCCAAGCAGAGTTTATCTACCATCAACACTGAAAAGGCTTAATATCCCCAGCAGTCTTAATATTCCCCAGCGGAGTATAAGAATATTCCCCGGCAGAATACAAGATACCCCCCAGTGGAGTCAATATTTCCCCAGCACGGTCTGAAAAAAAGGCTTCCCCGACGGAGTTGAATCATCATCCCCAGTAGACTCTGGAAGTTTATCCCCAACGGAGTACAATGATACATCTCCCCAGTAGACTCTGGAAGTTTATCCCCAACGGAGTACAATGATACATCTCCCCAGCCGAGTTCAAAGGATCATTCCCAGCCAAATTCAAAGGATTATCCCCACAAGAGTCTAACAGGGTTATCCCCATCAAGTTGCAACCGAAAGATCATCCCCAGCGAAGTTCTTTCCTTTCACAAACAGGAATTAAATCCTCAGCAGATTCAATATCACCAACAATGGTAATCCATCCCTAGCGGAGTTTATCAGTGGAATCCCCAGCGGAGTTTATCGTTGAAATCCCCAGCGGAGTTTATCAGCGGAATCCCCAGTGGAGTTTATCGTTAAAATCCTCAGTAGAGCATCTCTTCCCCACAGAGTAATCTCCTCATCAGTTTATTCCCCAACGGAGTTCTCTTATCTTGCAGGTTTATTCCCGCAATCACCTTCATTCACCATCCCCAGCGGAAACGAAAAATTCAACTCTATTCTCCAGCAGCTCCGGGATTTATTTTCCCCAGCCAAAACATTACATTTTCATACATCATAATACATGCATATACGCATCATACAATACAATCTCATTTATGTTGAGAACATCATTGCTTGATCCATATCATGCATTGCATATGACTGACCTTTACCTTTCAGGAAAGACCCAGTTAAGTTCTCAGCTATGTCAAAGGAGACAAGACTAGTTAAATCGATTCCTAAAGATTTTTCTGATACCAAGCCAGTCAAAGGAGACAAGACCAGTTAAATCGATTCCTAAAGATTTTTCTGAGGCCAACCCAGTCAAAAGAGACAAAACCAGTTAAATCAATTCCTAAATATTTTTCTGAGGCCAATCCAGTCAAAGGAGACAAGACCAGTTAAATTGATTCCTAAAGATTTTTTTGATGCCAATTCATTCAAAAGAGACAAAACTAGTTAAATCGATTCCTAAAGATTTTTCTGAGGCCAATTCAGTCAAAAGAGACAAAACCAGTTAAATCGATTCCTAAAGATTTTTCTGAGGCCAACCCAGTCAAAAGAGACAAAACCAGTTAAATCGATTCCTAAAGATTTTTATGATGTCAACCCAGTCAAAAGAGATAAGACCAGTTAAATCGATTCCTAAAGATTTTTCTGATAACAATCCAGTCAAAAGAGACAAAACCAGTTAAATTGATTCCTAAAGATTTTTCTGATGCCAATTCAGTCAAAAAGAGACAAGACCAGTTAAATCGATTCCTAAAGATTTTTCTGATGCCAATCTAGTCAAAGGAGACAAAACCAGTTAAATCGATTCCTAAAGATTTTTCTGAGGCCAATTCAGTCAAAAGAGACAAGACCAGTTAAATCGATTCCTAAAGATTTTTCTGATGCCAATTCAGTCAAAAGAGACAAGACCAGTTAAATCGATTCCTAAAGATTTTTCTGATGCCAATTAAGTCAAAGAAGACAATCCAGTCAAAGAAGACAAAACCTCCTCTGGTCCATTTAAATCGATTCCTAAATATTTTTCTGATGCCAATCCAGTCAAAGAAGACAATCCAGTCAAAGAAGACAATCCAGTCAAAGAAGACAATCCAGTCAAAGAAGACAATCCAGTCAAAGAAGACAAAACCCCCTCTAGACCAGTTAAATCGATTCCTAAAGATTTTCCTGATGCCCATCCAGTCAAAGAAGACAAGACCTCCTCCGGTTCAGTCAGATCGCCGACAAGATCTCCCTGATTCGTATTGCAGTTGAAGTTCAGACCACCTACCAACAGTCTCCAAATGGCATCTGTAAGCCCATTCCCGACATCACAATGTTGATACCACTTCATGCGAGTGCAAATTTCTGGGCACTCTAGTGTTTAATCATCTTCCACCTTCGGATCACGAAAGGCCCGAAAGCCAATCTATATCCTCAGGTTTAAGAAAATTGAATAGGGGCAATTGTTGTACCCCAAAATTTTCCCTACCATATTCCTCAAGACATGTCAAGAATAATCTCCAAGTTGCTCAAGATGGCTCAAGAGTTGGACAATCAAATCATCTCCTAAGGCAGTCAATTCAAAATTAGGGTTTTGTGTTGCATCAAAGTACTTACATCCAAATGAAATAAAGTTCTTCCCAATGTCCTAATATGTTCTCAATTTCATCCATGTCAAATTTCAAGCCTTGCAGAGGAAGTTTGGTCAGTCAATTGCTCATGAGGTCCAAAAATCGACTATGCTAGGGCAAAAGTCAACTGTTACCTATGAACAGTCAAACCTCAAGATTTTTTGTCAACATTCTCATTTTTAAGGATAATTCATCATTTTATCAAGGTTTGATCATGATTCATCAAGTATTGCTCAAGATTCATCAAGATTCAAAAGTTGCTAAATTAGGGTCTTGTAGGAAAAGTCAACTCAAATTTGACCAAGCATAACTTTCTAATACTTTATGAGAAATGACCCATACAAAGCTCATTTTGAAGAGGATTCAATCTCCTACAATACATCTTCACACCCCAAGATCAAGAAATGCACTCACAAGAAGTTACAAATTTGGACATTATAGGTCATTTTTGAAAGTCAACAAAAACACCTTTTTTTACAAAGCTTATAACTTGAGCATGGAATATCAAAATGCGATGATACCAAAAGGGTTGGATATAGGACATCTCAAGGTTTCTAAATAGTCCAAGAACACCTCCAAAAGTTAAAAATTGAAGAAGTTATGCATTGTTGAAGTTGAGCATTTTTCCAAAATTGCAAAAAGTCAACTATCCCCAAAACATCAAATTTTTCCAAAAGGGCCCACTTTTTCCACTTGATTTGATCTTGTCACACTCCACACGTGTCCTATATTCAGTCTCATGTCCATTTATTAATTTTTCTATTTTATTTGATTTTTATTGAATTAATTCATTTTAAATCAATTTAAATCCAAATAAAATCTAAACATTGATAACTTGGTATCTTTTTGATTGATACAGGTTTCAATTATCATCATGTACACAACCAAACTCGTATCAAGCCATATCATGCACAAAATATTGGATTTGGAATGAAATTGGAAGCTTTTTAATGGAGGATCATATCATATCTCCATGCATTGATTGGCAAGGATTCAAAGCCCAAAATTTGACCTAATTCATTCCATTATACTTATACAAGCTAAACGCACGAAAATCAGCACTAAGAGGCTGCAAAATCACAAGAACACAACTTAAAAATTGGTCAAAAAAGTTGGAAACTGAAATCACATCTAGAGGTCAATTCAAAGCAAAAACTCAACGTAGACTTCTTGCTGGACATCCATTGAACCTGTAGCGATCAAAATCCAAGCCATTCGTCACCTAAAACGCACTGCAAGTCTCCCTAAACGCGACCCTGTATTTGAAAACGCATCCTCTTATTCTTGCATCTTTTTTGCCAAAATCTTTGTACAATCATGTTAATCGGTCCATTTAGAGACTTTCTGCATTAACCAATTGAGTTTTCATGGCCTGTAATGCCATACCCGAAACTAGGGTTTTTGGTTCTTGTTTTTAGGCGTTTGAGTTTCAGGCAAAATTGAGGCAAATAATGGACATGGATGAATTCAGGAGGGATAGACGAAGCGAACCATGGTATTAGAATCAATTTCTATGGCCTGCAATTGATTTTAGAATGAACCTAGGGATTTAGCTGCGGATAAAAGCCGCGGGTAAATAACCAGGTTGTAACAAAGAAGATGACAACATGGCCCTTTCCCATTCGTGGATTCAAATCTCGCGCCTTATTTTTTTGATTTCTGGCATTTATTTGTTTTTTCCATATTATATTTGATTTCCAATATTATAACAATTGAGTACATTGGTTGAGTGGCAAGGCGAGCGTCCAGAATCTAATGGGACCTGGGTTCGAATCCCAGGTCCCTCAAATGCATTTGTTTTATGTTTCAACAGGTGATTCCATGCAATGTCCAAAGCGTAGCACACCATACACCTTCAGATCTCTAGATGCCATATGGCCTTCAGGCTAAATCTGATGGTCAGAATTGAAGGTGCGTCCTATTGCCCAGTCAACGTGCCATGGATAATCTGGAAAGTCAACCAGGCTTGCATACCAATGGGCTTCTAAATTGCTGATCTCACCCCCTTGATTTGGGCCCAGCACCCCCCTTTTGGTTATTTCTTTTCTTTTCATTTTATTTATTTATTTGTTTTATATTATTATTTTTATTATTTAAACTAACCAATTAATTTTTTTTCCTTAATAAAATCAAAAATCAAAAAAATATATTTTACTTATTAAAATTAAAATCATCACTTTATTTTTGTGAATAAATTAATTTAATTAACTTAGTTTAATTAGGTATAATTTCAACATTTTTTGCAATAATTAAAATTAATGTAGAATATTAGGTTTTTACTAATTTTGACCAAATTTACTTTATTTCTTTAAATATCCAAAAATCCAAAAATATCTCTTTTATTAATTAATTAATTATTTATTCAATTAACTTAGATCTAATTTCTTTTAAATTCAAAAACACCAAAAAAATTCTTTCTTTAAATCAAAAAAAGGGTCAAAACCCTAAAAAATGCATTCGATTTAATTTTTCGCGCGTGATTCATTTTACCATTATTGTAATTGTTTCGCGGTATGTAATAGCTTTTAATTAGGACTTTTATTTTATCGCTTTATTTTATTTTCCGCATTTTAAATTAAAGGGTTGTTTTTGGCGATGTAAATACCCGACGCCTTGTAATAGCTTAGATTTAATTTTCGCAATTTAAATTTCGCAACTATACACTGTTAGATGTTTGATAATAGGGAATGCATGACAAGATCGAATCTTTAAACCTAAAATCAACATAGCTCACTCATGACATGTACAAAGATAAAATTAACCGAAATAACACACTCGCACATGCGCACTCTTAGGGTACACCTCACTTGGTTGCCTTCGAACGTGGTCATTGAGTATAGGAAGTTTTAGAGGTCGCCCTCTTGTCCAAAGATCATAGTTTCCTCGAAACGGTTGCCTCAGAAAAAAATGATCTAAGACATTAGGGTTACCGCTAAGGCATCCTAACATTGCTTTAGTGACCACACGTCCCTTAATCGAATTGACCTTTAAACTCCAACGATGGTGCTACCTACTCATTCATAGTAGGATAGCATTGTCTAAAGGAAATTTGCACAGTTTGATTCCTTTTTTGAGTAGGTAGATAGTTCTTAAGTACTTGCTCTCTTCAAAACAAAATAAAACTTTTCGCACTTACAGCTTTCAAACAAAACTCTTTTCAAACCCACAAACACAAAGAAAAGCAATTTTGAAAACACTTTGAGCAAGTACCTAAGAGTCCGTGGATAACCACGGATAGAAAGGGTGCTAACACCTTCCCTTTCTATAATCTACCCCCCGGACCCGAGAAACATCTCGAAAAAGGAATTTTTCTGTGCTTTTTTCCTTTCCTTGTTGGATAAAATAAAAGACGGTGGCGACTCTTGCTTACCGCGACATTTTGCGAAAACAAATGCAAAACGCGAACCAGCATTCCAAAACAGTCAGTTCTCTTCCCATCGTATCATAGCAACAGTCAGGGATTTATTTTCCCATTCAAGGATGTTATACAAAGCTACCAATACGCTTCAACGACATCTTACATCCATATGTCATTTACAAATATCATGGCATATGCATATGAAACACATATAACACACTCTCATTTACTTTTAGAACATCATTACACAATGCATCACATACATCATGATATTTCATAAAGACTAACTTTGTCTTATCAGGTAAAATTCGTAAACAGGCGAATATCATCAAAAATTCTCAAACAGGTCAAAGATTAATTCCCAAAACAGGATAGAGCAACTATATATACGACCAGGCAGTATGAATTCCGGAAACATGACGGGTTTACCAACAAAAAAAGCAAGTTGGAGATTAATTCCCGAAATAAGATGGGGCAACTATTTGTATGACCAGACCCATATTAATTCCCGAAATAGGACACAGAAACTATTTGTATAACCAGGAAAGGACTAATTCCAGAAACCGTACGGGGCAACTATCTATGTGACCAGGTGGTATGAATTCTCGAAACAGGACGGGTTTACCAAATGAAAACGGATTGTAGGTTAATTCCCGAAGTAGGATGTGGCGACTATCTACATGACAAGCATCTCCCTCAGAGACTAAATCTGACAAGCATTTCCCTCTGATACTAAATTTGATAAGCATTTACCTCAGAGACTAAACCTGACAAGCAGCTACTTAAGCATTTTCCCTAGAGAGTCGTCTTGAAAAACATTCTTCAAATACAGTCGAGTGTAGACTCATTCTGATACTCCTATCAATAGTTACTTTAGATGGCATCTATAAGACCATCCCCGACGACACTATGTCACCTCTCCGAATGGCATCTTTAATCCCATTCAAGCAATATTATCAACCAACAGCGTTACTGCATGCACATGCAAGTACAAATTTATGGGCACTTAAGTGTCCAATCCTTTTCTACCCTCAGATCACGAATGGTGGACATGCCAATCTAACTCTTCAGGTTTAAGAAGATTGAACAGGGGCAGTTGTTGTAGCCCAAAATTTTCCCTCCCATTATTCAAGATATTCTTCTAGGGTTTTCATCTGCTCAAGGTTGCTCAAGAATTGATCAGACAATTATTTTCCTAAGCAATGGATCTACAACTAGGGTTTTGCATTTCTCAAGTAAAATTGAACCTATAATTCCTCAAGTGGATTTCATGGTTTCTCATATGTTCCTAAGAATGCTCATGCCAAATTTTAAGCCTTGCATCACAAGTTTTCTCAGTCAATTGCTCAGATGATTGAAAATCAACTGCATTGGACAAAAAGTCAATTATGGTCAACATATAGTTAAACCTCAAAATTTTTGGTCAAAATAAATATTTGGAAGTCATATTCATCATTTGATCAAGGGTTGATCATGATTCATCAATAAAATTCTCAAACCATCAAAAGTCAAAAGTTGCCAAATTAGGGTTTTCTTAAGGAGAAGTCAACTGAAATTTGACCAAGCATAACTTTCACTTGCTTCATCAAATTTTCCTCAACCAAAGCTCATTTTGAAGGAAACTCAATTCTCTACAACTTTGTATCTCTAAGCTCAAGCCCAAGAAATGCTTCATTTGAGAGATATGGGCCAAAACATTATAGGTCATTTCAAAAGTCAACAAAAAGACACTTTTTCTCAAGGAAACTTACATCAAGATAAAATATTCAAATGCAAAAATGATAAAAATATAGATTGTATAAGACATCTTTGGCTTTTTAAAAAGTCTCAGATCACCTTTAAACAATAAAAATTGAGAGAGTTATGATTGGTTCAAGTTGGGACATTTTGAGCAAATGCATGAAACCAAAAGTGACCAAACTTGAATTTTTGGGCTAATGGGTTATTGTTTCAAGGTCCATGTGTGTTATATACTTCACAGTGAACCTCAGATCTTATTCATACACCCCTTGGGTTTTTATTATTTTTATTTTTATTTTTATTTATTTAAAATTCAAAGTAAATGAAATAAAAACAAGGCTTCTTACAAAGGTCCAAGCTCATTCCTTGGTTGACCTAATTTCTTCATTATATATTCTCATCAATTCACACAAGCATACACATGAACCCTTGCACAAAAACACCTCTCCGAAATTCCAAAAATATCAAAGAACTAGGGCAACTAGTAAACCCTAATTGCAACCACTCTCAAGGCAAACCAACTTTGCCATTCACTTCCTTAAGCACTATAGGGTATGTATGGATCGATTGTGATGGTCCAAGAGGTCTGAAATGCATGGACACACATCACAAGTTCTATATTCTTGCATGAATTCATATTTTTGTCGTTCTTTGTGTATTAATGCATACTAACATCTCTAATGCGTTCCCGAGGTTCAATAATGGAGGAATAGCCCATTGTGTGAGCCCCATGATGGTTGAACCATGAACTGTCATGCTTACACTGATCCGTGTCATCTTCTTCATATCTCATAAACCAGCGCGATTTGGCAAAAAATAATAATCCCATTAAACTCACAAGGCTTGATTTAGGGGGGAATGTTTCTTTTTATGCATTAATGGGTGTTTTTTCGCAGGGACCACAAACGAACTCACCGAAGAAGACGACCGGAGCTAAGGCTCTAGCGCTTCTCCGGTCCAGGAAATGGTTTTATAATATGATTGTTTTTTTCCAGTTATTTCATCAAATGTACAGCCACCTCAGTGGCGAGAGAGCGTGCATTAAGGCATTACTACACTAGGGCGTGGGTCTGATCCCTGCCTTTTGGTGTTTTCTGATTTTTTCACTTTTTTTTCATATTTTGCAGGTTTTGTTATGTAGCGCGTTGATCTTGTTCTACTAACACCAAAGCATTCTTGGCGTAGTGGTAAAGTGCATGGCTGGGGAAGCAAAGGGCGTGGGTTCAACACCCACCCCTGGAAATTGTATTATTATTTTTACTTTCTAACCCTTTTCTTTGTTTTTTCCCTTAATTTTAATTTCTCCCTTAAACCCTAATTTCACCTAACCATAAAACCACAAACCCTTTTGTACAAACCTAAAATAATTGATTTTTTGTAAACCCAAAAAATAATTAGGTTTTAGGTTTTTTATCATTAATATTTTTTAATTAATTTAATTAATCAATTATTTTAAATTAAAATAAATTAGTTTTTTAGGTTTCTTTAATCACCGTTAAAATACCTTTTTCATAAAAAAACATCAAAAACATTTTTTTCATGCGATTCTATTTTTATTTTATATTTTCAGATCGATTGTGCTTTTGCGAATGTAATTTTTATTTCTGGCATTTCTTTTTTTTCATTATTATGTAAATGTTTACGGGTTAAAATAGCTTAGTATTTTCTTTTCCGCTTTACTATTATGTATCTATTCCGAAGTGTTGTAATAGTTTAGGTTTATATTTTCTGCCTTTACTTTCCTCATCTTACTTTTTATATTCTACATTACTGCTTAGTAACTATGGTTGTATGGAAATACTAAAATGAATCGTTAGAAAACCCTGACTGCAAAGATAAAATAACTGAATTGAATACATTTTCACACTCGCACCTCTAGGGTAACCTCCCTTTTTTCCTTTCAGAATAAAAACAATCATGTCCCTCAAAAGTGGGGACGCTTTAGAAAAGTCCCTTGAATCAAAGATCATATTCCCTCGATGACCCTTTCGATGTTGCCTTTCGGTAAATGATCTAGTCCCTTACAAAAATTGCTAAAGCGTCCTTACCAGTTGCCTTCAATGACTTTACAATAACCCTACGATGTCCCTTCACATCCAACGATAGGGCTTCCTACTAACTAATGGTACAAATAGAACTATCTAAATAAGGAGGAAAAATATAAGAACAACCTTGAGTGTGATAGAACTCCTAATCGCTTGATCACAAAGCTCTTTGAAACAAAAAAACATTTCACACAAACGCTTTCAAAATATTTTCAAACAAACACTTTGTACGCATTCTCGAGGAAAGATACGAGAATCATTACAAAGTTTCGCCTTACATTGGCAACCTTTCAAAACATTTTTCAAACACACAACACAAAGCAATTTTCAAAAAGTGAGCTAAGCGATTAAGAGCCCGTAGGTAACTACGGATGAAAAGTGTGCTAACACCCTACCTTTTCATAATATACCCCCCGAACTCAAAATCTATCAAGTTTTTTCCTGTTATTTTCACCCTTTCCTTATTTGATAAAAGAAAAGTCGGTGGCGACTCTTGCTATTCGCAACATTTGCGATAAAATGCAAAACCAAGTCAATTATTCCACGGTATTACAATAGGGATACCTACCAACTAGTGGTACATATAGCACTATCTCTAAAGGAGAATGAAAATAACAAGAACGATCTTGAGTGGGTTAAAAATTGTTAGTCGCTCGCTCACAATATTTTCTAAAAAAACATTTTTTACACATTACTTTCAAAATATTTTCTAAAACACTTTAGAAACGTTCTTGAGGACTGATACAAGAACCATTACAAAGATAGCTGTACTTTGGCTCTTCAAAATATTTTTCAAAACACATACACAAAAAAGAAAATTCTCAAAAGTAAGCTAGCGATTCAGAGCCCATAGATAACTACGGATGAAAAGGGTGCTAACACCTCCCCTTTTCACCTTTCCTAAATATTGGATAAAAGAAAAGTCGGTGGTGACTCTAGCTATTCACACATTTTGGATAAAAACCAAAAATTCAGTTCTCCCACCGTATTACACTAGGGTTAGAAGCGAAATTTATAGGAAATAGGGTTTTAATGTTTTATTAGGGGAACTCGCCACAATTTTAGTTGTATGCCTATGTATCCTCTTAGGAGGAATCAGAGTCTTAATTCGTAGTTCACAGTTGGTTGGTTTTTTTATGGCTTACGAAGATATTTGCATTTCCCGTGTACTTAGTCTAGGTGTGTGAATAACGGAGTTGGTTAGACGAAGCACACAGTCGATTTAAATATATTCGTAACCCTTTTTGAAAATTGATTGTGGAATTAATTTTATTTATGAAAATGATTGGCTGTTGGTTGAATATTTTTTATGTATTAATTGTAAAATATCTTATTAAATGCATGATCAAAAAAATTTTAATGCAATAAAATAATAAATATTGGATGAGTTTAGAAAAATAGATATTTGATTTAATATTAGTAATAAAATAATATATTAAAATATAAAAATAATTATAAATGAAATAATAAAATAAAATAATTAAAAATGCAAGGGGGTGCAAATAATGTTGGGCTAGCAAAACATGGGGGGTGTATAGAAGGGCCCTGAATTTGGATATTAAATTCAGGCCTAATGCAGGGGGGTGTTGGTTTGAATAAGTTAGCAAGACAGGGGGTGTGAGAAGTAGGGGCCCAAGTCCTGATTTTGAACTTGGCCCACTAGGCTGAAGGGGTGTGTTTTCTAACATGATAGAAAAAAAACAAGGGGGGGAGGTGTTTGGTAATGGGCTTGGTCCAAAGGTGCTTTGGGAAGTCTGCTTGGACAGCGTGTGGACGAGTACACTGTAATGTTATGGGTGTGCGTGTTTCTGAGAGTTTGATGGGGATCTTGCAGTGGTGATTAAAGGCGCGTGGTAACAGCAGTGAACTAATGCGCATTGGATCACACGACATAACATATTTGTTTTTTTACTCATTTTTTCATTTTCATTGTCTTTCCTCTCTCTTTCTGTCCCTTTTCTTATCTCTCTTCCCTCACCCATACAACAACAGAAACATTAAGAAAACCCTAGATAGCCGCTACTACAAACCTAATCCTCGATGGCGGTCGACCCCTAAACTCCATGATTAAACCCTATGCCCCTTGATTAATCCCAACACAACCCCAATTGTAACAACAATTAAAAGAAAATGCAAGAAGAAAAATAAAGCTAGGTTACCTGTGACTGTTCTTTGAGCCTGTCTTTCGTATCGTTCTCCTTCTGATCCCTCTTCTTCTGTGTTTGGACATGTACGGTGGTGACGGGAGCAACAGTAGCGAAACGATAGAGAGTTGAGGTTTTAGATGTTGAAATCCTAAGCGGTGGTAAACAAGAATTGGTGGCGGTGCAATGGAGTCTCCTCCTGCTCTGTTCTGCTTCAAGTTTTTCTTTCTGTACAACTTTCTCTTAAATTTCTTCCCCCTTTTATGTTTTCATTTTAGGTATTTATAGTATTTTTAGGGTTAGATGTTTTAGGAAATATTTTTATGAGTTTGTCATTACTTAGCCGAATTTAGGGAAATTAGGGATTTCTAGAAATTAGTTTTTATTTTGTTTGTAATTTGTTTGTATAAGATTTGATTAGTTCTTGATCTGTACTGATTCTGTTTGATTGAGTTGCGATTTGGTTTTGATTTGATTGTAATATACGATTCTGCAAATCTGGATGATTCAAAATAAAAGATATGTTTCTGTTTTAATTTGTACAGTACTTGATTTTTGGCTTTAAACAAGCGTTATTTTCTTTCAATTTGAACAGTGCCTGTTTGTTTTGTTTAAAGCATGCGCTTTTTTTGGACTTGGGCCTGGAAAATAGACCATACGATTAATAGCCTTAACTTTAGTTAATGTTTTTTCAGATAAAACAAACACCATTTTTTAATTAGTTTAAAATATAATGTTTTTAATAATAATACTTTAGAAACAAATGCAATTTATTTTAAAAATAAACAAAAACTGAAATGGGCCAAAATGGTTTTAATTATTGGGCCTTAAACGAAAACGGATTACTTTGGGCCTTTCTGATTTACAACATACACCCCCTTCCATAATTTACAACATACACAACTCATTAGAGAAAGTTATCCTTATTGGAGTTATGTAATGATTTTTTTTGAAAGAAAAGAGAATGTGGAGTTATACTGATCGAACCATGGTTAAACCTACAGATAAAAAGGATGAAGCAAAATATGCAAAAGAATTAAAAACATGGGATGTTAGTAATTCGAGGATCCTTACTTGGATTAATACTTCTGTTTCTCAGTCAATAGGTGTGCAACTAACAAAATATGATACTACTATGGAGGTGTGGGACCATTTCAAACGTTTGTATGCTCAACCTAATTTTGTAAAACGATATCAGTTGGAGAGTGATATTAGAATTCTCAAATAGAATAATATAACAATTCAGGAATTTTATTCAGCGATGAGTAATTTGATGAATTAGTTGGCTCTTATGGAATCAACTGAATTGAAAGTTTTCAAAGCGTACACATATCAAAAAGAAAAATAACGTTTGGTTCAATTTCTAATGGCACTTATAAATGATTTTGCGGGCATTTGTGGGGGTATTCTACATCGTAATCCTCTTACTAGTGTAGATTCAGTTTTCAATAAATTGTTGGTAGAAGAAACGAGACTCAAGTCCTACTAAAATTTGATCTAAATAAAGGAGTTCTCTCCATTCTTCCATCTGTTTTGCTGCTCCATTCCACAAAGGAAAACCTCTAGGTAGGGTTGGACTTGGTATTGATGAATGTTCCTTTTGCAAGGAGAAAGGTCATTAGCAAACACAATGTCCCAGATTTTTGAAAGCAAATAAGAAAACTTCCAGAAGTCCATCATCCAATGTTGTTGCTACTCATACTACCATTGGTTCTAGTTCTGATCATGTATATCCATCTGAGACTACTTCTGAAATATCTCATATTACAAAGCAGCTCTAAAAGCTTCTTACCACTCAGTCATGTGCCATGTCTACCTCCTTTATTAAAGGTTTAAACTCTTCTTGTTTGTCAAATATATCTCCTTCCATGTGGATTCTAGACTCTGGAGCATCACATCATATGTCATATGATGCTAAATCACTTTTGTCTTTGAATAATGCACCATTTATGTCTGTTATGACTGCTTATGGCACTCATATGCCATTAGCAGGCATTAATCCTGTCACAACACCTGATTTGTCATTTTCTGATGTTTATTATATTCCTAACCTCACTTTGAGTCTTGTTTTTGTTAGTCAATTATGTGATTCTGATTACTCTGTTATGTTTTCTTCCATTTCTTGGTGTGTGTAGTGTAACACCCTAAAATATAGATTTCTCTATTTTATTAATTATTTATGATTTATGGTGAATATTATGTGACTTGATGATGATATGTTGTAGGGTAGTAAGTGGGATAGAGGTGCTGATTAAAATTATTTAGATTTAATAATTATAATTGTATTATTTAGAAATATTGTAATGTTAATAATTAAAATAGAATAATTGGGTGCGTAGAGATGTTAAGGGCATGATGGTAATAGTATAAGGATAAGTGAGGGAATTAGAGGAATAACATAGAAAGGGTCTAAGGTTAACAAATAAAAAGGAAAATAAGAGAGATAGTGAATTATTATGTACGATCGTGAAAAGTTGGGAGAAACTGTGAAGAAGAGGCTAGGGCACAGAGAGAAAAGAAGAGGAGATTCATCCCTTAGAGTTAGAAGACATCAAAGCTGCTACGAATTCGAGGTAAATGGGTAATCTGATTTATTATGATTGATATGTGATTAAGGTAGATGTAGGTTTTGTCTTACGTGATGATTTGATGAAATGTATGATGAATACCATGATGTGTTGTGTAATGATGATATTGATATGCCATGAATCGATATTATTTTATAAATATGAATGTTTTAGTGTTAAAATGTGACATATGGTGTTTATAATGCCTTTTGGGATGAGTATGATACCTAGAGTCAGAATTGGTATAGTTTGGAAACAATAGCGAATTACAATTAATAAGTTATAGAATCACGAGTCTCTCCGGGTGAGCCAGAGGTGAGCACGGGGCGAGCGAGTCTCCCAATCATCATTGGGCGAGCATCAGGTAAGGGCTTTGGGGAAAAGGGAGTTTTGGTAGGTGAGGGTCAGGCGAGCAGTCTAGCAAGAAACAATAAAGCGTTGTAACTTGAGTTTCAAGACTCTGTTTGATGCGCCGATTGAAGCATTGGGAAGCTAACGCACAAAATATCTTATGGAACAATTGTATGATGTATTTGATGCATTATTACTGTGTTTATGTATTTATGAGTTTGGATTATTATATGTTTGGTATACTACAATGTTCTATTATAATGATGAACTTGATGTTGTTATAAAGGGTGTTATCGTGTTGATATTGATGATGATATTATGATGATGTATTAATGATGTGCATGTTTAAATATGTATACATACTATGTCAAGATGATTATGTGATGATTATGTGAATGATGATGCAATTGACTAGCTATGGTCGACTTATATGTGACGTTGTTATGCATCATGCATTCATGGAATTTTTGGATGGTGGTCCGCTTGTGATGAGCCTCAATCCTATTGTGTGGATTGGGTGCGAGTAGCTAGATCCTTATCTAGAAATATTTACTATTTATTAGTTAGAATAAATAGAATAATAAAATGGAAAATAAAAATAAGGGAAAGGTGGTAATATGTGGTGATAAGTCAGGGTATAATGGGAATAACATAAAAAGGATCCTAGGGGTAAAAAGAGAAAGGAAGGAAGAGAAGTTTATTTTGGTACGAACGAAGTTTGGGAGAACACGAGGAAAAATGCTGAGGCTCAGAGGGATTCTCGGTACAACATGAACGAAAGGATCAATCGATTGCTAAGAACTAAGGTAAGGGGTTTAATATTTTTATTATAATTAATAGATGATTAAGGTGATGTAGGGCTTTGCTTGTGTGTTGATTTTTGTGAAGAACATGATGAATTGCATGTTGAAATTGATGTTATGATGAATCTGAAATATTGTGATTTGACCCCAATATGGGTCGATACATGCTTTGATGTTATTATGTGTTATATGATCATTATTATTCATGTTGGAATGAGTTTTGTGCGAAAATTGCAATTGGTATAGAGTGAAACATCAGCGAAAATGCAACTGTGAAGTTGCAGTATCATGACCGTCGTCAAGCGAGCAAAGGGCGAGCAGAGCACTCGAGCGTCACTGGGCGATGCAGATGGAGAGAAGGATAGAGGAAAAATAGAGTTCGTTAAAAATGTATTGAGCTCTAGGAAACTTCCAGGAGGTGAAGTGGCAAGTAGAGCGCCAGCAGCATCGCCAGGCAAGCATCAAGCGATGCAGTTTGACAGAATTTTTAAAATGTCATAACTTGAGTTTCAAGACTCTGTTTGATGTTCCGTTTGAAGAGTTGGGAAGATAATGCGCTAAACTATAATATGATAGAGTTAAATGAGTTATTTTATGCATGAATCCAATATCTATGTGTTTATGAGATTGATTTATTGTATGTTGTTGTGATATGATGTTCTATTTTCAATGATGATCATGATGTTGTTGTGGAGTATTATGAAGATGATTTATGTGATGATTATGTGATGATTATGTGAATGATGATGCACTTAAATAGATGTGGTCACATTTATATGACGTTGTTGTGCATCATGCATTCATAGCATTTTTGGACCATGGTATGATATTTTAAAAGGTGTTCCATTTATGACGAGCCTCAATCCTATTGTGTGCATTTATGTCGTGCTCTAGTTCCAAGAGGGAATCGATCCTATGGTGGGGATATTTGGAGGGTGATGACCAAGTTTTCATCAAATGATTTGGTACTATATGCATTTGACTAGTCGGGGTCGCATTAACATTCTATGTGACATTTCATGATTTCCATTGATGAGTTATGCTATAACGATAATTGTGAAGTATGTGACTACATGATGTTTTGATGATGAAAGATGTTCATGTGATTTTATGATGTATCTGTGAATATGAAATATTGATGATTAGTATGTGGTGTTATGTGATGATGCTGATGTAACTGTTGATCTTTTTCTTATGTCTTTTATAATAAATTGTGGTTACTCACCCTTTCTATTTGAATCTTGCCTCTATGTGGGTAACACGCAAGTGATCAGGAGTAGTTCATTGAATCTTAGAGGATAGCCTCAGAGTGTTTTATTTATTCTGTTTTATTACAAGGTGTCTTGCTCTGATATGTAACATCAAGTTGGGAACGCTTTGTTTTATGACTATGATGTTTCTCTTATGTTATGTTGACATGTTTTATGGAGATTTTAATTGTAGTTTGGTTTTAATGATTGATGAGACTAATCATCATGAATTTTTGAGAAGTTAATTATATTGTTATGACGATGATTCCACTGCGATGTTTTTAAAGCGATGAGTTGTTCTACAAAGAGATATCAATGTTTTTGATGTAACCCGTGTTATGGAGCATGATTTGTTTTTATGATGTTCCTATGAAGTGTGATACCCTTGAATGGCGAAATTACTTGATTTATTTCAAGAATTAAATAGATAATGTATGTGGAGTTATAAGGGTGTCACATCTTTCTCTGATATGTAACATCAGGTTGGGAACACTTTGTTTTATGAATGTTATGTTCTTTTTAGGTTGACATACTTTATGAAGGTTTTTAATTGTTATATTGATTTTAGTTCCCACTTTGGGATAAGACTAATCTGTTATGAGTATTGAGAAGATAAGTATGATATTATGACGATGGTTCCGTTGCGATGCTTTTCTAAATAATGTGTTGATTTTATAAAGAGGTGTTATTATAATTGTGGTAACCCATGTTACGGAGCCGGATTAGTTGATGTTGTTTTCATTATGACGATGTGGCACCCTGGCATGGTAATTTTTAATTAAGTTATTCGTAAATTATGTGTGGGGTTTAGAAGGGTGTTACATTAGTGGTATCAGAGCAGGTCGGTCTGTCTAACCAGGTTTTTTATACAATGTCTACTTCCTATTGGTCGATTAGTGTGTGGACACTATCAATATGTTATGTTTTAATGTTGTTTACCTAATACACAAATTTACGGATGAAGGAAGAAACGATGACGATATTGTCCAGGCTTTGGAAGCAATGACTCAAGCTCTGCAAAACCAACAAGGTCCACATGGTTAGAATTTAGGAAATGATGACGAGGCTCATGCATGGGGAAGGTTTCAGAGGAACAACCCTCTGATCTTCAAGGGAAGGCACGATCTTAATGGTGCTCAAATATGGCTTAAGGGAATAGAAAAGATTTTCCAAGTGATTTTCTCAGAAGAGCAGATGGTGCAGTTTGGTGCTCATATGTTGGAAGAGGAAGCTGAAATGGTTGGGGAATGCACGCCAGAGGATGGAAAATCTGGGTACAGAGATCACTTGGGCTGTATTCCGAGCTGCTTTTCTGGATAAGTACTTTCCTGAGGACGTTCGTGGTAAGAAGGAGATTGAATTCCTTGAGCTGAAATAAGGGAGTTTAGTTGTTGTTGCGTATGTTGCTAGGTTTGAGGGGCTAGTGAAGTATTGTCCACATAATAACAATCTGGAAGCTGAAATGTCTAAGTGCATTAAGTTTGAGAATAGATTGCGCTCAAATGTTAAGAAGGGCATTGGGTATCTTGAGATTCGTTAGTTTCCTATGCTGGTGAACAAGTGCATGATCTTTGATCAAGATAGTAGAAACAAAGCATTTTATTACAAGATTCTTAGTGATAAGAAAGGAAAGAACCAGGATCGTGGAAAACCGTATAGTGCTCCATATGAAAAAGGAAGCAGAAGGTTTCAGATGAGAAAAAGACAAGTGGGGGAGGAGTACCCACTTTCGTCAAGTGCTTTAAGTGCGGCGAGCATGACCACCTTGATAATTATTGTGAAAATAAGGTTCTAAGACATTTCAAATATGGGAAAACAAGTCACCGTGTTTATGAGTGCAAGAAAGATGGTCCAATGTGTTTCAATTATGGTGAACAGAGTCATATCAATACTCAATGTCATAAACCAAAGAAGACTTCTGCTACTGCTTCCCATACTCGTGGTAGAGTGTTTGCTTTGAGTGGGTAAGAGGTTTCCAAGAAGGAAAACTTGATTCAAGGTACTTGTTTTATTAACAATGTTAAGTTAGTTCTTATTATTAATACTGGTGCTACTCATTCGTTTGTTTCTCTTAAATGTGCTACTATGTTGGGTTTGAAATTGTCTTTTATGAGTGGGAGTATGGCAATCGATACTCTGGCTAATGGTTCTGTGACTATTGTG
The DNA here is from genome assembly GCA_948472305.1 of Vicia faba. Lineage (NCBI taxonomy): Eukaryota > Viridiplantae > Streptophyta > Magnoliopsida > Fabales > Fabaceae > Vicia > Vicia faba. The sequence continues at coordinate 1,322,501,589 of OX451735.1, read as the reverse complement.
TTAGTCTATTTGAGTTGTCGTTTGACCATTTATGGTAAGATTTTCATGATGGATTTGGTGTGTCTACTCTTGCACCAAATTGATGTAATTATTGGAATGAATTGGTTGGAATTCAACTATGTTCATATCAACTGTTACAGCAAGACTGTGAGATTCCCCGAGTCTGATGACAATAAAGAGTTAATGTTTTTGTCGGCTAAGCAGGTAGGAGAACTCGTAGATGATGAGACAAATATGTTTTCAATGTTTTCATCACTGTAAGTTAATTGTGAAGCTGTCAGTGTCGAGTTACCAATTGTATGCGACTTCTCAAATGTATTCCCATATGACATTAGTGACTTACCTCCAGAGCGCAAAGTAGAATTTGCGATAGATTTGGTACTAGGTATTACTCTAGTATTGTTGGCACCTCATAGGATGTCAACATCTAAATTGGTTTAACTGAAGAAACAATTGGAATAATTTCTTGAGAAGAAGTTTGTCACCTAGTGTTTCTCCATGGGGTGCACTTGTGTTGTTGGTTAGGAAGAAAGACAAAAGTATGAGGTTTTGTATGCACTACATGCATTTGAATAAGGTGACTATCAAGAACAAGTATCCACTTCTAAGGATCGATGATTTGATGGATCAGTTAGTAGGTGCTTGTGTTTTGAACAAGATTGATTTAAGATCTGGTTACCATCAGATTCATGTTAAACCAGATGATATTTTGAAGACGACATTCAGGACGGGATATGGACACTATGAGTATACTATGATGTCATTTGGTGTGTCTAATGCACCAGGCGTATTCATAGAGTATGTGAATTGTACTTTTCATGAGTACTTATATAAGTTTGTAGTGGTCTTCATTGATGATATTTTGATATATACTAAAACTAATAAAGATCATGCAGAACATCTCCAGATTATGTTGCAACTGTTAAGGGAGAGGAAGCTTTATGCCAAGTTGTCGAAATGTGAATTCTGGTTGAAGGAAGTGAGTTTCCTTGGCCATGTGATTTCAACCGATGGAATTGTTATTGATCCTTCTAAAGTTGATGATGGGTTGCAATTGGAGACTCTGAAGTATGCTACTGAGATACAAAGTTTTCTTAGTTTAGCAGATTATTATCTCAAGTTTATTGAAGGCTTTTCGAAGTTGGAATCACCTTTGACTCAGCTGACTCGAAAGGGTCAAGCTTATGTGTGGGATGTAGCATGTGAATAGAGTTTTATGGAACTCAAGAAGAAGTTAATGACTGATCCAATATTGATTTTGCCTAACCCAAATGAATCTTTTGTAGTATATTATGATGCATCGAAGATGGGTCTTGGTGATGTATTGATGCAAAATGGTCAGGTTATTGCTTATGCTTCCAGACAACTGAAGGTTCATGAGAGGAATTATCCTACACATGACTTAGAGTTGGAAGCTATGGTATTTGCTTTGAAATTTTGGAGGAATTATCTGTTTGGCTCCAGATTTAAGATGTTCAGCAATCACAAGAGTATGATGTATTTGTTTGACCAGAAAAAGTTAAATATGAGGCTGAGGAGGTGGCTCGAACTTTTGAAAGATTTTGATTTTGATTTGAGTTACCACCCTGGAAAAGTTAATGTTGTAGTCGATGCTTTGATTAAGTCTTTGCATATGTTGATGCTTATGGATCGAGAGTTAGAATTAATTGAACAATTCAGAGATATGAGTTTAGTGTGTGAATAAACTCCTAACAGTGTGAAGCTCAGTGTGTTAATGCTGACTAACAGTATCCTTGATGAGATCAGAGAAGGCCTGGGATCTGATCTGAGTTTGGTTGACCGATTACTGCTAACCAACCAAGGTAACAGGGGTGAGTTTCGAGTTGATTATAATGGTGTAATGAGGTTCCATGGTAGAGTATGTGTTCCAAATGTACCAGAGCTTAAGAAGATTATTCTTCAGGAAGGACATCGAAGTGGTCTAAGTATTCATCCTGATACAATGAAGATGTATCAAGATTTGAAGTAATTGTTTTGGTGGTTTGATATAAAGAAGGAAATTTATAAGTTTGTTTATGCTTGTTTGACTTGTCAAAAGTCAAAGATTGAGCACCAGAAGCCTTTGGGTCTGATGCAACCGTTGAATATTCCAAAGTGGAAATGGGACATCATTTCCATGGACTTTATGTCTAGTTTTTCAAAGACTATTAAGGGCAATGATTCGATTTGGGTGATAGTGGATAGCTTGACTAAATCGGCTCATTTCTTACAGATGAAGATCAATCATTCCATGTATAAGTTAGCTGAGTTGTATATCGAAGAAATTGTGAGATTACATGGTATACCTCCAAGTATTGTGTCAGATAAAGATCTGAGGTTTACATCGAGGTTTTGGAAGAGTTTGCAAATTTCCTTGGGTACTAAGTTAAAGTTGAGTTCTGCTTATCAGCCACAGACGGACGGTCAGACAGAGAGGACTATCCATTCTTTAGAGGATTTACTGAGGGCTTATGTTTTGGAACAAGGAGGTGCTTGGGACAGCCACTTGGCATTAGTTGAATTTACTTATAATAATAGTTTTCATTCCAATATTGGGATGGCACCATATGAGGCATTGTATGATAGGAGATGTAGAACTCCAGTGTGTTGGTATGAGTCAGGCGAAAGTGCAGTGCTCAAACCTAAGATTGTACAGCAGACGAATGAAAATATTAAGATGATTAAAGAAAAGATGAAATCCTCGCAGATTCGTTAAAATAGCTATCATGATTAGACAAGAAAAGCAATTGAGTTCCAAGTGTGAGACCATGTGTTTTTTAGAGTTACTTCGGTAATTAGGGTTGGTAAAGCTTTGAAGTCTTGAAATCTCACTCCGCATTTTGTTGGTCCATATCAAATAATGCAGAGGATATGAGAAGTAGCCTATCATATTGCTTTGTCTCTGCCACTTGCTAATCTTCATGACGTGTTTCATGCATCTCAGTTGAGGAAATACATTTCGGATTCGTCGCATGTGATCCAAATGGATGATGTACAAGTGAAAGATAACCTGACAGCCATAGTATCACCCATGCAGATAGAATGTTGAAAAGTGAAACAATTGTGGGTGGGGTAAATAAATTTCCTTCGTGAAGGTATTGTGGGGTGGACCGGCTGGTGGAAGTTTGACTTGGGAGCATAAGGATCAGACGAGAGAGTCATACCCGACTCTGTTTTCCTCAGGTAATTTTTAGGGACGAAAATTATTTAACTGGGAGAGAGTTGTAACACTCCAAAATCTATATTTATATTTTTTATTGATTATTTGTGATTTATGATGAATATTATGTGACTTGAAGATGATATGTCGTGGGCTAGTAAGTGGGAAAGAGGTGCTGATTTGAATTATTTAGATTTAATAATTATAATTGTATTATTTAGAATTATTATAATATTAATAATTAAAATAAAATAATTGGGTGTGTAAAGATGTTAAGGGCATGATGGTAATAGTATAAGGATAAGTGAAGGCATAAGAGGAATAACATATAAAGGGTCTAAGGTTAACAAATAAAAAGGAAAATAAGAGAGATAAGGAATTATTATATATGATCGTGAAAAGTTGGGTGAAACCGTGAAGAAGAGGCTAGGGCACAAAGAGAAAAGAAGAGGAGATTCGTCCCTTAGAGTTCAAAGAGATCAAAGCTACTAGAAATTCTAGGTAAGAGGTAATATGGTTTGTTATGATTGGTATGGGGTTAAGGTAGATGTAGGTTTTATCTTACATGATGCTTTGATGAAAAGTATGATAAATACCATAATGTGTTGTGTAATGATGAAATGGATATGCCATGATTCAATCTTATTTTATGTATATGAATGTTTTGTTGTTAAAATGTGGTATATGGTGTTTATAATGAATTTTGGGATAAGTATGATGCTTGGAATCGAAATTGGTATGGTCTGGAAACAATAGCGGATCACAACTGATAAGTTGCAGAATTGTGAGTCGCACTGGGAAAGCACGGGGAGTCACCCAAGCATTGCCAGGAAAACATCAGGTGAGGGCTTTGGGGAAAATGGGTTTCGCTGGGCGAGGGTCAGGCGAGCAGTCTGACATGAAATAGTAAAAACATCGTAACTTCAGTTTCAGGACTCGGTTTGATGTGTCGTTCGAAGTGTTGGGAAGCTAATGCATAGACTATCTTATGGAAGAATTGTATGAAGTATTTGATTCATTATTCTTGTGTCTATGTATTTTTAAGTTTGGATTATTATATGTTTGGTATACTATGATGTTATGTTGTAATGATGAACATGATAATGTTATAAAGTGTATTATGGTGTTGATATTGATGATGATATTATGATAATGTCTTAATGATGTGCATGTTTAAACATGTATACATGCTATGTGAAGATGATTATGTGATGATTATGTGAATGATGATGCAATTGACTAGTCGGGGTCGACTTATATGTGACATTGTTGTGCATCATGCATTCATGGCATTTTTGGAGGGTGGTTCACTTGTGATGAGCCTAAATATCATTGTGTGGATTATGTGCGAGTAGCTAGATCCTTATCTGGGAATTTAGTGAAGCGTTACCTATGAAGATGGTAGAGATTTATGATGTGCTCCGGTTTCAAGAGGGAATCGATCCTATGATGGGGATCATGGAGGGTAATCAACTAGGTGTTCATAATTTGGTACAACAAGCATTGAGTCAGTGTTGTTGCATTAATATCCTAGGTTGAATTACATGAGTTTTGTTGATGAGATGTGATGTGTTGACTTTATGATGATTAATTGATTATATGATGATTTTATGACAAAAGTTTTACGTGTGTTAATTATGATACGTAGGCGTGAGTATGGATTATTGATGAGTGTTATGTGTTGTTATATGATGATATTAATTGTAACTACTAATATTTTCCTTATATATTTTATATAGAATTATGATTACTCACCTTTTTTATTTGAATGTTGCCTCTATGTGGGTAACGTGTAAATGCCCAAGAGTAGCTTGTAGGAGCATTGCAGATAGCTTCGGAGTATCTTATTAGTTTCCGTTAATTAGAGGTGTCTTGCTCTGATATATAACACCGGGTTGGGAATGCTTTATTTTGTGAATGTTATGTTCCTTTTATGTTGACATACTTTATGAAGGTTTTTGATTATTAAACTGGTTTTAATTCCCACTTTAGGATGAGACTAATCTGTTATGAGTATTGAGTATGATATTATGATGATGGTTCTGTTGAGATGCTTTTCTAAATGATATGTTGATTTTATAAAGAGGTGTTATTATAATAGTGGTAACCCGTGTTACGAAGCAGAGTTGGTTTATGTTGTTTTCATTATGACGATGTGGCACCCTTGCATGGTGATTTTTAATTAAATTATTCGTAAATTATGTGTGGGGTTTAGAAGGGTGTTACATGCAAGATATTCATTCTGGGAGGCTGTTTGGGACAAGTCGTAGATAAGGGAGATTTTATGTTTTGGATGAGTTGAGAGTCCTAGACACTGTAGCTTCAACCTCTAGCTCCACAACTAATTTATTATCCTCTTTTCATTTGAATTCTCCATATTCTAGTTTTTATTTATGGAATTACCATCTTGGACATGTCTATGCTTCTAAATTAAAGTATTTGGCTTCTACTAGAGCTTTAGGAAAGTTACAAACCAATGTTATTTCAGATTGTTGTGGTTGTAAACTTGCTAAATTTTCAGCTTTACCATTTAGTAATAGTATTTCCATTTCATATGCACCGTTTGACGTAGTTCACTCTGATGTATGAGGTCCATCACTGCTTCTTACTAAGGGTGGATCTAGATATTATGTTTCATTTATTGATGACTATACTCATCATTATTGGGTTTATCTTATGAAAAATCATTCTGAATTTTTTGACATTTACTGTATGTTTCGTGCTATGGTTAATACTCAACATAATGTTGTTATAAAGTGTTTCCGTTGTGATTTAGATGGTGAATATATCTCTAATAAATTCTCTGAATTTCTTTATTTTGATGGTACAATTCATCAAACATCTTGTACTGATACTCCTTAACAGAATGGAGTTGTTAAAAGGAAACATCGTCAAATTATTGAGATTGCTCGTTCTCTTTTGTTGTCTGCTTCTATTCTTAGTGAATTTTAGGGTGAAGCAATTCTTATTGTTGTTCACGTTATTAATAGAATTTCATTATTTGTCACATTAGGTTTGTCTCCATTTGAAAGATTGTATAATTATATCCCTGATTATTCCTCTTTAAAAGTGTTTGGTTCTACTTGTTTTGTTCTTCGCCCACAAGTAGAACATAGTAAGTTGTCTTCTCGTTCTGATATGTGTTTTTATTTGTTATGGGAATGGTCAAAAGGGTTATCATTGTTATGATCATGGTGAAAATAAATTGTATGTTTCTCGTCATGTGGTGTTCCTTGAACACATTCCTTTTTACTCTATTTCTTTTGATTCTCAAATTACTAGCAGTTTAAAACTCACTCATATTGATCCTTTTGTTCATAATGATAATGGTTCTAGTGATTTAATTTTGAGAATTGCATGACTGATACTACAGCTACAACAAATACTAGTTTCCCTCTTATCCCCATGGTTGCCCAAGAACCTCCTACAATTGTTGATCCTCCGCCTACTCGTTATCCCTCTCATGACTGTAAGTCTACTCAATTTCATGATTTATTCTATTTCACTTACTCAACCTCTTTTTCTTCTTTTCTAACCTCTTTCCATAGTTTGTCTGAACCTTATTCCTATAGAGAGGCTATTATTGACCCTCTTTGGAAGTAGACTATGACAAAAGAACTTTATGCTTTGCATAAAACAAATACTTGGGAATTAGTACCTCTTCCTCCTGGATACGTGCTATTGGGTCTCACTGGATATACAAGATCAAAACTAAGTCTGATGGGTCAGTTGAGCGCTATAAAACGCATCTTCTTGCTAAGGGATTATCTCAACAATATGGTATTGATTATGAAGAAAAATTTCCCCATGTTACTAAGATGACTACTATTCACACTCTTATTGCAGTTGCATTTGTTCATCAATGGAATATTTCTCGAATGGATGATCTTCAAGAGGAAGTTTATATGGTACCTCAACAAGGTGTTTCTCATAATCAAGGAGAAGTATGCAAGTTGAAGAAAGCACAATATAGCCTTAAACAAGCTCCATGAGCTTGATCTGAGAATTTTACCATTGTGATTACATCTATTGGATTCCACCCTAGCGATCATGATTCTGCTTTATTTGTCACGACCATTTATCATGGTCGTATTTTAATCTCATTATATGTTGATGATATGACTATTACAACTGATGATATGGATGGAATTAATGATTTGAAATTACAGTTAGCCAAACAGTTTGAGATGAAGTACTTAGGCACTCTTAGATACTTAAGCATTGAAGTTTCTTACTCTCCTAGAGGTTATCTTCTTTCTCCATTCAAGTATATTACCAACATTCTTGAAAAGACTCTCCTTTATGATACTAAAGTAGCAGATAGTCCCCTTAAGTTGAATGTGAAATATGCTTCATATGATGGTGTTCCTCTTCCAAATCCCACCTTATATCACACTTTGGTTGAAGACCTGGTGTGCCTTATGATTACTAGACCAGATATTTCTTATGTTGTTCATGTTGTAAGTCAATTTGTTGTCTCTCATACTACAATGCATTGGACAGCTGTTCTTCGCATATGTCATTATATTCGGGGAACACAGTTTCAAAGCCTTCTCTTTCCCTCATCGTCCTCATTGGATATACATGTTTATTTTAATGTTGATTGGGCTGGAGACCCCACATATCATAAGTCTACCATAGGGTTTTATATCTTTCTTGGAGACTCTCTTATTTCTTAAAAGAGTAAGAAATAAGATAATGTCTCTCGCTCTTCTACAGAAGTTGAGTATCATGCTATGGCATCCACCATTACTGAAATTGTTTGGTTGCATTGGTTACTTTCTGATATGGGTGTCATTATTTCTGAACTAACTCTTATGTATTGTTATAACAAAAGTGTCACCCAAATTTCCCATAGCTCAGTCTTTCATGAACGTACCAAACACATTGAGATTGATTGTCACTTCACTCGTTATCATCATCAGCATTGTACAATAACTCTATCGTTTGTCTCCTCCTAATAATGCATCTTGAGTTTGAAGAGAGATGTTAGATATTATTAATATTATTATATTTTTTATTATATGTTTCAAAGGGTAATTTGGTATTTCCTAGCATATACTATTTATACTCTAGTATAACCGTAATTCTCTAAGTTTTGTTCATTATATTGAAACATTCATTCAAGGGTTCTTTCTTCTTCTATATGTTTCTATATATTCACTATTGTTAATGATCTTACTGGTTGATCATAACCTGTAAGGTGGCCGGGTGATGATCTTTGGACGAGAAGAAAAGTCAGGGAGAAAAAAAGGGGGTTGTACCTGCAAGGCACTCTGACGATTAAGTAAGTGCGAGAACAAAAGAGATACAAACAAAGTGTTACGGTTTTAGTGATGAATAATGCATATTCGATACCTGGACCTCACATGATTAGGGGTTTATATAGGGCCTCTGGAGCTTGGCCATTGGTCCCTATTTTCGGGCCTAGATATGAGGGTCTACAAAAATAGGTAACTGCCAAGACTTGGTCAAAACGGGCGGGTATGATCGTAACTAGTTGTTGGTTCCGAGGAGGCGAATTACAGGCAAATTGTTGTTTCGGATGTTTCCTGGTTGTCTGCTCGACCTATACTGAGCTGACGAGAGACAACTGCTGACCGGATCAGGCGCGACTATCGAGCATATTTGTTCCTCTACTCGGGCCATGGTCGACCAGAATTCTAGGCCACTGTTGTTGGGTCGTGCTAAGGGTAGAAGCAGATTGGGCCAATTCTAGTCATTGGGTCAATCCAGAACAAGATCCCCCCAAGTCGTTGCTTATGGGCACAAGAGTGATAACTTAGAGCTAGCCCATGAAATGGGGATGCTTTTATGTCGACATTGCTCGAGGGGTGCAGATGATATTCGTTACATTTGCCTTACGGGGAAGGGAACAATTGAGCAGCTCTGATGAGAAGACTGCCCGGAAGGTAGCGGAGGACAGGATGGGGAAATTTTCTAAGGATCACAAGGCGCTTCTGCTTGAGAAGAAGGCTTCTGACGAGCAGGTGGCATCCTTGATTGCTGAAGCTGCTCCCGCCGAGGATGAGGCTGAAGAGGCCAAAGGTTTGAAGACTCGAGCTGATCTGGTTGCTCACTTACAGCTGGCTTTAGAAGATTATTTGGCCATTTCCGAGGGGAGATTTGATAACACTGTGAAACAGCTTCGAGTTCTGAACCCCGCGGTTGAACTGAATGTGACCGGGATGGGTCTTCATCATTACATGGTAGATGGCCAGATCGTAATTCTTGACTATCTCAGAGGTGTCAGGGATATGCCTGGTTAGGAGTCGTCGTGTCAAGAGCCTGTTACCGAGGAGGATCCCCAGCCACATGATTGATTTCTATCTAGTTATTTCTCTTTTCCGGCCTATGTGTAGATATGCTGTAATTTGTTTTCTCGGGCTTTTAACCGTTTATATAATTCTTGAACAGTTGTGGTCCTTGTTGCCACAAAGTTATTTTGTTGGATGGGGGTCCAGGGGCCTCCATTTTTGTAAAATTTGTATAATGGTGGCCTTAGTGGTCGTTCGTTTTAATTTTCTGGCCATGGTGGTCGTTTGTTTTAAATATTTGTGTTTGCATGTTTATTGTTATGCTCGTTTGGTTGAGATATTTTATTTTTCTAAGAGTTTATAATGGGGACTTGCTCGTTTGATTTGTATGTTCTCCAGTGTGGAGAAATTGGACAAATGGCCAAGGTGAATACCAGACATGGGCCAGTACTTAGGTCTCGTTTCGAGGACCTGAGCTCGATGGCGTGAACATCTCGTCGCGAGCCAGATGTTCTACTATCGTGGTACAAGGACGATGGAGCTCGTCCAGTTATCAATATCAAGCTGAGGACACGCTCGTTAAAAGATCAGAGTCTCGCCCCTTCAAAATATTTTGAGTGTTATGCTTGTACCTAGGCATGCACGCATGGTCGGGCCTGGATGAGTTTGTCTTGTTGACAAAGCTCGCCGACTGCTCAGTGTTTTAACTGTAATATTGTTTTAGCTTTTCAGCGTTCCATGGTCGAGCAAGTTGTTCCCCTTGTATATTTTCTAAGTAGTACGCCCTGGTCCTTATTTTTGCGTAGACACAATAAGGGCCTTCCCAGTTCGATGCGAGTTTTCCTTCGCAAGATTTTTTGTGATTTCTCTTTAAGACAAGGTTGTCGACCTCTAACTTTCATCATATGACTTTGGCATCGAAGCGCATGGATATTTTTTGTTTGAGAAAGACCTCTCGTAGAGTCGCTCCTATTTGGACCTCTTCGACCAGGTCTAGTTCTTTGCGTAGGGCAACATGGTTTATCTCCTCGTTTGGGGGAGCTTCGGTTTTCCTGGAGGGTTCTTTGATCCCTATGAGAATAACGACCTATGTCCCGTAAGTTATTCAGAATGGAGTCTCCTAGTTAACGAGTGTGATGTTGTTCGGTATCCTCAGAGTACATTGTGTAGCTCCTCGACCCATCTTTTCTTAGTTTCTTCTAAACTTCGCTTGAAGCCCCTGAGTATCACCCTGTTTGCAGACTCAGCCTGGCCGTTCATCTGGGGATGTTCAACAGAGGTAAAGTGTTGGGTAATGCCCAACTTGGCAATGAATTCCTGAAAGGCCTGATCTATGAATTGGGTCCTGTTGTCGGTGACAATTGAAGAAGTGAAAAACACAAGAAGGGGGGGTTGAATTGTAAAACTGAAACTTAATGCAATGAACAAGATATTTTTATCCTAGTTCGTTTGATCTCAAACTACTCCAGTCCACCCGTCAAGGTGATTTCGCCTCTCTCCATAGAGGTTTTAATCCACTATATTCAACTGAATATTACAATCTGCTTTAACAACTGCTAAAGCCTTCTTGATGCAAACCACAATCCGGTTTGTCAAGGAAACACTTTCTTACAAAGAAGATAAAACTAGGTGTGTGAATTTTTGCTACAAAACTGTATCACAACTGTGATGTTACACAACTTAAGCTTATGAAACTAGATTGCTAAACAATGATTGAGTAAGGAGATATGTAGCGTTTAGCAAACTGAGAGAAGGAAGATTATGATTAGCTTTTAGGCGTGTAATATGTTGGAGAGCATTAGCCAATTCAATCTTCATAGTCTTGTTTATATAGCACTGAGATTGTTGAACGTTGGAGCAATAAACTTGATTCAATGCCAATAACAAACTTTCCTTATTGAGCAGATCTTGTCTGGAATAAGGCCGTTGGCAATAATACGCTTTCAATGCACAGTACCGTTGCTACTTAAAGCATGTTCTGGCTTGGCTTCATTCTGACTCTGCTTAACTGCTAATGAACTGTTGTTGTCTTGATCAGAGTGTTGAGCGCAGTTCTGTTCATCAAGCTTCAATGTACGCGTGAGTTATTCTTCTGAATCTGGTATTCTTATATAGCATCTTCTGATACTTACGTTGATGACCAATATTCTGATGCTGATTAGGTGTGCTCTTGCTGATACCTATCAGAGTTTCTGCAAAACAGAACGTACTATTTTAGGTAGCAAATAGTTCTTATATGAATCACATAATTAATATATCCTTTCATTTTGTTATCATCAAAACTTAAACATAGGGTAGTAGATTCAAACTTTGTTCTAACAATCTCCCCCTTTTTGATGATGACAAAAACTAGATATTTTTGATTGAAATAACGTGAAAAGTATCAGAGATAACTAAATGATGAGATGTATCAGAGTAAGAAGTTATCAAAGATAAGGGATAAAGAGATATCAAAGTTGAGAAATACTCCCCCTGAATTTATTACTTCCCTTTTTAATTCCAAGAGTTCTTCAGGATCAGATTTTTATTGCCTTTCTTTGAACATCAGAATATCAGAGCTTTGACTATCAGAAGCTTTAGATCAGAATATCAGAGCAGAGCTTCATATCAGAATATCAGAGCTTTATCAGATCTTTGCTTTGGATCAGAGTATCAGAGCTTTAGTCTTCAGTGAGTTAGGAAGCATTCTTGTACCTGTAGACTTAAGCAAAAACAGAAAACATATTCAAGTATATCAGAGTTAGAATGTTTGAGTTTTTTTGTCTTAGTAATCCGTTATTATTGAAAATATCATTCTTATTCTCCCCCTTTTTGTCAGCAATCAAAAAGTGTAAGTGATGTGCTAAAACATTTAGAATAGAAAAACTTGTCATATTAAAAAGTTCAGAATCAAACAAAGCAGTACAACAGACAATCAAGGAAAACATGAAAAAGACATGAATGAAAAAACTAAGGTTGGGGAGGAAGGCGTGTGAACAGGTTCTCCAGCATGGCTTTGATCTGATCAACAGTCTCATTCTGCTTGTGCACCATGCTGACAACTGTGTCTATCTTGCTATCCTGCACATCCATCCTTTCTTTCATCTTCTGGTCATTTTCATCCATCCTTTACTGCAGACGCATGTCATTCAGCTTCAACTCTTCTAGAGTCTGCCTGTCCAAGGCAGCTTGAGAAACATCAGAAGCAGGAAGCTTCTGAGAGCTTTCTGCAACATCTTATGCTTGACTTGCTTCAGCTTGAATAGTCTTGTCTTCTTCTGGTTGCACCTTTGAAGCTGGCTGTTTCTCAGACCATGGCTCACTATCCAGAAGGAGCACGTCTTCTTTCAGCAGCTGACTTCCAACTTCCTTCAGCAGCTTGCTGAAGTTCTGTTGTGCCTGCTCATAGTTGATATCCTGCAACTTGAGGGCTTCAGCACGTACCCAAATTCTGAATTGTGACCAGAGCTGGTCAGAGGCAGCTGGGTCAATCATTCCAGGACAGACTTGCTTCAGAGAAGCAATCCACTGCTGCAAACCTGTTTCAAAATTCATAATACCAGAGCCAACATCTGGCTGTTTTGGTTTTGGAATGGCTATTTTATTTTTCAGATCAGCAAGACGGTCAAGGATTGTTAAATCTATGAAGGTCCTGCTGGGGTTTTCGTTGGTTTGCTTGGGAGCTGTTTGTTTTGGAGATGGAGTGGGAGAATCAGAAATAATGATTGGACTGTTTGGGGTTTTGGGAGTATTTGGTGGTGTAGATTCTGGCGAGGATGGCAGCTGGGCCATGGTGACTGTTGTTCCACATGGCAGCTGGATTGCCAGAGGTTGTGGTTCAGATGATTGAGGTGAATGAGGTTCAGAAGGTGGAGGAGTTTGAGTTTCAGAGTGATGAAACTCAGGTTGAGGTGATGGAGGATGAATTTCTGGTTGAGGAGAGGGAGAAGGAATTGCTGGTTGTTCAGGGATAAGAGGTTCTTCTGGAATGGGTGAGAGAGAATGTTCTGGTTGTGGAGATTGGACAATTTGTGGTTCAGAGTTTGGATTATTGGAGGGGTGATCAGAGGTGTGTTGATCAATGTCAGACAGCACTTTGTCAATTGCTGATGTTGTTGAGATTGTTGGTTTAGGATGTTTGGTTCGGGGTCTTCTGAGTTGTAGTGCCTCAGAAGGGTCATCTTCTGGTTCAGTTTCATCTATTGTTGGGATGGGGATTGAGATTCTATGAGAGGTTTGAGATGGGATTGATGCTGGAATAGTAGAAGAATTTAAAACAGAAGCAACAGATAAATTACCTCTTTTCTTGGGTGTCTGCTGGGATGATCCTTCTGAAGGTGCCTTCCTTTTCTTCGTCTTCTTCAGTGTAACTTCTGGTTGAGGTTGGTGCAGATCTTTGATATTCAGATTTGGATCTGTACCGTCAGCTTTGCACGCGTCCAGATATCTGAGAACCACCACTGGTTTGGATTCTATCTCAGAAAATAAAAGAAAGTCACTCAGTGGGACTCTTCTGCTGGTGATATCAGCAATAGGAGTAGCGCTGGGTTCCTTTTTGATATTCTCTATCAACTTCATTTTCTTCAAGTTCTTCGCGTTCAAAGGCTTCCCAACTGTTGGTTCAATGGTGCTTAACTCTTGAGCTTCTATCAGGTGCTCTATCAGCCTATTCTCTGTCAGAATATCTGATATCAACCTTCCAAAGGGTATCCAATCCCTCTTTGTTCTTTCTTCTTCCCTGGTTTCCTTCACGCTTGTTCTGAGGTGATTAAACAGAAGATGAGCCAAGTTGATTTTTACCTTCTGATTGATAAAATAGATCAGAAACTGCTGATCTACATTTATGTAATCAGGGGAACTGGTTGGCTTCCTATGATTAAAACACCCCAGAATTATCTTCGCCCAAACTCTGTGGTGATCCTTCAGATCTCTGATCTTGCTGCTGGGCACCCCATAGGTGAAAATCCTTTCTGCTATGATGCCCACGTCAGCACATCTCTCAGCCATATCAATACAGCGGACGCCACCGCCACTGTAACCAATTAACCTTGCTATGTGATCCTCAGTGATCACAATATTCTTCCCCATAATGTAGGAGGTGACTTGATGCGTTGAAGCCGTTGCATGAATCCAAAACTCCTTGACTAACATTGGGAATGTTGGTCCAACCAACCTGTCAAAATACCTTTCCCATTTCTGTGCCCTAACTTCTTCTGTCAAGTCAAAGCTGTTTTCCTTCAGACTTCCAAAATCAATGATCAATTCAGATAACACTTCAAGATTCTTCACAGGAGTGAGGAGTGTTCTGAATGGCACTTGATATTGTTCAGATGATGCTTTCTTCTGAGAACCTGCAGAAGCACTGCTGGAGGTTGCCATGTTCACACTTAAGGATTTTGAGAAAAACTGAGAAAATGGGTTTGAGAGAGATGAACACAGAAAAATGCAGAGAATACTTGAGAAAAAAAATGAGAAACTGTAAAAGATTAAAGTGAGAGGTTAACGAGTTTAAATAGGCTTCAGAATATTTTGAAATTGTAAACGTTTTCAAGAAAGTGAAATAAAATCATGATTACGTTTTAAAAATATGATTACATTCATTTAATGCTTGCTGATTTTGGGGGATTTGAGAAAGATACTTAAAACAGTTACCAGACATGTGTCTCAATGCACCCAATCAGCGTTTTGCCTTCTCAGAAGCGTGCACGCGTTCTGCTTCAGAGATATGCTGATGATTGGATGGCACTTGTTTGATGTAGTGATCAGCACGTCTGTCTTTGAGCTTAGACTCTCAGATCTTTAGACTAGCATCTGATACAATCTGCAGTTCTATCTTTCTGAAAAGAGATTGATCAGAAGTTCACAGTAAAACAAATACATTCTGAAGATAAATATATGGAATTAAAACATTTTCATTCTGGGCAGATTTTCATGCTGAGATGTTTCAGAATGAAATTGAACCTATCTTCAGAAAGGGGTTTAGTGAAGATATCAGCCTATTGATGGTCTGTATCTATAAATTTTAAATTCAAAATTCCTTTCTGAATATAGTCCCTAATGAAATGATGTTTTATTTCTATATGCTTAGCTCTAGAATGTAAAATGGGATTCTTACTTAAGCAAATAGCAGAAGTATTATCACAGAGTATAGGAATGTTACTCTCAAAAATCTGGAAGTCTTCAAGCTGACTTTTCATCCAGAGCATTTGTGTGCTACATCCTGCTGCTGCTATGTACTCAGCTTCTGCTGTTGATAGCGTAATTGTTGATTGCCTTTTGCTGGACCAAGAGATCAGATTTTCTCCCAGAAACTGGCAGCTTCCAGAAGTACTTTTACGCTCCACTCTGTCTCCAGCAAAGTCAGCATCGCAGTAGCCTACTAAACTGTAATCACTAGTTTTTCTATAAAACAAACCCAGATTAGTAGTACCTTTCAGATACTTGAAAATTCGCTTAACAGCTGTTAAGTGAGATTTACTAGGATCTGATTGGAATCTAGCACAAATACAAACGCTGAATAATATATCAGGTCTTGAAGCTGTCAGATAAAGGAGAGAGCCAATCATACCTTTGTAGACTTTATGTTCTACATTTTTGCTTACCTCTTCTCTTTCCAGAATGCACGTGGGATGTATTGGAATCTTTGATGGCTTACATTCTGAGAGGTCAAATTTCTTCAGAAGATCTCTGATGTATTTGCTCTGATGAATGTAAGTTCCCTCTGGAGTTTGATTGATCTGAATTCCTAGAAAGAATTTCAGTTCCCCCATGAGGCTCATCTCAAATTCTGTCTGCATACACTTAGCAAATTTTCTTCCAAGAGAAGGATTAGTAGAACCAAAAATAATATCATCAACATAAATTTGACATACTAAGATGTCATTCTTAACTGATTTACAGAATAAGGTAGTGTCCACCTTCCCTCTGGTGAATTCATTTTCTAACAGAAAGTTACTTAGCCTTTCATACCAAGCTCTGGGAGCTTGTTTCAGACCATATAGTGACTTCTTTAGTTTGAAAACATGTTCTGGATGTTTTGTATTTTCAAAACCAGGGGGTTGGTGCACATAAACCTCTTCTTTTATATAACCATTTAAGAATGCACTCTTGACATCCATCTGATACAGAGTGATGCCTCTATTAACAGCAAATGAAATTAAAAGTCTGATAGATTCTAACCTGGCGACTGGAGCAAAGGTTTCTGTATAGTCTATCCCCTCTTGCTGACTATAACCTTGTGCAACCAGTCGTGCTTTGTTTCTGATGACTTCACCTTGTTCATTTAGCTTGTTTCTGAAGACCCATCTTGTTCCAATGACGTTGAATCCTTTTGGTCTGGGGACAAGATCCCCTACGTCATTTCTGGTGAATTGATTCAGCTCTTCTTGCATTGCCAGAATCCAGTCATTATCCAGAAGTGCTTCATCAATAGAAGAAGGTTCAATCAGAGACACAAGTCCCAAAAGGGTTTCTTCAGAGTTTCTGAAGCTTGCTCTTGTTCTGATTGGATCTTCCTTTCTTCCTAAGATAGTCTCTTCTGGGTGATCCAAACTGCTTCTGGGTAATCTCTTCTGAGGTTGATCAGCAGCTGTTGTAGGATTGCTAGCAGTGCTCCTTTCAGACATTGAAGGAGTGTCTGTGTTGAGAGCTTCTGATGACTTGTCTTCAGAACCTGTAAATTCAATTTCCATACCTGCAAGAACTTCATTCTGCTTTGACTTTTCAGAGTCAAGCTTATCATCAAAACAAACACTGATTGATTCTTCCACAATTTGTGTTTCTGTATTGTATACTCTGTACCCTCTTGAGCGTTCAGAGTATCCTAACATAATACACTTCTGTGCTTTAAAGTCAAACTTGTTCAAATAATTCTTTGTATTTAACATAAAACAGGTACATCCAAATGGATGAAAATATGAAATCTTGGGCTTTCTGTTCTTCCACAATTCATATGGAGTCTTTTCCAGAATAGGTCTTATTGAGATTCTATTCTGAATGTAGCACGCTGTGTTTATTGCCTCTGCCCAGAAGATCTTAGCAACGTTTGTCTCATTGATCATGGTTCTGGCCATTTCTTGCAATGTTCTGTTCTTTCGTTCTACAACTCCATTTTGTTGGGGAGTTCTAGGACAAGAGAAATCATGCAGAATGCCTCTGTCATTAAAGAATGACTCAAAATCCTTGTTTTCAAATTCTCCACCATGATCACTTCTGACTTTAACGATTCTAAGATCCTTTTCATTCTGAACTTGGTTACAGAAGGTAACAAACACAGAGTGTGACTCGTCCTTGTGTCTTAAGAACTTTACCCATGTCCATCTGCTATAGTCATCTACGATTACTAACCCATACTTCTTGCCACTGACTGAAGCAGTTTTAACTGGTCCAAATAAGTCAATGTGCAGAAGTTCTAATGGCTTAGAGGTAGAAACAACATTTTTAGATTTAAAGGAAGGTTTTGCAAACTTGCCTTTCTGACATGCTTCACACAGAGCATCTGAATTGAACTTCAAATTAGGAAGTCCTCTGACCAGATTGAGTTTGTTAATCTGAGATATTCTTCTCATACTAACATGTCCCAATCTTCTGTGCCAGATCCACTGCTCGTTGTTAACAGACAGAAGGCACTTTACATTCTGACTCTTTAGTTCAGAAAGTTTGATTTTGTAAATGTTGTTTTTCCTCTTACCATTAAACAGGATAGTCCCATCTTTCTGACTAACAGCTTTACATGATTTTTGATTAAAGATTATATCATAACCGTTATCACTTAATTGACTTATGGATAACAGATTATGCATTAATCCATCTACTAGCAGAACATTATTAATAGAGGGAAGATTTCCATTACCTACAGTTCCAGAGCCAATGATCTTTCCCCTCTAATTGCCTCCAAAGCCAACGTGGCCTCCAGGCTTAAGTTCCAGGCTTTGGAACATATGCCTTCTTCCCGTCATGTGTCGTGAGCAGCCAGAGTCCAGGTACCATGACTGGTGTTTCTGACTTGCTGCTAAAGATATCTGAAACATGTATTATTTTATCCTTAGGTACCCAGATTTTCTTGGGTCCCGATTTGTTAGATTTACCAAGACTCTGGTTGAATTTTGGTTTCAGAGTACTTACTGCTAGTGTATTTAATATCATGTGTGTGACCATACACAAAATGTGAATTCAGAGGAGTGTGTTTAATGGTTAAGTCCATGACATTCTTTGGTGTAGGAGCCTTACCTTGGTATCCTATTCCCTTCCCGCCGTTTCTGCTAACTCCATAGATCATTGAAGCCATTTTGCTTCTATCTATGCTTTTAGCAAGGAACTTCTGGAAACTGTGATCATACTCCTTGATGATCTCATCAGCGTTGCTGGGAGTTTCAGAGATTGGTTCCTTCTGAGAGTTTTGTAAAGTATTTTCTAATTTTGAAATTTTAATTCTCAGCTCAGAATTCTCCAATTTGAGACTCTCAGACTTATTAGAGTCAGATTCAAGATTCCTTTTCAGGTCTCTGAATTTAACTCTAATCTGCTGATACCTTTCCAGAATCTCATTAAGGCTTTCAGCAAGTTCAGCCTTGGTAAAATTAACAGCAAAGTTAGGAAATACCTCTTCAGTATCTGATTCTGAGTCTGATTCAGAAGCTTCACTATCTTCTGAAATGTTAGCCATGAGAGTTATGTTGGCCCTCTCATCATCTGATTCTGAGTCAGCTTCATACGAGTCAGAGTCATCCCATGTAGCCATGAGACTTTTCTTCTTTTCTCTTCCAAACTTCTTTTTGGGCTTTTCCCTCTGAAGCTTTGGGCAGTCACTCTTGTAGTGTCCTTGCTCATTGCACTCATAGCAGATGATGTCCTTGGTGTTTGGCTTTCTGCTTCCTGAGGAGCCTTCAGATCTTCTGTATCCAGAGGAAGAATTTGTCCTTCTGTATCTGGAAGAAGACTCGTTCTGATCAGATCTTCTGGGATTTCTGAACTTCTTTTGCCTCTGCTTCCACAGTTGATTCACTCTTCTGGAGAGGAGGGAGAGTTCGTCTTCTTCTGATGAGGATCCATCAGATGTTTCTTCAACTGCCTGCAAAACTTTAGACTCAGATTTTTGTTAGATTTCAATGCTAAAGGCTTACCTTGCTTCTGAGGCTCGTCAGCTTCTAGCTCTATCTCATGACTCCTGAGGGAGCTGATAAGTTCCTCCAGAGTAATTTTGTTGAGATCTTTTGCTAGCTTCAAAGCTGTAACCATTGGTCTCCACTGCTTGGGTAAGCTTCTGATGATTTTCTTGACATGGTCAGCAGTAGAGTATCCTTTGTCCAGAACCTTGAGACCAGCTACCAGAATCTGGAATCTTGAGAACATTGTTTCAATGGATTCAGATTCTTCCATTTTGAACGCCTCATACTTGTGAATGAGCGCCATAGCTTTAGTTTCTTTGACCTGAACGTTGCCCTCATGCGTCATTCTGAGTGAATCAAAAATGTTCTTTGTTGTGTCTCTGTTGGAGATCTTTTCATATTCAGTATAGGAGATGGCGCTGAGAAGGATGGTTCTGGCCTTGTGGTGATTCTTGAAGTCACGCTTTTGTTGGTCAGTCATTGTTTTTCTATCAATCTTCTGACCGCTTGCATTCACAGGGTGCGTGTATCCATCTGTCACCATATCCCACAGATCAGCATCATGTGCCAGAAAGAAGCTTTCAATTCTGTCTTTCCAGTAATCAAAGTTCTCTCCATCAAAGACTGGAGGTTTGCCACTGAATCTGTCTCTGTCCTCATGGTTGTCATTGCTGGTGTAAGAATAGTTTCCTGCAATTGTGTTTTTCTGACGCTGGATCTTGTACTGACACGGTTAAGTGTTTTAGCTCTGAACCAGGCGCTCTGATGCCAATTGAAGAAGTGAAAAACACAAGAAGGGGGGGTTGAATTGTAAAACTGAAACTTAATGCAATGAACAAGATATTTTTATCCTGGTTCGTTTGATCTCAAACTACTCCAGTCCACCCGTCAAGGTGATTTCGCCTCTCTCCAACGAGGTCTTAATCCACTATATTCAACTGAATATTACAATCTGCTTTAACAACTGCTAAAGCCTTCTTGATGCAAACCACAATCCGGTTTGTCAAGGAAACACTTTCTTACAAAGAAGATAAAACTAGGTGTGTGAATGTTTTCTACAAAACTGTATCACAACTGTGATGTTACACAACTTAAGCTTATGAAACTAGATTGCTAAACAATGATTGAGTAAGGAGATATGTAGCGTTTAGCAAACTGAGAGAAGGAAGATTATGATTAGCTTTTAGGTGTGTAATATGTTGGAGAGCATTAGCCAATTCAATCTTCATAGTCTTGTTTATATAGCACTGAGATTGTTGAACGTTGGAGCAATAAACTTGATTCAATGCCAATAACAAAATTTCCTTATTGAGCAGATATTGTCTGGAATGATGCAGTTGGCAATAATACGCTTTCAATGCACAGTACCGTTGCTACTTAAAGCATGTTCTGGCTTGGCTTCATTCTGACTCTGCTTAACTGCTGATGAACTGTTGTTGTCTTGATCAGAGTGTTGAGCGCAGTTCTGTTCATCAAGCTTCAGTGTACGCGTGAGTTATTCTTCTGAATCTGGTATTCTGATATAGCATCTTTTGATGCTTACGTTGATGACCAATATTCTGATGCTGATTAGGTGTGCTCTTGCTGATACCTATCAGAGTTTCTGCAAAACAGAACGTACTATTTTAGGTAGCAAATAGTTCTTATATGAATCACATAATTAATATATCCTTTCATTTTGTTATCATCAAAACTTAAACATAGGGTAGTAGATTCAAACTTTGTTCTAACAACAATTTCTTATGGGATGCCGAACTGAGCAAGGATGTTTCTTTTGTAGAAGTGAATGATGTTTTGGACGGTAATTTTGGCCAATGCTTCGGCCTCTATCCATTTGGTGAAGTAGTCGATGACTACTATCAAATACTTGTTTTGATTGGTCCCTACCACGAACGGACCGAGGAGGTCTAACCTCCACCAGACGAAGGGCCAGGGAGAAGAGAGGGTCCTGAGCTCGTTTGGGGGAGCTAAGTGCATGTCCCCATTCCGGTGGCATTTTTCGCATTTTTTCACGTGCTATTTTGTGTCATGCTGCATGGTGGGCCAGTAATACCCTGCTCATAGAGCTTTCCTAGCGATGGATATTCCTCCCAGATGCTATTCGTTTATCCCTTCATGGATTTCGAGCAGGATGTGATCCGCTTTTTCCTGGTCAACGCATTTGAGGAGGGGAATGGAAAACCCTCTCCTGTATAATTTTCCTTTGACCAAGACGTATGAGCAGGCTCTTTGTCTGACCATGGATGCTTCTTTCGAGGCGGTGGGTAGCTCCCCTTTTGCGAGTGTTGTACCCCAATTTTTGACCCTAAGATCCCTCTATCACATCATATCAACTTAATTACAACAAGATTACACACTAGGATTTGGTTCTTTTCCATATCTTTAGCTTTTCTCTATAGGGAATCACCAAGCACTTTGACTTGTATTTTGTGATCATCTATGTATTGGTTATCCTTTAACTAATGAATACAATAAGTGTTTTCCCCAATTGATGATGATTGTAGGAGAAAGCATAACACATTCCATCAAGATTGATCTAGATTCATGAGCTCATTTTTATGCTTTTTCAACAAAGCTTCATTGAGACTCAAGCCTCAACATTGAAGATAATTTGAAGCAATATCATGACAAATTCTATTATGATTCATCATACTTTAAGTTTGCAAAGATGGTTCAAAGGTACAAGGATTGATTGAAGAAGTTTGACTCAACTGGGAAAATCCTTGATTCATTGATCACAAGTGCACATCCCCTTCAATTCTCAAGATTTGAAAGTGGTTTTGGTTGATATGGTTTCTACTTATCATCCTCAACAACTCATATTCATATTACAAAATTATTTGTCTAAAGAGGTAGGTCAAAATTACAAAGGTTTCCCAAGGCATTTTCTTGCTCTAGGAGCTAGGGTTTTGAACTTCAAAAGGGCATATCTTACTCATCTTTTGGTATTTTTGAATGATTCCAAATACATGCTTCTCTTGAAAGTGTAATTAAAAAATTAATTCAAAAATTTTAAGGAAATTTTGTATGGAAGAAACTTGACGATGAAGAAAGATTACAAGTCCTCCAGATGAACCCTAAAATTCCATTAGGTGATTTTAAATGATCATAACTTAGTCAATTTTTATCACTTTGAGCCCATTAATTTTCCAAAATTATCTTAAAGATGTGAACTTTAACCCATCTTTTAAGTGCAAAGTGTGAAAATGGATGAAAGATTCCCTAAGGATGCAAAAGATTATAGGTCATTTCATGAATTTTTGCCAACTACAACAAGTCATAACTTTCTCATTTTTTGGAGATTTTTAATGGTTCAAGTCTCAAAATGTCATTCAAAAGATCTACTTCATGCTATCTTTTTTGGTCAAGAGAAAATTTCAAGTGGAAGGCCATGTTTGGATGCAAGAGATTATAATTCATTTTAGAAGAAAAACTTAGAAATTTTCTAAGTATAGAAAGTCAACCTCTTTTTCTCAACTTTGACTCATTGCAACTTTCAGCTCAAGCATCCATTGATCCCATTATTTACACATTATAAAGCTTGTAACCTCATCTTTCTAAAGCTTCAATAATCATATCCTAAGACCCATTGAGTTGAGAATGCCATTGATTTGAATTTGGTAACTTGAAACCGAAGTTTCTCCAAAAGTCAGAATTTAAAATCTTTGTTATGGCTTCTAATCACAAAATTGACGCGTGTTTTTGCTTCTAATCATGTTTAACAACTTTACAAAAGCATTTATCATCATAAAACACAAGGATTGGATGAGTTTTGATATAAAAAAATGAGTCACAGTTTTCTCATGATGCAGATTCACACGAATTCCCTCCAAACTTCATCACTTCACACGCTTGAACATTACATTCACTACCCTATAAATATAGGACCATCCCTCATTCATTTCCTCAAGCTTGAAGAGCCAAAAGCACTCTATCAAACTCTCTCCATAACACCCTTTTTCTGAGATTTCGAATTCTTATTTCTACCACTTTTCAATTTAATTTCTTCCTTAATCCTTTATCCTTGAACTTCCTTGAAGCTAACAGAAGAAGAATCAAGCTTTGAGGTGCCCGAAATTGTGCTAGCCAAGTCCATTTGCAGAGCAACTTCATCTGACTTCGTTCAGGTAGTTTAAGGCACCAAATCTTCTAACTCAAATTACTGGAATGGTCTATGATGTTCACTGATGCTTGCTATTAACTCAATTCTGGAGAAACAATGCATTTGATACTTCTGATTTTCGATTTTGACATTTTTAAACATCCCTTATTTTTTCCAAATCGACTAAGCTGTGTTTTATACAAGTCGACTATGAGTGCCTAAATTTACAGATTTAATGACTTGAGGTTTGCCCTATTTGCAGGGTGTCTGGAGTTTGAAGATGATGACATGTCTCGTCTCAACCAATGATAACACGACAATTGTTTTATTTTTATTAGTTGGCTTTTTATTGATCTAGTGTGTTTTTAAATAAGGTCCATATTAAGCACAATGTGTCTGGTCCACTTGATCAGCTTACTAATGCATTTTGACTATGATCTGATGGTCCACATCTTTTCAGTTTTATTTTTATTTTCTGATTTCATATTTTAATTGTTTTAAATTTCAAAAATTCATAACTTTTTTATTTTTTATCCAAAAATTATAAAAAAAATATAAACAAAAATACCTTGAATTATTTCTGACTTTGTGAATATTTTTTCATATTTTTATTTTGATGTTTGATATTTTTCATAATTTTTGCTTTGTTTTCTTTATTTCAATTGTTTTAAAAATACTTTCTGACATTTTTAAATTCTAAATTTTTTTACAAAAATCATTTTCATCATTCCTGACCTTCTAAATTTTTTGTGGAATTTTATCTTATTTTTTTTACTATTTTTGATCCTTTTTTCCTTTATTTGAGCAATTTAAATTAGTTTAAAAAAAGTTCCTAACTTTAAAAAATTACCAAATTTCATAAAAATATTTGAGTTCATTTCTGATTTTTCTATGGTCTCCCTTAATTTTTCTTGAGTGTTTTGAATATAATTGTTATTTTCCCCTTATTTCCAAATTTAAAAATCATTTAAAACTTTTTTCTTTTATTTTGAATATT
Source organism: Vicia faba (assembly GCA_948472305.1). Classification (NCBI taxonomy): domain Eukaryota; kingdom Viridiplantae; phylum Streptophyta; class Magnoliopsida; order Fabales; family Fabaceae; genus Vicia; species Vicia faba. The sequence goes on along the minus strand of OX451735.1, from coordinate 1,322,476,988 downwards.
ATTTTATTTTTTGTACATATTCTGGCTGATCTTAGACTATGAAATTTTGATCATAAACTTTATTAACATCATTGAATCCATGATGTTGAGTCTAACTCCATAAAAATGGATGAATGATTTTAATAATAGTTTGATTAAACTTTTGGTTCAAATGTGGTTTACTTTTTACCATATTTCTTCTTCATCTTATCTCTTTCTCAATTGTACTAAATTTTATTGGAGTATGATTATCATATCATATCTCAAAACATATGGTATATAGATTGCTATTGGCCGGCCTCAAAATAGGTGTGACTTTTATATAAGTCCACTTACGATTGCTTAACATAGCACTAAATTTTGTCCCGATTCGAGAAATGATCATTCGTGGCCCAAACCCATGTTTGCAAGCCCAAGTATGTTGATTTGAATCCTTTGATCCAATAATCTTGAGATTCATTATTAGGAGGCTTTGGTTCTACCAATCCTCAAATGAATCTTCATCAATTTTTGTCAAAGTGGATCACTTAAACATCATTGATCATTTAATGTTGCCTTAAGAATTCTTAAATGGATGATATACTTGACAAAGAGAAAATGCAACTTGTTGTTGAAAGGCTTTGGTTCTACCAATCCTCTAATGAGTCCCAAATTCAAATTTCAAGATGGTCATTCAACTAACCACTAATTCCTAACAATTGACTTTATTTTATGCTTTTACTTTATGTCTTTACTTTAAGCACGTTTATTTTAGCATTTATATTTCATGTTATTTTCATCTTTGCTCACTTGAGCCTTTACTTTTATGTCATTTTTATTTTTCTCATTTGAGCTTTTCATTTCTTTTTTTGAAGATGCTTAATAATCAACTTGAACCATAAAAAAAACTTTAATGTTACTTGGAATACTTGGTTATTATCCTTTGCATTTTGGAGACATTGGACTTCTTGGACTTAGGATTAGGGACCTTAATCTATCTTGGAGACGTTGTTGTCTCAATTGTTATTTTGTCTAGAGTTCTTGGGGTTTACCCTAAGATATTGGGTTGTTTGTTTGTTTTGTGTGCAGGTTATTGTGATTACATACTTTGTCTTTGATCTGGAATTCATTTGTATACATCTGTTATTCTGTCTAATTTTTGTGAAGACTTAATACAAATGGAGTTTGGTTTTCTTAAGAGGTTTTTTTTTTGTAATTGTTTGTTTGGTTTCAAATCCAAAGGATGAGAATTCTACATTGACTCATTGTGTCAAGTGTTGACTTCTTGTTGGTTAGACGGTTATTTTTCCTAGCTTTTACCCTATGCTTTAGGATAGTCCTTTCATCTCCTCACATCTTCTTTAATTTCAAAATCTTCTCCCTCCTTTTGAATATTCTTATTGTTTTAAAACTTGAACTACTTTCATAATAAAATTGGACTTAGGTCCATGCATTTTCAAAAATCTTTTCTTAATCAAACTTTAATCAATTTAATAATACTTGGACATTTTTGTGATAAGACTAAAAGTAAATTAATCTCATTCAAACTATTTTTCCATTTTGGCTTTTATCTTTAAAGTTTTTCTCAAAAAGATTATAATTTTGTCAATCCTTGTAGTGATGCAAATAACTATACTTCTACGATATATAGTGAAGTGAGATATTTTCCACTTGGGTGTTGAGTTAGGCTTTTGTTGATTTTAAAATCCAAGTCATATCCTCCACTTTGAGATGACGCAAATTCTCCTTTCTTATAATTGTGGGTAGTAAGTATATTTTCCACTCGGACAAAATGATTATGTCTCGTCTCTTAAAATTAACCAACATACTTGTGTTTTAAAAATTTTAAAGGTGAACTACGAGTACCCTGATTCCCTATTGCACGGAAGGTGGTACGTAGACACTAAAGGTTCACAAACGCGACGGGTGCAAAAATTGTAAAAAATACTTCTTTTCTAATCTCCACAATATATTTTTATACAACATTTATAGCCAAAATACACAAATTTACAAATAGGTTCATGCGGAGTACCGTAGATGTTCAGGGTGCTAATACCTTCCCTTTGCATAACCTACCCCAAACTTAGATTCTCTCCCCCCTCTTTTTGGGTTATTCGCTCTTTTCCAATTCCTTTGGAAATAATAAAGCACGATGGTGATTTTTATTTTGATTTGTGCGAGTTAAGTCAATCTAATGGCTTTGTCTCAACATTTCTACTGCTATAGAAAAAAATGGAGACTTCATTGGGGACAGATCGACCTATTGCTAGTCCATCCCTAAGTGGGTTGAGCCTATCTTTGTTCATTTGTGTATGTGCTATTATCTTTTTTATATTATATGTTGTATATATGTTTGTCTGGATTTACCTGGTTTTCAAGGTGCTTGGTGATTTCTCATAAGTCCTCTACCCAGACTTGGGCAAACTTAAGATAGGACGGGCGGTATAGTCATGTTAAATTTGAGGGCGTAATCCCAAAAAATGAGACATGAGATCCCCCACTCAGTGGAGGCCCCTTTAACTATAGTGTCGTTTACCGAGTAATCGGGAAGAAGTCCTGCTTTCGACCTGGGAGCCTGCTGAAACTGAGGACCGTAGAACCCATAACCCATCTTGGCCTTTTAGGTGTAGTGCGAAAACTATAACGGAGTAATCCGAAAATAGTTGTCACGCGATACTACGCTTAGACGAGTTTTTCTTGAGAATATTACTAACCACTGAGTTAATCGAGAAGTTGGCAATATCTGAAGGAAGGATGTAGACTCTGGGAACCTCTAGAACCTTGTTCGGCAGGTGATAACTTTTAGACCATACCTTATGGGTAGTACCTTCGACCTCATGCTCGTGACGTTGAACCTATGAACCCTATGTTTGTGATCTTGTGTGTGATTGTTGCATCATGCATACATGCACCCATGAGCATCTCCTAAAGACATTTTGTTTAAAGGGACTTAAAAGTTGACTCTTTGTGAATATCTCGGGTACTTTTTGTCTATGGATTTTGGAAAAAGAAAGATCGGGAAATACAGTTTCAAAAATCCTAAGATAGATGAGTTGATAAGTATGATTCCTTAGATCGAGAGTCCTATAGATTTTTGGAGGAAGTATGGGTCCATCATTTCTCTTATGAAGCTCAGGGTGAAGGAGGGTATTCTCTCTACTTTGGTCCAATTCTATGATCCTATGTGTTGATGCTTTACTTTCCCTGATTATCAGTTGATGCCTACATTAGAGGATTATTCTTATCTGTTGGGTTTACCTATTACCGATTATGTTCCTTTTACTGGTTTAGAGGGTGAGCCAAAATCTCATGATATTTCTACTTTGATCCATCTGGGAAAGACTGAGGTTGAAGCCCACATGACTACCAAAGGAGGTATTTTATGATTACCAACTTAGTTCTTATTGGAGAAATATTTCTACTTAGCTAGGATGAAGAGCACGGTTGCTTTTGAGGCCATCTTTGCTCTGCTTGCTTATGGATTATTCTTATTTCCCAATGTAGACAAATTTGTGGATATCAATGCCATCAGGATCTTTATGATTGGGAACCCAGTCTCTACATTGTTGGGTGATGCTTATTACTTTATTCATCTTCGAGATTCTTATCATGGAGGGACGATCATTTGCTGCACGCCTTTGTTGTATCAGTGGTTTATTTTTCACTTACCTCAGACTGATGCTTTCTGGGATGTCAGAAAGGAACCTCGCTGGGCTCCAAAGATTATGGCCCTCACTCATTCAGATATTGTTTGGTATCATCAGGCATACTATGATGTAGAGATTATCAATAGTTATGGTAGTTTCCCCAATGTACCTCTTCTTGGTACAAAGGGAGGAATTAATTACAATCCTATTCTTGCATGACGACAACTTAGATATCCGATGAGGGATAAGCCAAATAGTATTCATGTGAGCGGTTTCTTCCTTAAAGGGGGAGAGATTCATAAGGAAGCTAAAGAGGAGATTGCGAAGGCTTGGCGTCATATTCACAGGAAGGGTAGAAAGGACTTGGGACCTAGAGGGGTTGTTTCTTTGGAACCTTATCTCCAGTGGGTTCAAGCAAGAGCCATCCAGTTGAAGATGTCGTATTCTCGTGAAGCACCCATGCTTGATATGTTTGTGAAGACCACTCCTCCCCTATTAGATAACATGGAAGAACTTCATCTCTCTTTAGTCAGGATATAACAAGAAAAATTAGCTTGGAAGAATAAGTGCCAGACTTTAGAGGTATCCTACCGAGCAGACCTGAAGGAGAAAGACGACTTGATTTAGATTCTTGAGAGTCGTGCTATAGAGACAATGGAGATGCAAGAGGATTTATTTTCATCTAGAGCTTAGTCAGGACCTAGTTGCTCGCTTCCCGGCTCAGGTGCCAACAAGTATGCAGAAGAGAACAAGCGGATGAAGGCTCAAATTGCAAGACTCGCAGGGAAATGTCAGTGTGTGGAGTGATCTTCATCAACTTTGATTTCTTAAGACCTTAGATTTTTATCTTATCTTGTACTTGGGATTATTGAAACTTATACTAAAAAAAGTTGTAATCCATTTTGAAGTTATTATAATGAGATTTTCAGTATTTCAAATGTGTTAGTACTTTAATATTTACAAATTGTCTATAAATCTTTAAGTTCCTTGAAATATTAATAATAAAATAAATCATGTGCATTACATATCATGAATTATATTATTCATACTTCTTCCATTTCTATTCATATCCATGTGTCTTACTGAGCTTCTTTACTTTGTTCAGCAAGTTGTCTCACCAGTACAACACTCGAGCTAATTTCAGAAGGAAGATGGACAATCTAGAATAAGAGAATCGCGAGCTTCGCGAAGAATTTTCTGCTCTAAAGACCGGTATGGCCAATCTCACTGCTCTAATGGAATCTTTGGTGGATGCTTAGAATCAGCCACCAATTTCTCAACCTCAACAGACAATGGTTGCTACTAAAGTTCTGACTGTTCCTATTTCTACTACTCCACCTGCTGTTGTTCAAAATCGTATGCCTCCGGGATACCCTTGGGGAATGCCAGAGAAATTTATGCCAGAAGGTTATAATCAGGATGCTCAAGTTGCTCCACTTGCTCAGACAATTGTTGTTCCCACACCTCCTGTGGTGCATATCAGCCATGCTACTAGAAATGAAACTCACTATGCTGCACCTCCCTCGGTGAATATGGTATCGTTTACTAATGTTGAAGTGTATCGCCCTATTCCTGCACCAAGTGAAATCTTGGGTTTCTATGATTGAATGGACGATTTTTAAGACCAGTTTGATAAGATGTAGAAAGATTTTAAGGCCCTCGGAGGAAAAGAGCTGTTTGGGCAGAATGTGAATAATATGTGTCTGGTGCCAAATGTGAATATACCTGCAAAGTTCAAAGTGCCGGAGTTTGAAAAGTACAAGGGTAACACTTGCCCTCGTGCTCACTTAGTAATGTATGTAAGGAGAATGTCTACCCATACAAATGATCAACACCTATTAATTCATTTCTTCCAAGACAGTTTGACTGGTGCAGCGTCGAAATGGTACATGAGCTTGGACAATGCCAATATTCATTCTTTCGACGATTTGGGTGAAGCGTTTATCAGACAGTACAAATACAATGTGGACATGGCACCTTTCCGTGATCAACTCAGGGTCATGGACCAGAAGGACAAGGAGTCATTTAAGGAATATGCACAGAGATGGCGTGAAGTAGCCGCCCAGGTGATTCCAATGGAAGAAAAAGAGATGACAAAGATTTTTCTGAAGACACTAGGTGCATTCTATAATGAAAGAATGGTGGCGAGTGCACCCAGTGATTTTACCTAAATGGTGGGAATGGGCGTTGAAACAACCGGCTGAATAATCAACTGATAATGAAATCAATGAAGTCGCCATCAAATGTCTTTTATCCCACAAGAAGGTAAAGGTAAACATCGAGTAAACCTGAGAAGGGTGAAATCAAGGTCGAACGACCAAGAGATCGGGTAAGGGAGCCTATTACGCGAGGGGAAGGTATTATCACCCCATACGTCTGTAGTACTCTACGGTATCCACTCATGTTGTTCTAATCTAAGGGTGTGTGAGAATCTATATCTAAATTGTACAAGGCATGCATGTAAAATAAAGGAGAAAAGAATGTAGGGGAAACAAAAGTTGTGCTCGCCCGGGCCCTACCCCAATGGCTACGTATCCCTTTTAAGCAATCAGAGCAGCCGTAGTTCGACTTCAAAAGTTTTTATTGGTTTGTATTTTTTAATGAACAATATTAATTTCGCCTTCTGCCGCAACTCGACCTTTGGAGACTTACGTGTCAGCACAGAAGTGAATTAACATGTTCTTTTTGAAAAGTTTGAAAGAAAAGCCCGAAGGCGCAAAAAGAGTTTGCATTGGTTGATATTTTTTACCTTGAAGAAGGATTTGGAAGTTGTTATTTTTTATCTCAAATATTTTTATCTCAAATATAATCGGATAATCGGGATTAAATTCCTAAAACCTCAAATATAAACTACCAAAATTTATATTTGAATTTATTATTTTTATCATGTAAAGAAAATTCAAACAAGTCTAAATAATTAACAAAATTAGTTAAAAGAAAATACTAAAAGAATAAATCCAGGGGGTGCAATCTGTTGACCACAGGGCATAATCCAGCAATTCATAATGAAGTGCTAAGCCCAATTTAGAAATAGGTCCAACAAACAGTGATTTTTGTCCATAAGTTTCAGATTGCCAAAAACTGTAGAAATAGGCTCAGAGACTTTTGGTCTAGCAAGAGTTATTTTCAAGCATTTTGTCTTTTTGTCAATTGGCTCCCAATACAAAAAACACAATGGTAGCGTGGGCCTAAGTGTAATCCAGCAAAATTGGTCCAAATCCAATTACACAAAATCTAAGATTATTTAGCTTATTGATTATTCCAATCAAAAAATGAAGAAAAAAAAATCAACTAAAACGTGAAACAGCATCGCTCTGATCCAGATTGTGGCCATACAACTTCATTGTACCCAACCTCCTTTATTCCCATATTTGATCTTTCTCGTGATTTCGGCGAGCCAACTCCGTCGTCACCAATCCCTCAGTATTAACTCTCTCAACAAGAATCCCACCTACCATCTCCACCAAATTTCAATTCACTCGTTATAAATCTACCAGAAACACATAAACCCTAAGTCTAGGAGAATGAAAAATTAAATGACGATGAAGGAACTTCTGGCTATGCCTCCATAGGGTTATTAATCTACCTGATCTTCTCTACGTACTCATATCAAGAAACCACAAAGAAGACGAAGACAAGTGAGGATTCAGATCTTACCGACCGAAGACGCTCCGACACTGTTTCGTGATTGTTGCTAATTAAAATAGGAATCCAGAGATCCTTCAAGAGACAAATTGGGTAAACTCTTCTCTTCTGACATCTTTCTCTTTCTTCTTCTTCGTCTATTTCTTCTCGTTCTTTGTGTGATATTCTGTGTTGATCTCTTATGCACACTGATGTCGTTATTCTTGTGATGCAGAGAATAGAGGAACCAATGCAAATTCTGGAGTAAAAGATGAGGATGATTCGGGAGAATACCGTAGAAGAAATCTAGAGACTTAGAAGCAGAGAGAAGAGGGAACTTGTGTGATTCTGCATATGGTGAAGAATTGTGGAAGGTTGAAGAAAGGTTGAGAAAATCTGAAGATGATGATTCAGAAATTTGGGGAATGAAAAATGATCGTGGACCAAGAGACAATTTCAGAGGGTTTTGTGGTATGTTTTTTTGTATTTTTTCTCTCTATGAATCTATTATGGTTTGTGAATAATCCACCCCCCTCCTCCGTTACCACTTCTATTATAACCTTTTTGTAGTTCTTCTTGAATTATGTTTTGTTGTCGTTAGTATGGTTAGAAGTTAGTTAGAGTTAGTTAGGGGTGAGGGTTAGTTACAGAGTGAAAGTTGGTTAGCTGCTATTGGAAATTCTATTTAGGTTGGTTCTGAGGTTTGTTACAAAAATTCTGTTAATTAGAGATTGGTAAATCCGAGTGGTTGAATCAGATAGCTTCCTGAGATTTGTAAGGCTGGGATTGATTCCAATTGATCTGATGAAAGCTTGCTGAGTTGTTATTTTTGTTTCCACAATTTCTTGATTTATTCTTCTGCTGATATATTTTTCTGATAGATGTAGCATCATCAAGCCTCAAATGAGGGTACCTTTGTTCCCGACTCAATTAAGCGAAAAGATCAAGATTTTGAGTATAGATGCGATCATTTGTTCTTTGACATGATTGAGAATGTAATCTTGCCAAGACATGCATTTTACCAGAAAGCTCAACCCAGCCTCCATGTTCTCCTGTCCAGAATCCAGCCCTTCCACATGACATATTTGGAGGGAAGAATTAGATGCAGAAGTCAAAACCTGAAGTTCCTAGACTCCCATTTTGTATGGTATCATAGGTGAGCTTTGGATGATTGCATAACTTTTTAGATCTCAAAATATTTGTTTGCTTCACCTCTCATGACGTTCTCTTAATAACTTTGGAATGTATAAAATGTTTATACAAATCTGATTGTAGCAGAGTCAACTTGCAGCAGACAACTTCAACTATCTTCGATGGTTAAATGATCTAATAACAACGCATTTGTATGCCTTAGTATGAACTGATTAACTTCGGAACTTAGTTTTGCAGTACGTTCGGAACCGAGTTTCTTCCCTTCTGCAGTAGCAGTAGGTTCTATTCCAAATTATTGGAGCCTCAAAATAACATCGAAAATATGCGATAGGTCCTAATACTGCGGGATTAATGAAGTTATCCACTTCAAAGAATTTTTCTGAGTCATTCTGCAAAGGATTTCCTAACAACAAAACCCTATGCATGTGTGGGATAGTAGCCAATGCTCAATTTGTTACTGTTTGATCATTTTTCAGTCTGTGAGCTTCATCCAAGATGAGAAGATCACCGGAGCCAGTATCACTAAACTTGGATGAATGCATTAGGAATGTCTCATATGAAACATGAGCACTTGCAAATTGATTTTGTACTGAGACTTTGAATTCCCATTCTTTTAGATTTTCTTAATGTAGTTTTGTAATGGCATAGACACAGTTTGATTATCTTTGCCATGGATTGAAACAGATATGAACTGGTTTAACTACTTTGCTTCATGATTAATTTGGAAACCAGTTTGTCTACACGTAAATTGTTGTTATGTGAAACTGTTTGGTTAATTTACAGGGTATAGCTTACAATTAGAAGAAGGCTTAAAATTGGAGTTCAAGGAAAAATAAGAAGATGGCATGAGAGGTTGAATATGGCATGAAGAAATACTGAGGAAAAACAGTTGGTAATTTGGGCTAAGTTAAAGAGAATTTTGAAGATGGATACTTGGCACGAACATGGAAGCATGAAGATGTTAGGATATTAGGATTTTAGGCTTAGAACAAAAGTTTGTGTAATTGTGAATGTAATTGGATGGAACTTAGATGTTGTATGTATTTGAAATTCAACATTGTGCTCTGAACTTGAATGAGCTACCATGTTTTGAAATGTTTTTTTTTATTTTTATGGTGGAGAATTTGATTTCAAATTTGAATTACTTTCCCTCCATTATGCTTGTGACTTGAATGAAACAATCATAAATTTAAATGGAACTTTGGCCAAAATCTAACTTTCCCAAATTGATGTTGAACTTTATCCTGGGACGCCTCACTTCAAAGCTTGAACCCAATTTAATATCTCACAAAGAATTGAGTCCAAATCTATTTATATGTCATGCCTAGATTTGAATAATGGGAGGTGAATTAAGTGAGTTTGAAGATGGAAAATTAAACTACATGAATCTTCCGATCTTATCTTGAATCAACTATTGACAAATCATGAAATCTAGATCTTGAACCGATATTAACCTTGAGCACAATTAGACATTTTAATTAATCCAAATTAACATCTCATTTCTCTCGAAATCCTAGTTAACTGGTAATTAAAGTAACAAGGGTTTGAAAGAATGATGACGTTTTAAACTCCATGACCTCACAACTTTATCTTTTGTACCATGGCTTCCATTTTGCAATCTAATCCACACTATGTCCTGACTCTATGGATAACAACCATGTCTTGAGGGCGCCTTGAAGTATAGAAAGAAACATAATACGGAGCTAAATGAACCTCGGTCGGTAGATATTACAAATTCACACATAGAAGATGTGATACCCTAATCTACTTATGTTTGATGAATTCTTGATGGAGGATGACCTTGTAGATTGATGAAGAAAAGATCCACAACATCCATGAACACAAACCCTAAATCCATAATTTCACTGCCTTGAAAAAATAACCAGAAGAATCAAGCTTTATTGAACATATACACCTCTGTCAGTTGTAAAAACCCTAGCTTGCACGCCCACTGAACTCTTGAACTTCAGGCGCTTATTTTTTTGAATGAAAATGCAAGCTATGTTAGTAACCTAATGAAAAGACATGAATGCGATGTTAAGCCTAAGCCAAATATAAATGTAATTAGGAGGGAAAATTTTGGGGTGCAACAACTGCCCCTATTTAATCATCTTAAACCTAAAGGTGAGATTGGCGCCAGCCTTTCGAACTTTCTAGGTGAAAGAAGATTAAATACTAAAAGAACCCAAAAATTTATACTCCGGAGCCAGTCAGGCATTACTATATTTTTGTTTTCTGTATTCTCTATTTTTTACTTTTTTGGATCGAAATAGTTATCGGGGATAAATGTATGTCAAACCAGGGTTAAACATACAAAAGATAACTTGGTTATCGAGGAATATATGTTCGGAGTTGGTAGAGAACACATGACAAGAAAGATATCAAAAGATATATGCCTGAGGTCAGTAGCAGACATACGAAAAAGGTATCAAAGATACATATCCAGGGTCGGTAGCGGATACATACAAAAGAGACAGACTGAAGAAAGCTCTTACAAAGATATCAAGAGTACATGTCTGGGGTTGGTAGCAGACACATAACAGGAAAGAGACTAGAGGAAAGGACCCTAACCAAGGATATCAGGAATATACATCCAGAGGAAAGGACATATATAAGGAAAGAGGCCGGAGGAAAGGACTCTAACCAAGGATATCAGGAAAATATGTCCGGAGGAAAGGATATATAACCAAGGATATCAAGAAAATATGTACGGAGGAAAGGATATATATATATATATATATATATATATATATATATATATATATATATATATATATATATATATATATATATATATATATATATATATATATATATATATATATATATATATATATATATATATATATATATATATATATATATATATATATATATATATATATATATATATATATATATATATATATATATATATATATATATATATATATATATATATATATATATATATATATATAAGGAAAGAGGCCGAAGGAAAGGACTCTAACCAAGGATATCAGGAAAAATATGTACAGAGGAAAGGACATATATAAGGAAAGAGGCCGGAGGAAAGGAATCTAACCAAGGATATCAAAAATATACGTCCGGAGGAAAGGACATATAACCAAGGATATCAAGAAAATATGTCCGGAGGAAAGGACATATATAAGGAAAGAGGCCGGAGGAAAGGACTCTAACCAAGGATATCAGGAAAATATGTCCGGATGAAAGGACATATATAAGGAAATAGGCCAGAGGAAAGGACTCTAATCAAAGATATCAGGAAAATATGTCCGGAGGAAAGGACATATAACCAAGGATATCAAGAAAATACGCCTGGAGGAAAGGACATATATAAGGAAAGAGTCCAGAGGAAAGGACTCTAACCAAAGATATCAGGAAAATATGTCTGGGGGAAAGGACATATAACTAAGGATATCAAGAAAATATGTCCAGAGGAAAGGACATATATAAGGAAAGAGGCCGGAGGAAAGGACTCTAACCAAAGATATCAGGAAAATATGTCCGGAGGAAAGGACATATAACCAAGGATAGCAAGAAAATATGTCTGGAGGAAAGGACATATATAAAGAAAGAGGCCAGAGGAAAGGACTCTAACCAAGGATATCTGGAATATACGTCCGGAGGAAAGGACATATAACCAAGGATATCAACAAAAAATATGTCTGGAGGAAAGGACATATATAAGGAAAGAGGCCGGAGGAAGGGACTCTAACCAAGGATATCAGGAATATACGTCCGGAGGAAAGGACATATAACCAAGGATATCAAAAAAAATATGTCCGGAGGAAAGGACATATATAAGGAAAGAGGTCGGAGGAAAGGACTCTAACCAAGGATATCGGGAAAATATGTCTGGAGGAAAGGATATATAACCAAGGATATCAAAAAACGAATGCTAAACACATATAGACTTCTAGATAATGAACCCTGATTGAAGGCGAGCTTTAACCAACAAAAAGGAGGGACACTAGGCAAAGGCAAATTTTCCAGATAAAAGAAGACCAACCGAAGGTAGACTTTTTGGGGGGAGAATGCTGACCATAGACGGACTTTCTGGGGATACTACGCGACAGATTCCATTGAGAAAACTGGACGAAGGTTTTAACCAAAGTAAATTCATAGAGATCTCCGCATCAAAGACAGACTTTACAGGAGAAGGAAACCAGCCGAGGGGTACTCTGACAAGAATACCAATTGAAGACGGATTTAAGGGAAAAGAACTTACTGAGGATTAACATATGTCTTGATCCAAACAGAACGCTGGTCAAAGGCGGACTTGTGTCAAAAAAGAGAGACCAACTGTAGGGAATCTAAACACGGATTGCCAACACATGTTGGACTTTAAGAGTTGCAAATACGCAAGAGCTACAAAATCCCTCAGACCAAAGGTGGACTATATTTCTTCAAGAGTGGCAATTATCTAAATTACCACACACCAAGTATGGATACTCAAATACTTGAGAAGCAATAAAGGCCAAACACCGACCCTTACCCATATTCTTATGGCAAAGGCAAACACAGGTAATATAACCAAGGGCTTGCAAGGGAAAGAGAGACACATAACTTACTGGGAAAATGGAAGATACCAAAGACCCGACTGGTGATAAATAAAACAGACACTACTGGGGAAACAAAACAGAGTCACCCTAGACTTGTTGTGGAGTTAATTCCAATCTGAGTGCATAACAATCTGGTTACTACAGATGAACATGATTGGCTTATACTCATGCATGTTTGAATTTATTTTTATAGCGTAATACCCCATACAATAGGAATGCTACACATTTTGGTAGATGTAATGTAATGATGCATGTTTAGTAATGCACTGGGGAAAACACGCCAATAATCGGCTGTTGAGAAGACAATGAACTTCTGAACGATTATTCTTGCATATCTGATCTTCTTTAGAGAAAAAGAAATCTGAACTTCAATGGGGCACCAAGACTCCGAACCACCAACCTCTAAAGATCGATATCACTGGGGAAGTAACTTCCTGGAGAACAACATTGCAAAAATAAATTACAGTTCAGAGAAAATATTGAGTTCTGATCAAACTCCCAACTTCCTGGGGAACAAATTATTTATCTTCTGTTAGAAAGAAGAGAGCTTCGCTGGGGATGTAAACTTTCTCGTGTAGAAATTCTTAACGAAGATAGCTTCTACTAGGGAGTATGGAAATTCTTAAATAGAAATAATTCTACTCATACCACACTGGGGATAACACCGTCTGGGTACAAAATCTTCACTTGAGGAAGAAACCAACATCATGGGACAAAAACTCCATTGGGGATATATCAACAAAATCTTCTATCACTAGGGATGAAAGAGTTATGACCGACATTCCCATATAAACCACACTGGGGAGATAGGACACTTGATCCACTAAGGAAAGAAGAATAGCTCCACTTGGGAATAATAGGTACACTACTCCGGCAGTTCAAGAAATTTGACTTCGAATGGGGACACAAACTACCTCTTACACTGGGGAGCCAAAAGACTTAGATGGTAACATCAACAATATTAAATGCACTGGGTATAGCTATCCCTGTAAAATTCAAACTGGTAAGGATTTTTATAATGGGGAGCAGGAATCATTTCATTGAGGATGATGGTCGTCCTTGTGAGGATAACATACTAGAATCTCCCATAGGCCAACATGAGTCTCTTTAAGAACTCTGATATAGGAAAACCATATTGAAGAGATAGGGAGTGCATCCCTTACTGAGTAGGAGGATGCATACTTCATGGGGATAACAAGTGCAAACCTCACCAGGGAAGCCATATAAAGTCGACTTCAAGGGGAGCATATCAAGAATCTTCGATCGATGAGTAAAATGATTCTTCCGAGACAACCTGGAAGGAAACAAACTGCACTGAGAAAGAGGAATACCCGAGCGAGAGTATGCCTTTACTGGGGAATATACTGCAAAAATAAATTTCAATTCAGATGAAATTCTTCACTCTGATCTAACTCCTAACTTCCATGGGGGAAAATCCAACATCTCCTTCCAGGAATAAAAAGAATCTTGCTTGGAACTGGGACCTTTCGATGTAAGTCCTTAATAAAAGTGACTTCAACTAGGGAATCATAGAAATTCTTAAATAAAAGAATTCTACCGAGGCCACACGGGGAATACTACCATCAAGGGTAATAATCTTTACTTGAGGAAGAGAAAGATATCTTTGAACCATAAGTTTGAGGTTAAGGACTCCACTGAGGAAAAATTCCATCAATACTCCATCACTGGGGATAAAAGAATTCTAAATGGCATTCATCCATGCACATTGCCCCAGAATAGGGGACCTGCTCCACTGGGTATAACAAACATATTAATCAAACATCTCTTCAAGAAAACTTGATAAGTGAAACCTTGCCTGGGGAGAAAAGATATGAACTTCATAGAGACGATGAATGATAACCTCACGAGGGGGATAAATGCTAACCACAGAGACGCAGGGTATCAACTTCAACGGATATAGCAAAGGTATACGATCCAATAAAATGATCTTCCCAAATTTGTCAAAGCAAAGTAGACTACACTGAAGAAGAAAATTGTACAAAACCTGTTGAAATTCACTTCTTAGGAGATAATCCCTCTAGAAGGGACAAACTCTTACCAAGAGTGTTGACTTCAATGGGGATTACATATGGATATACTTCTACTGAAGATAAAGGATTTTCACTGGAGATGAAGAATTATGTCTAGGCGAAAGTACGCCTTTACTGGGGATGAGTGATTCTGTTTTGAGTAGAAGTGAGAATTCACTAGGGAAATTGGATCTCATCATACAAAAATCCACATGTTGGCCGTATACCAACCTTTCTTGATTCATTTTCTGGTATGCTTCTGGTCATAAGAGACCAACAACACTTGCAAAAAGATAAATTTTGGTAACATGCCCCTGTTTGGAATGGAAACTTCACTGAAGAATAAACAGTTTGAACTACCAAACACTAGGTAAAAACTACGATGCAAGATTACAAATCCAAGATGTTAACTCTGAGGAGGAATGCCACTGGAAATTGGACTTTGAAGAAGATACTGCAAAAATAAATTGCATTCCATTGAAAAGAAATCACCTTGACTTCAAACAACTTCTAAATTTCCGGGGAGAAAAACCATTCTCCTCTTGCAGAGAAATGAGGATGCTTTGCTGCGGAATAAAGACTTCAGAAGAGAAATCCCTTAGCAGACATACCTTTGTCAAGTAGCAGCGGATCTTTTACTGGGGAGAGGAGTCCTCCTAGGAAACGATATTTCCATCACGTCTTGTACGGGTAACGACCTCAAATGATCTTTGCATTACTGTTCGTATCCTACTGAGGATAACAATCCAACTTCAATTGGAGATAATGATCCTGACTTCTGATAAAGGAACATCAATAAATGGACCTAAGTCTCTAATGAGCTGAGGATAACAATCCCATTTCCCGACATGATTTTCAAATTCACGAGTCATTTAGCCTGCGTATGGAGTTGACCTGATCAACCCTTTAAGAGGAGAAAATGCTCTTGCATAAATTCTTTCCCCAATCTGTAAGACTTTTGAAGAAAACTGCCTCGAGAAGACTTTCTGAGATCTATATCATTGAAGATACTCTGCCCCAATGTTATAAACTTTGGAATATGGCTCATGACTGGCCAGAGTTAGAAGCAGTTTCAACCATGCTCGAGTGAATGCTCGTGTATATGTAGATTTTGAAAAGATTCTCCTCTAATCAATGAATTCTCAGAGAGATTTGTCAAATCTCGACATAATTGACCCAGTTTGACTACACTTTGAGGGATAAAATCCATACCTGAATGCCTCAGATTGGATGAAAACCTACTCAACAGAGTATTCAACATGCTTGCCCCTACTCAACAGGGTCTCGATAAATATTTTCTTCACCCTATACTCACAAAGAGTTGAGAAACTTAAGGATTTTCAAAGACAACATAACCTTGGGGTGGTTGGCTTACGTCTCGAAAGTAGGTTAGTACATAATCGTACTTCTCAATTTGGACAACTTCGTTCTGAAACGGATACTTAAAGACAATACGCCCCTCGGGACCAACTAAAAATAATGCACCATTACTCGAAAGAGACTCTTCACAATCAAATTTTGCAATCTACTTCAGATCATTTCTCAAACTAGTCTTCTTTTTACTCACTGGAGCCAAAAGAAGGTTTTCCCTATATTAAGATCATTTTCAAGAATGACTTAACTTTCAATGGTATCTCTAAACAAGTAGTCCCTTAGGATAATCAAATTTTCATCTGATACTCATTATGCAAGCTTTCTTGATGTTTAAGCACTTGTTCATTTGCAAAGAATGTTTAAACAATGATAATTTTAACGCAAATCTTATGTTTGTCTTGAAGTTAAAAACTTTTATTGAAAAGATGTTGAAACATCAAAAAAAAATTTGTACAAAAGACAGTAAAAGGATGGAGTGATACCAACTCAAACAAGATTAGAAAATCTCCTAGGAGTCAGGTTACCGTACTCTCGTTACGAAGCACTTTCAAATTAACCCATGCTTCAGTTAGGACTTTTCAGGGTTGTAACGTGTCCTGGTTCACGGTTTTAGAAGAAAGGATTTAAGGCTTAAAATTTGGTGCCCACCCATTCTCCGTGATGTTCTTCATCCCTACATTCAGTTAACTTGATGCAAGAACTCATCTCTCAAAAAGAGGTTACGATGGTTGAGGAGTCAAACGAGGTTTTTCTGGACATGGAAGTCACTCACCTCTTTCTTTCTTGGTGTTTTATCACACAACTTAATTATTTGCGGAGGATTTTTATTTGGTAATCATTTTTTACTTTTTGCGCTTTTTGTTTTCCCTAAATTTTGCATGGACAATTCCTTTTGAATTTAACTCTAAAGTCCAGCGGGGTGCCCTGCCTTTTGCCTAAGCGATTTGTTTTTTCAAGTTTTGGCTTAGCATGGCTTTTTGTCTCTTTCTATTTTATTTTCAATCATTTTGAACAAATCGCGTGATCCTGAGACTTTCGGCTTGTTGGAAGTTTTGTGACTGCCTTATCGCTTGGTTGATGAGGGGTAACTATTGTGGTATCATCATCTGTTGACCTTCTGTTGTGCGAGAAATACCCATTGGGATATCGTTTTCTTTGATGCACACTACTGATAAGAGGGTTAACCATTGCGGTTTTGTTCTTTCTCAACCTTCTAAAGGATAACCATTGTTGTACCCTTTGATGTGCACTCCTAATGAGTTTTGAACGCTCAATCGGATTAACTAAAATCTACCCTGCCCCGGGATAAATGTGAGTGTTTTTTTTACAAGAAAAGAAACTCCTACTTTAAGGCTCAAAGGGGTTAACGAGGGTTTCACTCCCTTATATCTCCGGTGTTTAGGAATTGAAACAAGGCATGTACATCATCAACAAGGTTTTACTCGAAAGTATACCGTTTGAGAATTTTTGGTATATTATTCATCATCCTCCCTCCAGAGGTTTTTTTTTGCTTTATTTACAGGAGTTAAGTGTCAAAAACAAAGAAAAACATTAATGAGTGAATACGAATGGATTAATTCAAGACAAACAAATTTAATGCATTGTGATTAATATTCAACAACAAGCAAGTTTTGCATACAAGAAATTACTGAACCAACGCAAGAAAGATTAAAAATGAGAATTGCAAATGAAACTAGAAATTGCCACATTGATGAGACTAGTCTCCGTATGGACTTGTTGCTTTAGGTGATGATCTGACAATATTGACATTTACTGAGTCAAAGGAGACCTCAAATTTGATTGGTTGACCCGAAATTGATAGTCTTTGCATCAAGTAGGTCTTGCACATTTCCTTTGAAAGCTCGACGGTCTTCAATTGAATGACCTAGTGCCCCAGCATGGTAGTCGCATCGCACATTAGGATTAAAATCCACAACATAAGGAGGAATGATAGGATTTAATGGCTTGGGTTCCACCAAAAAAAGTTTGAGCAACTGAAAGAACAATTGGCCATAAGTCATGGGAACAATGTCGAACACTATCTTTGGCTTCATATCCTTTTGCTTACCTTGTTGCATACGTCTCTATTGATAGGTTTGATGCTAAGGAGCACACTGAGCTGGATGAACATGAGGAACAATCTAATTTTGATTAACCAACAGATTTCCACAACTTGTAAATGGTTGTTGGTGAGAACTATCTAAGAGTGTAGGTTGTGGAAGATGTGATTCAGATCGTGAGAGTGAACTTTGAAGAGGAGAAGGAGTAACCCTATTCTTTGTAGCAGTTGGCATAAGATTGACTTGCACGCTCAGACCTTTGGGAGGGAAGAGAATTGTCCTTGCATCAAGCAAATCTAGGACTTGGTGCTTAAAAGATATGCAATCTTCAATATCATGACCGGGTGCTCCATAGTGGAATTCACATATAGCATTGTTGTTAAAGCCACGAGTGAGCCTTTCATATGTAGTGAAGATTCGGAGTTTGACCAAATGAAATTCTAGTAGGGGAGGAAGCAATTGTGCATACAACATTGGAATATGATCAAATTGTTGTTCAGGTTGTTTTGGCCTCTGCTGACGGACTTTGCCCTTTGGGTCCTCTTGGGAAATGACAACTGGTTGTGGATGGGAAGATCCTGGAGCACGAGGCGGTGCATGAGATACTCCCTGACTTAAAAGAGTCCCCAGATTATGGGGAGGAATGGTAGCTCATATTGTAGCAGGCATAGAAACACCTTATTTCTTCAACATTGTCCCCAAAATTTCCATAACCAAATTCAATTAAGTCTTCAACTGAGTGTTTTCTTATTTCAGGAGTTCTTGTCCATGGACCAAATCATGTATGTCTAGCATCAAGAATCCCATATGTTCTTTCATCTCGTCCAATTCCCCACGAAGTTGTTCCATATCTTGAATCTGATCACAGAGCAGCGAGAAGTCAAGATTTGCAGCTCTGAAAAGAAAATACGGAGTCTAAATAAGGATTCCCCATTCTGAGTACCTTACGAGTACCTGCTATGGATGCATGAAGAAGCATTAAGATGCATGAGGTGAATGAGCGGATGCAATGCCACATTCAAACTTTCTTTTACGTACAATATTTCACATTTCTTTTTGTGTAAAATAAAGATGCTATGATGCAAGGTGCAATTTCATAGGTTCAAAAGTTCAGCATGACAACTGTACAATTCTCTGGATAACTGATGTATAAATCTGCTGAATAATTCGAATATCACGGGGTTAAAGGTTCGACACCAATTTCAGCATACAATGGAACCATGTACCATGAATAACCATTGTATAATCTTTGAACAAGTTGAATATATCAGGATCAAAGGTCCGGAACATAACCAAATAACCATAGTCACCAACAAAACAATACAGTCACCATCAGAACATGGTCACCATCTGTGCATAGTCACCAACTGTACCTGTGATAATCAAGTCCCTCCCTGCTCACGGGTGAAAACTAGGTCAGGGTAAGGTCGGGTAACTCAGAATTAAGGGTACTCCTAAGAAAACTATCGTCGTATCACCTACGTGAAAATGATAGCCCCTCATTTGTACCTCATCTGAGCGTGGACGACATGGCAGCAATAGTGAAACCTATGTCAACTAGCCCTTCATGTTCCACTCTATTCCTAGTATCCTAGTGCACTCTGGCCTGGGTATTTGGGCCTTTTACCTCATAGTAACGCCCACCAAATCATGAAAACAGAGCCAGCATAGTAGTATCACCAATATAGAAAGCAATAAAATGCAATGCAAACATATGCACAAATAAACATGTACAAAATGAATAAACTTAAAGCATAAAAAAACACCCAATGAAAAGAAAACAAGAGCTAGGATCGACTCCGAGATGGACCAGCAATAGGTCAACCTGTCCCCAATGAAGTCGCCAGCTGAAACAATCGGCTGAACAATCAACTGATAATGAAATCAATGAAGTCTCCATCAAATGTCTTTTATCCCATAAGAAGAGAAAGGTAAACATAGATTAAACCTGAGAAGGGTGAAATCAAGGTCGAACGACTAAGAGATTGGGTAAGGGAGTCTGTTACGCGAGGGAAAGATATTAGCACCCCACACGTCCGTAGTACTCTACGGTATCCACTCATGTTGTTCTATTCTAAGGGTGCATGAGAATCTATATATAAATTGTACAAGGAATGCATGCAAAAGAAAGGAGAAAAGAATGTAGGGGAAATAAAATTTGTGCTCGCTCGGGCCCTACCCCAATGCCTTTGTATCCCTTTTAAGGAATCAGAGCAGCCATAGTTTGACTTCAAAAAAATTTATTGGTTTGTATTTTTTAATGAACAATATTAATTTTTCTTTCTTCCGCAACTCGACCTTTGGAGACTTACGCATCAACAATGAAGTGAATTAACATGTTCTTTCTGAAAAGTTTGAAAGAAAAGCCCGAAGGCGTAAAAAGAGTTTTCATTGGTTGATATTTTTTACTTTGAAGAAGGATTTGGAAGTTGTTAGATGTTTTAATATTTTTCAAAAAAAGATAAAGTTTTTGTTTTAAATGCAATGATGCAAAAGAAAAGAAAACATCTAAGGGAAGCTTGCCTAAATCTATCCCTAATGTTACCATACAATGATTAATCCTAAGGTTGAGTTTTGAAGGGAAATCTCTACCCTAAGATTGACATGCTTGGATAACAATCCTAATGTTTATCTCAACTCATCATCTATTGATGAATCAGTAAGTCCTAAAGGAGTATAGCAAGGGTCTATCACCTAAAACTATGTCTATCTCGAATCATCATCTATAGTTGAATCGAGAATTCCTAAGGGAACATGCTGAGGGTATATCATCTCAAAACATGCACACAAAGATGAAATCAAACAAGCAATCCAATAAGCTCAAGAGAGCTATATTAAGATAGCATAACTAGAGAGAACCTACCTAGTCTAGCCTACCAAAGAAAGTCTAACAAAACTATCCTATGAGGAAGATGCCATGAGAGTGAAGTCGTGATCTCAATTTCTAAATTGAGTGACTCATCGATCAACAAGAAATAAAGGAAAGCAATGAAATCCTATAAGGAGTACGCACTGAGAGCGAAGTCGTGATCTCAATTCCTAAATTGAGTGACTCATCAATCAACAATCAAGGAAACAAACACAAACACAACACATATAGCAAATGAAGTACGGAATGCCTGCTACAAGTCTTTAAACAACGACTTCGAGCGCACGCTCTTTATTTCCTACTTCTCATGATATCTAGAAAGCAGTAAAGCACAAAATGAGATAAACAAGAGAAAATACCAAAAAGATATCAATCTGTAGCAAAGCCTATCAAAACAAAGAAACCCAACGATCTTCGCGAAAAACTTCACCAATCAAAGAAAAGAGTCAGAAATCAAATGCTCGAAATAAGTATCGAAGCATCATCGATGTGAAAATAAATCACAATCGAAATCTCAAGCGCATTCGCATATCGCACAATAAACCTGCACAAGACTCAAATCTCAACAAGCAAAGGTGAATTACCTATCTCAAATATAATCGGATAATCAAGATTAAATTCCTAAAACCACAAATAAAAACTAACAAATTTTTATATTTGAATTTATTATTTTTATCATGTAAAGAAAATTTAAACAAGTCTAAACAATTAACAAAATTAGTTAAAAGAAAATACTAAAAGAATAAATCCAGGGGGTGCAATCTATTGACCACGGTGCATAATCCAGCAATTCATAATGAAGTGCTAAGCCCAATTCAGAAATAGGTCCAACAAACAGTGATTTTTGTGCATAAGTTTCAGATTGCCAAAAACAGTAGAAATGGACTCAGAGACTTTCGGTCTAGCAAGAGTTATTTTCAAGAATTTTGTTTATTTGTCAATTGGATCCCAATACAAAAAACACAATGGTAGCATGGGCCTAAGTGTAATCCAGCAAAATTGGTCCAAATCCAATTACACAAAGTCTAAGATTATTTAGCTTATTGATTATTCCAATCAAAAAATGAAAAAAATCAACTAAAAAGTGAAACAGCATCGTTCTGATCCAGATTATGGCCATACAACTTCATTGTACCCAACCTCCTTTATTCCCATCTTTGATCTTTCTCGTGATTTTCGGCGAGCCAACGCCTCTGTCACCAATCCCCCAATATTAACTTTCTCAACACGAATCCAACCTTCATCTCCACCAATTTCAATTCACTCGTTATAAATCTACCAGAAACACATAAACCCTAAGTCTCTGAGAATGAAAAATTAAATGACAATGAAGGAACTTCTAGCTATGCCTCCATAGGGTTATTAATCTACCTTTTCTTCTCTACGTACTCATATCAAGAAACCACAAAGAAGATGAAGACAAGTGAGGATTCAGATCTTACCGGCCGGAGACGCTCCGGCGGCGTTTCGTGATTGTTGCTAATTAAAATAGGAATCCAGAGATCCTTCAAGAGACAGATCGGGTAAACTCTTCTCTTCTGATATCTTTCTCTTTCTTCTTCTTCTTCAACTATTTCTTCTCGTTCTTTGCGTGATATTCTATGTTGATCTCTTATGCACACTGATGTCGTTGTTCTTGCGATGCAGAGAATAAAGGAACCGATACAGATTCTGGAGTAAAAGATGAGGATGATGTGGTCGATTCTTGCAGAAGAAATCTAGAGAATTAGAAGCAGAGAGAAGAGGGAACTTGTGTGATTATGCATATGGTGAAGAATTTTGGAAGGTTGAAGAAAGGTTGAGTAAATCTGAAGATGATGATTCAGAAATTTGGTGAATGAAAAATGATTGTGGACCAAGAGACAATTTCAGAGAGTTCTGTGGTAAGTTTTTCTGTATTTCTCTCTCTCTCTATGAATCTATTATGGTTTGTGAATAATCCATACCCCTCCTCCGTTACCACTTCTGTTATATCCTTTTTGTAGTTCTTCCTGAATTCTGTTTTATTGTTGTTAGTATGGTTAGAACTTGGTTAGAGTTAGTTAGGGGTGAGGGTTAGTTACAGAGTGATAGTTGGTTAGTTGCTGTTGGGAATTCTATTTAGGTTGGTTCTGAGGTTTGTTACAAAAATTCTGTTAATTAGAGATTGGTAAATCTGAGTGGTTGAATCAGATAGCTTCCTGAGATTTATAAGGCTGAGATTGATTCCAATTGATCTTATGAAAGCTTGCTGAGCTGTTATTTTTGTTTCCATATTTTCTTGATTTATTCTTCTGCTAATATCTTTTTCTGATAGATGTAGCACCATCAAGCCTCAAATGAGGGTACCTTTGTTCCTGATGCAATTGAGCGAAAAGATCAAGAGTCTGAGTATAGATGCGATCATTTGTTCTCTGACATGATTGAGCAAGTAATCTTGCCAAGACTTGCATTTTACCAGAAAGATCAACCCAGCCTCCATGTTCTGCTGTCCAGAATCCAGCCCTTCCACGTGACATATTTGGAGGGAAGAATTAGATGCAGATCTCAAAACCTGAGGTTCCTGGACTCCCACTTTGTATGGTATCATAGGTGAGCTTTGGATGATTGCATAACTTTTTATATCTAAAAATATTTTTTTCTTCACCTCTTCGTGACGTTCGCTTAATAAATTTGGAATGTATACAATGTTTATACAGATCTGATTGTAGCAGAGTCAACTTACAGCAGAGAACTTCAATTATCTTCGGTTGTTAAATAATCTAATAACAACACATTCGTCTACCTTAGTATGAACTAATTAACTTCGACACTTAGTTCTACAGTACGTTCGGCACCGAGTTTCTTCCCTTCTACGGTAGCAGTAGGTTCTATTCCAAATTATTGGCGCCTCAAAATAACATCGAAAATGTGAGATGGTTCCCAATACTCCGGGATTAATGAAGTTAACCACTATAAAGAATTTTTCTGAGTCATTCTGCAAAGGAGTTCCTAACAACAAAACCCTATGCTTGCATGTGATAGTAGCCAATGCTCAATTTGTTACTGTTTGATCATTTTTCAGTCTATGAGCATCATCACAAATGAGGAGATCACCGGAGCCAATATCGCTAAACTTAGATGAATGCATTAGGAATGTCTCATATGAAACATGAGCACTTGCAAATTGCTTTTGTAATGACACTTTGAATTCCCATTCTTTTAGATTTTCTTAATGTAGGTTTGTAATGGCATAGGCACAGTTTGATTATCTTTGCCATGGATCGAAACAGGTATGAACTGGTTTAACTACTTTGCTTCATGATTAATTTGGAAACCAGTTTGTCTGCATGTGAAATGTTGTTATGTGAAACTGTTTGGTTAATTGACAGGGTATAGCTTACAATTAGAAGAAGGCTTAAAATTGGAGTTCAAGGAAAATTAAGAAGATGGCATGAGAGGTTGAATATGGCATGAAGAAATACTGAGGCAAAACAGTTGGTAATTTAGGCTAAGTGAAAGAGAATTTTGAAGATGGATACTTGGCACGAACATGGAATCATGAAGATGTTAGGATATTAGGATTTTAGGCTTAGAACAAAAGTTTGTGTAATTGTGAATGCAATTGGATGGAACTTAGATGTTGTATGTATTTGAAATTCAACTTTGTGCTCTGAACTTGAATGAGCTACCATGTTTTGAAATGTTTTTTTCTTTTTGTGGTGGAGACTTTGATTTCAAATTTGAATTACTTTCCCTCCATTATGCTTGTAACTTGAATGAAACAATCATAAATTTAAATGGAACTTTGGCCAAAAGCTAACTTTCCCAAATTGATGTTGAACTTTATCCCGGGACGCCACACTTCAAAGCTTGAACCCAATTTGATATATCACAAAGAATTGAGTCCAAATATATTTATATGTCATGCCTAGATTTGAATAATGGGAGGTGAATTAAGTGAGTTTGAAGATGGCAAATTGAACTACATGAATCTTCCGATCTTATCTTGAATCAACTATTGACAAATCATGAAATCGGGATCTTAAACCGATATTAACCTTGAGAATAATTAGACATTTCAATGAATCCAAATTAACATCTCATTCCTCTTGAAATCCTAGTTAACTTGTAATTGAAGTAACAAGGGTTTGGAAGAATGGTGACGTTTTAAACTCCATGACCTCACAACTTCATCTTCTGTACCATGGCTTTCATTTTGCAATCTAATCCACACTATGTGTTGGCTCTATGGATAACAACCATGTCTTGAGGGCACCTTGAAGTATAGAAATAAACGTAATATGGAGCTCAATGAACCTCGGTCGGTAGATATTACAAATTCACACATAGAAGATGTGATACCCTAATCCACTTATGTTTGATGAATTCTTTATGGAGGATGACCTTGTAGCTTGATGAATAAAAGATACACAACATCCATGAACACAAACCCTAAATCCACAATTTCATTGACTTGAAAAAAAATGACCAGAAAAATCAAGCTTTATTGATCATATACACCTCAGTTAGTTGTAAAAACCCTAGCTTGCACGCCCACTGAACTCTTGAACTTCAGGCGCTTATTTTTTTGAATGAAAATGCATGCTATGTTAGTAACACAATGAAAATATATGAATGTGATGTTAAGCCTAAGCCAAATATAAATGCCATTAGGAGGGAAAAGTTTTGGGTGCAACAGGCGTTCGTTTAGAAGAAGCTGTAAGAGAAGGTCGTCTGACAAAAAGTGAAAATTTCGGCAATGCGAAAAAACTATCATTTGGGTTTGTTAAGAAGAAATAAGGAGAAACAAATGTTGTTATTCAAGAAAGAAGGGTTAATCCTCCTAGAAGAAATCATCAGCGTCATAAACAGGTTGCCTCGGTAACTCTAGTTGTAAATGCTGCTTCGACCACAGTTGCCTATCTAAGACCAGCCCCTCAAGGAAGTCAAGGGCAGAATCAGAGAAGAGAGACTTTTGACGCTATCCCTATGAGTTATGCAGAGCTACTCCCAATATTGATCCAGAATAAGTTGGTCCAGACTAGGCCACCCCCTACTATACCATCCCATTTGCCTTGGTACTATAAGGCAGATCAGACGTGCGCTTTCCATCAGGGTGCACCAGGGCATAATGTGGAAAATTGTTATCCTCTGAAATCCGAGGTACAGAAAATGGTTAGATCTGTCCTTTTGTCCTTCAAATATGTCAGTCTTAATGTAAAAGATAATCCTCTACCAAAGCATGGAGGAACAAATGTTGTCAACATGGTTGCTAGTTGTCCAGGGGACTTCTGCATTTATGATATTAATTTGGTCAGGGGAGACTTGGTAAAGATGCATGCAGACCTTTGCGAGTTTAGTTACTATACTCATGACCATGCTGGTTGTGGCATCTGTAATACTAATATACAAGGTTGTGACAAATAAAGGCTTATTTGCAGGAGATGATGGATGAGGGCCTTATCCATATAATCAGGCCTAGGGAAGAATATGAAGAGGAAGTGAGCATGGTATTTGGGTGTCCTGGAGAGTTTAGGATCTTTGATATGGACCATATGAATGATGATCTCGTGCATTTGCATGATACTTTCTACCACATGCCTGATCAGGTAGAGCATCATTATGGATCTTGTCGGGTTTGCTGCAGGGATTCCCAAGGATGTTCCATTGTAAGAACATGTATTCAATTGTTATTGGATAATGGAACAATCAAGGTGTCAGGCCAAAGAGATGATTGCTATGAGGTTAATATGATCGAGGTTTTCTTGGCTAAGGATGAATTAGATGATGAATATGCTTCTGCGAATGAGTTCTTTTCCTCAGATGAGGATATGTTCTCCAGAGGTGATTCTTTGATGTCCAAATTTTCGGAAGAAGGTGCGAACATAATTATTCCTTGTTTCAATGATTATGCCCCTATTGAAATTAAATATTGTAGTAAGCCAGTCGTCACCCCTGTGGTAATCTGCTTGCCATGGCTCGTTCCTTACAAGTCAGATAAAGTTGTACCGTACAAGTACAATGCTATTATTTTAGAGGATGGTGTGGAAGTTCCCATCCAGCCTTTGTCTAGAATTGAGAATATTGTTGAAACTAGCAGGGTGACCCGCAGTGGTCGTGTATCTGCACCAGTTATTAGGGGCAATGTCAATGCTAAGAAGAAAGTTACATAAGGTGTTGAGAATAAGAAAGCTATAGGAGAATCCAGTGGTGCTACCCTGGAAAAAGATATGGATGATATTTTGAAGATTATCAAAATAAGCGATTATAGAATTGTAGATCAGCTATTGCATACTCCTTCAAAGATATATATCCTAGCATTATTGATGAATTCTGCTCCCCATAGGGAATCTTTAATACGGGTGTTGGATCAAGCCTTCGTGGAGTGTGATATGCCGTTATATTAATTCAGCAGCGTGGTAGGTAATATTACATCTTGTAATAACCTAAGATTTTACGATGATGAATTGCCTAACGAAGGGAGGAATCACAACCTAGCTCTCCACATGTCCATGAACTGTAAAAATGATTCATTATTAAATGTTCTAATTGATAATGGGTCCACCTTAAATGATATACCAAGGAGTACGTTGATGAATTTTAAATATCAAAGGGCTCCCATGCGCCCAAGTGGTATTATTGTCAAAGCTTTCGATGGATCAAGGAAGTCAGTTATTGGGGAAGTCGATATGTCGATTCACATAGGCCCACACTTGTTTCAGATTACTTTCTAAGTCATGGATATTATGCCTGCATACAACTGTCTTCTGAGAAGGCCATGGATACACGAAGCAGGGGCTGTCACTTCAACTCTTCACCAAAATATGAAGTTCTTGCGTGAAGGAAAAGTGGTTATTATAAATGGAGAGCAAGCGATGCTGATATATCATCGATCGTCTTTCAGTGTTGTAGAGGCATATGAAGTTGTTATGGGGATGCAGTTCTAAGCTCTGCCTGTTGATAATGTAAGAGAGAATGGGAATTATATGACTTTGTTCAAAGATGCTCAGCAGGTTGTGCGCAATGGTCCAAGTAAAGTATGGGGGAAGATTGTTGATCCTCTTGTAAACAAGAACAAGGATGGTTTGGGATTCTCTGCAAATAATGACAGAGTTGAGAGTTTAAAGTCAAAGTCTACTGAAAGTAGTTTTTAGGATATTTTCCGTAGTGGAGGCTACCTCTATCCAACTACTTCTGGAGTTAATGCCATTGTAGAGAATAAAGAAGAGCAGGAAATTCCGAATTATGTGATGCCTGGAGTCAAAATCCAGAACTAAGTCACTTTTGATGTTCCCTCTTGCATCCATATCTCAAAGTAATTTGTTTTTATTTATCTTTGCAAAAAGCTTTCACTCTTCCCAAAGTGAAAGTTAATATTATATGGGCTTATCTTTTTGCCTTGCTCATTAAAATCATTAATAAAAGATGTCTTTGATTCTCAAATTGTGTTTTATTTTATGCTTTTTCTTGGAAAATGGTAATCAGAAAAAACCCTTTTTGGAATAAATAATAGCTGTAAATAAATCTGCATGATAACTTGATATATGTATCGGTTTCTAAAAAGCAATCATAAATCACATGTGCAGATTAATTAATAAACCTGTTGAATACAATGACCCTGCACCCTCTCCCAACTTTGAATACCCTATGTTTGGGACGGAAGAAGAAGAATATGATGATATTCTAGAAGAGGTTTCAGCGTTGCTCGAGCGTGAGAAAAAATTCGTTCAACCGTATAAAGAGTCATTGGAGACCATCAATTTGGGTTCAGAGGAGGAGCCAAAGGAAGTCAAAATTGGAGCATTGTTGCGTCATGATGTGAAGAGCAGGTTAACTGAACTATTGAAAGAGTATGTGGACATCTTTGCTTGGTCTTACCTAGATATGTCTGGTGTAGATACTGATATTGTGGAGCATCATTTTTCTTTGAAGCCAGAGTGCTCGCCGGTCAAGCAGAAGTTGAGAAGAACTCAACCTGATATAGCAGTAAAAATTAAAGAAGAAGTGTTAAAGTAGATAAATGTTAGTTTTATTGTGACATTATTGTATCCTCAGTGGATTGCCAATATTGTCCTTGTACCAAATAAAGATGGAAAAGTTTGCATGTGCGTAGATTATAGAGATCTAAATAAAACTAGTCTGAAAGATAATTTTCCATTGCCACATATTGATATGTTGGTTGATAATACAACAAAATTCAAAGTATTCTCGTTCATGGATGGATTTTCCAGATATAATCAAATCAGAATGTCTCTTGAGGACATGGAAAAAACAACGTTTATCACACTCTAGGGAACATTCTGTTATAGAGTGATGCCCTTCGGGTTGAAGAACGCTGGTGCAACGTACCAGAGGGCTATGACAACCATATTCCATGATCTGATGCATAAGGAAATTGAGGTATATGTTGATGAAATGATTGCCAAATCCCAGACTGAAGAAGGGCATGTAGAATATTTGTTGAAGTTGTTCTAGTGTTTGAGGAAGTATCATCTCCGCTTGAATCCAAATAAATGCACATTCGGTGTCTGATCAGGGAAATTGTTAGGTTTCATTGTCAACCAAAAAGGGATTTAAGTTGACCCAGATAAAGTCAAAGAAATTCAAGAAATGTCTGCGCCAAGGACTGAAAAGCAAGTTAGAGGCTTCCTTGGGTGTTTGAATTACATTTCCAGATCCATTTCCCACATGAATACAACGTGTGAACCGATCTTTAAGTTGTTAAAGAAAGATCAGAGTTGTGTGTGGACAGATGGTTGCCAAAGGGCATTTGAAAGTATCAAAGAATATTTGCTTGAACCTCCCATCTTGCTCCCTCCCGTTGAAGGAATACCATTGATCATGTATCTAACAGTGTTGGATAGTTATATGGGCTGTATTTTGGGACAACAGGATAAAACAGGAAAGAAAGAGTATGCCATCTATTATCTCAGTAAGAAATTTACTGACTGTGAGTTGCGGTATTCTATGCTGTAAAAGACATGTTGTGCTCTGGCCTGGGCAGCAAAGCGGTTGCGACAATATATGTTAAATCATACTACTTGTTTGATTTCCAAAATGGATCTAATTAAGTATATCTTTGAAAAGCTTACCCTTACTGGGAGAATTTCTCCTTGGCAGATGTTGTTGTCTGAATATGATATTGAATATCGTACTCAGAAGTCTATAAAAAGCAGTGTGTTGGCGGATTATCTTGCTCACCAACCGGCTGATGATTATCAGTCTATTAAGTATGATTTCCCTTATGAGGATGTTATGTTTCTAAAAGTGAAATATTGTGAGGAACCTTTTCCTAGGGAAGGTCCTGATCCTGATTCCCGATGGGGTATGGTATTTGATGGAGTTGTGAATGCTTATGGGAAAGGAATTGGTACTGTGATTATCAATCCTCATGGATCACACATCCCTTTTACTGCAAGACTGACATTTGACTGTACCAATAATATGGCGGAGTATGAGGCTTGTAGCATGGGTCTCGAGGAGGCCATTGATCTCAGAATCAAAGTTCTAGATGTTTATGGTGATTCAGCTTTGATAGTGAATCAGATTAAAGGAGAATGGGATACTGGTCACCCTGGCTTGATCCCTTACAAAGACTATGCTAGAAGACTATTACCCTTCTTTACCAAAGTTAAATTCCATCATATTCACATAAATGAAAATCAGATGGCGGATGCTTTGGCAACTCTGGATTCCATGTATCAAGTGAATACTTGGAATGATGTGCCTCATATCACAGTGCAACACTCGGATAGATTGGATCATGTGTTTGCAGCGGAGGAAACAACAGATGAAAATCCTTGGTATTATGATATCAAGCACTTCCTCCAGACTCAGGAATACCCTGTTGGCGCATTAAATAAAGATAGAAATATATTGAGAAGGTTAGCAGACAGCTTTTTCCTCAAAGAAGATATGTTGTATAAAAGAAATTATGACATGGTCTTGCTCAGAAGCATGGATAGACATGAAGCAGACATGTTGATGCATGAATTCCATGAAGGTTCCTTCGGTACTCATGCCACTGGACATTCGATGGCGAAGAAGATGCTTAGGGCAGGTTACTATTGGTTGACAATGGAATCATACTGTTACAAATTTGCAAAGAAGTGCCATAAATTCCAGATGTATGCCGACAAAATACATGTGCCTTCAACGCTTCACAATGTTATTTCTTCCCCATGGTATTTCTCTATATGGGGTATCGACGTGATTGGAATGATTAAACCAAAAGTGTCAAATGGACATCATTTTATTTTTGTGGTAATTTACTACTTTACCAAATGGGTGGAAGCAACTTCATATGCTAATGTCACTAAGCAAGTAGTGGTGCTCTTTATCAAGAATAATTTAATTTGTCGGTATGGTGTGCCCAGCAGGATTATCACCGACAATGGCTCAAACTTGAATAACAAGATGATGGCAGAACTTTGCAAAGAATTCAAGACTATCCACCACAATTCATCTCCCTACAGGAGAAAGATGAATGGGGCTGTTGAAGCCGCTAATAAGAACATTAAGAAGATCATCTAGAAGATTGTTGTTACTTATAAAGATTGGTATGAGATGTTTTCTTTTGCTTTGCATGGGCATCGAACATATGTCTGCACTTCAACAGGGGCAAACCATTTCTGTATTGTGTATGGCATGGAAGCAGTGCTCCCCATTAAAGTTGAAATTCCCTTTTTATGCGTGATAATGGAAACCAAGTTGTCAGAGGCTGAATGGGTCCAGAACAGGTTTGACCAGTTGAATTTGATTGAAGAGAAAAGAATGTCGGCCTTGTGTCATGGTCAGTTATACCAGAAGAGAATGAAGAAAGCTTTTGATAAGAAGGTCAAACCTCGTGAATTCAGAGAGGGTGACCTCGTGCTCAGGAATATCATGTCATTTAATGTTGATTCTAGGGGCAAATGGACTCCTAATTTTGAAGGCACATATGTTGTCAAGAAAGCCTTCTCTGGCGGTGCATTGATTCTTGAAACAATGGATGGCGAGGAGTTCCCACGTCCTGTGAATTCTGATGTAGTCAAGAAATACTTCGCCTAAAGAAATAAAAGAACAACTCGCTAATTCGAAAACCCGAAAGGGAGGCTTAGGCAAAAAAGAAGCGTCTCGGTAGGCTGAAAAATCGAAAGGGCGTTCTAGGCAAAAATTAGAGACATAAACATAATAAATTTTCTCGGTAGGTTGAAAACCCACAAGGGTAACCTAGGAAAAAGTTAGGGATTTCTTGGCAAGTAAACTGCATTAGACAAGACTTGATCATTGAAGCAACAATCTTCTTGAATCCTCACCACTCTTCAACCGAAGTCGCTGCTCAGGAATTCAAAGTTGTTAGGAAAATAGTGGTCATTGTATTTCAATGTATCTTTTCCAATATATATTACCATTTTCAAAACTTTGTAA
Organism: Vicia faba; assembly: GCA_948472305.1. Taxonomy (NCBI): domain Eukaryota; kingdom Viridiplantae; phylum Streptophyta; class Magnoliopsida; order Fabales; family Fabaceae; genus Vicia; species Vicia faba. The sequence continues at coordinate 1,322,444,339 of OX451735.1, read as the reverse complement.
TCATCTATGGAGTCTCGCCATTCGTAGACTATCATTCTATTAATAAAGTTTTAGCTTTTGTATATTTCTTTGCAATTCTTATTTTGTTCAGCTTACAAAAACTTCATTTATTATTGATAGTATTTTTCAAAGCAAACAAATTAAATAACAAAATAATTTTTTGAAAAGAATTTACAAATTAATTATTGGTTTAAATTTTGTGACTCAAGAGGAACAAAAATAGTGACTCCAAGAACGGACGAACTTTGAAATTTTGAATTATGAATCCCCCTAGGAAAGCTCTCCCAGGTCACTTTTGCTGGTTCGAGTACGGTCTTCTTGTACTTCTCAGATAATTAAAGATGATACCAACTGATGTATGGTGCGGTTTGGGTTCGTAACCCCATTTTCCCCAGTCAAGTGTCGGTTCATTTTGATTTTAGGTTTGTAAGGTCTGAGGTCTCTATCCCGTTTTCCCCAGCGAGACAACAATACAAGGGCAATGTATTTTCTAAGAAATATTGAAACAATTGTCAAAATTTTGGGTTTTGTCCCGCCAAATGCTGGATTTAATTTAAAATCCCCATAAGTTTAATTTCCTGATGTAATGTTTGACTTCTTAAATCCCTGGATAAGGCTATCCCCGTGAAGTTTCATAAGTTCTCCCCAGAGGTTGGTTCAGTCATCACTCTTAGTGTTGAAGGATGTATTCTGGTTTCCTCTCGACGAGATTTTTTTGCTCTCCCCAATGAAGTCAATATGTCATCCCCAGTAGAAATACAGACCTTGAAACTTTTGTTTTCCCCATTGAAGTTTGTGTGCTATTCCCCGGGGGAGCCTGGAGGAAGATGTTATATCATTATGTTTGTGTGGATATAATATTATGATTTTGTTCCTTCCCAATAAAGTTAAGCTATGAAATAGGAATTTGTTTCATCAGTTGGTGCTTACTTTTTTATGGAAATTCCATCTTGGATGTGATTTAGCCGAGTATTGACTGCACCTACTTGTTTTTTCCCGTTTGTCCTCGGTGTTATATGTTTGTTTTGTAAGCATATACATAATAACATTTATGCATTCATACATACATCATGCCTATCTGAATTTAGCAAATCATCGCTCATTCGCATTCATTAAAATTGTGTTGGCATATTACCTTATTTTGCAGAGTTGTGTTATCTTCTCTCCAATAGAGTGTCCACCTTAAGCAGAAAGTGTATATTCTTTCAATTTCTCCATTGAGTTTGGCTCTCATGGAAGAATTCTGCTTTAGCCTTCCAGTTCAGCTCTTTGTCTAGATAGAACGTGTTTCCCACTTGAGTTTATTTTTCATGAGGATTTATTTTGGTTGACTGTTTCACTTCGGTTTATTTCTGGTTTGAATGAGTGGTCCCCTGCAAAATTATTATTTTGATTTCTGCAAGCTTTAAGCCCTAGTTTGAGAATGTGCATTTATTTTGCATAAGAAGATTTTATTTCCTCAACAGGAATATATTGGGATTTCCCCAGGAAGCCATATTTCTTTCCCCAGGTAATCATTATTGCAATTTCTACTCATAACAGCAAATAGCAGGTCTCTTTATTTGAGCAACCTGTATTTCCCCAGTGAATCTGATAGCTCCTAGAGAAGATTCAGATTTGTTACTCCAATGAATGGAAGCTTTGTCATTATGGAAGATAATTTATTATTGAGATTTGTTACTCCAATGAATAGTTACCTTGTCATTATGGAAGGTAGTTTGTTGTTGAGATTTGTTACTCCAATGAATGGTAGCCTTATCATTATGGAAGGTAGTTTTTTGTTGAGATTTGTTATTCCGATGAATGGTAGCCTTGTCAATATGGAAGGTATTTTGTTGTTGAGATTTGTTACTCCAATAAATGGTATCCTTGTCATTATGGAAGATAGTTTGTTGTTGATATTTGTTACTCCAATGAATGGTAGCCTTGTCATTATGGAAGGTAGTTTGTTGTTAAGATTTGTTACTCCAATGAATGGTAGCCTTGTCATTATGGAAGGTAGTTTGTTGTTGAGATTTATTACTCCAATGAATGGTAGCCTTGTCATTATGGAAGGTAGTTTGTTGTTGAGATTTTTTACTCCAATGAATGGTAGCCTTGTCATTATGGAAGGTAGTTTGTTGTTAAGATTTGTTACTCCAATGAATGGTAGCCTTTTCATTATGGAAGGTAGTTTGTTGTTGAGATTTGTTACTCTAATGAATGGTAGCCTTGTCATTATGGAAGGTAGTTCGTTGTTGATATTTTTTTCCGATGAATGGTAGCCTTGTCATTATGGAAGGTAGTTCGTCATTGAGATTCTATTGCTCCGAAAAAGTTCATTTGTTTTCAGTTATGAGTACTGACTGCTTATTGAAATTTACTGGTATTATCTTACAATTTCATTCCACGGTGGGTTGACGTTACTATTTCTTGCTATCTCCTCAGTGAGTGGATTGTTTGTAGTCATGTGTTGGTCACCATTATCCTTCACTTTCTCTCCTCAATTTTTTGAGTTGACGATGCTTTATCTCCTCTTGGGGGCTCTACCCCAACCGAGTTTTGTCTTTTGTTCACCAGTGATTTATTTTCCTGGTAGGATTTCTCTTTCAATCCCTGTTTTATGTGCTACATCCTCAATGGAGTTTTGCACCCTTTTTAGATTTGTTCATCTGCATTCATAATCATAAGCATTGCATGGCATCTTAGGGGAAAAAATAGGGCTTGTTTATATTTAAGTATCTTCAATCGCGTCGACACGAAGATTTTTAACCTTCGCATCTCCGGATAGAAGACACTTAAATAAGAGCAGTTGTTGTACCCTAAATTTTTATCCTAAGATCCCTCTATCACATCATATCAACTTAATCACAACAAGATCACACACTAGGGTTTGATTATTCTCCCTATCTTTAGCTTTGCTTTATGGGAAATCACCAAGCACTTTGACTTGTATTTTATCATCATCTATGTTTTTATTATGCTTTAACTAATGAATACAATAAGTGTTTACCCCAATTGATGATGATTACTGGAGAAAGCACAACACATTCCATCAAGATTGATCTAGATTCATGAGCTCATTTATATGCTTTCCTCAACAAAGCTTCATTGAGACTCAAGCCTCAAAATTGAAGATACTTTGAAGCAATATCATGAAAAAGTCTATTATTATTCATCATACTTTAAGTTGTCAAAGATGGTTCAACGGTACAAGGATTGATTGAAGAAGTTTGACTCAATTGGGCAAATCATTGATTCATTGATCACAAGTGCACATCTCCTTCAATTCTAAAAATTTGAAAGTGGTTTTAGTTGCTATGGTTTCTCCTTATCATCCTCAACAACTCATATTCACATTACAAAATTATTTGTCTAAAGAGGTGGGTCAAAATTGCAAAGGTTTCCCAAGGCATTTTCTTGCTCTAGGAGCTAGGATTTTGAACTTCAAAAGGGCATATCTTACTAATCTTTTGGTATTTTTGAATGATTCTAAACACATTCTTCTATTAAAAGGTTTATTAACAAATAACTTCAAAATTTAAACGAAATTTTGTGTGGAAGAAACATGATGATGAAGAAAGATTACAAGTCCTCTAGATGAACCCTTAAATTCCATTAGGCAATTTCAAATGATCATAACTTGATCAATTTTTATCACTTTGAGCCCATTATTTTTCCAAAATTATCTTAAAGATGTGAACTTCAACCCATATTTTAAGGTAAAAGTTTGAAAATGGATGGAAGATGTCCTAAGGATGCAAAAGATTATAGGTTATTTCATGAATTTTTGCCAACTTCAACAAGTCATAACTTTCTCATTTTTTGGAGATTTTGAATGGTTCGGGTCTTAAAATGTCATTCAAAATATCTAATTCATGCCATCTTTTCTTGTCAAGAGCAAACTTCAAGTGGAAGGCCATGTTTGGATGCAAGAGATTATAAGTGATTGCAACTTTCTTAACTTTGACTCATTGCAACTTTCAGCTCAAGCATCCATTTGATCTCATTCTTTGCACATTATAAATCTTGTAACCTCATATTTCTAAAGCTTCAAGAATCATATCCTAAGACCCATTGAGTTAATAATTCCATTGATTTGAATTTGGTAACTTGAAACTGAAGTTTCTCCAAACGTCAGAATTTGAAATCTTTGTTATGGCTTCTAATCACAAAATTGTTGCGCATTGTTGCTTCTAATCGTGTTTAACAACTTTCCAAAAGCATTTAGCATCATAAAATGCAAGGATTGGATGAGTTTTGATAATAAAAAATGAGTCACACTTTTCCTATGATGCAGATTCACATGAATTCCCTCCAAACTTCATCACTTTACACGCTTGAACATTCCATTCACTTCCCTATAAATAGAGGATCATCCCTCATTCATTTCCTCAAGCTTGAAGAGCCAAAATCACTTTGTAAAACTATCTCCATAACACCCTTTTCTTAGATTTCGAATTCTTATTTCTACCACTTTTCAATTAAATTTCTTCCTTCATCCTTCATCCTTCATCCTTGAACTTCCCTAAAGCTAACAGAAGAAGAATCAAGCCTTGAGGTGCTTGGAATCGTGCTAGCCAAGTCCATTTTCATATCAACTTCATCTGACTTTGTTCAGGTAGTTTAAGGCACCAAATCTTCTAACTCAAATTACTGGAATGGTCTATGATGTTCACTGATGCTTGCTATTAACTTAATTTTGGAGAAATAATGCATTTGATACTCTAGATTTTCGATTTTGACATTTTTAAACATCCCTGGTTTTTTCCAAATCGATTACGTTGTGTTTTATATAAATTTGGCGCGAGGATATGGTTGTGATCGTCTTGAAGTGACGTGTTATTGGTACCACTATGAGCGCCTAAATTTACAGATTCAATGACTTGAGGTTTGCCCTATTTGCAGGATGTCTGGAGGTTGAAGACAATGACATGTCTCATCTCAACCAATGATAACACGCCAATTATTTTATTTTTATTGGTTGACTTTTTATTGATCCAGTGTGTTTTTAAATAAGATTCATATCAAGCACAACACGTCTGGTCCACTTGATCAGCTTACTAACGCTTGACTATGATCTGATGGTTCACATCTTTTCAGTTTTATTTTTATTTTCTGATTTTATATTTTAATTGTTTTAAATTTCAAAAATTCATAACTCTTTTATTTTTTATCCAAAAATTATTTTAAAAAATATATGAAAATACCATGAATTATATCTGACTTTGTGAATATTTTTTCAAATTTTTATTTTGATGTTTGATATTTTTCATAATTTTTGCTTTGTTTTCTTTATTTTAATTGTTTTAAAAATACTTTCTGACATTTTTAAATTTTGAATTTTTTCATAAAAAACACTTTCATCATTTCTAACCTTCCGAATTTTTTATGAAATTTTATATTATTTTTTTAACTATTTTTTTTATCATTTTTTCCTTTATTTAAGCAATTTAAATTAGTTTAAAAATAGTTCCAGACTTTAAAAAATTACCAAAAATTTCATAAAAATATTTAAGTTGATTTCTGATTTTTCTATGGTCTCACTTAATTTTTATTGAGTGTTTTGGATATAATTTCTATTTTTCCCTTATTTCCAAATTTAAAAATCATTTAAAACATTTTTCTTTTATTTTAAATATTATTTAATTTTTTGTACATATTCTTGTTGATCTTGGACTATGAAATTTTGATCATGAATTTTATTAACATCATTGGATCCATGGTGTTGAGTCTAACTCCATAAAAATGGATGGGTGATTTTAATTATAGTTTGATTAAATTTTTAGTTCAAATGTGGTTTACTTTTTACTCTATTTCTTCTTTATCTCATCTCTTTCTCAATTGTACTAAATGTTTTTGGAGCATGATTTTCATATCATGTCTCAAAACATATGGTATATAGATTTCTATTGATCGGCCTCAAAATAGGTGCGACTTCTATATAAGTTCACTTATGATTGCTTAACATAGGGCTAAATTTTGTCTCGATTCGAGAAGTGATCATTCGTGACCCAAACCCATGTTTGCAAGCCCAAGTATGTTGATTTGAATCCTTTGATCTAATAACCTTGAGATTCATTGTTAGGAGGCTTTGGTTCTACCAATCCTCTAATCTTCATCAATTTTGGTCAAAGTGGATCACTTAAACATCATTGATCATTTAATGTTGCCTTAAGAATTCTTAAATGGATGATATACTTGACAAAAAGCAAATGCAACTTGTTGTTGAAAGGATTTGGGTCTATCAATCCTCTAATGAGTCCCAAATGCAAGTCTCAAGATGGTCATTCAACTAACCACAAATTCCTAACAATTGACTTTATTTTATGCTTTTACTTTATGCCTTTACTTTAAGCACATTTATTTTAGCATTTACATTTCATGTTATTTTCATCTTTGCTCACTTGAGCTTTTACTTTTATGTCATTTTTATTTTTCTCATTTTAGCTTATTATTTCTTTTTTTGAAGATACTTAATAATCAACTTGAACCATAAAATAAATCTTTAATGTTACTTAGACTACTTGGTTACTATACTTTGTATTTTGGAGACATTGGACTTCTTGGACTTCTTGGACTTCTTGGACTTCGGATTAAGGGCCTTAACCTATCTTGGAGACCTTGTTATCTCAACTGTTATTTTGTCTAGAGTTCTTGGGATTTACCCTAAGACAATGGGTTGTTTGTTTATTTTGTGTGCAGCTTATTGTGATTACATGCTTTGTCTGTGATCTAGAATTCATATGTATACAGCCGTTACTCTGCCCAATTTTTGTGAAGACTTAATACAAAAGGAGTTTGGTTTTATTAAGAGGTCTTTTTTGTAATTGTTTGTTTGGTTTCAAATCCAAAGGATGAGAATTATACATTGACTCATTGTGTCAAGTGTTGGTGTTGTACCCTAAAAGTTTCCCTCTCATTTCTCAAGAAATCTCTCACAAGATCTCCATTGATTCAAGACTACACAAAGTTTGATCAGCTCAAGACACCTCCTCAACCACTACCAACTGAAAATTAAGGTTTGAGTTTTCACAAGAAGAATTGGACTTTTAATGCCCCATATTACTTTCATGGATAATTAGGAACCCTCAAGATTTCTCATGTCAAGTTTCAAATCTTTGATCATATTTTTGCTCAATCAATTGATCAGTTGACCTAAAATCAGCTATATTAGGGAAAAAGTCAACTGTGGTCAATTTACAGTCAAACTTCATAAGTTTTTTAATCATATCAATATCATGAACTCATATATGTCAATTGATCAAGTTTAGATCACAATTCCTCAAGAAATTTGATCAGATCATCAAAAGGGCAAAATGGTCAAAATTAGGGTTTTAACTAAGGAGGTTCAATTTTTGAATTTTGACCTAAGAATTGAATTATTGTTTTAATACATGATCTCAAGGATTCAAATACATAATTTTGACCTAATGGCATGGCTCTAAACATTTCTCAAGATCAATTGATTGATAGTTGAATTTCAGTCAACTGATGAAAAGTCAATTGTATACTGAAAAGTCAAACTTTGACTTTTTGATCAAAATCAAGTTTCAAAGATTACAATTCATCAAGACATGTCAAAATATGAAACTTGTTCATCAAGGAATTGAAAAGCCAAAATTCATCTTTGAAAAGTCAAATTTCCAAGACTTAGAATTTTTTCTAAGTGTTGAAAAGTTCACATTTTTTTCATAACTTTGAGCCAAATTTCCACCATGATGCAAGATGATTCAAGGAAAACTTCCAACATGAAAGTTTTAGATCTCAGTGAGATCTAAAACATTGTAAGGAAGAACTTTTCCTATAAATTCTTAGATTTCAAGTTATGAATTTATGAAGTCATGACCATGAAACTAAAAACACTTAGTGAAATTTTGCCCTAGTTAGGAAGATTCTTTGTACCAACTTCATGGCAACTTTTCACCTAGTTCCAAGATGAATTTTCAAAAATGTCCAACATGAAGGTTGTAGGGGATGTTATAATCTTTTAAAAATATCCAAGAAATCATTAAGATCATGTTTGTTCTAAGATAATAGAAGCCATGAAGTTAGGGTTTCATTCTTGTTTTGCAAGGCAAATTTGTGAAGAACACTTGATTCAATCTTCAAGCATGTTGTACAAATCCCACTTTGCAGGCTTCTAACTTGCCTTTCACTCCATAATTAAATGTTTACACAATTGTTAGAGCTTTTATCCAAGCATTTGAGGCATTATCCAAATGGCTATTCCATTAATGGCATAAAGGTAACACTTCCATTTTGGAAAAGCAAGCTTTATTGCAAAAGTCAATGCATAGAGCTCCCAACTTGTTTAATTTGAGTACAAGCAATGTGAAATGTAAAAGAAACATGTCTAGAGCCTCCAAGAAACTCTGACCATGCTTGTATTATGCCTTGAAACCATGTTTTCCACTTTTTTTCAAAATCAAGTAACATAGCCATAACTCTATACCTCACAGAGATGTCAACTTCAAACCCTCTATCCTTTTTCATATAACTATACAAGTTATTTTCAAGCTAAGACACTAGAAAAAATCCCTAAAAACTCTCCCAAACTCATAGCTATGCAAAAATCACCATTGTTGTCATTTTTGGCCAAGAAACTTGAAACACAAAATCCACTTGTGCGTTTCTTTGCCAAACCCTCCACATAGATTCTATACCTCAAATATAACTTAACCAAACACCTGTTACATTTCTGTAACATCATCTTCTCCATATTCCATAACCAAAAACATAGGTTTGCGTCTTGACTTCTCCAGGCCATTTCAGTCACTCTCAACTCAAGCTAAGTATTGCATTAGCTTCCTAAGGACTCAAGGAAGCTAACCTGATCATTGCAGCATCTTGAATCAAGCTCATTTGCAAAACACGAGTTCCATTTTTTAGGTAAGTTTTCTGACCTTTGAAATCTTCATATAGGCATTGTTAGCTTTCCATTTTCAAAGACAAAATGTAGATATCATTGCCCTGAAGTTGTACATGTCCATAAAATTCATTTATATTGCTTGAGTAGTGAGAATTTTAAGTTTGAACTTTCTGAAAAAGTTAGGTCAGAATTTGGTACCATTAGAAATTCTCATTCATCTTTGATTTATATCTTATGATATTTATATGGTTGGATTCGTATGGAAAAATGGAGCAACTTTCATGTTTACATTTTTCATTTTTGTTGAGAGATGAGTAAGTTACAGGATTTGAAAAAAACGGATGTTCAGCATGGCGCGATGAAGAAGAATGTAACAACCATGAAGTTGTTTTGAAATATAATGCAATGGTTTTGTTTTGATAAACGGATGTATCACCACCCTAGTGGTTAAAGCGCACACCTGTTATCCTTTAGGACCTGGGTTCGAGCCCCAGCATTCGTTTTGTTATTTTTCATATTTTTCTGTTTCTTTTTTTGTTTGCAGCCAACACGCATGGTCCTCCTCCCACTGGGCCTTGCCATTTTGCTTCTCCTCACCCCCTGTACACTTATCACACACATGCCCAACCTTTTTTTTATTTCATTTTTCTGATCACAAAAAATATTAATGGGCCAAACTCAAACAAAAAAAATTGTTTTTATAATAAACTCCCAAATCCCATTTCAAAACCCCCTGACTTTTATTCTTATATTTTATTTTATTTATTATTATTATTATTATTATTATTATTATTATTATTATTATTATTATTATTATTTTTATTAATAAAATCCAAAAATATATTTTATTTATTATTTGCATTTTACATACTTATATTTTTATTTTCTTTGTAAAACAAAAAGACAAAAAAATATTTTCTTAAACAAAATTAATTCTTTTTCTTAATAATTTAATAATTAGATTTAGGTTTATTTATTTTCTTTTCTAATTAAAATCAATTTAGAATTTAGGTTTTTCTTTTAATTATTTAATTTCCATACTATTTTTATTAAACTTAAACCATTTTCCTAAAAACCCTAAAAATGCTTTCTAATTTCTTTTCTTAATTAGTTTAGGCTTAATTTTCTTAATTTAATTAATTATTTTCTTTTTTATAATTAGGTTAAAACCAAACCCTTAGCAAAATCCAAACAAAAATCATCTCCTTTTCATTTACATCTTTGCACATTATATTCTTTTCAATTCTTGTACCATATTCAATATGGTTGTAATAGATAATTAGATTTAAATTCTTGCAATTCTCATTTGTAAATTTATATACCCCATCCCCCTAATGATGTAATAGCATAGTAATTTTACTTTCTGCAATTTATTCGCTTTCATATAAGTGCTAGTAATTAGGGTTTGTATGGAAAGATAAAATCAACAAGTAGATAACCCTAATCAAAGATTAAATACATGCAAATCAAACACATTATTCACACATGCACCCTTAAGGTTAACTCCACTTGTTGCCTAAAAAATGGTCATGTATGCATGTGGGATGTCTTAGCAAAAACAATAAAAAATACAAGATCATAGTCCCTCGATGACGCTACAAATGTTGCCTTTCAAATGATCTTAGTCCCTCAAAGAGAAATTCTAAGATATCTTACAACATTTCTATCATGACTATACAATGACCCACGCCTGACCCTTTACATCCAAAGATAAGGCTTCTTACCAATCAATGGTGAGATAGAAATATCAAAGGAGAGGATGAAATGAACAAAAGACTTCTGAGTAGGTAGATTATTCCTAGTTGCTTGCTCACTTTCAAAATAAACATCCTTGCTCATTTTCAAAACAAACACCAAATACTTTCAAAAATTAAACTTTCAAAACATGAAATATTTTCAAAAGTCCAACACTTTATATACGTTCTTACGAACGAGAACCATTACAAAGTTTGCCTAAACGAAGGAGCCTTTTCAAAATACTTTCAAAAACCACCACAAAGCATACTTTCAAACAAAAGCAAGTGATCTAGCAAGTAACTAAGAGCCCATAGATAACTATGGATGAAAAGGGTGCTAACACCTTCCCTTTTCATAATCTACCCCCCGAACTCAAGAAACAATCTCAAATGTCTTTCCTGTTCTTTTCCTCCTTTTCTTTTGGATAAAAGAAAAGTCGGTGGTGACTCTTGCTAACCACAACATTTGCAATCAAACGCAAAACATCCCAAGTCAGTTCTCCCACTGTATTACAGAATTGGCGACTCTGTTGGGGATTATTTCAAAGTGGGGTTACCTTAGGGATAGATCACCTTTATTTGCTTTCATTGTTTGACTTGATTGCTTTACATTTTGGTTCCTTGTTTGGGCTTGTTTTGATCCTCTACCCGGATCTGGGGTACCTTATAGGTAGGTAGCAATACTTTATGGAAACTGTGCGGGGTATACCAACATGGTCTAAGAAATAGCTACATTAGTGTGACACATTCGTGGGTACCGGTAGCCTTTGAGTTGTCAAGGAGAATACGGGGCCACTGTGTGGTATCATGAAGCACTAACTGACTTTAGAACCTTTACTTGACCAACTTGGCCATTAGGAAGTAGTGAGATAGCCAGCTTTGGTGCAGTCCGAAGTTGGTTGATACTCGATACTACGCTCATTGAGATCAGATTTCTTGGGATATTTCGGTCGCCATGAAACAGGCTTGCGCTAAAAAATGCCCGATAAGGAAGATCAGTGATATTGAGATCCCTTAGAACCCGATTACTATTTCTAGGACAGGTTTGAGCCAACTAAAATTCAAAAGGGTACTTACCTATAAGACTCCATGCAAGCCTAAACCTAAGGACTTGTTTGCCTTGTGTGTATATGCTTACTTGTACATAATATCATAAACATCATAACATCATACTCATTCTCACTAACCATTTCAAGGATTATTGGGATTTATCTTTGTTCTATTTTGTAGGACATGGCTTCCATCCGCGGGAATACTATCCAAGTCAATATCATAAGAATTCCTTCTCAACTTAAAGAGTTAGCATCAAGGGTCCCCGAGAATTCTTCATTCACCGAAAGACATGGTCGCCTCCTAAACTTGGTTACCTCTAGCACTGATGAAGATATGATGAAGGTGTTTTTCTAGTTCTTTGATCCTCTACACCATTGCTTCACCTTTCCTGATTATCAGCTTGTACCTACTCAGGAAGAATTCTCTCAACTCTTGAAGAATCCCATTCTCAATCAACTACCTTTCAACGGTACGAAAAGAGATCCAAGACTTGAAGAGATTGCCTGAGCACTACACTTGCAACAATCTGATGTCACGACTAATTGGGAAACAAGGAGTGGTGTCAAAGGGTTCTTAGCCAAATTCTTGTTTGAGAAAGCTCAAGATTGTTGCAACTCTTTGGACTTACAAGCTTTTGAAGAAATCTTGGCCCTTCTCATCTATGGGATGGTTTTGTTTCCAAACCCTGACCAACTTATAGATGTAAATGCTATCAAAATCTTCATGTCTCGCAATCCGGTGCCTACTTTGTTGGGAGATACCCTACATTCTCTCCACTCTCGCACTATGAGGAAGAGAGTTATCCTCATGTGTTGCACTCCTCTCTTGGACAGATGGTTTATTTCATATCTTCCCGGGTTCGTGTTGAAGAACGAGCAAGGTTTGAGGTGGTCCCATAGGTTGATGACGCTCAGACATTCAGATATTCATTAGTGTTCTCGATCCTTGGAGAACGTTACTATCATTGACCGTTGTGTGGAATTCCCTAATGTCCCTTTGCTTGGAATTAGGGGAGGTATCACTTACAACCCTTGCTTATCCTTACGATAATTTGGATACGCCCGAAGAGATGGTCCTCATGATATTCTCATCCAAGGAGTGATATTCGACTACGGGAGCGACGATCAAGGCTGCCGTCAGAGGTTTATACGAGCTTGGAGGATGGTAAGAAAATTGGACAGTAAAATTTTGGGACACAAGAATTCCATTCCCCTTGAGCCTTACCTTAGGTGGGTACGAGCTCATGCTCAGAAGCTCGTGATGCCTTATCCCTCCATCTTACCAGTTATCATGGAGCCTGTGGTTGAAGGAGATGTCCCATACACTGTCCTCCATCCCGACATGCTTACTTCTCTTGAAGACTTGAAAAGGGGTTGGATTCATCTAAAGGAAGAATGAGATAACTTCGAAGCTCAATTCTACGCTAGTGAGAAAAGGGTCTTGGAGCTTACAAAGAAGCTACATGAAGAACGAAGCTTGAATGCCTACATTGCACCAAAGAGGATGCATTCGACCTTTTTATCTTAGAGATTTATTTTGTAAGCCCAAGAGGCATGTTGTAATCATTTTGAACTATTTAATGAAAATTGACGTTTGTTCATTCTTTGTCTATACAAATTTAAATTTCATAAATCCTTGAAATCATTTGCATATACATCTTCCATGCATCATAACATAACAGGTTTTCCATGACAGGTTTCCTTATCTTTCTACTGTTTATTTCAGCAAGATAGATATCGAGAAAATAGTGAAGGACCTACAAGCACAAAACTCTCAGTTTCAAGAGACTCTGTTGACCCTAGACAAGGGGCAACAGGACTTGATGGCGTTGCTAGCAGCCAAAAAGAAACCAAAGAGGAAAGCCCTAGTCAACATGGGTAGAAGATTCAAAGAGTCGGTCCGTCAGATCCTGGTAGTGGAAGACTCATCTGAGGAAGATGAGAATCAGATTGGAGAACCTAGGAGTACCCAGGATGGGTGTATCAATGATCAAGTGTCTGATGATGATGATTATTTTGAAGAGCAGTATCCTCCTACCGATGTCAAATACAAGCAGCTAGAAGATAAATTGAAGGCCGTTGAGATTCAAGTCGTCCCTTATTTGGATTTTGATGGTTTGGGTTTAGTATCTGGGGTTGTCATTCCCCACAAATTCAAGATACCAGTATTTGCTAAGTACGATGGGGTTTCCTGCCCAAAGCTTCACCTAATGTCTTATGTGTGCAAAATTCAACCGCACACCGCCGACAAGAAACTAAGGGTTCACTTTTTTCAAGAAAGTTTGGCTGGGACGCAACTAGAATGGTTTTACCAATTGGATGGTTCCTGTATCCATACATGGGAAGACTTAGCCACCACTTTCTACCACCAATACCAATATAATGCCGACTTGGCGCGTACAAGAGTTCGGTTGTAAGATATGACAATGGGGAAGAATGAAGGGTTTAAAGAGTACGCCTAAAAGTGGAGAGACCTTGCCAGTAGGGTTCAACCACCTTTGACTGATATGGATCACATTGATATGTTTATGGGCACTTTATCTGGTCCATTTTTCAACTTGTTGGTTGGTTTATTTTCATCCGGTTTCACCGAGCTAATCTTAACCAGTGAAAGGGTTGAAAGCGGCATCAAAAGGGGGAAGATTCCCATGGAATCTGCCTCCACTTCCAATCCCGTAAAGAAACCTTCTACCTCAAAGAAAGAAAGAAATGTTGTGTATGGGGCAAGGGCCCATACCAAGAAGGATGATCGTTCGTCTGTTAATGCTGTCCGGATTTCCAATCCAACTCCTGCTCAAAGACCATCTTCAAATCATCAACGATTTCCGGCTCCACCAAGACAATTCACAAGGATAGGCATGCCACTATCCCAAGACTTACAACACCTACTAAAGGATAATTTTATGACACTTCGTGATCCTCCGACCAATCCAGATACCTCTTCACCCAAGTACAATCTGAACGCCGAATGTGCATATCACTCAAATAGTCCTGGGCATGAGAATGACCAATGTTGGGCACTGAAGAATAAAATTCAGACTTGATAGACAACAAGACCATTGAATTTTATCCTTCTCCAACTCCGAATGTAATCATCGCACCTATGCCAAATCATGGTAAGGGTGTCAATGTTGTTGAAGATACCATTTTTGTTTCCTCCGTCGAAGACTTGACTACTCCGTTAAACATCATAAAAAAGAATCTGTTGAAAGCAGGGATTTTCCATGGTTGTTTGAAGGACTGTGTTTGCTGTGCCAAACAACTCAATAGATGCGAAGGGCTGAAGGAAGGCATTCAACGCCTGATGAATAGCCATGAGATCCTATTTTAGAAGACTCCTCCTGCCATAAGTTGGACCAATAAGTGTGAATATCTCTCTATCGTAACTATCTCAAACAAGCCTCTTAGGATCTCCTCCAAAGGTCCTATCAGGATTTCAAACGAACCAATTGTTGCTCCTCTGATAATTACCTCCCCCGGGCCAATTCCATACTCTTCCAACAAAGCAATGCCCTGGAACTATGGTGCCGAGGTGTTTTACCATGGGATAAAGCAAGATGCTTGGATTGAAGAAAACAAAGTTGATGGCATTGGCAACATCACTGGCTCTAGTAAGGTGATCAGAACTGGGAGAATCTTTTCACCCAACATCTCACCACCAATTGTTACAAGGGCGCCTGTCCGTATCGCTGCTGCTAAGTCTAGTACTGACCCGAGGGAAAAAGAGAAAGTTGTTGAGCCTGTCGAGACAGAAATACCTGCAAAAGACATTTCCGATGAGGAACCTTTCGCTCGTGAAATGGACTAGATCTTGAAAATTATGAAAAGGAGCGATTTCAATATTGTGGAGCATTTGGGGCAAACCCCTTCCAAGATTTCTATGTTATCTTTGCTACTCTGTTCCGATGCTCATGCTCGGGCGTTAATCAAATTCTTGAAGAAGGCTCGTGTCCCTCATGAGACCATGACTAACTAGTTTGAAAATTGTGTGGCAGCTTGACGACCGATAATGGTTTGGGGTTCTCGGATGCTGATCTGACACCATTTGGGAAAAACCATAACAAAGCTCTTCATGTTTCTGTTAAATGTAAGGGGACTACCATAGCACGTGTTATGGTTGACACTGGATCTTCTTTAAACGTGCTACCCAAGGGGGATTTGGACCGTTTAGACTACGGAGGACTAGTTTTGAAACCAAGTGATATTATTGTGAGGGCTTTCGATGGGTCCAAAAGGACAGTTCATGGAGAGGTGGATCTCCCGATCAAGGTGGGCTCACAAATTTTCAACTCTACTTTCTACATCATGGATATTCGTCCTAGTTACTCCTGTCTATTGGGTCGACCTTGGATCCATGGAACTGGGGCAGTAACCTCAACCCTCTATCAAAAACTCAAGTATCCGGTCAAAGGAAGGATTATCATCGTCTGTGGTGAGGAGGAGTTCATGGTAAGCCACCTCAACTCTTTCAAATATGTGGAGATGGATGGAAAATTTATAGAAACCCCATGTCAGGCTTTTAAGGTTGTGCCACCAATGATTGCTACTTCTAAATGTTCCTTTGATGTGTCCAAAGCTATTAAGGTTGTGCCAAAGATGGTTTCATTCAAAGATACTCGTGCTGCAGTCGAAGAAGGAAGCTGTGATACTTGGGGGCAACTTCTCGAGATACCATTCAAAGTAGACAAATGTGGTTTGGGTTTCACTGTCATGGCTCAGAAAGAAGTGAAGTGCACTCGTGCAAGGAAGCCCCCTCTCCGTATTGGAAGTCATGAAGTTAATGTTGTAGGTAATTCTGATGATGAAGTTGCATTTGAAGATTGGGTATATCCTACTACAACAAAGCTCAACAATTGGCACGCAAAGGACTTCGTTCCTATCTCCTTAATTGAGGAGTAATTACTTGTTTATTTCGTTTTATTAATTTAAGAACATTTTGTCTGTAATATTAAACAATGACTTTTAAGCCATGTGCCTGGCTCGGGGCACTTTGGTCCATTTGACAAGGGTTTTATTTATGTTCATTTTATCATATGATCATTCAATACAAATCATTGGACTTTTGCATTAAAATCTTTATGCTCATTGTCTTTCTTTTTCTTCAAATACATTTTTAAAAATAGCCATGTGTCTTACATGCACACACACACACACACACACACACACACACACACACACACACACACACACACACACACACTTGCAGGTCCTCATCCACTCTGGATCTTATTGCCAATGAATCTACTATTACCGACTATGACTTCAAACGTCCAATTAACCAAGCCGAAGAAGAAGGAGAGGAAGATTGTGAAATACTGGGAGAACTAGCCAGACTTCTATTACAAGAGGAAAAAGCTATTCAGCCACACGAAGATTCAGTTGAAGTCATCAATCTGGGTACCGAGACAGACAAGAAAGAGGTTAATATCGGTGCTAACTTAGAAGACAGTGTCAAGAGCAGGTTGGTTCAGATATTGCACGACTATGTGGAAGTGTTTTCTTGGTCGTATAAAGATATGCCAGGGTTGGATACCGACATTGTAGTTCATCGTCTACCGACAAAGGAAGATTGTCCTCCTATCAAACAAAAAGTTCGTCGAATGAGGCTTGACATGTCTGAAAAGATAAAATCTGAAGTGATGAAACAATTTGATGCAGGATTCCTAGATGTGACATCTTATCCTTAATGGGTTGCAAATGTGGTACCAGTACCAAAGAAAGATGGAAAAGTTCGTATGTGCATAGATTATAGGGATCTGAATAGGATAAGCCCCAAGGATGACTTCTCTCTACCTCATATTGATGTATTGGTCGATAACAGTGCTCAGTATAAAGTCTTCTCTTTCATGGATGGCTTCGCTGACTATAATCAAATTAGGATGGCTCCCGAAGACATGGAGAAGACCACTTTCGTTATGCAATAGGGCACCTTTTTCTACAAGGTCATGCCGTTCGGGTTGAAGAATACAGGGGCAACATATCAGAGGGCTATGGTAGCTTTGTTTCATGATATAATCCATCATGAGATAAAGGTATATGTGGATGATATGATTGCAAAATCATAAACTGAAGAGGAACATCTCTGTCACATTTACAAGCTATTCGAGAGGCTGAAAAAGTACAAGTTGAGGTTGAACCCCAATAAGTGCACATCCGGAGTATGATCTGGAAAGCTTCTAGGTTTTGTTGTCAGCGGTAAAGGCATCAAAGTCGATCCTGCCAAGGTAAAGGCAATCCAAGAAATGCAAGTACCCCACTCTTAAAAGGAAGTTAGAGGATTCTTTGGTCGTCTTAACTACATTGCCCGCTTCATATCTCAGTTGACTGCTACTTGTGAGCCCATCTTTAAACTCTTGAAGAAAGATCAAGTAGTCAGATGGAATGATGAATTCCAAGCCGCCTTCGACAAAATCAAAGAATATCTACAAGAACCTCCTATCCTAATGCCTCCAGTTGAAGGAAGACCCTTGATAATGTACTTGATAGTACTAGAGAATTCTATGGGGTATGTTTTGGGCCAACATGACGAATTTGGCCGAAGAGAGCATGCTATTTACTACCTAAGCAAAAAGTTTACCGACTGTGAAACTAGATATTCACTGCTCGAGAAAACTTGCTGCGCTCTGGCATGGGCTGCTCGCCGGCTAAGACAGTATATGTTGACTCATACCATTTTACTGATTTCTAAGATGGACCCAATCAAGTACATCTTCGAGCTACTCGTTCTTTCCGGACGAATAGCTAGATGGAAAATGATCTTGATTGAGTACGACATTCAATACACAATGCAAAAGGCCATCAAAGGAAGTGTACTAGAAGATCATTTGGCCCATCGAGCTATTGATGATTATCAGTCTATGAAATTTGACTTCCCAGATGAGAATATCATGCTAGTAACCGACTGTGCGAAACCTGGACCGTATGACGGACATGGACAAGGATCTCGATGGACTATGGTCTTCGATGGGGCTTCCAACGCTTTGGGTAACGGAATTGGTGATGTGATTATCTCCCCTGAAGGTTGCCACACTCCTTTCACTGCCAGATTATGCTTCGATTGCACGAACAATATGGCTGAGTACGAAGCATGCATTTTGGGTCTGAAGGCTGCCATTGATTTGAGGATCAATCATTTGAATGTTTTTGGGGATTCTTCTCTAGTTATTAGCCAAGTAAAAGGAGATTGGGACACTAAGCACCCTAATCTTATCCCTTACAAGGAGCTTGTGCTATCTCTGATTCCTTACTTTGAAGAGATCACATTTGAACATTTCCATAGGGAAGAAAATCAGTTAGCCAATGCTTTGGCCACCATGTCTTCTATGTTCAAGGTCAGATGGGACAATGAAGCTCCTATGATTACAATTCCGAAATTCGACGAACCTGAGCACTACTGTGAGCTTGACACAAACACAGAAAAGCCTTGGTACCATGAGGTGAGGAGATATCTTGAAGCACAAGAGTACCCTGAAGGAGCATCCATCAATGACAAAAAGTTCTTACGAATATTTTCAGCAAAATTCTTCCTAAGTAATGAAATCTTGTACAAACGGAACCATCATTCTACTCTACTCCAATGTGTGGACAAGAAGAAGGCAGAGGAAATTATGGAAGACATGCATGATGGTCTATTTGGGACTCACTCAAGCGGACATATGATGGCTAAGAAAATCCTAAGGGCTGGCTACTATTGGTCAACAATGGAGACTGATTGCCATTAATATTCAAGAACTTGCCATAAATGCCAAATCTATGATGACAAGGTCCATGTGCCTCCTATCCCTCTGAATGTCATGACCGCTCCATGGCCATTTGCAATGTGGGGAATTGACATGATTAGAGAGATCAAACCCACCGCTTCTAATGGACATCGCTTCATTCTGGTCGTTATTGATAATTTCACCAAATGGCTCGAAGCCGTCTCATTTGCCTCAGTCACCAACAATGTGGTAGCCAGATTCATCAAACATAACCTTATTTGCCGCTATGGTATCCCCGAAAGGATCATCACCGACAATGGGACTAACCTCAACAATGTTATGATTACCGAACTTTGTACTCAGTTCAAAATCAAGCATCATAATTCTTCTCCTTATAGACCTCAAATGAATGGCGCAGTGGAAGCGGCCAACAAAAGCATCAAGAAGATTATGCAGAATATGGTAGTGAACTACAAGGACTGGCATGAGATGTTACTGTTTTCTCTTCATGGCTACCGTACTTCATCTAGAACATCAACTGGGGAAACTCCCTTTTCTTTAGTCTATGGAATGGAAGTTGTTTTGCCAGTGGAAATTCAGATTCACTCACTGAGGATTATGAATGAAGAAGGCCTAGGCGAAGACAAGTGGATTCAGACAAGATTGGATCAGTTGAACTTGATTGATGAGAAGCGACAGGATGATGTTTGTCACGGTCAGATGTACCAAAAATGCATGATCAAGGCTTTCAACAAAAAGATCAAGCCTCGAGTATATCAAGCTGGTGACTTGGTGATAAAGTGCATTATGCTGCCACAAGGCGACCCCAGGGGCAAATGGACTCCTACCTACGAAGGGCCATTTGTTATCATGAGAGTGTTCTCTGGAGGTGCCATGATGCTAACTACCATGGACGGTGAAGACTTCCTGCATCCTGTGAACGCAGACATAGTTAAAAAATACTAGGCATAAGAGACCTGCTAGGTTGACACACCTAGGCAAAAATAAGGGCATTCCGACAAACCAAAAGGTTTTGGCAAAAATTAGGGATATATGCAAAAGATTGTACACCTGGCAAGTTGAAAACTCGAAAGGGAGACTTGGGCAAAAATGGGTATCCTGGTGGGCTGAAAACCCGAAAGGGAAGTCCAGGCAAAAGTTAAGGATTGAAAGTGTATGACTATGTCTCGTGGAATCACCACAGTCAACTTTATTACCAATATCCGAGTTCAAACGGTCCAAGATCAATCCAATCAACTTCTGTCAACGGTAAGGGGCATTCGAAGACATTGGGGCAATAGTAGAGTTGGAATGCAATTGGATCATTTCCACATGGCTATTTGTTTTGTTTTAAATTTTTGTTTTCCTTTCGATGATTTCCTCTTACTAGGATCTCCGTCTCTTTGTACAAAAAATACCTATTCATGGGAAAAATATCAATACAAATATACTTTAAAGTGCAAACTTTCTGTTTTTGTTTTGAATGCAAAAATGTCCAATGACTAAAATTGAACGAACATATGTATGTGAACATAATTAAAACTATTTGGCACATGTGTCCTTCTAAGCAGTAGTAAGCATCACTTTAACGAATATGGAATATCCCCAGAGTTATTTCATTAACATTATCCCCACAAGATCGGCTATAATAAACTAATCCTCAATAGATTTACCCACAAAGTCTCTTTGCATAGGTTGATACCCAACCATAGTCTCAATCTCTTGACAACTCTCTCTCCATCTAAGTTGATCCTACAAGAAGAAGCCTTGTGGATCTCTTTCTAAAAGAACTCACCTCGTCAGCAGTTCATTTATTGTTCATCAACAGGGTTTATTTCCCCAACAAGGTTTATTTCCCTAATAAACAACGAACAATAAAATTCCCCTAGCATAGTCTATCCTCTCCAGCTTGAGTTTTCCTATTTAGATTATTACAAATCAGAGGGCCACAACCCCTAATCCCAAGTAAATCCGTCAACAAAACCTTTACTATCTCCAAAAGATATTATGAAGCCTGGACCCGACCAGATGATACTATAATTTTCAAGCTACTATGAAGTATGGACCCGACCAGATAATAGTCAACTTCTCAAGTCACTATAGAGCCTGGTCCCGACCAGATAATAGTGAAAACCTTTCAAATACTATGAAGCCTGGCCCCGACAAGATATTAGTACAACTTTCAGTTACTATGAAGCCTAGACCCGACCATATGATAGTTAACTTATCAAGACACTATAAAGCCTGGACCCGACCAGATAATAGTTTAACTCTTCAAGATATTGAAGAACCTGGACTCAAGCAGACCAGGGTTTAACTTCTTTTCCCCAATGGAGTTTTCCTCTACCCGAGAAAGTTACTGTGAAGCCTGGATCCGACCAGATATCAGTTCAACTTCATATTTTCAAGAAAGTTATTATGAAGCCCAGACCCGACTAGATAGAAATTAACTTCATCCACCTCAAAAATCTGCAAAACCTGGAATCCGACCAGATAGCGGTTTAATGTCATTAAGTTACTGTGAAGCTTCGATTCAATGAGATATCAGTTTAACTTCGTCTTTCAAGCAAGTTATTATGAAGCCTGGAGTCCGACCAGATAACAACTAGCTACAATCCCCAACGAGACACTATGAAGCCTGGACCCGACCAGATAATAGTATAACTTTTCAAAAAACTATGAATCTTGGACCCGACCAGATAGTAGTTACCACTTCAAGAAATATGCAAAGCCTGGATCCGACCAGATAGCAGTTCAATTTCAAGGAATCTTCTGCAAAGCCTGGAATCCGACCATATAATAGTTAATTTATTCTTCCCCAGTAAGTTACCATGAAGCCTGGATCCGACCAGATAGCAGTTGACCTCCTCATCCTCAGCAAGTTGTTGTGAAGCCTGGATCCGACCAGATAACAGCTAACATTCAAGAGATGATCCCCGGCGGGAGCATCCTTTCAACAAAATTTGAAGATATGTATATTCTTCATCCCCAACAGCAATCTGAGATTCAGAACTCCTCAACAGTAGTTAGGGATTTATTTTCCCTGACAGAGATGCATCCCACGTTCATACATCATAGCATATACATACAAAATGCATTTAGCACAACCTCATTCATCTGGTGAGTATCAGGCATACATCTGCATTTTACTAACCCTTTTCCCACAGGTAAATCATCAAGTTTTAATATAAATCAACCAGAGATTTATGTTGATACTTCTTCCAGTGTTTACCATTGTTCCTCCAAATGGCATCTATAAGCCCATTCCCTATACATCTCCGAGTGCAAATTTCTGGGCACTTTAGTGTTCAATCATTTTTTACCTTCAAGTCACGAATGGCGGATCCTCCAATCTAACTCTTCAGGTTTAAGAAGATTGAACAGGGGAAGCTTTTTTACCCCAAAATTTGCCCTCTCATTTCTCAATAAATCTCTCACAAGATCTCCATTGATTCAAGACTACACAAAGTTTGATCAGCTCAAGACACCTCCTCAACCACTGACAAATGAAAATTAGGGTTTGAGTTTTCACAAGGACAAATGGACTTTTAATGCCCCATATGACTTTCATGGATCATTAGGAACCCTCAAGACTGCTCATGTCAAGTTTCAAATCTTGGATCATATTTTTGCTCAGTCAATTGATCAGTTGACCTAAAATCAGTTGTATTAGGGAAAAATTCAACTGTGGTCAATTTACAGTCAAACTTCATAATTTTTTATCCATATCAACATCATGAACTCATATATTTCAATTGATCAAGTTTGGATCACAATTCCTCAAGAAATTTGATCAGATCATCAAAAGGGCAAAATGGTCAAAATTAGGGTTTTGACTGAGGATGTTCAATTTTGGCTTTTGACCTAACAATTGACTTATTGGTTTAAGACATGATCTCAAGGATTCAAATACATCATTTTAACCTAATGGCATGGCTCAAAACATTTCTCAAGATCAATTGATTGATAGTTGAATTTCAGTCAACTGATGAAAAGTCAATTGTATACTGAAAAGTCAAACTTTGACTTTTTGATCAAAATAAAGTTTCAAAGATTACAATTCATCAAGACATGTCAAAATATGAAACTTGTTCATCAAGGAATTCACAAGTCAAAATTCATCTTTGAAAAGTCAAATTTCGAAGACTTGGAATTTTTTTCTAAGTGTTGAAAAGTTCACATTTTTTCATAACTTTGAGCCAAATTTCCACCACGATGCAAGATGATTCAAGGGAAACTTCCAACATGAAAGTTGTAGATCTCAATGAGATCTAAAACATTGTAGGGCATAACTTTTCCTATAAATGCTTATATTTCAAGTTATGAATTTACATTTTTGCACATTATATTTTTTTCAAATCTTGTACAATATTCAATATGGTTGTAATAGATAATTAGGTTTAAATTCTGGCAATTCCCATTTGTAAATTTGTATACCTGTTGTATCCCAAAATTTTCCCTCTCATTTTATCAAGATTTTCCTCACAAGACTTCCTGGACTCAAGACCAGATTAGGGTTTGCACAGCTCAAGACATCTCATTGCACTGTTGACCTGAAATTAGGATTTGAGTTAGCACAAGGATTTTTGGACTTCCAATGCCTCATGTGACCTTCATAATTCATGTTGGACCTCTAAGATTTGTCATACCAAGTTTCAAGCTTTGAATCAAATTTTGCCCAGTCAAATGGACAGTTGACCTAAAAATCAGTTGTATTGGGGAAAAAATCAGCCTGTACAGGCCTTGGCATTGTCACTTCCTACCTTTTCTTCAAAAATAAGCAATTGTGAAAATGTCAATACAACTCCTCCATCTGATAATTACAAAGTTTTGTATCATTTCAAACAACTTCAGCATATTGTTGATGGGTAGATTCCGCAAGTGCACTGAAATATCGAAGTAATATAAAAGATTGTCGAACCACAAATACCAATGTCAACCTACCGTAATCTATCGTTACTTTGTAAAGCTAAGGAAAATGAATATTTGGTTTTGGGGGAAAAAGAGTTTAATTAAAAACAATAGTAATAGCTATACCGGTATGTGATAGTCGGACTTCGGGAACTCGGTGAATCGCTTGGCATATAAAGTATTTCGATAAAATCGAATTGTTTAAAAACCTGTGACATACACTCTCGTGTTCATGAAATAAGTTATGCTACTAAACCTAGTGGATGCACTTTAAATTTAATAACACTTTTTGAAAATAACTTGAGTTTAATTAATTTGTTAAAACACTCTCGTGTATTTAAAAATTAATGTTTCGTTACCACTATCTAGGTTGAACCCCAGCTCTCGCATGCAAGTTCTTGCCTTAATTAATTTCCCACTCTCGTGGAAAAATCGTGGTAAATATCATTTCACTCTCGTGACAAGGGTAGTTAAATTAAATATGGAAATTGGAAACCATAAATTATTTATAAAAGTTTTTAGCCAAGTTATCACTGAATTCCTTCGGTGCTTAGGAGTCACATACTGGTACAAACGAAACTAGCCAGACATAATATATTTAGTAACCATGCAAGGTAAAATAAAATTCATAAAAATAACTAACATAGCATAAGAATAATAAAATCCAATTGCATAAAAACCTGTAAATATGTTATTGTGGTAATCTTAAGTGCGTACGTACAATATCCTTGCAATTAATTGAAATATATGACTGTGTTAATTCTTAGATGAAGAATTAACACTTTTGGAAACTAATTCTAGAAACTGAACGGTACAGTAGGTATATTGGTTCAAAAGCAAATAAAAATAAAATAATACAGAAAGGCAAAAGTTTGGCTCTGTAGCCAAATCTCCCGGCCCTGTTCCATTAAAATGCCTCCTATTTATAGAAGAGGATTTTTGCAGTTAAGAGAATTTAGGAACTGCTTGAGTGGAGGAAGACTCGGATTGATAGTTGCTGAAGTTGAGGAATTGTAGGAGAAGAAAACCATCCATTACGTTGCCCACGTCTCCTGTTATGCATGACACTGAATTACGCGTGTGACAGTCGTCAGGAGGAGGTGACGGTCGTAATGCGCTTAAATAGCGCGTTACGTTCGTCAATGATGTGTGACGAGCGTTCTTCAGGATGTGGGTGCGTTACAGTCGTCATAGAGGTGTGACGGTCGTCACAGCATCAAAATCTGCAGAATTTTGCAGATTTGTTCCTTTTCTTCTGATTTTCATGTTAACTTTCTTCCTATGATCTTTTTCACTAAATTGACTTGAGACATGTTGTACCTGTGAAAAGACATAAAAACTCATAACAATTGGGAGTTAAATGGATTAATGCAGTATAAAAATGGATTAAAAACGTAGCAATTATATGATACGATTTCTCGTTATCAAATTCCCTCATACTTAAACCTTTTCTTGTCCTCAAGGAAATAATCATTTAGAAAGATCGGACAAGTTTTAGCAGACGCACATGTATAACATACCTTTGGTTTTCAAAACAATTACGGGAAATCAATTGTTAGTTCGACCGATACTTAAGTAAAACACTATCGATACGCTAATGACACAAGCAATAAGCTAAGTCGTGGACTTCCATTTTAAACAAACTGTCCAATAGTTTCGTTATAATTCTACCCAGAGTTTCTTGTACCTATTTCACCCGGTTTGTTCTAGCGCAATCACATTATGCCCTTTGTCTTAGCACGCACGTAGTGGAGTAACTGGTTAGTGACTTTGATCCTTTTAGCACGGGGTCTGGTACACGAATGTGGCAACCCTATACATATTATCCAAATCGGAGGTTGTGGGGGATCGAGTCGTAGCACGCCCTGCCAAGTTCAGAACCAGATACCTCTGAACCAACCAACAATGGATTCCTTCATTATTTGCTCATATCTTATATGAGACCTTGTATATTGGTGCAAATTTTTTTTCTTTTTAGCAACGAGATAAGAAGGATATTTCATTGGTCAGGCATCAAACACTTATATTCATTGGTTCCCCACGTGGTTTGTGTCAAGACGGTGCTTACTGCTAGTATAAACTACTAGGGGTTACTTTAGAACTAAAACTCAAGATATAGGTAGAATGGTTATTGAAACGGATCGCGTGAGTAGGAAGTCTAAGGTGTCATAACCGTATCGATCTTGTTGAATCGTTCTCGGCTTCCTCAACTAGGATTTCGTTAAGATAGGTATGTCAGGCTAATGCGAAGATAAAGTAAAAAATTTCGGTATGGCTAAATAAAGCGAAGAATTTGAATAAAAATTTACTTGTTTATGTAAGATGGAAAGGTACCTCTCCCACACTAAATCCGACATTGTCCTCAATGTTGCGGTATATAGGCGGGGAAATATAAATACAAAAACAAACAGAAAGGAAATGAAACAGAAAAAGTAAACTACTTAGAAAATAAAGAAAACTACTGATGGCCACGTTCTCTACTCCTGGTGCATGATCGCCTGGTAGGAGTGGCTTTGGTGTCAGTGTCCTGGTAGCCAGGGGTGCTGACGTCCAACCTTAAGGCGTTGAGTTCCGACAGGGCCTCGTCCAACCTCTCATTCATGCTCCGCTGGCTAGTCAGAACCTGAGTGTTTTGTGCGCATAAATACTCATATTGTTCCTGTTGCCTTCTTTCAAGTGCGGCACTCATTTGGTTTTACTGATGGATGGCGCGGAGAATGTCTTCAAGAGTAAAAGGAGGTGGTGCGGATGAAGGTCCTGAAGTGTTGTGGACGGGGGAAACACTGTCCAGCTCTTCTTGCATTTCATCAGCGGGGGCATTAGGCTGGTCTTCATGAGTAGGAACACGCCCCTCGGGAGCTGCAAGATCGAATAACCAGTTAGCTTTGTTTTGTGGATCGATTCGGTCCCTTCAAGGCAAAGTGATGTTATCATAAATAATGTTTCTGATCACAGGATGGAATCTGCCATCCTCCCGCTCATAAATGAGGTGTGCAGCCTTGCAGTGGTCCAGAGTCAGCAAAGTCGGTGCCATAGAAGGCATATCTGTGAGAGCGACACCATAATTCAGGGCTATGGCAAGAGAAGTGACAATCCCTTCGAAATGGAAGGGTTTTCCGCCTCTAGCACAAATAGAGTGAATATGGGCCAGTAAAAATGGGGTGGCGTTGATCTTCTGACCGGTGAATGCGCAATGCATGAAGAAGAGCTCCTTGGATTTGCGCTTGTGATTGCTGTCTCGGGCGAAGATGGTGTTGCAGAGGATGCAGTGAAAGTATCAGATATCCGGGTTATGAATATGTGTGGCGTTGAGGTGATCGTAAGATCCGACACGAATGTTCATCATACTGTGCCATAAATTAAAGGCTTCCTCGCCGAAATTATTCGGCACCCATAGGTGGACACCTTCGTCAGAACAGAAACCGAGCAGTCGTGCAAAATCGGTTTGGGGCAGCTGATGCTCAGTGCCAAACATACGATATTTGGCCATGCCTGAGAGTTGGTTCATGGCGCCAGGGGGAGTAATGTATGTAAAGGAACTCAGAAACTCCAAGGTGAGAGTTTCGTAGATGGGTTGCGGTTCGCGGCACAGGTTCCATAAGTTCACATTCTGCAAAAGTTGTCGGACACTGTCTAGAAATCCCAAATTCCTCAAACAATCAAGGTCAACATACCGAGTAGGTTGGAGACCGCGGCGTTGGAACTTATGGAATTTGATTCGTTGGGTTTCACCTTGCTCGCCGGCTCTGAAAGTGAGATTGGGAATTTGCTGTTTGTTGGCCATATTGCATGCAAGAGATTGAATCGTGAAACTGTTTGGAATGTGGGTTGAGTAGTGGGGTAATGGAGTTTAAGTGTTGGAGTGTTGGAATTTAAGTGAAAATATGAATGGGTACTGTTGCGGTTTTGGGAAAAAGGGAAGAATGAATGGGAAATGGAACGACTTCTGTAATAAAAGAATCTGCTATTGAGTGCGCTTGACGATCGTCATATTGGGCTGACGGGCGTAGCACAGGGAAACGCGTGTTACGCTCGTCATGGGGACGTTACGAGCGTTACGGGTGCAAAGAATCATATTTATGAAATGAACGAAACAGTATAATTCCAAAACAGTATAACACAATAATTCAATACATGCAGAGTATATCCAACATACATCGTATAACAAAATTTTGCAAAATGATAATATGAACTGTGAATATAATATTTGATGTAACACACAGTAAATTTAATGAAAAATGAAAATAAACTGAAAATGAAATAAAATGAAAATAAATTGAAATCGAAATGAAAATAAACTGAAATTGAAATAAATATATGTTTCTAACAGAACTTTAAAAACTGTAAAGAGTAAACTTGTTTAAAATGAAATCATAAACTGCCTAGGAACATAAAACACAAGGTAAAAATAAGTGTTGATTCTGCTGCTTCATCCCAGTCACATCTTCAAATCTTCGAAAGCTGCATTTATGTGATAAAACTGCTCCACAGTTATATCAGTTAAGCCTATCACGTCCATACGCATACCCTTCAACTCGTTCTTGATTCCATTGATGTTCGTCTGGTAAACATCCAGTGTAGAAAAGATTTTATTCAAATTTTTAGCATATTCTCCTTTTGTTATTGCAGGGGCATCAACATCCTCTACAATGTTGTTACCATCATGGTAACTAGGAGGGGTCTCGGGGTCACTCTCATCAGATATTGTGGTATCATAAACTTGGTAGGATTGGGGTGTCTCAGGTGTCGAAGGGTGGTCGGGAGGGTTAAGCTCATACAACCAATTGTCGCGATTGTGGGCACTTGTTTTGGCATGGTTAGGAAGTGTAAATACCGTGACTACTTCGTCCCTTATCAAGTAATCGAAGGGTGCAGGACATAGGTTACCTATTATTCATAGGTGGAAACAAAAATCAATGTTCATAGGGCGGATTGAACCAAATTGTGTACACCTATGTAGCTGGTATCTAAGTCCGAGGGCATTAGCAATCATGGTAATCAGGCCTCCTATGATGATTGGCTCGCTAGGGTTCTCAGCAATGCGGGAAAAGGTCTGCATTAAGAATGGAACTGCATTTACAGGTCGGCCCTGGGTCATACACTGCAGCATAAATATCTCATCTTTAGATACTGCATTGCGGTTCTGTTCTTTTTCGAAAATGGTATGTGCTAGAATCTTATGGAAATAGTGGATAGCGGGGTTGTGTATTTCATTATTATCCATGCTATCCGGCTCAGGGTGGCAATTTCCGGTTAAAGTCCCCCAAAAATAGTCTAGCTCAAAATCCATTAACTCTGCCTGGGTGGTAGAAAAAGCAAAAGGTCCTCTAGGGAATCCTAGAAGGTCGGCTAATTCTTTATGGGTGTAAGAAAATTTAATACCAAATAACCTGAAGGCTATAAATCCCTTTCTAGTTCTGAAACTGTGCTCGGGTATATGAACTAAGGAGCTCAGAAACTCAAGGGTGAGCTCGCGGTATGTAACAAACCTAGATTTAATGTGGGCTTTTTCCCACCCCAACTGGCTAAATAGATAATAGACACTATCCTTAATGCCTAAAGTGTCCATTGTTGGTTCATCATAATATAAGGTCATACCAATATTTCGGTGTGATAATTCCTCAAACCTCCTCATTTGGTTCCTGCCTCTAAAAGTGGTTTCCATAGTAAATAGCAAAGGGGGAAAGCAAATCAGGGGAGAAGGTAGGATAGAAAAAGATTTTTTTTTTCAGAAAACCAGTAAAGTTGTTTGAAAATCAGCAGCAGTTGTATAAAAATTTTTTAGGAAAAATGAAAAAGAAAATAATGAAAATAATGCTTTAAAAGAAATAAATGTAGAAATGGAATAGAAAATAAAAATAAAAATAAAAACAAACGGAAATAATAACAAAAACAAATAGGTGGGTTGCCTCCCACTAAGCGCTGTTTTTAACGTCGATAGCTCGACGGCTCAGGAGTGCAAGCACTCATGGTGGTTCTCTCGAGAATGACTCCTCGGTTGAACTTTTAGTAATCATCATTTTCCATGGCCACTTATCAAGTCATCTCACATATCCCTCACCTTTTCTTTTCTTTCTTTTGTGGGGTGGTTCATTCTTTTGAACTTGTGGTGGTGGTTCTGGATCTATCCTAAGTATCCTATTTTCAAGTCTGGGCTTACTGATTTCATCCACCACCTCAAAGGTTAACCTTACCTTCTTAACAGTAATTATATCCCTAGTTTCAAGGTCCTCTAATTTTCTCTTTTTATGCAAGACTTCCAACAAGGGTGCATTAGTGTGGATATTTTCCAATACCTCCACATATGTTTTAGATTGGGAGTCTATCTGAGCTTCCATAAAACTTTTCGAGAAAGGAAACAGTGGGGTATAGGGATGAGGAATAACAATAGGTGCTTCCTTCTCTACCTCTTCTACAACCTCCCTTTTAGATGGTGTTGGAGGATTTTTCTCAATCTTTACTCTTTTCTTGTCTGAACTCTCCTCAACCACATCATCAGTCTCCTCAACCTCGTTATCACTCTCCTTAGGATTTTCAACTTGTTTTTCACTACTGGTTTTTACAACATCCAATTTCTCCTCAGGAAAGGGTCCTAGAGGGTTTTGTTCAAGCTGGGAGATTTGAGTCTCTAAGGCTATGTTGTGGGTCGCGAGCGACTCAACCACAGTGGTCAGTTGCCTAAGGTTTTCACTGTTTTGAAGACTTTGTTTTCTAAACTCTTCGTTCTGGACAATTTGTGTCTCTATAACATGCTCCATCATAGATTCTAACCTAGAGTGAATTAGCGTCGCATCGAAATCCTCCATTGATGTTTCGAAGTTGAAATCATGCGATTCTTCTGATTCTTCAAAGTGAGTTAGAGTCGCATTTTGTGTTTCCATAAAGCGCTTTGTCATCATAGATATTTCATTAAAATTTTCCATTAATATTTTGAGGTCAGATTTATAGGATTCTTGCGTCTCCTTGAAATATTGGGTGTAGTGATTGTAGGAGAAATTTGGTTGAGGATAAGTTTGGTTGGAATTATAATATTCTTGTGATTCCTCAAAATGTTGGGATTGGTAGTTCGAAAGGTAATTCGGGTGAGAATGATTTTGTGACGCATTGAAATTCTCCAATAGTATTTTGAGGTCAGACTTATGGGATTCTTGTGATTCCTCGAAATACTCAGAGTGGGAGTTGTAGAAAAAATTTGGGTGATACATAGTAATTGGGACAAGAACGCCTTAGTCTATATGGTGCAATAACGGAATAACAATATTGACTGTTGGTCCTCGGCAACAGCGCCAAAAACTTGATGGGTAGATTCTGCAAGTGCACGGAAATATCGAAGTAATATAAAAGATTGTCGAACCACAGAGACCAATGTCAACCTACCGTAATCTATCGTTACTTTGTAAAGCTAAGGCTAATGAATATTTAGTTTTGGGGGAAAAAGAGTTTAATTAAAAACAATAGTAATAGCTATACCGGTATGTGATAGTCGGACTTCGGGAACTCAGTGAATCGCTTGGCATATAAAGTATTTCGATAAAAACGAATTGTTTAAAAACATGAGACATACACTCTCGTGTTCATGAAATAAGTTATGCTACTAAACCTAGTGGATGCACTTTAAATTTAATAACACTTTTTGAAAACAACTTGAGTTTAATTAATTTGTTAAAACACTCTCGTGTATTTAAAAATTAATGTTTCGTTACCACTATCTGGGTTGAACCCCAACTCTCGCATGCAAGTTCTTGCCTTAATTAATTTCCCACTCTCGTGGCAAAATCGTGGTAAATATCCTTTCACTCTCGTGACAAGGGTAGTTAAATTAAATATGGAAATTGGAAACCATAAATTATTTATAAAAGTTTTTAGCCAAGTTATCACTGAATTCCTTCGGTGCTTAGGAGTCACATACCGGTACAAACGAAACTAGCCAGACATAATATATTTAGTAACCATGCAAGGTAAAATACAATTCATAAAAATAACTAACATAACATAAGAATAATAAAAACCAATTGCATAAAAACCTGTAAATATGTTGTTGTGGTAATCTTGAGTGCGTACAATATCCTTGCAATTAATTGAAATATATGACCGTGTTAATTCTTATATGAAGAATTAACACTTTTGGAAACTAATTCTAGAAACTGAACGGTACAGTAGGTATATTGGTTCAAAAGCAAATAAAAATAAAATAATGCAGAAAGGCAAAAGTTTGGCTCTGTAGCCAAATCTCCCGACCCTGTTCCATTAAAATGCCTCCTATTTATAGAAGAGGATTTTTGAAGTTAAGAGAATTTAGGAACTGCTTGAGTGGAGGAAGACTCGGATTGATAGTTGCTGAAGTTGAGGAATTGTAGGAGAAGAAAACCATCCATTACGTTGCCCACGTCTCCTGTTATGCATGACACTGAATTACGCGTGTGACGGTCGTCAGGAGGAGGTGATTGTCGTAATGCGCTTAAATAGCGCATTACGTTCGTCAATGATGTGTGACGAGTGTTCTTCAGGATGTGGGCGCGTTACGGTCGTCACGGAGGTGTGACGGTCGTCACAGCATCAAAATCTGTAGAATTTTGCAGATTTGTTCCTTTTCTTCTGATTTTCATGTTAACTTTCTTCCTATGATCTTTTTCACTAAATTGACTAGAGACATGTTGTACCTGTGAAAAGACATAAAAACTCAGAACAATCGGGAGTTAAATGGATTAATGCAGTATAAAAATGGATTAAAAAAGTAGCAATTATATGATCCAATTTCTCGTTATCAATTGTCTCAAGCCAGAAACACGATTTGCCAAGCTCTCAAACACCCCCAAAACACAAAAACACCAAGTTCCTGCCAAAACAGGGCATCCTCTGCAAATCTCAAGCCAAAACCAAATTGGCTCGTGCATTTTGCCTTGAACCACTTCAAATACATACCCTACAACACACCTGAACTATCCAAGCCCTTGTCCAGCAACTGTAACCTCATTTTCACACTTCACCATTTTCATTTTGAAGCTTTGCAGGTTGACTTCTACAGAGACATTCAGGCAAGTTCAAGGCAAGCTAAGCATTGGGAAAGGTTGATGGAACTTCAGGCAAGCTAACGCGACCTTCAGGCCTCACTCACAACTCCTACATTTCCATATTCAAACTTGACTGAACAAGGTAATTTCCAACTTTCTATCTCCTTATTTAGACATCCTTAGGCTTTGGTTTGTGAAGCAAAAATATAGTCCTTAATGTGCTTGAGCTGTACATATGCATAGTTCTTATTTATATCAACTGAGCTAGGAGAATTTGGATGTTGAAGTTGCTGAAAAAGTTAGGTTAGAATTTAGGGCCACTGAAATTCTCTCTGGTCTTTGACAGTTAGATCAAGTTTTTTATATCATTAGAATCGTGGTTTAAAACTCTATAAGTTTCATGTTGTGAGTTTTTGATTTCATGCAAAGAATAGCAAGAACAGGTTAAAGATGCAGAATGCGCGTTTTTTTGTTCCAACGTCAGGGATGAAGTGAACATTGGGCTCGGGCTTGCTGTTTCTACTTTTGACACCCTCCATTTTTTTATTTGCACCCCCTTGGCCCATTTGCTATGGTTTGTATATTTTCCATTTCTTTTTATATTTTCTGACTTTATTTATTTTTTCTAAACAAATAAAAATCTCAAAAACATTTTCATTATTTTTTGTATTTTATTTTATTATGTTTATTATTTTTTTGGGTATAAAAATAGTTTATTAATAATAATATAACCTATTTTTCTTAAATAAACTAGTAAATAATACAAAAATATTATATATTTTTATGTTTATTATTTATACACTCAAAATAATATTTTCATACAATATTTAATTTTTTAACATCTTATATATATTGATATTATTTTTTCTTAAACAAAAATGAAATAAATAATAATAGGATATATATTTTTCTTTAAAACAAAAATTAGGGTTTTTCACCCTTTCAAAAATAATCATTTTATTTTCTTATTTTTAGGACTTAAATAAATTTATTTTTTCATACATAAAATTAATACAAAAATATTTGTGCATATTTACATTTTTATTGTACATTTAAATAATTGTTCATTTATTTATTGTATAAATTCAATTGGGTTGTAATAGTAAATTAGGGCTTTATTTTGTGCAAATATCCCATATTCAAACTTGTATCCCCCTCCCCATAATATTGTTGTAATAACTTAGATCTACATTACGCAATTTATCGTATTATATGCAAGATAGTAAGATTAGGGTATTGTATGCAAAGACCAAAATCAAACAAATAGCATGACTAAACACAAGACAAAAATGCATGAAAAATGGCAATACGATGCACACAAACACCCCTAGGGTTTCATCCACTTTGTTGCCTTAAAATGACCATGGTATGCATGCAAGGTATCTTGGCAAAATTAAACAAAACAAAAGATCATAGTCCCTCGATGACGCTATCTTGGTTGCCTAAACAAAAATGATCTAGTCCCTCAAAAACTTGCTAAGATACTTGGCAATATTGTTATCATGGTCATATGATGACCCACGCCTGTCCCGTTTAACATCCAAAGATAAGTTTGTTTACCAAATACAATGGTAAAACAACAATGTCAATGGGTTAAAAATGTGTAGGAAAGACTTTTGAGTAGGTAGACAAGCTCCTAGTTACTTGATCTCTTGCAAACCATCCTTGCTAATTTCAAAAACACACACACAATTTCAAAACATTTCCCAACAAACTTCCAAACATTGAAACATTTTTCAAAATACAAACATCTTTGTATACATTCTTCAAACAAGAATCATTACAAAGATTGCCAAAACGATGGCCTCTTTTCAAAATACTTTCAAAACCACACAAAGCATCATTTCAAACTATTGGAAAAGCAAAGCAAGTGATCTAAACAAGTAACTAAGAGCCCATGGAAAACCATGGATGAAAAGGGTGCTAGCACCTTCCCTTTTTATAATTTACCCCCCGAACTCAAGAAAACATCTCAAAGGTCTTTCCTGTGCTTTTTGACCTTTCCTTTGGATAAAATAAAAAGTCGGTGGTGACTCTTGCTAAACCGAAACATTTGCGAACACAAACGCAAAACCTTAAGTCAGTTCTCCCACCGTATCACAGAATTGGCGACTTTACTGGGGATAATAGAAAAGTGGGGTTACCTTAGGGTTTAGATCACCTTTACATGCTTATCTTGCTTGACTTGTATGCTTTATACTTTGGTTCTATTGTTTGGGTTTGAATCCTCTACCCGGATTTGGGAAACATTCATAGGTAAATAGCAATATGTTTTGGAAACTGTGCGGGGTATACCAACATGGTCTAAGTAATAGCTATATTAGTGCGACATATTTGTGGGTACCGGTAGCCTTTGAGTCAATTAAAGAGAATACGGGGCCGCTGAGTGATGTCATGAAGCACTAATGGACTTTTAGAACCTTTACTTGACCATCTTGGCCTTTTAGGATGTAGTGAGATGACCGGCTTTGGTGCAGTCCGAAGTTGGTAGATACTCGATACTACACTCATTGAGGGTTGTTTTCTTGGAATATTTTGGTCGCCAGTAAAGTGGCTAAACTGAAACAATGAACATAGAAAATAATCCAGTGATATTGAGCTCCTTAGAACCTGGTTACTATTTATAGGACAGGTTGAGCTAACTAAACTTCAAGAGGGTACTTACCTATGAAACCCCATGCAAGCCTAAACTAGGAACTTGTGTGACTTGTTTGTACATATATACTTGTGCATAACATCATGAGCATCATGAAGCATCATATGCATCCACTAACCATTTCAAGGATTTTGGATTTTCATCTTTGTTCCTGTTTTGTAGGTGTGATACGGTGGGAGAACTGACTATGAGTTTTGTGTTTGTATTCGCACTTGTTCGGTTGAGCAAGAGTCGCCACCGACTTTTTATTTTATCCTAAAGGAGAGGTTAAAAAAGCACAACAAAAACCTTTTGAGATATTTCGTGGGTTCGGGGGGTAGATTATGAAAAGGGAAGGTATTAGCACCCTTTTTATCCATGGTTATCCATGGGCTCTTAGTTACTTGGTTTTTTAAATCACTTGCCTTGATTTTCGATTGCTTGAAATTGTGGTGTGTGTGTGTGTTTTGAAAATGTTTTTGAAGAGATGCCTTGTCTTAGGCGACCAATGTATTCGACTCGTGTTTGAGTGTTTTACAAAAGTGTGTATCTTTTCGAAAAGATGTTTCAAATGTTTTTGAGAGTTTGTTTGAAAGTATGTGTGGAGTGTGGTTTTTGAAAATAAGGCAAGCGTTTTTGCAAGTTAATCTCAAGTAACTAAGAGTTTTGTCTACCCTATTATACTCAAAGGTTTTCTCTATGTTTTCAACCCTTTTGAACAATTTTGTTCCACCATTGAATTTGATGGACAATCTTGCGTTTAGGATGTTTGTTCGGGACGGGCGCGGGTCATCGTATGGACCATGAATGCAATGGTGCCAAGTGTCTTTGGCAATTTGCTTTGAAGGGACTATGATCATTCCGTTTTAGGCAATATTTGAAAGCGTCATCGAGGGACTTATGATCATTTGAATTTGTTTTGCCAAAGATACTCGACGTGCAAGCATGGCCCATTTTGGAAGGCAACATGTGGGATTACCCTAGAGGGTGCAAGTGTGATTGTGTATTGATTTCATGTATTTGTCTTGTATTAGGTTATCTAGCGTTTGATTTTATATACATGCAAACCCTAGGTCTAACCATGGTATAATTGAAAGCGGTAAATTGCAAGAATTTAAAGCCTACGCTATTACAAAATAAGTATCCGGGAGTGGGGGTACAAATTTACGAATGGGGATGAGACTTAGGAATGTAGTGTCCAATAGATTACAACCAAATCGAATTTACGATCAAATGTAAATATAACGAATATACCAAATAAGTAAATGTATAATGTATCAAATGTAAGTACATTGTGTAAGTGTAGGTGTTTATGTATGTAATTATTTACAGGTTAGGAAAATGAATTTAAGAGAGTATTATTAAGTATTGTTTAACTTAAATGAAAAAAATTAAATGTTTATTTAATTAATCTTTTGCGATCTTGTATTTTCTTTAATATGTACAAAAAAAGAATGTTTAAGAAAAGAAAGTATTTCTAAGTTTGAAAATTGTCACTTTACATTTTTTGATATAAAAGTGTATCTTTATAATTTGTATATACAAAAGAATACTCTCATTTAAAAGTTAAGAATTTAAATTATGTAAAAAAATGTATTTTTATTTATTATGTGCAAAAAGTATTTTAATTAAATGTTTTAAAGTTTATGTACAAAGAATGGTATTTACTTAAAAGAAAAAGGTTTTACATTTTAATTGTATTGTGTAATAAAAATGTATACAAATTATTAACTAAAAATATTTTAAGTTAAAATAAAGAATGAGTTTTAATTAAAAGGATAAGTTATATTCAAGGTTATAAAAAGAATAATTTAATGTAAGAAAAAGGGTTATGTTAAATAACAAAGGGTTTTAAATTTTAAAGAAAAAGGGTTTGAATGGGCCTTTGATTTCTTAGGGCCCAAGCCAAGGGTGATCAGAGGCAAGATGGGGGGGTGCGAATTAAAATGCTTGGGCTTGGGGCGCAGAAAGTGGGGTGAGGCCCAAACGAATGCACATGTTTTTGTTTAGGGTTCTTGAGTTTTCGTTTCATTTGGGAATACGCTTAGGGTTTGTGCACACAAAAGCTCCGTTTTTTCACTTCACGTGTTCCTCTTCATTCATCCTCATGCCATGGATCCTGAGCTTGTCTCCTCGCCTCAAGTTACCAAGTGTTGCCTCCGTCTCCATCTTCTCACGGTTGGGCCAAGCGGTGACGACATGCAAGGTAATTTCGTGTACATCCCTTTTTTAGGGTTTTCAAGTTTCTGTTTTGAACATTTTTACCTTATTCTGCTTGTGTGCGTTGTCATTGCTTGAGGTACGTGAATGGAAAAGAAGAAAGAGGGATATTACCTTTGGAGACGGAGGAGGAGGACGGCGGAGGTTCCGTTGGTTTGACGGCGAGGGGATCGTGAATGAAGCTAGCTTTGCAAGGAGATCTGGTACTCTGTATTCGTGTCTTTCTTCTTTTGTTTAGGGTTTCATGATGATATGTGACAAACTGAAAACCTTTCTGAAAATTCACTTCTTTATCTCTTCTCCTCGTTGGCTTGCCTTTGTTGCCTTTAATGCTTGTCGCCTTGAACGTTTGTCTTGCACGTCGCTTCTGTCTACTTCTTCCTTTGCCTTGCTTTGAGCTGCCTTTGACTATGTTTGGCGTATGCTTGCTTATGCTTGCTCCATATGCTGTACTGATGTTGGTATGCCTTTTTTTTTATCTCCTCTTTTGCTGCCTGAACGCCTGAGCTGCCTTGTGTTTATCCTGAGTTGCCTTTTGGCTTGTTTGAAAATGCCCTATGATGAGTGCTCTGAGGGCCTTGAGGGTTTGGTCTTTTGATGCTTTGTACGTGAGTTGAATACTATGCTTGAGTATACTTGAATATACTTCCTTATCTTCAACTGTCTTGTTGCCTTTGGAATGCTCGTTTCATTATCTTTTTGCCCAATGATGGTGCTTCTTGAGGGCTTGAGGGTTACAGGTTGGGTGTTTCTGGTTTTAGACAGGCTTTCTAGTTTATGCAGGTTTGGCCTTTTGACTTGCTTCAGGCAGGTTTTGGCTTTTGACTTGCTTCAGGCTGGTTTTTTGCTTCAGCTGGTATGATCTTTGGTTTAGGCTTCAGGTTAGGCCTTGACAGGTTATGTTTGGGCAGGTATGAGGCACAGGTTTAATGCAGGTTAATGGCCTTTTTGCAACTGGTTTTTATGTTGCAGTCTGAGTTTAACTGCAGGTTATAGGCTTGTGGTGGTTCAGGTTGTTTGTTTATGTTTTTGAGCTGGACATTCTGGCTTCAGGTCTTGGATATCAGGCTCTTTGCCTTTGGTGCCTTGATTTTGGGATTATACTTGTTTGTTTACAGTAGCTTGATGGTTATGTGTTTGTGGAAAAGGATAAGGCTTATGCAGGTCTTGTAGATTTGTGTTTGTATTGGTTTCGCTCTCTTCCCTTCTCTACTGTACTGTCTTTTGTTTTGTTTTATATATCTTTCTTCCTGCCTAAAGCCTAAACCTGCTTTCTTTTTCTCTTCTTCTTTCTCTCTCAGTACAGTTTATATATTAAAATATGCTTATGCTGTACTTTCTCTGAAAGGGCCACTTGGGAAATGATGACAATGGGATAGTTTGCTTGCATAACCATTTTCCTCTGCATATTTGTCCCTTCTTCCAGATTTTGTGCTTTGTATCTTTTCAAATCTTCTTTATTGACAGCTTGGGTACCTTTTTGGATAGTAACTTGTACTTTGACAATTTTGGATGGTTTGAAAGTTGTGATTCAGTTTGGACTTTCTGTTTGTATTGAACTATGCAGTTTGACAATTTTTGAATTGTGCAATTTGACTTTTGTGCATTCATTGTTAGCAAATACAAACTCGTCCCTCTTTGTGAACCGGGAGAAATCCCGTGATTTGCAGAGAGGGTTAACTGATCCCAATCAGTGGCCCTTAATGATGAATTTTATATCTGTCTCTTTATTTATTTATCTGCTATTTGACTTTTCCTCCTTTCTTTTGCAGATGAATAATTGGATGGAGAGGGGTATTAAATGAAGAATGGAGAATTTGGAGACTTAGAAAAAATAGGATAGTTTCATTTTTTATTTAAATTTAAATTAATGTAAAATCATTGTTGTAAATAAATTGTAAACAATAATTGTACGAATAATTTAAAAATAAATAAAAGTTTTTATTATCCAATTAAGTCTATTTCCTCCTTTTTCAATTATTTACTTATTATTTATAGTTCTTTAAATTAAAATAACTGAAAATTAAATTCCAAATATTTAATCTTTAGAATAATAAATAATCAACTAAACATTGATTCCACGTTGATCAAAATAATGAACTTGGCGCTTCCATCATCCAAAGCAAAGCACAGTCAAACGCAATAACTGATCAGACGCATTCCCTTCTTACTGATTTCTTACCAAACACTGTAAATCCAAACTGAATGTATCCTTTGACTGGTTCAAACAAACAAATGTGAATTCAAACCAAATGCCTTCTTTTACTGATTAAATCAAACAATGCGTATTCAAACCAAATCCCGGAACAACTTGCAAAGCACCGTAGAATTAAATCTTTCTGAAGAATCGCGCACGAAAACCCTAATTCCTGATTAAATTCCAAAGAGTGTTCGCTTGATCAAAGTTGAGCCAAAATCAACAAAAACCCTAAGCCAACTGTGTGAAACATTCCAGAGTCCTGAAAACCAATGAAACCCTAATTGTGTCCTGGCTGACGAGAAAAGTCTGTTTGACTGATTCTTGAGCCAGTTTGAAAAATCAGGAAACGCCTGAAGCTGCGATTTCTTGTGGAAAAATGCGAGGGCAAATTTTGGGGAACAACAGTAGGTTATGGAGTCACTTCGCAGGAAAACTATCCAAGTCAACCTTGTGAGAATTCCTCCTCAACTCAAGGAGCTTGCTTCCAAGATTCCAGAGTATTCTCCATTCACTGAGAGACATGTTCAACTTCTCAGCTTGATCAACTCCAACATAGAGGAAGACATGGTGAAAGTTCTCTTCCATTTCTTTGACCCCTTACACCACTGCTTCACATTTCCTGACTACCAGCTAGTGCCTACTTTGGAGGAATTTTCTCAACTCTTGAGGATTCCTATTCTCCATCAACTACCCTTCAACGGTACGGAAAGAGAGCCAAAGCCTGAAGATGTTGCTCAAGCCCTACACTTGCAACCATCTGATGTCATAGGCCATTGGGAAACTAGAAGTGGTGTCAAGGGTTTCTTGGCAAAGTTTATGTTTGAGAAAGCTCAAGAATGTTGGAATTCTCTAGACCTGCAAGCTTTTGAGGAGATTGTAGCTCTTCTCATCTATGGGTTGGTCTTGTTCAAAAACCCTGACCAGCTTATAGATGTGAATGCCGTCAAAATCTTCATGGCTCGCAACCCCGTGCCTACTTTGCTTGGGGACATCTTACACTCTTTTCACACTCGAACAATGAGGAAAAGAGGTGTTCTCATGTGTTGCACTCCTCTACTGGAAATGTGGTTTATTTCTCACCTTCCCCAATCAGTTTTGAAGAATGAGCAAGGTTTGAGGTGGTCACAATGATTGATGACTCTTACACATTCAGATGTTCATTGGTGTTCTCGATCCAGAGAAAATGGTATCATCATTGACCGTTTGTGGGGAATTCCCTAATGTCCCTCTACTTGGCATTAGGGGAGGCATCACCTACAACCCCTGCTTGGCTCTGAGACAGTTTGGGTATGCCCGAAGGGATGGCCCACATGACATGCTGATTCCAGACTTGGTTTTTGACTTTGACAACGACGATCAAGGACTTTGACAAAGGTTCATACGAGCTTGGAGGATGCCCAACAAAGTGGACAGTAAGACCTTGGGACATAAGAATTCCATCCCCCTTGAGCCTTACCTCAAGTGGGTACGAACACGCGCCCAAAGTCTTATGATTCCTTACCCCTACATTCTCCCTGTGATCAAAGACCCTGTTATAGAAGCAGAGGTTCCATACACCCTCCTACATCCTGACATGCCAACATCACTAGAAGATCTACAAAGGAGTTGGATACAGCTCAAGGGAGAACGCGATACTTTTGAAGCCCAATTCTACGCCAGCAAGAAGAAGGTTTTGGAACTTACTCGTCAACTTCACGAAGAGCAGACTCCCAACACCTACATTGCACCAAAGAGGATGCGCAACGTCTTTTTACCTTAGAATTTTGTATTATTTTTCCCATGGGGCATTGATGTACTAACAAATTCTATCTTATTAATATGACGTGTGTTCTTGTTTGTTTAAAACAAATTTGAATTTCTGAATCCTTGAATGCATTACATGAATACATATCATTCATCATATGCATAAACAGGTCTTTACACCAAGTTTCCTCATCTCTATGCTGTTTATTTCAGCAAGATGGATATTGAACAAACGGTCAAAGACTTGCAAGCTCAGAATTCACAATTCTAGCAGCTACTCATCACCTTGGCTAAGGGTCAGGAGGAGCTCAAGACTTTGCTAGAAAAGGAAAAAGAGAAAAAGAAGAAGAAGAGAGTTGGTGTGGCTACCTTGGGAAGAAGATTTGAAGGTCAAGCCAGAAGGGTCCTAGATTTCCCATCAACATCTGAAGAGGGAGGTAAAGGAGCTGCAGTGCCATCTGAATCTGAAGCTGAAGAAGAAGAAGATGAGGATTACTCTGAACAACAGTATCCTCCTGCAGATGACAAATAAAAGAACTTGGAAGAACGTCTGGCATACATAGAGATACAGAGAGTGACCGGGCTGGATTTTGAGGAGTTAGGTTTGGTATCTGGAATTGTAATCCCTCCTAAATTCAAAGTTCCACTGTTTGCTAAGTACGATGGGGTGTCTTGCCCAAAGATGCATTTGCGATCTTATGTCAGGAAAATTCAACCACATTCTTCTGACAAAGACCTGTGGGTTCACTTTTTCCAAGATAGTTTATCGGGGACGCAATTGTATTGGTTCTACCAGCTAGAGAGGTCTGATGTGCATAATTGGGAGGATTTGGCAGCTGCCTTCTACAAATAGTATCAATACAATGCGGACTTAGCACCAACCCGTACTCAATTACAGCGTATGGGCATGGTCTATAATGAAGGTTTCAAAGAGTATGCCCAGAAATGGAGAGACGTGGCAGGAAGGGTGCAGCCACCTTTATCTGAAAGAGAGCTAATTGATATGTTCTTGGGGATGCTGTCAGGTCCTTTCTTTAATCACCTGATATGAAGCTCTTCTGCGGGGTTCACCGAGTTGATTCTAACTGGTTAGAGAGTTGAAGCCGGAATCAAGAGCGGGAAAATTCAAAAAGATGCATCTGCTTTCGCTGCCATCAAAAAGCCTTTTCCAGCAAAGAAAGAAGTATCAGCTGTCTACTCTCAAAGTGGTCAAGGAAGAGTTGAGCGCCGGCCAGCGGTGGGGACCGTAATGATTCAGAAGTCTGCAGTTGATCAGCCCAGAAACAATCAACCCAGAACCAACCAAACAAGGGTGGAAAGGCCTGTACGGCAATTCACCCAGATAAACATGACCCCTGCTCAAGTTTTACCCCATCTCTTGAAGTTAAACCTTTCCAGTATGAAAGAGGCCCCGAAGAATCCTAATACATCTTCTCCTTTCTACCATTCGAATGCCAAGTGTGCTTATCATTCAGGGAGTATAGGGCACGACACCAACAATTGTTGGGCCCTGAAGAATAAGATTCAGGATTTTATAGACGCTAAAGAAGTTGAATTCGACGCCCCTGAAAAGCCGAATGTGATCTCTGCTCCAATGCCAAGGCATGGCCACAATGCCCATGCCGTTGAAGAAGATCTTTTTGTTGCTACTGTTAATGATTTGATAACTCCGCTACCGTTAATCAAGATGAATTTGCTGAAGGCTGGGATTTTCCCAGGTTGTGAAGAAGATTGCTGCCTTTGTTCATCCTTACCAACCGACTGTCCATTGTTGAAGTGAGGCATCCAACACCTAATGGATAACCAAGAAATCCTTTTTGAAAAGACTACTGTTACACCGACTCCTGTCAATGATGTTTCAATAATAACCATATCCGCCAATCTTTCTAAAGTCTCCAAAAGACCTGTTAAGATTACATCCGCTCCGAAGACTGTACCTTTGAAGATAACCATGCCCGGGCCCGTCCCGTACAAGTCCGACAAATCAATACTGTGGAACTATGGTGGAGGAATCTACTACCAAGGTGTTAAACAAATTGAATCAACTGAAGAGAGTTATGATGAAGAGACTTCCGACATTGGAAACATTGCTGGAACGAGCAAAATCACCCGCAGTGGAAGAATTTTCTCTCCGGAGATTGCCCCTCCAAAGGCAATCTTCGGATCCTCGGCTGCTCCTAAGGTTACCCCTGTGCCGGTAAACATATCTGCGAGAACTCCAATTATTGAAGAAGTTGTGACTCCTGTGGTTGTCCCCTCTGCTGCTGCTGATGATAGAGGGAAAGGGATCCAAGAAAAGCCCGTCAGGACAAGGGCTCAGCCATTGGTCATCCCTGAGACCTCTCAAAAAGAAATGGAAGAGATTTTGAAAATAATCAAGAAAAGCGATTCTGATGTTGTGGAACAATTGGGGCAAAACCCCTCAAAGATCTCTATGTTGGCCCTGTTGCTCTGTTCCGAAGCTCATGCTAAAGCTCTGATAAGATTCTTGAAGATGGCCCACGTGCCACAGGAAACCTCCGCGGATCAGTTTCAGGAATGTGTAGCTAGCTTAACAGCTGACAATGGTCTAGGATTCTCCGACGCTGATTTAACTTCAAAAGGGAGAAAACA
Organism: Vicia faba; assembly: GCA_948472305.1. Lineage (NCBI taxonomy): Eukaryota > Viridiplantae > Streptophyta > Magnoliopsida > Fabales > Fabaceae > Vicia > Vicia faba. Next base: position 1,322,399,667 of record OX451735.1, on the reverse strand, counting down.
TAATGACGCTTTGCATGTCTCAGTGGAATGCAGAGGGACTACCCTAGCACACGTTTTGGTTGATACTGGGTTATCTTTGAATGTCTTACCGAAGAAAGCATTGGATAGATTAGACTGTGAAGGCCTAACCCTGAAGCCCAGCAATATCATTGTTAGAGCCTTTGATGGTTCTAAAAGGATGGTCCACGGGGAGGTGGACATCCCGATTAAAGTAGGAACTGAAACCTTCAACTCCACATTCTATGTGATGGACATCCGTCCTTCCTATTCTTGCTTGTTGGGGAGACCCTGGATTCACAATGCTGGAGCCGTCACTTCCTCTCTGCATCAAATGCTCAAGTACCCTGTCCAGGGGAAAATCACAATTGTTCATGGCGAAGAGGAATACATGATAAGCCATCTAAATTCTTTCCACTATGTAGAATTGGATGGTGAATTCATAGAGACCCCTTTCCAACACTTTGAAGAGGTTTCTCCTGAAATAGCAGCAACCAAGACAGTGTCCCCTGTACCTGCAGTTACAAGACATGTTCCTCGGATGTCATCTCTCAAAGATGCTAAGGTTGTGATTGAAGAAGGTGGATCCACAATCTGGGGGAAGCTACCCGACTTTCCTTTCAAATCAGACAGGTTCGGCCTAGGGTTTACTTCGGCTAGTCAGAAGGTTGTGCGTCGCTCCCGTGCGGGAGGGCCACCAGTGAAGATCACCCATCAGGGAATCAATGCTTTGAAGGATAGTGAAGAGGAGAGTAACTTGGAAGACTGGATTTTTCCTACTGTTGGCGGAGGACTGTGCAACTGGGAGGCAAAAGACTTTGTTCCGATTACTTTCATACTGCAGTAATTTATCTTTCAAACATTTCTGTTGGTTTGTAATAATTCTCAAACAATTCGTACACTTTTAGCCTTGTGCCTTACCTGAGGCACATAGGTCCATTTGTAAGGGTTTTGATTTTTCATCTTCATATGCCATTTTAATGAATCATGGACGTTTTCACATATAAACTTTTATGTTCATTGTCTTTCTTTTTACATTTTATTTGTTTAAAGGTGGCTATCCCTTACACACACCCACACTCACAAATGCAGGTACCCTTCCATTCTGGATTCCATGGGTAACAATTCTGCTATGGCCTTCAGTGACTCTGAAGATATGGTCTATCATGCCGAATACGAAGGTGATGAAGATTGTGAGGTGCCGGGAGAATTGGCTAGGCTGCTACAACAGGAAGAAAGGGCTATTCTACCTCATGAGGAGCTGTTAGAGACAATCAACTTGGGTACTGATGAAGACAGAAAAGAAGTCAGAGTGGGTGCCAACCTAGAGCCAAGTGTCAAGGAGCGCTTAATTCAGCTGTTAAATGAATATGTTGAGATCTTCGCCTGGTCTTACGAATACATGTCGGGACTCGATATAGATATTGTGGTTCACTGTCTCCCTACAAGAGAAGAATGTCCACCAATTAAACAAAAAGTCTGCCGCATGAGGCCCGACATGTCCGAAAAGATTAAAGCAGAAGTTATGAAGCAGTTCAATGTCGGATTTCTTGTTGTTACTTCCTATCCAAAATGGGTTGCTAGCATTGCGCCGTGCGTGACCACGTCCGTCGCACCGCACACCCCGATAAAATTTTGATCTTCAACCAACGGACGATTCGATGACGGGAATGCCAAAATTTGACATGATTTTGCGGCAAAACTTCGATCGCAACTCCCATGCCCCACAGCCCGAACATCCGTGACCAGGTCCGGACGAGCCATTCGACCGGGCACGGGCACCGCAAAATTCTAGCAAATTTTTTTCTTCGCCCAAAGAACGATTCGATGATTGGAATGCCAATATTTTATTGGGTTGTGCGGAAAAACTTCGATCGCAACTCTGATTCCGTCGACGGGACCATCCGTGGCATGCCACGGACCTTTTCCACCAATTAAACAAAAAGTCCGCCGCATGAGGCCCGACATGTCCGAAAAGATTAAAGCAGAAGTTATGAAGCAGTTCAATGTCGGATTTCTTGTTGTTACTTCCTATCTACAATGGGTTGCTAACATTGTGCCCGTTGCTAAGAAGGACGACAAAGTCAGAATGTGCATGGATTACAGAGACTTAAACAGGGCTAGCCCTAAAGATGACTTTCCACTACCGCACATTGACATCTTGGTTGACAGTACAGCTCAGCACAAGGTATTTTCTTTCATGGATAGATTTTCAGGTTACAACCAGATGAAAATGGCACCTAAAGACATGGAGAAAACCACTTTTGTTACACAATGGGGTACGTTCTGCTACAAAGTGATGCCATTCGGACTGAAGAATACCGGGGCAACCTATCAACGCGCCATGGTGGCTTTGTTTCATGATATGATACATCATGAGATAGAGGTCTACGTAGATGATATGATAGCCCGATCACAAACGGAAGAAGAACACCTCGACCACTTGCAAAAGATGTTTGTCAGGTTGAAGGAGTACAAGCTCAGACTGAATCCAAACAAGTGCACCTTTGGAGTCCGATCCGATAAACTCTTGGGTTTCATTGTCAGCAACAAAGGCATCGAGGTTGATCCTGCCAAAGTCAAAGCTATACAAGAAATGCTTTCCCCTCGCACTAAGAAGGAGGTCAGAGGTTTCTTGGGACGCCCAAACTACATTGCTAGGTTCATATCTCACCTAACATCTACCTGTGAGCCAATCTTCAAGCTGTTGAAGAAAGATCAGGTGGTTAAATGGAATGATGACTATCAAGTTGCTTTCGATAAAATCAAGGAGTATTTGCTAGAAACTCCTATATTAATGCCTCCCGTCGAAGGAAGACCGCTAATCATGTATCTGACCGTCTTGGATAATTCAATGGGGTGCGTACTGGGCCAACATGACGAGTTTGGCCGAAAAGAGCATGCCATTTATTACCTTAGCAAAAAGTTTACCGACTGTGAGACCCGATACTCACTGCTCGAGAATACTTGATGCGCTTTGGTATGGGCTGCTCGCCGGCTAAGGCAGTACATGTTGACTCATACCAATCTACTCATATCTAAGATGGATCCAATCAATTACATCTTTGAGAAGCCTGCTTTATCTGGAAGAATATCTAGATAGCAGATGATCCTGACAGAATACGATATACAGTACACGACCCAAAAAGCCATAAAGGGGAGTGTACTAGCTGACCATCTGGCTCATCAAGCTGTCGAAGATTACCAATCCATGAGGTTCGACTTCCCCGACGAAGACATTATGACATTGGACAACATTGGAGATAACGGACCATATGACGGACCTGAACAAGGATCCCGATGGACCCTGTACTTTGATGGTGCCTCTAATTCACTTGGAAACGGTATCAGCGCAGTGCTCATCTCTCCAGAAGGTTGCCATACACCTTTCACAACCAGACTTTGCTTAAATTGCACTAACAACATGGCCGAATATGAAGTTTGTATCTTTGGTCTCAAGGCTACAATAGACTTGGGAATCAAATCTTTGATTGTATTTGGGGACTCAGCTTTGGTCATCAGTTAGATCAAAGGAGAGTGGGACACTAAACATCCAAACCTCATCCCTTACAAAGAACATGTCTTGACATTGTTACCTCATTTCGAGCAGATTACCTTTGAGCACTTCCCGCGAGAAGAAAATCAGCTAGAAGATGCTCTAGCTACAATGTCATCCATGTTTAAACTTAACTGGGATAATGAGGCTCCCCAAATCACCATTGAGCGGATGGACAAACCTGCACATTGTCACGAGATTAATACTGATGAAGTAGTGGACCGGCCTTGGTTTCACGAAGTCAAAAGGTATCTCGAGGCCCAAGGATATCCCGAAGGAGCTTCAGTCAACAACAAAAAGTTCTTGAGGAGATTCTCAACTAAGTTCTTCCTGAGTAATGGTATCTTATACAAGCGTAATCATGATTTCATCCTGCTCCGTTGTATGGACAAGATTGAAGCTGAGCAGATCATGGCTGAACTGCACAATGGTACCTTTGGCACTCACTCTAGCGGACATACGATAGCTAAGAAGATCCTACGGGCAGGCTATTACTGGTCTACCATGGAAGCTGACTGCTATCAACATTCCCGTACTTGTCATAAATGTCAAATCTATGCGGACAAGGTACATATACCTCCAGTTCCTCTCAATGTCTTAACAGCTCCTTGGCCATTCGCTATGTGGGGAATCGACATGATTGGGGAGATCAAGCCTACAACATCCAATGGACACCGCTTCATTCTAGTGGCCATTGATTACTTCACCAACTGGGTCGAAGCAGCTTCCTTCGCATCGTAACAAAGAATGTTGTTGCCCGCTTCATCAAACAGAACCTCATTTGCCGGTATGGCATCCCCAAAAAGATCATCACCGACAACGGTACAAACCTGAACAACACTATGATCATCGCCTTGTGCGAGCAGTTCCAGATTCAACATCACAATACATCTCCCTACCGGCCAAAGATGAACGGTGCTGTCGAAGCTGCGAACAAAAATATCAAGAAGATCATACAAAAGATGACAATCACCTACAAGGACTGGCATGAGATGTTACCGTTTGCTCTCCACGGGTACCGTACCACGGCGCATACATCAACTAGGGCAACACCCTATTCTTTGGTATACGGCATGGAGGTGGTTTTACCTATCGAGGTTCAGATTCCCTCCTTGAGAATCATGAAAGATGCTAGTCTGAGTGAAGACGATTGGATTCAGACCCGGCTTGATCAACTTAACCTAATTGACGAAAAGAGACTTACTGTTGTTTGCCATGTTCAGACGTATCAAAAACGGATGATCAAGGCTTTCAATAAGTCGGAGATCTTGTGATCAAGCGGATCATCTTGCTGCAAAGTGATCCCAGGGGAAAATGGACTCCTACCTATGAAGGACCATTTGTAATCAAGAAAATCTTTTCTGGTGGGGCAATGATATTAACCACCATGGACGGCGAGGACCTGCCGCACCCTGCGAACACAGACATAGTCAAAAGATACTACGCATAAATGACCCGCTAGGTTGACACACCTAGGCAAAAAAAGGGCATCCCGGTGAATCGATAACCCGAAAGGGCGGTTCAGGCAAAAGTTAGGGATAAATAAAAAAATATGTACACCCGGCGAGTTGAAAACTCGAAAGGGCGACTTGGGCAAAAAAGGGTTTCCCGGTGGATCGAAAACCCGAAAGGGCTGTCTAGGCAAAAGTTAGGGAATTAAAGCGTATGACTATGTCTCATCGGATCACTTTAAGGACAATCTCTTCACAGACAAACTCTGGGCTTCTGATCAACTCAATCATCTTCGGACGAAGCAATGAATGGACAAGATATTCAGAGTTACGAAGGCTATAGAAGAATGGAAACCCCATGGAATTTTCACACATAGCCATCTTTCTTTGTATAAATTTTTCTCATTTTTATGACAATATTCTCTTACTAGGATGCCTGTCTCCTTTGTACAAAATACTTCCACAAAGTTAATACAAAGATACTTCAAAGTGCAGAAAACTATTTGCCTTTTCTTCTTTTTTACACTTGTGTTTTATTTGAAAACGTCCAATGATTTATTAATAAGCATATGAATTTGAATATGATCACTGCTTACAAATAAACGAAATGGGAAAGAATAATTACTGACAGGTTGAAAGTATAGGAAAATGTCTTTGGGCTATTCCAAGAGAAATCCCCTGCAGTACATCATCTAGGTCCCCAGCGGAGCTAAAACCTTGAAATACATATCCCCAGCGGAGTTATAATTTCAAATCCTTAAATCCACCATCAGAGTTAAAACTTCAAACTCCCAATCCCCAGCGGAGCAAAAACTTTGAATTACAGACCCTCAGCGGAGATGAAACCTTCTTCCCCAGTCGAGTCAAATTTCCAATCCCCAGCGGGAACCATGCAGTTTTCCCCAAATTCGCCAGCAAGTTGTCTTAAAGCCTGGAAGTCAACCAGATAGCAGTTAACTTTTATCCCCAACCTAGGATAACTCCCCAGTAGATTGGAATACAACCCAAACTCCTGAACTTTTTCCAAACAAGAATAAGTTTTTTCCCAGAGTCCTGAACTTACTCTCCAGCAGGATAGCTACTCCCCAGCAGGATAGCTACTCCCCAGCAGTATAGCTATTCCCCAAAGTTTTTACTCCCCAACAGAATGAAGATTCTCATTCTTGATTCCCTAGTGAAGGTGCCAGAGTCTTCATTACTCCCCAGCATGAATTTGTCAGATTTTTTTTAATCCCCTGCAGATAGAAGATTCTCATTCTTGACTTCCCAGCATGAAGTCCCCAAGGATTCAAATTCCCCAGGAGATCAAAGATTCTCATTCTTAATTCCCCGCGGAAGCCATTAGAGTCTTCCTTATTCTCCAGCAGATCAAGGTTTTCCTTTTTCTGGCCCCCTGTAGAGATCGCCATAGTTTTCCCTATTCCCCAGCCGAGCAAGGATTCCCATTATTTAACCCCCAGTAGAAGTCTTCAAAGTTCTCTGGATTCCCCAAGCAGATTTCTCAGGCAGTACATGGCATTACTTCCCCAAGCATAATTTTTTGTCATTACTCCAACTCCAAAGACTTGAAGGATCCCTATCCCCAGGAAATTCGTGAAGGATTCTCACATCCCCACAGAAGTTGTCAAAGATTTTGAATCTCCGGCAGCAGTCAAGGATTTCATTATCTCCAACAGCGGTCATGGATTTATTTTCCGCGGCAGCAGTCAAGGATTTTATTATCCCTAGCTATCAAGGATTTATTTTCCTCAGCAAGACAGCTAATCAACTTACATGCGCATACATTACATTCATATATCATAAACATTGATAAAACACATTTTATTGCATCATACATGTCATGCAACATAACTTTGTGTTTCAGCTAACATTTTACCCTTTTCAGGATAAGATTAACAACTATCTTTAACAAATATTCAAAGATTTCAGATACAGTACGAATACACTCTAGACACGGAAGTCATTCTATTACTCATTCAGATCTGTCAGTCAAGATACAGTACGGATACGCTCCAGACACGGATGCCATTCTGTTACTCATTCATACTTCAACAATCATGATGCAGTTCAGATACGCTCCAGACTCGGATGCCATCCTGATACTTATTCAGATTTCAACAATCAGATACATATTAGATACGCTCCAGATACAGAATCTATTCTATTTATCATTCAGATTCAGCTATCAATTTCAAGTTCAGATACACTCCAGACACGGAAGTCATTATGTCACTTATTCAGATCCCAGTTACAGTACGGATACACTCCAGACACGGAATTCATTCTACTACTCATACGGATCTCAACTTCAGATACAATCTAGATACGCTCCAGACACGGTTGCCATTCTATCACTTATCCTGACTTTTTCCCCAGCCCAGAGACGCTCCAGACACAGATGCTTTTCTGTCGCTTATTCAGATTTTAGATTCAAATACAATATAGATACACTCCAGACACGGAAGTCATTCTGCTATTCATTCAAGAATCAAATACAGTTGTAGCTCGGATACGCTCCAGACACGGACGCCATTCCCTTGCTCATACAGATTCAGTCTCCAGATATAGTTCAGATACGTTCCAGACACTGATACCATTCTGATACTCATTCTTTTGACTTACAACATACAATTCAACAAAAATTCTTGGATGGCATCTTTAAGCCCATCTCCGACAAGATTTTGTCACCTCTCTAAATGGCATCTTTAAGCCCATTCCCTCAACTATATTTTGACGAGTGCAAATTTACGGGCACTCTAGTGTCCAATCATCTTTTACCTTCGAGTCACGAACGACAAAACTCGCCAATCTAACTCTTCAGGTTCAAGAAGATTGAACATGGGCAGCTGTTGTACCCCAAAATTTTCCCTCTCATTTTATCAAGATTTTCCTCACAAGACTTCCTGGACTCAAGACCAGATTAGGGTTTGCACAGCTCAAGACATCTCCTTGCACTGTTGACCTGAAATTAGGGTTTGAGTTAGCACAAGGATTTTTGGACTTCCAATGCCTCATGTGACCTTCATACTTCATGTTGGACCTCTAAGATTGCTCATACCAAGTTTCAAGCTTTGAATCAAATTTTGCCCAGTCAATTGGAAGTTGACCTAAAAATCAGTTGTATTGGGGAAAAAGTCAAGTGTGGCCAATTTACAGTCAAACCTCATAATTTTTTATCCACATCAACATTATAGACTCATATGAACCATTTGATCAAGTTTGGATCACAACTCCTCAAGAAATTTGATCAGATCATCAAAAGGGCAAAATGGTCATTTTTAGGGTTTTAATTGAAGAAGGCCAATTTCTGATTTTTCACCTAACCAATGGCAAATTGGGTTCAAGAATGGTTTCAAGGACTCAATGGCACCATCTTGACCTAATCACAAGGTTCAAAAGATCTCAAATGCATTGGATTGACAAATGAATTTTCCAGTCAACTGATCAAAAATCAATTGTACACTGAAAAGTCAAACTTTGACTTTTTGGTCAAAATCAAGTGCCAAGGGTCATTTTTCATCAAGATGTGTCAAAACATGTAACTTTTTCACCAAGAAACCTAATTTTGGAAATTAGGGTTTAAAATGGAAAATTTTCATAACTTAGAAATTTTCTAAGTTATGAAAATTTCTTATTTTTTCCCAACTTTTTCACCATGATGCATTTGGATTAAAAGAAAACTTCCAACATGAAAGTTATAGTCCCCCACAAAATCTACAACTTTTATTCACAAATTTTTCCCAAAAGATGCTCGGATATCAAGTTATGATTTTGTGAATAGGGGTCCATGAAACTTTTAACTTAGTGAAATTTTGCCCTAGTTTAGGCAGATTTTTGACCTAACTTCATGGTAACTTTTCACCTAGTTCAAATTGGAATATCAAAATTCATTTCAAATATGGATTGTATAGCATGTTACAAGCTTTCCAAAATGTCCCAGAACTCTCCAAGATCATTTATGGTTAGGGAGAATCGAAGGAAAGAAAATGGCCATTTCTCACTTTTGTCCAAGGCATTTTGCACCATGTTACAACTTGAAAATTAGTTTGAATCATGCTTGTACTTGTTTTAAAGGTCTTAAACCTTTCCACACTCCTTAATTGAATGCAAATACATTGGAAAAATGGCATTATTCTGAGCTTTGGAGCATTATACATTGATTTATTCCAAAAATGGAAAAAAGATAACAATGTCATTTCCATAAAGCATACTTTTTGCAATTTTGTTTATCTTGAGCCATGGACCTGATCTCTTGATACAAACAAGATCCATAAACATCAGAAAAGGTTTACCAACTCTCCTTAGGCCTTGAGCTAGCCTGTACAGACCTTAGCATTGTCACTTCCTACCTTTTCTTCAAAAACAAGCAATTGTGCAAAAGTCAATACAACTCTTCCATCTGATAAGAACAAAGTTTTGTATCATTTCAAACAACTTTAGCATATTGTCTCAAGCCAGAAACATGATTTTCCGAGCTCTCAAACACCCCAAAACACAAAAACACCAAGTTCCTGCCCAAACAGGGCATCCTCTGCAAATCTCAAGCCAAAACCAAATTGGCGCGTGCGTTTTGCCTTGAACCACTTCAAACACATCCCCTACAACACATATGAACTATCCAAGCCCCTGTCCAGCAACTGTAACCTCATTTTCACACTTCACCATTTTCATTTTGAAGCTTTGCAGGTTGACTTCTACACAGACATTCAGGCAAGTTCAAGGCAAGCTAAGCATTGGGAAAGGTTGATGGAACTTCAGGCAAGCTAACACGACCTTCAGGCCTCACTCACAACTCCTACATTGTCATATTCAAACTTGACTGAACAAGGTAATTTCCAACTTTCTATCTCCTTATATAGACATCCTTAGGCTTAGGTTTGTGAAGCAAAAATGTAGTCCTTAATGTCCTTGAGCTGTACATATGCATAGTTCTTATTTATATCAACTGAGCTAGGAGAATTTGGATGTTGAAGTTGCTAAAAAAGTTAGGTTAGAATTTAGGGTCACTGAAATTCTCTTTGGTCTTTGAGAGTTAGATCAAGTTTTTTATATCATTAGAATCGTGGTTTAAAACTCTATAAGTTTCATGTTGCGAGTTTTTGATTTCATGCAAAGAATAGCAAGAACAGGTTGAAGATGCAGAACGTGCGTTTTTTTGTTCCAACGTCAGGGATGAAGTGAACATTGGGCTCGGGCTTTCTGTTTCTACTTTTGACACCCTCCATTTTGTTATTTGCACCCCCTTGGCCCATTTGCTATGTTTTGTATATTTTCCATTTCTTTTTATATTTTCTGACTTTATTTATTTTTTCTAAACAAATAAAAATCTCAAAAATATTTTCATTATTTTTTGTATTTTATTTTATTATGTTTATTATTTTTTTGGGCATAAAAATAGTTTATTAATAATAATATAACCTATTTTTCTTAAATAAACTAGTAAATAATACAAAAATATTATCTATTTTTATTTTTATTATTTATACACTCAAAATAATATTTTCATACAATATTTAATTTTTTAACATCTTATATATTGTTATTATTTTTTCTTAAACAAAAATGAAATAAATAATAATAGGATATATATTTTTCTTTAAAACAAAAATTAGGGTTTTTCACCCTTTCAAAAATAATCATTTTATTTTCTTATTTTTAGGACTTAAATAAATTTATTTTTTCATACATAAAATTAATACAAAAACATTTGTGCATATTTAAATTTTTATTGTACATTTAAATAATTGTTCATTTATTTATTGTATAAATTCAATTGGGTTGTAATAGTAAATTAGGGCTTTATTTTGTGCAAATATCCCCTATTCAAACTTGTATCCCCCTCCCCATAATATTGTTGTAATAGCTTAGATCTACATTACGCAATTTATCGTATTATATGCATGATAGTAAGATTAGGGTTGTGTATGCAAAGACCAAAATCAAACAAATAGCATGACTAAACACAAGACAAAAATGCATGAAAAATGATAACACAATGCACACCAACACCCCTAGGGTTTCATCCACTTTGTTGCCTTAAAATGACCATGGTATGCATGCTAGGTATCTTGGCAAAATCAAACAAAACAAAAGATCATAGTCCCTCGATGACACTATCTTGGTTGCCTAAACAAAAATGATCTATTCCCTCAAAAACTTGCTAAGATACTTGGCAATATTGTTATCATGGTCATACGATGACCCACGTCTGTCTCGTTTAACATCCAAAGATAAGTTTGTTTACCAAATACAATGGTAAAACAACAATGTCAAAGGGTTAAAGATGTGTAGGAAAGACTTTTGAGTAGGTAGACAAGCTCCTAGTTACTTGATCTCTTGCAAACCATCCTTGCTAATTTCAAAAACACACACACAATTTTAAAACATTTCCTAACAAGCTTTCAAACATTGGAACATTTTTCAAAAGACAAACATCTTTGTATACATTCTTCAAACCAGAATAATTACAAAGATTTCCAAAACGATGGCCTCTTTTCAAAATACTTTCAAAACCACACAAAGCACCATTTCAAACAATTGTAAAAGCAAAGCAAGTGATCTAAACGAGTAACTAAGAGCCCATGGAAAACCATGGATGAAAAGGGTGCTAGCAACTTCCCTTTTCATGATCTACCCCCCGAACTCAAGAAAACATCTCAAAGGTCTTTCCTGTGCTTTTTGACCTTTCCTTTGGATAAAATAAAAAGTCGGTGGCGACTCTTGCTAAACCGGAACATTTGCAAACACAAACACAAAACCTCAAGTCAGTTCTCCCACTGTATCACAATACCCCATCCCCCTAATGATGTAATAGCGTAGTAATTTTACTTTCTTCAATTTATTCCCTTTCATATAAATGCTAGTAATTAGGGTTTGTATGGAAAGATAAAATCAACAAGTAGATAACCCTAATCAAAGATTAAATGCATGCAAATCAAACACACTATTCACACATGCATCCTTAAGGTTAACTCCACTTGTTGCCTAAAAAATGGTCATGTTATGCATGTGGGATGTCTTAGCAAAAACAATCAAAAATACAAGATCATAGTCCCTCGATGACGCTACAAATGTTGCCTTTCAAATGAACTTAGTCCCTCAAATAGAAATGCTAAGATATCTTACAACATTGCTATCATGACTATACGATGACCCACGCCTGTCCCTTTACATCCAAAGATAAGGCTTCTTACTAATCAATGGTGAGATAGCAATATCAAAGGAAAGGAGGAAATCAACAAAAGACTTTTGAGTAGGTAGATTATTCCTAGTTGCTTGCTCACTTTCAAAACAAACATCCTTGCTCATTTTCAAAACAAACACCAAACACTTTAAAAAAAAACATTCAAAACATGAAATATTTTCAAAAGTCCAACACTTTGTATACGTTCTTACGAACGAGAACCATTACAAAGTTTTCCTAAACAAAGGCGCCTTTTCAAAATAATTTCAAAAACCACCACAAAGCACATTTTCAAACAAAAGTAAGTGATCTAGAAAGTAACTAAGAGCTCATAGATAACTATGGATGAAAAGGGTGCTAACACCTTCCCTTTTCATAATCTACCCCTCGAACTCAAGAAACAATATCAAAGGTTTTTCCTGTTCTTTTCCATCTTTCCTTTTGGATAAAAGAAAAGTCGGTGGCGACTTTTGCTAACCGCAACATTTGCGACCAAACACAAAACATCCCAAGTCAGTTCTCCCACCGTATTACAGTTGGCTTCTTGTTGGTTAGACGGTTCTTTTCCCTAGCTTTTATCCTATACTTTAGGATAGTCTTCATCTCCTCCCATCTTCTTTAATTTCAAAATCTTCTCCCTCCTTTTAAAAATTCTTCTTGTTTTAAAACTTGAACCACTTTCATAATAAACTTGGACTTAGGTCCATGCATTTTCAAAAATCTTTTCTTAATTAAACTTTAATCAATTTAATAATACTTGGACATTTTCGTGAGAATACTAAAAGTCAATCAATACCATTCAAACTATTTTTCCATTTTGGCTTTTATATTTAAAAAATTTATCAAAAAGATTAGACTTTTGTTAATCCTTGTAGTGATACAAACAACTATACTTCTACGATATGTAGTGAAGTGAGATATTTTCCACTTGGGTGTTGAGTGAGGCTTTTGTTGATTTTAAAATCCAAGCCATATCCTCCACTTTGAGATGACGCAAATTCTCCTTTCTCATAATTGTGGGTAGTAAGTATGTTTTCCACTCGGACAATGATGATGATGTCTCTCCTCTTAAAATTAACCAACACACTTGTGTTTTAAATTTTTTTTAAAGGTGAACTACGAGTACCCTGATCTCCTATTTCACAGAAGGTGGTACATAGGAACTAAAGGTTCGAAACCACGGCGGGTGCAAAAATTGTAAAAAAATACTTCTTTTCTCATCTCTACAATCTATTTTTATACAATATTTATAGCCAAAATACACAAATTTACAAAGAGGTTCATGCGGAGTATCATAGATGTTTAGGGAGTTAATACCTTCCCTTTGCACAACCAACCCACGAACTTAGATTCTCTCCCCCTCTTTTTGGGTTATTCTCTCTTTTCCCATTCCTTTGAAAACAATAAAGCGCGATGGCGATTTTTTATTTTGATCTGTGCGAGTTAAGTTAATCTAATGGCTTTGTCTTAATATTTCTACCGCTACATCGAGGTAGTCGTGCACGGGGGTCATCCATCAGTCATTGTCCCCTATGGAGAATACTCCCAAAGTCGAGGGGGGTCTCTAGGTTCTCGGTCGAGGAAGGATTTCATATACCAACGACTTGTTCCCCCTTTCCTTTTTTTGCTTGCTAGTTTGGACAAGATGTCTACTTGGACGTTATGTTTGCGGGGAACATGTTGTACGTCTACAGTTTTGAGTTTCTTTTTTCTCTCTTGGACCAAGGCCCAATATTCGGCGTGGTGGTCGTTTTTCACATGATATTCTCCCAGACCTGGGACGCAAAAAGCTGAGAGTGGGTGAAGATTTTCACTTCCACAGCTCCTAGGTCTTCGGCTAGGCATAAACCTGCTAGGAATGCCTCGTATTCGTCCTGGTTGTTCGAGGTCGGGAAGCATAATTCCATGGAGACCTTAGTTAGGGTTCCTTCTTTGTTTTCCAATATAATGCATGCGCCGCTTCGCGTTGAACTGGAGGCACCGTCGATGAAAATTATCCACCCGACGCACTCTGTCCAAGGGTGCATGCAAGGTCATTTTGGCCACAAAGTCGGACAGTGCTTGATCTTTGAGGGCTTTCTTTCCTTCGTACTGGATTTCGAACTCAGAGAGTTATAACGACCATTTCAACATTCTGCCCGCCATGTCAGGCCTATCGAGCAGTTGCTTTATTGGTTGATCTGTTCGGATGACCATGGTATGCGCCAGGAAATAGTGCCTGAGTCTCCTCGATGTATTGATGGGGGCTAGGTCCACCTTTTCAATTTTCTGATATCTTATTTTGAGGCCCTGTAGGGCCTTTCTCATAAAATAGATAAGCCTCTTCCCTTATGGGGTTTCTCTGATTAGCGCTGCACTTATTGCCTCGGAGGTGACGACTAGATAGAGATAGAGGATTTCATCCTTCTCTGGTCGAGAAATGATGGGCGGTTGCGATAGTTATTACTTCAAGTGGGTGAGAGCTTACTCGCATTTGGCCATCCATTCGAAGGCAGCTTCCTTACGGAGGATTTTGAAGAGGGTGAACGCGTGTTGGGCGGATTTTTCCACGAATCGGAAGAGAGAAGTGAGCATGTCATTCAGGATTTGAATGGACTTTTTTAAAGTAGATGTTGGAAACTCAGAAAACGCTCGGAATTTGTTGGGGTTTTCCTCAATCCCTCGTTCTGTGAGGTAGAATCCGAGGAATTTTCCTGCCCGTACGCCAAAGGTGCATTTTTATGGGTTAAATCACATCTGGCACTTTTCGAACACTTTCTTCAAGTGGGGGGCGAGGTTGATTTCTTCCGTCGATTTGACGATCATGTCTTCCATGTAGACGTTGACCATGTCTCCTATTTCGTTGTGAAACACTTTGTTCATCATCTGTTAATATGTAGTGCCCGCATTTTTCAGGCCGAAGGGCATTACGTTGTAGTAATAGTTGCCCGACTCGGTCATGAAAGAGGTATATTTTGTGTCCTCTTTCCCAATTGGAATCTGGTTGTATCCAAAATATGCATCCATAAAAGAATAATTTGAAATCGACGGAGTTGTCAACCAGTTTGTCAATATTGGGGAGGGGATAAGCATCATTCGGGCAAGCTCGATTGAGGTCGGTATAATCAATGCACATGCGCCATTTTCCATTAGATTTCTTTATAAGAACTACATTCGAGAGCCATGTTGTGTACTGGGATTCAAAAATAAAGTGTTCCTCTAAGGGGTCTTTTACAACTAGTTTGGAAGCCTCCATTTTTTTCGGGGACTATTTTCTTCTACGTTGGGTGACCGCCTTGAGGGAAGGCTCTATGGTCAGGTGATGGCATGCAAGCTCTGGGTCCAATTCGAGATTCTCAGTTGCGCTCCAGGCGAACATATCATCATTCTCCCTTAAGTAAGCTTTAAGTTGCCTCATCGCCAAGCCGGGGAGGTCAGATCTGATCTTTACTCCTTTGATTGGATCATTCTCAAGGGGGATGATCTCGAAGTCTTCATTCAGGATTGGTCGTGCGGGATCTGATAGTTCCTCTTTATTTACATATCGGAATGAACCTTCGCCTTCGACCATGAGCTCTTTCCCTTTCTTTCTCTGCTCTGCACGATCTTCCTTGGAGAAGCGGATGTCGAGGTGGATGGCATCGACCCTTGGCAGTGGCTTTGCCTCCTCGGAGTTGGAGGGCAGTATGGACCCAGTGATCGTTTGGGTTTGAGTGTTGATGGAACTCAGGCCCCTGGCCGAGGCTTCAAAACATCTTCTTGCCACATGGATGTCCCCATGGAGGGTGGCAACCGAACCCTCTGTATTGTAGTATTTCATTGAGGTGTGCGGTGGAGGGCACCATGACCAGTTTGGCCATTATGGGTCTCCTGAAGATACATTGGTAGAGAGATGGGTAATCCACTACTAAAAACTAAGTCTTGATGGCTCTGGAGGTTACCCATCTTATGAAGGTGACGATCAACTCGGCATACCCCCAGGGTTTGGTACTGGCCCCGTTGAAGCCATGGAGATATGAGCCCATGTATGGGGTCGGGTGGCTTTCATTCAGCTGCAGGGTAGTGAACAACTGGGTGTACATGATGTCCACTAAGCTCCCTTGATCGACCAGTATGCGCTGAACATTAAAGTTTGTCATGCAAGCCCTTACAAGTAGTGGGATAGTCGAGTTAGGGGCTCCACTCGATAGTTCCTCCCTATAGAAAGTGAGGGGATGAGAGCCTCCTAAGAACTTATCCAGCATGGCATCCATGTCAGAGTTGGCTTTGATAAGTTGCTTGGACCTTCTTTTTACGGATCCCATTGTATGCTTGTAGAATCCCCCGCCAGAGATGACCATCGCAGTGGGGAATGACTCCCAAGGACTATGAGAGGAGAAGTACAATGGGACGCTCTCCTTGTCTGGGAAGTAGAAATATTTTGGTCACGAGATACTCATGGCGACCGGTATAGTGCTGATGTCGGAGGACTCCTGCCCCTCTTCGGTGCTCTTGGTTTCTGGAGCCTCCTCGTGGGCACCCTCTTTCTTCTTGTATTGCTTGAGGTGCCCGTATTGGATTAGTATCTCAATTTCATCCTTGAGATGGATGAAATTGTTGGTGTTGTAACCATGGCTATTATGGAACCTAAAGTATTTACCTTTGTCCATTTCGAGCTTGGTAGGCGTCTGTCAGGGAAAGTGCACCCTAGCCTGTTTGAACTCAGAGTTGGCGCATTCGGCCTGAATATGTTCCCTTGAAGTGGTCAGAGGGGTGTAGTCGTGAAACTGACCAGCAGGACCCTTGTAATCTTTGGAGTCTCAGGATCTATCCTACCGCTTCTCCCCCCCCTCCCCCGAAGGGATGTAGAGGACTCGTCACTTTTTGAGGACTTGGCACTTTCTTGGTGCCTTGACTCCCTGGCACTATTGGCGGCTTCTTTCTCCTCGTATTGAATGTATGATTGAGCCTTGAGGATGAGGGAGTCGAGTATGGTTGGTGATTCAATAGCCACTGCTTTTGCAAAGTCGCTACGGGGATGGAGCCCGCATTCAAGAAGGTATTTCTTCATGGTGTCGATCGTGGAGACGTGTACTTCTTATTTATTGAAGCGCTCGATATACGCTCGCAAAGACTCATCTCTTCCATGGATAATCGCTTCAAGCAAAAGCCTCTGATTTTGGATGTCCGCGGGAGGCGGTGAAGTGCCTTGAAAACATACTCCCCAATTATTTCAAGGAGGTAATAGACTCGTCTGGGAGGCTTTTGTATCAAGACATGGCTCCTTTCCTCAGGGTAGTCGGGAACAGTCTGCACTAAATGGCGCTCCTGACACCTCGGTATTCGAGGAGGGCGTCGATATTCTCTATGTGTTCATCAGGACCAGTCGTATCGTCATACATTCCCAGTGGGGGTGGCTTTTCCAGACCGACTGGGAGCTGGGTCTCTGTAATCTCTCTTAATAACAGGCCGTGGAGCTCTTCATCATCGCTTTCCTTAGGGGATGAAGGCATGGAGTGATAGTTCATTCCCCTTCGGGCATCATTGTCTCATTTAGAGGAAGGGGTCCTTTGGTGTTATCTTGGTTTGGGCGACGGTGATCGGCCGCAGTCAACTTAGCGATCGCTCTTCTTCTTCTTGGAAGATGGAGAGCTTTAATTTTTCTTGGGAGGTGTGCAGTTGTATTTCTTGAAGAAAGAAACATTGTGCTTCTCCCTTCTTGGCGGACGGCCACATCTAGGTGGGGATTTGTTGGGGGAATCATGTTGCCGGTGTCTCTAAGAAGGAGACTTTGATTACTTATTCTCCCAGACCCCTATCTTCTTGCTCTACTGCAGGATAAGGGCATTAGTCTGGTTGAGGGCAACGAGCAATACTGCAATGGTCAGGTTTGTATTATGAGGAATGGGAACTGGTTGCAGAATCTCCGGAAGCTCCTCGATAGGGTTCTTGGGACACTTCTCGTCCAAGAACTGATGGTCGTCGTGTTAAGCGTTGATTGAATCTTGGGACACAGTCTGGCCGTTGCGAAAGCCGAGGTTATCCTCGAGGTGAGAATGTTCTTGACTTCCGTCAGTCTTATACGCTGGGGAGAGCATAATCTATCCAGATAGCCGGTGATCATCATGGTCGGCCATGATTGATGAATGAGGAGGATCTTTGGTCTTAAGATTCCGGGGAACAGAAAATGGGGAAGATAGATTTCCACAGTCGGCGCCACTGATCTTATTGGTTGATCAGAACCTTTAAGGTGGCTGGATGATGATCTTCGAACGAGCATGAAAGTCGAGGAGGAAAAAGAGGTTTGTACCTGCAAGGTACTCTAACGATCAAGTAAGTGTGGGAGCAAAAAAGATACAAACAAAGTGTTAGGTTTTTAGTGATGAATAGTGGATATTTGATACCTATCGCTTGGCCATTGGTCCCTATTTTTGGGCCTAGATATGAGAGTTTGTAAAAATAGGTAACTGAAAGGACTTGGTCAAAACGGGAGGGTATGCTCGTAACTAGCAGTTGGTTCCGAGGAGGCGAATTACGGGCGAATGGTCGTTTCAGATGTTTCCTGGTTATCAGCTTGACTCGTGTCGGGCTGACGGGAGATAGCTGGTGACCGAGTCAAGCGTGACTGTCTGGCATATCTAGTCCTCTGCTTGGGACGTGGTCGACAAGAATGTTGGGCCACTATTGTTTGGTCGTGCTAAGGATAGAAGCGAATTAGGAAAATTCTAGTCATTAGGACAGTCCAGAACAGTTAACATAACTTATTTGGGTGTAAGCGGATCAGAAAAAACCAATTAAATCAACAATTCAAACCAAACCGAAATAAAATTGATTATTTCTGGTTCAGTTCTAAAACCTAACTGAACCAATAAAAATCGATGTGTTTTGATTCGGTTTTCGATTTTAGTTTTTAGAAATCGTCAAACCGATGAACAAAACCAATGAAAATAATTATACTCTAAATATTTTATTTCATCCATCATTAAGTCTAAATTTTTATCGGTCTAACCATTCTCTTAGTTAATTTTCATATTATTTTTGTACCTTTTTCGTTTCTTCTTGTTCGAAAAAATTCCTTCCAGTCTTATTACAAAATAGATTTGATGTGTGTTTGAGGTGAGAAACATGTTAATTGATGTGTGTTTTTGTGTTCTATTTGTTAAGCTTTTAAATCACTTTCCACCATTCTAATGTTAAGTGTTAACTTTTATATTTGATAGTGAACTTATTTAATGATGCAATAGAAATAAAATCACTATTTTATATGGATTAAGAGCAATTTGTATCTTGTTTGAAAAAATAGAGCATGCAATAAATTACATCAAATGTATTATTTTAAAAAATAATAGTATAAAATATATCGAAAAACACGATATTGAAGAATATATTGATGAATATAATGTTTGAAAAAAATATTATAAACCGATCAACCAAACTAAATCAAATCGGTTGATTGGATTCAATTCCATTTTTAAAAAATGTTAAAAACTGAGTTAAATCAAATCGATGAAGATATCATCAGTTCAGATTTTTTTTTACCAAAAATTGATCCAAAGCGATTCAATTACACCCTTATTATCTTATATTTATTTACTTAAAGATTTTTTTTAATTTCACTACAATTTTTTTTAATAATGTTATAAATATTTTTATATCAAAATCTTCACATTCTCTTTTTATTTTTGATTTTATTCTTGTTCTCTGTTTAAATATTAAGAAAGCTATCATTCTATTATATAAATTTTTTTCCACCTTCTTAGATTCTCCTTCAATTTTTAAACTTTATATACTGTATTTGTGTTACTTTAATATCAATTAATTTTTGTTTACTAATGCGTTCAATCAATAAATATGTAAAGTCAAAGTTTTTTTTAATTAATTTTATTTATTTATTTTTCTCTTCAACATTTATAAATGTGTTGTAAGTTGGAGTGAAAATATATTGTAATGAGTTAGATTTTATCAAATTTAAGTTTGAGTTGTTAAAAATATCAAAGTTTAAGTCTGATTTGTTAAATAAGAAATTAAATTAATATTTTATAGAATAATAAATTAAAATATCAATAATATTAAAGTTTATTTGTATTGACTTATCTCAACTTATTTATTAATATATGTATTGTAAGATTATTTTTTTAAAAATAAACTATAACAAAATATAAAAAGTGTTTTCAATCTATTTTAATAAAATTTTCAAAATAATTAAATTTTATTTTTGTATTTTAATTCAAAATTCAAAATATAATATAATCATAATATTTGAATAGTCTAATAGACTTTAAAGACTTTTTATGTAGTCGAAAACCTAATCTTTTTTAAGTAAATAAATTATAAAAAGTTCAGATTTTTTTTTATTTAAATAAGAAATTTGGTCTAACCTAAATCTATGTAGATTAGATCGTAAGTCTATGTTAATCTGACGTATTTCTATTCCTAATTATAAGTTTGTAGAAATAAATATTTTGTTTTTTTTTGTTTTACTTTAAAAAAAATGCTTATGTTAGTTTAATGGAAACTCTTAAAAGATCCTTCTTTGTCATAAATTTTGTGAAAAATAAAATGTAGAATTCTCTGAGATAAATATTTGAATGATTATTTAGTTTTGTATATAGAGAATAACATATTTAAGAGTGTTGACCATACAAAAAAGTATAGAATGTTTTCATAATATAAAAATTTAAATAAGACAAATTGTAATTTATAATTTTTTTTATATATTTTGAATTTGATTTGTTATTATATTTATGTATTCATAAATATTTGTAATATTTTTCAGTAAAAATAAATAACTTATTTTTTCCCACCAAAGAAAATTTCTGCATCCGCGACTGGTTATTAAAGATAAAGTAAAATAATCAAAATACAAATTACTTGTTTACTAAAAATGAATTTGAGGCTGCCTTGGATAAGAAATTTATTTCATTAAAAAAATATTATTTTCTCTGTTTTCTAATTATAATTCACTTTAAAGAAAAAACTTTGTCTAATTATAAATCGTTTTACAATATTAATAAATATTAATATTATTTTTTCATTTTATTTAAATATTTATTATTTTTTTATTCTTAAATTTATCTTTTATATATTATTAATAAATGATAGTTTTTCAAAATCATTCATAGCTTCTCCTTTTTATATAACAATGATTGTATATTTCCTAATATAGGTAATAATGGCAAAGCAACTTATGATTAAAAAAATGGAGATAATATATCTTAATCGCAACTAATATGATACAATATAGGTGGTGTTGGAAATCCATAAAAATTTATGGAGAATTTCTATTTATTTTGATGAACAAGATTATTATCAATACACAATAACAATGAAAGAAAGAATTAGAGTTTACGGAAATAAGGGGTATAAGATGATGATTTCTGCAAAATTTCTATCTGTCCACAAACTGTAGAAAATCTTATTCACTTGCAACTGTAAATTATGTGAATACTCTATATGAGTGATTACAAAATAGGGGTTACTCCCTCTATTTATAATTGAGCTTGCTCGCTCGCGAAGCCAAATCCCACAAATACAAAAATCCCAAAATAACTATTTTGACCTAAATCGAAATCATATATGTAGCAATCTGCTTCGATACTTCGACAACTAAACATAACTTAATACACTACATGTTTCGTCACATACTTGTTTTTGTCGAGCACTACCTGCTTCGACAAAGGAATTATAAGCTCAACACACCATCTAATTCATTGTGTCTAAGCTATCTATATTCATCATAGCTCTTAGTCTTCTGAACGCTTCGACCTGCACGTCATTCTTCATGATGTATGCAATTTGATTCTTAGTTCTGCAGTGTTCCAAGTTCATTTTCCCTTCTGCTACCCGTTCACGAAGATAATGGAACTTCATCTCGATGTGCTTGCTTCTGTCATGTGCTATCGGGTTCTTCTCCAGATTGATAGCTGACATGTTGTTGATCTTTATGATAATTACTCCATGATTGTTCCCTGTAACCTCTTCGACCAGATTCACCATCCATGTTGCTTGACATGCACAAAGAGAAGCGACTATGAACTCTACTTCACACGATGATAGTGCCACTAATGGTTATTTTCTTAAACTCCAAGAAACCGGTACCCACCTAGCATAAACACATAACCAGTTGTAGATTTTCAATCCTCAACATCAATACACCAACTTGAGTCGGTGTATCCCACTAACTTGCATTCTTTTTCTTTATTGACTGCAGGAAATAAAATACCACAGTCGAGAGTTCCTTTCAGATACATTAGTATCCTCTTCGTCGCTGCTAGGTGTGATACCTTCGGCTTCTGTATGAACCTACTTACCATACCTACATTGTATGTTAAATCATGCCTTGTATGACAAAGGAGTCTTAATGACCAAATAAGTCTTCTATATTGGGTTGGTTCGACATCATCTTTATTTGAATCTTTCGACAGTTCAAGTCTTGGTTTAGCAGGTGTGGAAGTCGAGTTGCATTCTTCCATCTCAAATATCTCGAGAATTTCACTTGCATATATTCTTTGATGCATCATCAAACCTCTATTATTCTTATAGAATTCGATGCCAAAGAAGTATGAAATATCACCCAGATCAGACTATTTGAATTCCTTGCTCAAATCACCTTTGAAGTCTTCAATCACTTTCTTACATCTACCTATTATCAACAAGTCATCAAAATAGAGACATAGTATAAGCAAGTCAACCTTGCTTCTTCTTACATATACTCCATGCTGAGTTGTGAACTTCAAAAATTCCTTCTCCCTTAAGAAATTGTTAATCTTCCTATTCCATGCTCTTGGAGCTTGTTTAAGTCCATACATGGCTTTATGCAGCATGTACACCTTTCTCTCTTTGCCATGTTTCACAAACCTAACTGGTTGTGCAACATAAACTTCTTCATCCAAGGGACCATTCAGAAATGCACATTTCACGGTTCATCTAACATATGTGCCAACTGTTCATTTCTTCTAGACCAACAACCAACCTGATTGTTTTGATCCTAGCCACAGGTGCAAAAACCTCATCGAAGTCGATTCATTCCTTCTGAAGAAATACTTTCACCACAAGTCTTTCCTTGTGTCGAGTACTTCACCTTTGGGATTCAAATTCACCTTATATACCCAATTCACACCGATTTCCTTCTTTCCTTGAGACAATTTGACAAGTGAGCAGGTTTTGTTGACTTTGATGGACTTCGATTCCTTATTCATATCTTTCAACCACTTTGAATCCTTTAATGCCTCAGCTGCATTGACTGGTTCACATCTGCATAGAAAACATAATGTACCACCAACTCACCTTCATTATCGACCACATCATCTGATGTAATCACAAAATCTTACAACCTTATAGGCACGTGTCTTGTTCTCTGAGGTCTTCTTGGGTCTGCATCACCTCTCACTTCTTCTTGTCGAACTTCTTCTATTTCGACTGTAGTGGCTGGTTCTTCACAAAAGATTCTTGTTGAATCCTTGTTCACATTTTTAGTCAAAGGCCATTCCTTAAGCTCATATATGATCACGTCCCTTCCGATCACTACTTTCTTGTTCACTGTGTCGAACAACTTGTATCCTCGAGTCGAATGATATCCTATTAGGATCATTTGACTCGACTTATCATTAAGTTTTCTTCTCAACTGATCTGGCACATGTCTATGTGTTATAGATCCAACATTCTTCTGGCATAATTCCTTCTAGCTTCTTCGTCTGACATTATGTTCAAAATGTATGTTGCAGTCTGTTGTACCCCAAAATTTGCCCTCTCTTTTCTCAAGATATTTCTCACAAAAGATCTCAAATGCTCAAGGATTCTCAAAGAGTTGTCAAACAAGCTCACCTCCTAAGCACTGAGACCACAAATTAGGGTTTTGGTTTTCTTATGTACAATTAGACTTTTTATTCCTCAAATTACTTTCATGATTCATTATATGTCTCTAAGATTACTCATACCAAGTTTCAAGTCTTGCACCACAAATTTGCTCAGTCAATTGTTTAGATGACTAAAAATCAGTTGTATTGGGTAAAAAGTCAATTGTGATCAACATACAGTCAAACCTTAAGATTTTTGGTAAATATCAATATTTTGAAGTCATATTCATAAATTGATCAAGGGTTGATCACAATTCCTCAAGGAAAGCATTCAAATCATCAAAGGGACAAAATTGTCAAAATTAATGTTTTTATTGAGAATGACTGATCAGTGACTTTTGACCTAGTACATGACCTAATGGCTTGAAACATGATCTCAAGGGCTCAAACACAATATATTTACCTAATTTAATGGTTCAAATAGTTTCTCAAGATCAATGGATTGATAATTAAAATTTGATCAACTGATGAAAAGTCAACTGATACACAAAAAGTCAAACTTCGACTTTTTGGTAAACATTGAATTTCAAAGATCAAAATTCATAAAGACATTTAAAAATGTCAAACTTGGTCATAAATAATCAAAACAAGTCAACAAAAGTTAAGATTTTCAAGACTTAGAAAAATTCTAAGTGTTTTTAACCTTGATAATTTCACTACTTCATGACAATTTTTCATCAAGATGCAAGATGATTCAAGGAAAACTTTCAACATAAAAGTTGTAGATCTTGATTAATTCTACAACTTTGTCCGTTAGGATTGATTTCCAAAAATTTCTTGGATTTAAATATATAGTTCCATGAAGTCATGAGTTTTTATCAAAAACACTTAATGAAATTTTCATCAAGTTAGGCAGATTTTTTTGTCCCAACTTCTTGGCAATTTTTCACCAAGTTCCAAAATGATTTAGCCAAAATGGTCAACATGAAGGTTGTATACAATGTTTCAAGATTTCCAAAATGTCAAATAACTTGAAGAGATCATACTTGAGCTAGGATAATCAAAGAGAGAAGTTGGACATCCATTCTTGAATTATAGGCCATTTTCATGAAGAACACTATAACAAATCTCAAGCCATGCTGCATATATATTGCTTTGCAGGATTATAACTTGCATATATATATATATATATATATATATATATATATATATATATATATATATATATATATATATATATATATATATATATATATATATATATATATATATATATATATATATATATATATATATATATATATATATATATATATATATATATATATATATATATATATATATATATATATATATATATATATATATATATATATATATATATATATATATATATATATATATATAATCAGATGTTTACACAACTGATTGAGCCATTATCCAAGCATTTGAGTCATTGTCCAAGTGATCATTCCATTTAGGGAAGAAAGTCAAGACTTTCATTTTGGAAAAGTGGCTTTAATCATAAAGTATACTCCCCTTGAGCCTTGCAGTTGTTTCTTCTGAGTATACACAATGTCAAAGCCAAGAAGCAACCATCTATAACATATTAACCACCCTACAATCTCTTGTACTTCACATTTAAACCATGAATTTCAAGTTTAATTCAAAATCAAGTCACATAGCCATAACATGTGATTCTTGATTTCTAATTGCTAGAGCCTTCAAAACCTTCCCTCTATAAATAGAGGAGTCATTTCCGCAATTTATCGCTTTCCATATTATTTGTTAGTAATTAGGGTTTATATGACAAGACTTAAAATCAAACCATAGAAAACCCTAATTCAAAGACAATATATTTTAAATCAAAACACTTTGCACACATGTACCTCTAGGGTAACCCGTACTTTTTGCCTCGGATATAAACAGTCATGTCTCTCGAGTGTGGGATGTTTTAGCAAAAGACCCTCGATTAAAAGATCGTAGTCCCTCGATGACCCTTCAATGTTGCCTTCGGTAAACGATCTTAGTCCCTTACGACAAATGCTAAAACATCTTACAAGATGCCTTCTATGAATGTACGATGACCCACGCCTGTCCCTCACATCAAATAATATGGCTCTCTACCAACCAATGGTAAAGTAGTACTATCTAAAGGAGGAGGAAAAGAACAAAGACTTTTTGAGTAGGTAGATTGCTCGTAATTTCTTGCTCACAAACTAAAACAATTTTCACACTTCACACTTTCAAAAACAAACATCTTTTCAAACACTCTCCTTCAACAAATATTTTCAAAACAAACACTTTGTATGCATTCTCAATGATACGAGAATCATTACAAAGTCTGTCGCACTAAGGCGTTTTCAATATATTTCTAAAACAAACATTTTTTATACATTCTCAACGATACGAGAATCATTACAAAATCACCACTTTCAAAGCATCTTCAAAACATCTTTCAACTTACACAATCACAAAGTGATCAAGCAATTAAGAGCCTGTAGATAACTACAGATGAAAAGGGTGATAACACCTTCCCTTTTCATAACCTACCCTCAAGAAAATATCTCAAAAGGTCTTTCCTGTTCTTTTCACCTTTTTCTTTATTGGATAAAATAAAAGTCGATGGCGACTCTTGCTATCTGCAATATTTGCGATCAAACACAAAACAATCAAGTCAGTTCTCCCACCATGTTACACAGTCGACACAACTTTTCCCCAAAACTCTTTAGGTAAATGCTTGTCTTTCAACATACTTCTCACCATATTCATGATAGCACGATTCTTCCTTTTTTTAGTTCCATTCTACTATGGAGTGTAAGGTGGCACCACCTTATGAACAATCCATTCTTTCTCATATAACATGTCAAAGTCTTTTGACACATGTTCTCCACCACCATCAGTCCTCAGAATTTTGAGCATTCCACCATTTTGTTTTTTGACCATAGATTTAAACTTGGCAAATACCCTAATCACTTAACTTTTCTTCTTGATCAGGTAAGTCCATATTTTTCGACTAAAATCATCTATAAATGTAATAAAGTATTTGTTACCTTTATTTTAATTCACCTGTATAGGACTACATATAATAGAGTATATGATTTCAAGAATTTTCTTCGACTTTCTTCCTGCATCCTTGTTGAAGCTATTCTTGTGCTTCTTCGCTTACACACCTCACTTGGAATGTCGATTTCTGGTAATCCTGAAACCATATTTCTTCTTTTCAAATCTCTGACGTCTTTGAAGTTGAGCTGGCCAAGTCGATAATTCCATATCCACTCATCCCTACTAGTTGCAGTCAAAAGGCACTTATGCTCCATCACATTTAGTTCAATCTTGAAGGTTCTATTATGAGACATAGGAGCCTTCAAAACTAACCTTCCTCTTGCATCGATGAATCTTATCATATTGTTTTTTATCAACACTTTATAACTCTTTTCGACCAACTTCCCTATACTAAGCAAATTGCTCTGCATGCCTGGTATGTACAACACATTGGAAATTACTTACCTCTTTCCATCTTTCCTCATAATCAGAACGTCTCCAATACCTCCAACTCCTAAAGTATTTCCATTTACGAATTTCAACATATTCTTCATTGAGGGTTGTATGCTAACAAACCAATCTTTCCTTCCAGACATGTGTGATAAGCATCCTGAGTCTAACTACCACTGATATTTGAAATTTTCTTCATCTCTTGTTGTTACCATCACCATCATCTCTTCTTCTTCATGTTTTGCAAACTTTGCATCACTTTCTTGATTCTTTTGTTTTTCTGGACATTCACTAGAATAGTGACCATACTTCTGATAATTGAAACACTGAATGTGACTCTTATCAGGTTTACAACCACCACATTTTCCTTTACCTCCAGCACCACCTATTTGGTTGCCTTGGTGTGGGGGTCTTCTCTGATTCGATATAATTATTTCCTCTTAGGGATAAGATAGATCATTCAGAGTTTAAACTAGTTCATCTCAAAATAACTTGACCTATGTCCATCCCACAATGAGAGCACTTTGAGATTTTACTATAACTAATACGGTAGTTTCTTAATGCATTATTGCACATTCTTAAAGACCCTATGCGAAATGTCTAAAATACCTTTTGATTTCGGAAACATATATTCGAAACTACATTTTTTCATAAATTTTGACACAATTCAGATATGTATCTCCGAAATTTCACACATTTCAGATATGCATTTCTCAATTCACCACTAATAAGGATGCGTTAAGAAATTCCCTAACTAATATATTAACACGACTTATGTTTGCAACATGTACACTAAACTTTTAACAAATATTCAACTTGCACCTTTTACACCTTATAAATTAAAAAATATATTTCTTTTCATGGTTTACAATGAAATCACACTTAATAAGATAAATGATTACAATAGTTACAAGATTGTCCAAAGCTTCTAAGTCTATAACTGTGCAAAGGGGGTCTTCTGGATGGTTGATTCAAGAGGGAGAATCAGAGATAACAATGGGTGATTGTGGTGATTTTGGTGGAGTGGCATGATAGGGAGATGGAATATCTAGGATGTCGTGGATTGTGATTGGTTGTGAGACCATGAAAGGGCAGGTGATTCCAAGAATGGATGTTGTGGTATCAGAGTCAACAGTTGGATTTTCTAAGGGGGGATCTTGAAAGTTTGGATTTTCTAAGTGGGGAGCTTGAAACAGCGGATCAAATTGATCAATATCGGAAAGAACTTGAGCAAGTTCAGGCTGATTTTGGTCAAGATGGGTAGAAGGTCATTCGTCCAGAATGTTTTCTAGAGTAAGTGAGGGGCCAAATTCAATGTCAAAGTAATCAAAGGTTTGTGGTGATGGATCTTCTGTAGGTTTTGGAGAGGAAGGGTTTTCAGATGTTGATAACATAACTGATTCAATAACAGAAATAAAGGATGAATTACCTTTCTTCTTAGCAGCCTTGGGAATCTTCTGAGAAGATCCTTCTCCAGCAGCTTTCCTTTTCCTTGATTTTTTGAGGGAAATCTCCTGAGGTTGTTGTCTCAGATCATGAATTTTCACTTCTATATTTGTCCCGTCCATTTTGCAAGCCTCTAGATATGTGACAATAATTTCTAGAGAAGCATCTGTTTGAGAGAAGAGAGGAAAATCCTTCAGAGGTACTCTTCTAGTTGTGATGACTTCCTTGGTTGTTATTGTTGGATCCTTCTTGATGGTGTCAATGATCTTCATTTTCTTCAGATTCTTAGTGTTCAGAGGTTTACCAACACATGCTTCCAGAGTGCGGACTTGTTGAGCCTCGGTTAGATATTCTACCAGTTTGTTTTTTGTCAGAATATCTGATATGAGCCTGCTCAGAGGTATCCAGTCTCTCTTTGTTCTTTCTTTTTCTCTTATCTCTTTGACGCTGGTCTTCAGATGATTAAACAAAAGATGAGGAAGATTGACCTTTTCCTTGGTTTCTATGAAGTACAGAAGATACTACTGATCAATGTTGATATAATCTGGAGAACTTGTGGGTTTTCTGTGGTTGATGCTGCCCAAAATGATTTTTGACCAAATTCTGAAGTAGTCTTTCAGATCTTTGATTTTGTTTGAAGGTTGGCTAGAAGAAAAAATCTCTTTTGAAATATTTTGTTAGGTCGGAGAATTTGTCTTCCATTTCACTGCAACAAATACCTCCATCGTCATGACCTATCAAACACCCAATGAGATCTTTAGAGATTACTATTTTTTTCCATCACAAAAGAAGCGACCTGATGATTTGAGGCAGTAGCGTGAATCCAGAATTCTTTAACCAGTCTTGGAAAAACTGGACCCAGTAGATGATCAAAATACTTTGTCCAACCTTGAATTTCAACGCCGGGTGTTAAATCATAATCGTTTTCCTTCATACTGACGAAGTCCACAATGAGTTCACACATAACATCCATCAAGTCAATGGGAGTCAGGAGTCTTCTTGAGGGTTCTTCATACCTTTCTACTATTGAAGAAGAAGTTCCAGGAACATTTTGATAGCTTTGAGCAATTCAGGAAGAAGCCATTGTTCACACAGACTTTTGAGAGTTTTTTGAGGAAAAAAAGAACACAAGTAATATAGAGAGAAGAAGTGAGAGTGAAAAAGTTAAAGTGAAGGTGAGCAGTGAATTTATAGGAAAATAGGAAACTTAATTAACAATAAAAAAGGTTAAAAGAAATTATTACAAAGAATTAATGATTCCTGAAAATAGGGGGATGGCGTAGAGATATGAAATAGTTACCGATACGACACGAGTCTCAATGCATTCAATCAATTCTTTAGTCTCTTCAGAACTTGAACACGTGTTCAGCCTTATAAGAAACTCTTGTGAGAAGATATCAAATGTTGATTTCATGAACTTGCACCATTATATCTTTGAAATGAACCGTTTGGAAACTGTTCAGATCTTCTTAGATAGGTCCTAATACAACTTTCCTTATAACTTCTGAAGAATTATTGATCAGATGTTCACAAAAAAAAATTACAAAGTTCTGAGGATAATCATACATAAATAAAACTATCATTCTGGACATAATTTCATGCTAAGATGTTTCAGAATGAAGTTACACATATCTTCAAAAATGGGTTTTGTGAAAACATCAGCCCATTGATGGTATGTGTCAATAAATTTTAACGAAGGAACTCCTTTATGAATATAGTCCCTAATGAAATGATGTATTATTTCTATATGCTTAGCCCTATAATGTAAAATAGGATTTTTGGATAAACAAATAGCAGAAGTATTGTCACAGAGTATAGGCATGTTACTCTCAAATATGTTGAAGTCTTCAAGTTAACTTTTCATCTAGAGCATCTGTATGCTGCATCCAGCTGCTGCTATATATTCAGCTTCAGTAATTGATAATGCAATTGTGGATTACCTCTTATTGGACCACGAGATAATATTTTCTCCCAGAAATTGACAGCTTCCAGAAGTGCTTTTTCTTTCTATTTTGTCTCCAACGAAGTCAGCATCACAGTACCCTACTAATTTGTATTCTTTGGTTTTTCTATAACAAAGAACAAGATTAGTAGTACCTTTCAGATACTTGAAAATTTGCTTAACAACTCTTAAGTGAGATTCTCTAGGATCTGATTGGAATCTAGCATACAGACATACACTATACATAATATCAGGTCTTAAAGCTGTTAGATATATGAGAGAACCAATCATACCTCTGTAGATCTTCTGTTCTACCTTCTTACTTACCTCTTCTTTTTCCAGAATGCATGTGGGATGCATGGGAGTTTTGGTTGGCTTACATTCTGATAGGTTAAATTTCTTCAGAAGTTCTTTAACATACTTGCTTTGATGTATGTATGTTCCTTCTGGAGTTTGATTGATCTGGATGCCCAGAAAGAACTTGAGTTCTCCCATCAAGCTCATTTCAAACTCTTCCTGCATATACTTAGAAAATTCTCTTCCCAGAGAAGTTTTAGTAGATCCAAAAATAATATCATTTATGTAAATCTGAAAAACTAGAATGTCATTTTTAAATAGTTTACAAAACAAAGTAGTTTCCACCTTCCCTCTGGTAAAGTCATTTTCTAAGAGAAAACTACTTAGTCTTTCATACCAAGCTCTGGGAGCTTGTTTCAGACCATATAGCGATTTCTTTAGTTTGTAGACATATTCTGGATGTTTTGAATTTTCAAAACCAGGGGGTTGGTGCACATAAACTTCTTCATCAATGTAACCATTTAAATATACACTTTTGACATCCATCTGATAAAGAGTGATGCCATTATTTACAGCAAAAGAAATTAAGAGTCTGATAGATTCTAACCTGGCGACTGGAGCAAAGATTTCTATATAGTCTATCCCCTCTTGCTGACTATAACCTTGTGCCATCAGTCGTGCGTTGTTTTTGACGACTTCTCCTTGTTCATTCAGTTTGTTTCTGAATACCCATTTGGTTCCAATGATGTTGAACCCTTTTGGTTTAGGAACTAGATCCCACACATCATTTCTGGTAAATTGGTTTAATTCTTCCTGCATTGCAAGTATCCAATCATTGTCCAGAAGGGCTTCGTCAATGAAAGTTGGCTCAATCAGAGACACTAATCCCATGAGAGATTCTTTGGAGTTTCTGAATGTAGATCTTGTTCTGATTGGGTCTTCTTTATTTTTCAGAATTTTGTTTTCCAGATGAGCTAAGCTGCTTCTGGATTGTATTTTCTGGAGAGGCTCTTCAGATGTTTTTGTAATGTTTGTGACATCTTCTTTTGGAGATGAATGTGATTCTTTGTGAGAAACTTCTGATGCAATATCTACAGCGCCTGTTAATTGGACTTCTATATCTGCAAAAGAGTTATCTTGCTTTGACTTTTGAGAGCCAAGCTTATCATCAAATCTGACGCTGATGGACTCTTCTACAATTCGTGTTTCTGTGTTATATACTATATAGCCTCTTGAGCGTTCAGAGTATCCTAACATAAGACACTTTTGTGCTTTAGAATTAAACTTGTTCAGATGTTCTTCAGTGTTCATAATAAAACAAGAACATCCAAATGGATGGAAATAAGAGATGCCGGGCTTTCTGTTCTTCCATAGTTCATATGGAGTCTTATCCAGAATAGGTCTTATGGAAATTGTATTCTTAATGTAACACGCTGTGTTAATTGCTTCTGCCTAGAAGTTCTTAGCAATGTTAGTCTCGTTGATCATGATTCTGGCCATTTCTTGTAAAGTTCTGTTCTTTCATTCTACAACACCATTTTGTTGAGGAGTTCTAGAACAAGAGAAATCATGAGAGATGCCATTCTCATTAAAAAATAATTCAAATTTTTTGTTTTCAAATTCTCCACCATGATCACTTCTGACTTTAACAATTCTAAGATCTTTTTCGTTTTGGACTTGGTTATAGAATGCAAAGAACAAAGTGTGACTCGTCCTTATGTCTTAAGAATTTTACGCATGTCCATCTGCTATAGTAATCTACAATCACTAATCCATACTTCTTGCCACTAATGGATGCAGTTTTCATTGGTCCAAATAGATCTATATGTAGAAGTTCTAATGGTCTAGAGGTAGAAACAACATTTTTGGTTTTGAAAGAAGGTTTTGCAAACTTGCCTTTTTGACATGCTTCACACAGAGCATCTGAGCTAAACTTCAGGTTAGGAAGTCCTCTGACCAGATTCAGTTTGTTAATCTGATATGTTCTTCTCATACTAACATGCCCCAATCTTTTGTGCCAGACCCATTGCTCCTCGTTAACAGACAATAAGAATTATACATTCTGACTTTTAGTTCAAAAAGTTTTATTTTGTAAATGTTGTTCTTTCTCTTTCCATTAAAGAGGACTGATCCAACTTTCTGACTAACTGCTTTGCCGGACTTTTGATTGAAGATTATATCATAACCGTTATCACTTAATTGACTTATGGATAACAAGTTATGCATTAATCCATCTACTAACAGAACATTAGTTATAGAGGGAAGTGTATCATTACCAATAGTTCCAGAGCTAGTAATCTTCCCTTTCTGATTGCCTCCGAAACCTACATAGCGTCCAGATTTAAGCTCTAGGCTTTGGAACATATGCTTTCTTCCCGTCATGTGTCGAGAGAATCCAGAGTCCATGTACCAAGATTGGTGTTTCAGTCTTGCTGTTAAAGATATCTGCAACATAGACAATTTTATCCTTAGGTACCCATACCTTTTTGGGTCCTTATTTGTTAGAGTTACCAAAATTCTGTTTGAATTTTGGTTTATCAGAAAAAGCATTACTAGTATATTTTATGTCATGTGTGTGCCCATAGGTGAAGTGAGAATATAGATGTGTGTGTTTAATGACCATATCCTTAAATTTCTTAGGTTGATATAGTTTTCCCTTGTATCCTATTCCTTTTCTTCCATTTCTGCTAACTCCATAGATCATTGAATCCATCTTGCTTCTATCTATGTTTTTAGCAAGACATTTTTGAAAGCTATGATCATATTCCTTTATGATCTTATCAGAGTTACTAGGAACTTCTGAGATAGTTTCGTTATGAGCATTTTGTAAATTATTTTTTAGTTTAGAAATTGTTTCTTTCAACTCAGAGTTTTCTGATCTCAGTTTCTTAGTTTCTTCATAGTAGGAAACTAGATCCTTTTTCAGGTTCTTGTTTATGATTCGAAGTTTATGATATCTTTCAAGAATTTCTGACAGACTCTCTTCTAATTGAGATCTAGAGAAGTTAGAGAATACCTTTTCTGCCTCTGAGTCTGATTCTGATCCAGATGATCCAATATCTTCTGATATGTTGGCCATTAGGGCTATGTTGGCTCTTTCATCTTATGATTCTGTTTCAGCTTCAGAAGAGTCTGAGTCGTCCCATGTTGCCATGAGGCTTTTCTTCTTTTCCTTAAAGAACTTCTTTTTAGGTTTCTCTTTTTGAAGATTTAGAAAGTCACTTTTGTAGGGCCCTTGTTCATTGCATTCGTAGCAGATAATGTCTTTGTTGCTTAACTTTCTATATCCAAAAGATGGTTCAGAATGATTTCCTGTTCTTCTGGAATTTCTGAACTTCCTTTGCCTGTGCTTCCATAGCTTATTGACTCTTATGGAGAGAAGAGACAATTTGTCTTCTTCTGATGAGGATCCACCAGAGTTTTCTTCTTTTTCGTGCAAATCTTTCGATTCATATTTTTTGTTAAATTTAAGAGCTAAAGACTTACCTTGCTTCTGGGGTTCATCTTCTTCTAACTCTATCTCATGACTTCTCAGGGAGCTGACAAGTTCTTAGAGAGAGATTTTGTTCAGATCTTTGGCCAGTTTAAGAGCTGTGACCATGGGTCTCTATTTCTTGGGTAAAATTATAATGATCTTCTTTACATGGTCAGCAGTTGAGTACCATTTATCCAGAACTTTTAACCCAACCACCAGAATTTGAAACCTTGAGAACATTGTTTCAATGGTTTCATCTTCTTCCATTTTGAAAGCTTCATACTTCTGAATGAGTGCAAGAGCTTTGGTTTCTTTGACTTGCGTGTTTCCTTCATGCGTCATTCTCAAGGAATCAAACATGTGTTTTGTTGATTCTCTGTTTTTGATCTTCTCATACTATGTGTATGAGATGACACTCAAGAGAATAGTTCTAGCCTTGTGATGATTTCTGAAATATCTCTTTTGATGATCTGACATTCTTTTTCTGTCAATCTTCTGACCGCTTTCATCAATAGGGTGTATGTACCCATCAGTCACCATGTCCCAAAGGTCAGCGTCATGAGCCAGAAAGAAACTTTCGATTCTGTCTTTCTAGTAATCGAAGTTCTCACCATCAAAAATAGGGCATTTTCCACTGATTCTATCTTTCTCATCATGGTAGTCATTTCTGATGTTCTAACTCGATCCCACCATAGTGTTTTTCTTGCTTGGATATTTTTTTGACACGGTTAAGTGGTTGTACTCAGAACCAGGCGCTCTGATGCCAATTGAAGAATGGAAAAACACAAGAATGGGGGGTTTGAGTTAGGGTTTTTAAAACTTAAATAAAAGAAAATGTTGGTTATCCTAGTTTGTTTGAACTCAAACTACTCCAGTCCACCCGCCAAGGTGATTTCGCCTCTCTCAACGAGGTCTTAATCCACTAATTAAACTTGATTACACAGCTACTATGACAACCGTCAAAGTCTTCTTGAATTTAAACCATAATCCAGTTTTCTCAAGGAAATACACTAAACAATATTTTAAAAGAGTGTACTAAAAATTTTCTAATAAAACAATATCACAAGTGATGTTTTACACAATTTAGATTTTGGATGTTTTTAGATGATGAAGATTGCTTTGTTGCTTTTTGTGAAAAATCATAAATGATTTCTCCTTCAAACTTTGTTTAAATAGGAGAAGCATGTAGTAGCTTTTGGAATGTTGATCAATGATAATTAAAGAGCTTTCCAAAAATAGAGATCCTTGTTCCCTTTCAGCCGTTACTTTTGAAATGGCAATAATTGATTTGTAACACTTCAGAACATGCTTGCTTCAGAAGATTAAAGTTACCGTTGCTTCTTTCCAGAGCTTTGTGGATCAGAAACACAGAGTCCTGTTTGCAGCGTTAGAACTTCTTTGAGAGATTTATAGAATCAGAGTTGAAATAGCCATTTAACTAATCTTTTAAGCTACTTCCATCAGAACTTCTCTGTAAAATAAAATACAACTTTAGGGAGCATAATTGTTCTTTGAGTGTTTGTTATCATCAAAACTCTTACAAGGGTTGTAGAATCAAACTATGTTCTAAAAAAGTTGACCACCCTCCATGGTGTTTTGACCCTCCTAACTTAGGTGACCTAGGCATGGCGTTCTCCCATTGGTCCATTCAAAACCCCAGACCCCACTAACACACGCGTATTCAATTTTGTTTGACTTTTGATTTTTGAATTAAGTTTTATTACATATTGAATGATAATGGTAATATGAAAGCGAAACACATATGGTGAAATGGTAAGAATGATGTTGTTGATAACCATAGAGGCGTGGGTTCGATCCCTCCTCTTATCAAATAATTTTTTCCCCAAGATAACACGCAGGCTCATCATATGGTGATTGAGTCCCATATCCTAAACACAAACAACACAATGGTTCAGTGGTAAGAAGGACTGATGGTAAAGAGGGGGGCATGGGTTCAAACCCTGGTGCCTGCGTTCTTTGTTTATTTATTTTCTAACTTCTTTCATTATTTTTCTTCTTTTAATATTTTCAATTAATTCTTTTTCTTAATAACTTTTCATTAATAATTAAATCAGGAAAATCATAAAAATCAAAAAATAGTCTTTTAGGTTTTTCTTAATTAACCTTTTTCGCTTATTTAGATTTTAGGTCTTTTTTTAATTTATAAAATAAATTAGATAATTAGGTTAATTACTATTTATTAGCACTCAAATTATTTTCTACAAAAATACCAAAATTATTTTTTCTAACACATAGAATTTTTAGGGCATTTAACATTTTTCTAACAATATTTTTTCTCATCTTTTGCTATTTAAATTCCTAGAACAAGTGTATAGGTAACACTCTCAACTGTAATAGCGTAGATTTATATTCCTGCATTTTTCTAATTATGTAACTGCTCACAGGATGTAATAGCTTAGGTTTAATTTTCTGCACTTTACATTCTGCACATTATATTTTTAACTGTTAGTAATTAGGGTTTGCATGGAAAGACTAACAATTGGACATAGAAAACCCTAATTTTTAAGATAAGTTAACTGAAAGTACACATTCATCACACTTTCACCTCTAGGGTAACCTCTCTTGTTGTCTTACGAATATTGGTCATGTCCTTCGAAAGTAGGGATACTTTAGCAAAAGACCCTCGATTTAACAATATCATCATGGTCCCTTTCGAATGAATATCATAATCCCTCGATGACCCTCTGAGTTGCATACAAAATGATCTAGCCCCTTCGATGACCCTACGATCAAAATGATGATAGTCTCTTCGATACAATTGCTAAAGTATGCTTACATGTTGCCTTCGATGACCATACGATGACCCTACGCCTGTCCTTTCACATCCAATAGATATGATTACCTACCAACTAAGGTATGGATAATACTATATCCAAAGGAGAAGGAAATTAACAAGAAAGACTTTAGTGGGTAAGAACTCTTGAATGCTTGCTCACAACCTTTTTCACAAACAAAACATTTTTCACATCACACTCTCAAAACAAGATATTTTCAAAAAACACTTTATATACATTCTTGAGGACCGACACAAGGGTTATTACAATGTTAGCTTTACATTGGCATTTCAAAATATTTTCAAACAAATCATACACACACAAAGGAATTTTTTAAAGTGAGCTAAGAAATCAAGAGCCCATAGATAACTACAAATGAAAAGGGTTCTAACATCTACCCTTTTCATAACTTACCCCCCGAACTCAAAATCTATCAAAGGTTTTTCCTGTTCTTTTAACCTTTCCTAAATATTGGATAAAAGAAAAGTCAGTAGCGACTCTTGCTAACCGCAACATTTGCGATAAACCAAAAAGTCAGTTCTCTTACTATATTACAGAACTGGCGACTCTGCCGGGGGAACAAATCTAAAAGAGGGATTACCTTAGAGTTTAGATCACTTTTACTTACTTTAATTGTTTGAATCGTTTGCTTTAAATTTAAGGGCTTGTTTGGGTATTACTGCTTGTGTGAAAGATCCTACACCTGAATCTAGTGATTCCTTAGGTAAGTAGCAATAGATCATAAAGATTGTACGGCGTATATCGATATGGTTAACATGATAGCTACAGTTAGTGTGAAACTTTGGTTTGTATTAATGTTCCTTGAGTCAGTCGAGGATAACATTAGGCTTCTGTGTCGTGTCGTTAACTCTAACTTGCTTTTAGAACCTTAATTGACCCATCCTGGACATTAGAAAGTAGTGAGATAGCCGGATTTGGTGCAGTATGAAGTTGGTTTATACTCGAGGCTACGCTTATTGAGATTCTACTTTCGGGATGTTTTAGTTCAAGTCGGTTTCCGTGCTAAAATAAAGCCTGCGAGAAAGATCTGTGATATGAGATTCTTAGAACCCAGTTACTATTTTAGGACAGGTTGAGCCAACTTAACTTCAGTGGGGAAGGGTATTTACCTATGGACTTCATGCAAGCCTTTAAACCTAAGGCTCTTGTATGACTTATTTGTGTTTTCTACTTATTTAACATGAACATAACATCATAACATCATATCATTATAAGATAACATTTTCACTAACCATTTCAAGGACCTAGGGATTTATTTTGTTTCTTGTTACATGTTATGGCCTCCGCTCGCATAAATACTATCTGAATCAAATTTGTAAGGGTACCTTCCAAGCTTAAGGAGTTAGTCTCAAAGGTTCCCGAAAACTCTCAATTCACCAAGAAGCATGGTTATCTACTCAGTTTGGTCACCTCAGGTTTTGAAGAAGACATCATGAGTGTTCTGTTCCAGTTCTTTGATCCTATGCATCACTATTTTACATTCCCAGATTATTAGTTGGTATCCACAATGGAAGAGTTTTCTCAGCTACTTGGAGTACCTATTCTTGATTAGACACCCTTCACCGGTTTAGAGAAAGTTCTAAAACCTGAAGTTATTGCAGCAGCCTTACATCTGAAGCAGTAAGATGTTGTGTCTAATTGGGAAATAAGAAGTGGAGTTAAAGGTTTTCTTGCTAAATTTCTGATAGAGAAGGCTCATATGTTTCTAGGGTTAGTTCCTGACAAATGTTTTAATGAAGAGGAAGATGATTATTTGGATGAACAATATCCCCCTGCTGGTGAGAATTATAAGCTGTTAGAAGAACGTTTGAAAGCTATGGAGATCCAAAAGGTGTCTGGCTTAAACTTTGAAGAATTGGGTTTAGTCTTAGGAGTCGTCATACCTCCTAAGTTCAAAACTCCTACCTTTGCTAAGTATGATGGCGTTTCTTGCCCGAAGATGAATTTTAGATCATATGTTCGGAAAATTCAACCCTACACTGCTAGTAAGAAATTATGGTTGCATTTCTTTCAATAAAGTCTGACTGGAAAACAATTGGAATGGTATTATCAACTCGGTGGTACCAATATCCATACCTGGGAAGATTTGGCTGCAACTTTCTATAGACAAAATCAGTATAAGTCTGATTTGGCACCAACCCGCATGCAACTACAAAGTATGACCATGGGTTCTAAGGAAGGCTTTAAAGAGTACGCGCAGAAATGGAGAGATCTTACAGGAAGAGTTCAACCTCCTTTGGCTGATAGGGAATTGGTTGACATGTTCATGAGTACGCTAACAGGTCCTTTCTATAATCACCTACTTGGAAGTTCTTCACCCAGTTTCATTGACTGATATTGATAGGGGAACATGTTGAGAATGGAATCAGAAATGGTAAAATTCAGGTGGCTACATCTTCGAATACTGCGAAGAAGTCATACAATGGTAAGAAAGAATCCAATGTTGTGTACAACCAGAAGGGTCATAATAAGAGTGACTGCAACCAATCTATGGGGGAAATTATGATCTCTAATCCTGCACC
This sequence comes from Vicia faba, assembly GCA_948472305.1. Classification (NCBI taxonomy): domain Eukaryota; kingdom Viridiplantae; phylum Streptophyta; class Magnoliopsida; order Fabales; family Fabaceae; genus Vicia; species Vicia faba. The sequence continues at coordinate 1,322,359,734 of OX451735.1, read as the reverse complement.
AATGCAACAACAACATCAATAGAATAATCAGCATAGGCAAGTTGCACCCAGGAGACAGTTCACAAAAATCAACATGCTGTTGTCTCAAGTATTACAACACATGTTGAAGGTAGAGATGATTACATTGAAGGATCCTCCTCAGAATCCCAATACTTCTTTTCCCAGTTACAATCCCAATGCAAGGTGTACATATCACTCCAATAGTCCTAGATATGACACTAATTGTTGTTGGACTCTAAAAAATATGATTCAAGATATGATTGACTCTAAGGAGATTGAATTTGATCCTCCTGAGACTCCTAATGTGATCAATGCCCCTATGTCTAATCATGACAAAGGCGTTAATGCTATTGATGATGTTTCTTATGTTTATGTTGTGACTGACTTGACTTCTCCTCTGATGATTGTTAAAAGAAGCTGTTGCAAGCTGGTTTATTTCCGAGTTGTGTTGAAAATTGTTAATAATGTGCATCCCAATCCAATGGTTATGTACTATTGAAAGAAGGTATTGAGCGTTTGATGGATGACCGTGTAATTCTATTTGAGAAGATTCCTTATGTGGAGATCTTACATAAAAGTATGTCTCAAGGCTATCCATATTCCATATTCCATATTCCTCTGACAAGGCTATCCGTTGGAATTATGGAGCTGATGTATACTACCATGGCGTCAAACAAGAACCATTGGTTGTCGAAGATGAAAATACTGAAGTTATTGATCCCAATGTTGGAAATATTATTGGGACTAGTAAGGTTACAAAAAGTGGAAGGGTTTTTTCTCCAGAGATCTCTCCAAAGACTGTTACTACACCCATTCGTATCACTACTACTGAATAAACTATTGAGATTCGAGGCAAAGAGCAGATGACTGAGCCTGCCCAGACTGAGGCACCGAAAGAGGTTACTGTTGAAGATACCTCCAAGCAAGAGATGGAGGAGGTACTAAAAATTATTCAAAAGAGTGAATATAAGATTGTTAAACGGTTGGGGAATACCCCCTCAAAAATATCTATGTTATCTCTGTTGTTGTGCTCTAAATCCCATGCTCAGGCTTTGGTAAAGTTTCTGAAATTTGCTCATGTACCACAAGAAATCTTTGTTGATCAGTTCGAAAATTGTGTTGCTAGCCTGACAACTGATAATGGACTAGGATTTTCTGATGTTGATTTAACTTCTACAAGAAGGAACCATAATAAGGCTATTTTTGTACCCCAAAATTTTCCCTCCTTTTTCTTCAAGACGTTTTCCTAGGATTCTCAAATGCTTAAGAATTGATCAAACAAATTCTCCTCCTAAGTAATGGGTCCACAAATAGGGTTTCATCTTTCACCATGATATTGGGTTTCAAAGATCTCAAGTGGTTTCCATGGTTTCTTATATGTCTCAAGGAATGCTCATATCAAGTTTCAAGCCTTGCATCACAAGTTTGATCAGTCAATGGCTCAGAAGACTGAAAATCAACTATATTGGGTAAAAGTCAATTATGGTCAACATATAGTCAAAAATCAAGATTTTTGGTCAACATCAACATTTTGAAGTCATATTCATCATTTGATTGAGGGTTGATCATGATTCATCAAGGAAAGCTCTCAATTCATCAAAAGTCAAAAGTTGCCAAATTAGGGTTTCCTAAGGAAAAGTCAATTGAACTTTGACCAAGAATAAATTTTACATGATTCATTAGATTTCCCTTAACCAAAGCTTATTTTGAAGGAAATTAAATTCTCTACAACTTTGTCTCTCTAAGATCAAGTCCAAAAAATGCTTCATTTGAGAGATATGAGCCAATACATTTTAGGTCATTTCAAAAGTAAACAAAAAGACACTTTTTGTCAAGGCAACTTACACCAAGATAAAGTATTCAAATGCAAAAATGATTTTAAAAAAGAGATTTTAGAGGACACATTGAGCTTTCCAAAAATTCCAAGATCACTTTCAAAAGATGAAAAATTGAGAGAGTTATGACCAGTGCAAGTTGGGAAATTTTGAGCAAATGTATGAAACCAAAAGTGACTAAACTTGGATTTTTGGACTAATGGGTCTAAACTTTTGAGGTACAAACGTGTTTTTGACATGTTTAGGGACCTCTAAGTCCATATCATACTTTATTACTATTTATACCGATTGAGCGACAAGGGATTTTCAATGACATGGGTATGTGTTGTCCTTTGAGGTACTTGATTGACATCTTCTAAGTCATGGTGTCGATACTGCAAGTCTATGTAGTTGTCCACGTTGTTGACTAGAATCATGTCCCTACCTTCGATGGAGGTGAGACAAACCATTCAGTATTAGCTTGTCTGACCTCTTGTTAAGCTACGGTTGACTTTAGAGATCCCGATTCTGGCTCTTTTCTTGGTTGGTGACCGCTTGATGCACCAATAGTTTAGGCTACTTCTTCAAATTCTACCCTTGGAATTTGTTCTTTCCTCTCGATGATGTTCTTCAAGGATAGAAGAACTTGTCTCATATCTCCCTTCATCGAGTCAATGTTGCCTTTCACCTGCTCCAAATATTCCTTGAAGGCAGCCTAGTTCTCTTTGATCTAGTCCATCATTTTCCTTTGGTGGGCCCTTGTTTGATATGGCCGTAGGAGAAGTGGTATTTTCTTACCAATGATTTAATTAGAGAAGGTTTTTTTGAAAAATGATAAGTTTTGTATGAATTTATGAAATGTAATGTTTGCGAATGCATGAATGCGTATGAATATGCTAAGAGTTTTTTTTTAATGTCTTATTCACTTGGATTTCATATATATTTTTTTTTTCAGGTTTTGCTTTTTACTTGGAGAATATCTTAAAAATAAATACACGAACGAGATATAGAAACAAAACTTTTATTGATATAATAATTATCCTTAAAACAGGAATACAATTCAGATATTGAAAAATATTCAAGCCAAAACACCAAAATTAACTTGGTGAAAGAAATAACAAAGGGAAACAAAAATCTTCTAAGTGAGCCTGTGGTTTTCTGCTCTGAAGCCATCAACCATTGTCCTATAAAGCTTGAGGAAGTCTTCAACATCTTTCAGGAGAGGGACCATCATGTTTTCTACATCTCTGAAACTTCTAGGGATGTCACCAATGAGATTATTGGCTAAGAAGGCGAGTTTTGCATGATTGTCTTTGTAGAATCGATATTCTTGGTATAGGTCCGAAATTATCTTATGATTATCCTTTCCGGCCCTGGAAATCTTGGCGTGCTATTCTTCCCAATATAATTTTTCATCCCACATCTCCGTATAGAGTTTCCTTTGTATGAGGAAATTCTTTAAGAGGTCTTCTAATTCGTGACACACTTGCTCATATTCATCAGTCTTTTATGTTAGAAGTCTTTCTACCCTCATCCTCTTGAGAAGTTCCCCTATATCTGATTCTTGGCTATCTTGGAGTCTTGTAGTAAGATACTACATTTTCTCTTCTTGACCTAAAGAGGCTTGTGCCAAACTTTGAATTTGATCCCTTAAAGCATCTTCCATCTCCTTTTTGTCTTGTATCTTCTTTTCGTACCACCTACTTAGCTTCCCGATTTCACTAGAAGCGTCTTCCAAATGTTGGTTGTGAGAATACAAGTTGAAGGTAGCACTCAATAACCCTTTGGTGAACGTTTCCGCTTAAGACTCTCCTTTTCCAAATGCTTCACGGTCTTTTTGAATCTGTTGATCTTTGGACTCAAGCTCATGTCGCATCTGTCTTTTATCCTTAGCTAAGTTATGGAGGTGAAGCTCTAATTCTTCTTTCTCCTTTTGAGTTTAATTTAAGGCTTTCTTCAAGTTGTCTATTTCTTCTAAAGACATAGGCAGGGGGTCCGGGACATCTTGCTTGTACTCAAGATCAATGTCAAATGGTAACTTAACAACTTGCATCCTATCCAAAACCCATCGAGTGTAAGGTTCTTTTACCACTGAGTTCTTTCTTTCGGCCTTTCTTTTATTAACCCTATTCCAAGCTCGGATGATCTTGTTGAGAAACTATCCATCATTTTTTCCCATGTAGTGAATTATTAATTGTTGAAGTTGTTCATCAGATGGTTTATCCTCTAAAGGGTACCCAAGTTGTCATAAAGCCAAGGTAGGGTTGTAGTTGATGTAACCACGTGATCTAATAAACAGAACATTCGGGAAATCTTCGCAATTATAAATGATATCTCCAATGTCTAGCTTCCTCGTATACCATAACACAGAATCAACAGTAAGATACCTTAATTTTTGAGGCCACTCAAACCGTGTCAAAGTTTTGATCATGTAGTCTTCCTTATAAAGATGAGACATAAACCAAGAATATATGAGTGGGATAAAACAGTTCAGCGCACCCCTCTCCTTTTCATAACGAGTGTGAAGAGTATAGTAAACATCGGCAAGTAGAGCAGGAGTTGGGTCCGCATTTAAAGCTTTCACGCCCCAAAACACACTAATAGTTACAGGGTCAATATAGTCCAAAGTCCATGGAAATAGAGTTACACCAAAGACAAGAAGTACCAAACAATCAACATAAGACTCCCATTCTTTCTTATTGGCAAAAGGAAGGGCTTTAGCTTCCAAATATTTCTTTTTAATCCCTTGTACATCACCATCTCTTTTGTAATTAGGTGACAAATCAGAAAAGGGTATCCCTAAACGTCTTGCTAAATATTTAACATCAATAGTCTGTCCAATTCCCACATAAACATTTTATTTAGAAAAATTCAAGAACCTATCAAATTCTTCCAAAGTCGGTGCTAGTTGAAAATTTTGAAAGGTGGAACACCTTAGCAGATAATCGTAGAACTAAAACAAGGCAGAGATAACATCCAATTGTACATACACTTTTGTCAACTTAAGGGTATCCCTGAACGGTGAACAAACATCAGACAATTTCCCCTTGATGATATTTATATTTGTCATATTTGGCTTGATGGCGTTAACACGGACAAGTTGTTTCCCTTTGGCATCCATTTTTCAGGATACTCACCAAAAATCTTTGATTATTTTTTTAATCCTGTGAATAAGACAACAAAAAAAATGCAAAATAATGAATATTTGAAATGCAACACGTATGAATGCATGATGATGCAACATAGTAACATGATTTATGCAAAGTATCCTTAGTTGTTAGGTTCCTAGTTTCAGCCTACAGATATTCTTCCCTCCCAAAAAGGTGGCTTCCTTAAGGGTGTCATGGATTACACTAGAGGGAAAGGCACAAGGGCCTCCCTTACGTGGAGCCTCTTTGTAGACTGAAACTTTTGTCTCTGAGATCGTAAAAGGTCTCACCATGATATTTTTGTTTATGGTTATACAAAAAGTCATAGGTTTCATTTTGAAGTCCTATACCCCAAGAGGATACCTCTTGAGACATATTCCTTTTTTGGAATTCCACCGACTCTAGGCGAAGTCGTCACAAAAACTCATAAGGATGATATATCCCCTTGGCCAATAAACGAACCTTCTTCCTAAGGTTTTTGAAAATATTTTTTTGAAATAAAATCCCGCCATAATATGATAATAATATAATGAAAATAACAATAAAAAAATAGAAAAAATAATAAATAAAACAAATATGGAAAGTAAAATAAACAAAACCATACTATCATGCTTCATGCTTCAAAATGCCAACGGATTGCGGCTGAAAAGAAAGATCTGGTTTTATCTTTATAGCACATGGAAGGATAGGATGTAACGAATATGGCACGAACTTTCAAAGTTGAGATAAGTGGAATACATCATGCAGCTCGGATAATGAAGGAGGCAATGCTAATTGGTATGCAACTTCACCTACCTGTTTCATGATCTGATAAGGTCCCGCATATCTTAGGATAAGCTTTCACGTTTTAAACGATCCCTTTAATCTTAGCCTCGCAGTAACTTTCAAAAACACGTGATCGCCTTCATCAAACTCCAAAAGTCTTATCCTTTTATCTGTATAACTTTTTTTGTGATCTTGCGCTTTCTCCATCTTTTCTTGGATTGTCTTTATCTTTTCCATCGTTTCTTGAATTATTTCCGGTCCAAGAATTTCTCTTTCACCAACTTCTGACTAACACAACGATGATCGACATTTCCTTCCATACAAGGCTTCATATGGTTCCATGCCGATACTCGAGTGGTAGCTATTTTTGTATGAAAATTCAATCAAAGGCAAATGATCTTTCTAATTTCCCCCATTTTCTAGAATACATGCCCTTAACATGTTCACAATCATTTGGATAGTTATTTATGTTTGTCCATCGGTTTAAGGATGATTAGAAGTACTAAACTTCAAATATGTCCCCATCTCGGGTGAAATGCTTTCCAAAATTGTGAAGTGAACTTTGGATATCTATCTGATACAATACTAGACGGAACACCATACAACCTTACAATTTCTGCTACAAAGAGTCTTGCTAGATGAACCACCTAAGGCATAAGATAATCACATGATAAAGTCCATGTAAATACTATCCTACTTCTATATTGGAACATCCAATGGTTTCAACATACCATCGGGCCTCTGGTGCTCCATTTTCACTCGTTGACATATCGCACACAGCTCCACATAACAAGCAACATCCCTTTTCATATCGGGCCACCAAAAACTCTTCTTCAGTCTTGGTACATTTCGGTCGATCCGGAATGATTGGTAAACTTACTCTTATGAGCTTCGTCCAGAATCAATCTTTTCAAATCTTCATCACTGGGTACACACGCTCTGTGTCTAAACAAAATAATTTCATCCGTTTCTCAGGAGAAATTCGAGAGGCTCTCCTTAGTTTGCAATTCTGTATCATTCCACTAAGCCTGATGGATCCTTTCCTGCAACTCATTATTAACATTCAGATTACTGATCAATACACTTGTTGGTACCCATTCGAACTGTAGACCTAAGTTCCTGAACTTTTCCAAAAGATCAAATTCTAACATCATCAGTTCTGCAACTCGAATCTCCTTTCAACTCAGAGCATCTTCTACCTTATTAGCCTTTCTGAGATGATACTTCAATTCAAAGTCATAATCCTTGAGATATTCCATCCATCTCCTCTGACGCATATTGAGTTCTTTCTGATCAAAGAGGTACTTCAAGCTCTTATGATCACATAACATCTCAAATTGGACTCCATATAAGTAGTGTCGCCACACCTTAAGAGCGAAAATAATAGCAGCAAGTTCAAGATCATGAGTAGGATAATTCTCTTCATACGATCTCAATTGTCGAGATGCATATGCCACAACCTGACTACCTTGCATCAGTAAACCACCTAAACCTTTCTTGGAAGCATTACAGAAAACTTCATAGGATCATTCCGGGTCTGGAATCACCAACAGTGGGGCGATAGTCAAATTTTCTTCAATTTCTGAAAAACATTACTCACTTTCGGAATTCCAATAAAAAAACTTCATTTCTTGTAAGCCTCGTCATCGGTAGTGCCAATTTGGAAAATACCATAATGAACCTCCGATAGTAACTACCAAACCTAGGAAACTATGAACTTCCGTTTCATTTTTGGTTCATTCCCAATTTACTACAACTTCCACTTTGGATGGATCTACGGCTACACCACCACCAGAAATAACATGTCTAAGAAAATTGACCTCTGACATCCAGAACTCTCTCTTGCTAAACTTTGTGAACAATTGCTTCTCACGAAGAACAGAAAACATTATCCTTAAGTGTTCCATATGATCTTCAACCATCTGAGAATAAATCAAAATATCATCTATGAAGATTACCACAAATTGATCCAGATATGGCTGGAACACACAATTCATGTAATCCATAAAGACAGCAGGAGCATTGGTCACTCCGAATGGCATAACCAAGAATTACTAATGACCATATCTCGTCCTAAACACTGTCTTTGACATGTCCGAATTATTAACCCGAATCTAATGATATCCGACCTGAGATCAATCTTTGAGAATACACGTGATCCTTTCAACTGATCCAGGAGGTCATCAATATGTGGAAGAGGATACTTGTTCTTGATGGTTGCCTTATTCAACTTGCGATAGTCAATGCATAAGCGCATACTACCTTCCTTCTTCTTCACTAACAAAATAGGGCCTCCCCAAAGAGAAACATTGGGCTAAACAAAGTGCTTCACCAACAACACTTCCAATTGGCTCTTAAATTCCCTCAGCTCTGCAGGAGACATTCTATATGGAGCGATAGAAACTGGAGCGGTTCCTAGAAAAAGGTCAATAGAGAATTCAACTTCCCTTTCAGGTGAAAGAAAAGTGACATCCCTCGGAAACATATCAGGGAATTCGCACACAACAGGAATCTCAAACAAACTATTCTTATATTCAAGATCTATAGTGAGAACAAAAAGAAAAGACTTCTCTTGAGAAAAAAGACAATTTCCCAATTTAATTATACCTTCAATCATATTTCTAATAGCACTAACGGGAGTGGTCTCCTCAGTGGGAATGAAGATAGTCTTCTCTTTATAATCAATGTACACTGAGTTAGCTTACAACCAGTCCATACCCAATATTACATCAATCTTCTTGAACGACGGGCATATAAGATCAATCAAGTAGTTACAGTCATTGAAAGTAACAAAATAATATTTTCAGACCTTTTAAGCTTCTATTATATCATCAGTAGCAGACGATATAATCATAGGATTAGGGAGAGTAACGACTTCAAATCCAAGTCATTGTACTCACGAATTAGAAATGAAAGAACGCGTTTGTAATACGGTGGGAGAACTGACTTGGTGTTTTTGCATTTGATTGCAATTGTTGCGGATAGCAAGAGTCACCGCCGACTTTTCTTTTATCCAATAAGGAAAGGGTGAAAAGAACGGGAAAGACCTTTGAGATGTTTTCTTGAGTTCGAGGGGTAGGTTATGAAAAGGGAAGGTATTAGCACCCTTTTCATCCGTAGTTATCTATGGGTTCTTAGTTGCTTGCTAGATCACTTGCTTTGTTTGAAAATGTGTTTGTGGTGGATTTTGAAAGTATTTTTGAAAAGTGCCTTCGTTTAGGCAAACTTTGTAATGAGTATCGTCTCTATAAGAATGTATAAAAAGTGTTGGACTTTTGAAAATATTTCATATTTTTTGAAAGTGTTTGGTGTGTTTGAAAAATGTTTTGTTTTTTTGAGAATAGATTGGGAGAAAGCAACTAAGAACGTTCTACCTTACTCAAAAGTCTTTTGTTCATTTCTCTCTTCCTTTGATATTGTTATTTTACCATTGATTGGTAAGAAGCCTTATCTTTTGATGTAAAGGGACAGGCGTGGGTCAATTATATAGTTATAGAAGGCAACCTATGAGGCATTTTAGCAACTTTCAATTAGGGACTAGGTCGTTTACCGAAGGCAACATTGAGGGACATCGAGGGACTACGATCTTTTATCGAGGAACTTTTTCTAAAACGCCCATATTCGAGGGACATGACTAGTTTTCGAGGCAACAAGTGAGGTTATCCTAGAGGTGCATATGTGTGAATAGTGTGTTTGATTTCATGAGTTTTTGTCTTTAGTTTGAAAGTTATCTATTTGTTGATTTTATTTTTCCACATAGCGTAGTTACTAATAAATTGCAAAGAATAAATCCTAAGCTATTGCAACTATGAAAAAAAAAAGAGGAAAAGTGAGTCTTTCGACCCAGGAATTATGCTCCTTCGACTCACCCTGTTTCAGCTTCTTTCGATTGAGCCTACAAAACAAAAATGAATGTAGCCTTTGACCACACCCTTCTTTCTGCTCAATTCGACTGGACCTGTAAAACAAAAATGAATGTATCCTTCTACCACACCCCTTTTTATGCTTACTTCGACTGGTCCTGCAAAGTAAAATGAATATCTATCCTTCGATCATAACTCTTTTGTTTTAGATAGCAGCATGGGACGAAGCCTAAAAGGCTTCGATTCATACAACCTTCTTCCTGTTTTCTTCGTTTGGGGATTAAGTAGAAACATGGGGTGAGGCCATGCTAATATTTATTCATGGCCAGATTAATTCTTAAAAAATATGTTTGATAAATAAAGAAAAACAAACCAAAAGACTTAGCAAAGAAAGCAAACGAAAAAAGGTGAAAATAAAGACAAACAAAACAAAGTAATGATGATGCTTGAAACAAAAAGAAATGAGTATTCACATGTTATGCTTGAACGAAAGGTTAAGGTCAAGAGAATTTACCTTGCTTGAAACTAGGATGTGGGTTTCGGACTTGAGTTTTTTCCTTGGGCGCTCTTGGATTCGAAGGGGAAGAAGAAAACGTGGTGTTTCTTTGGCTAGATTCGAAAACCAAGAAAAGTTGGTTTGTGTTTGTTTATTTCTGGATTTTAAAGAAACAAGTGTGGTGCTTCTTCAAGTTCTGGGTTAGGGAGGGTGTTAAGTGTTTGGAAGTTTTGAGAGTTCTTTGAAGATTATTTCCACACAACCAAAATCTTCTTCATCTTTCTTCCTCTTTGTGCTTCTTTTTCAGCCCCTTTGAAGTGCAAGTGAACTCTCTATTTATAGATAAAATTTTGAATGAACAACTTTGTGAAGGAATAAAATATAGTTTCTTTGAAAGGCCAACATCCACTTGTGTCAACTTTTTATAATCCAAGGTAAAAGCACTAAAATCAATGGTTGAGATGGGTGGCTCCTAGTTTATAGGGGACAAGTGTGTAGAAGAGGCAGGCGCAAGGCTCAAGAACTCTCTAAAAAGGTAGTGATGTCATCAATATCAAGTTGGCTTGAAGAACAATTTAATATGAAGTGAGGCAGAAGTTGGAGGCCTATGTAGCCTGACCTATGGATAACTTGACTCTTTGAATCGAATCCTTCATTTTTTCATAGCCTTCGACCAAACTTAACAAAGCAGCATTGCTTTCCACCAGTTGTGTATCCTTCGAATGGACCAACTGTGTGTTCTTCAAATGGCCCTCCTTCAGTTGAATATGCCATTGAGTCTTCTTGCTTTTGATCACTTAAGCCCAACCTTTCGACCAAACCCAGAAGTAAACAAAACCAATTATTTCCCAACCATGCCAAGTCCTTCGAATGGGCCACCAAGTTGTGTATCATAATGCAGCACTATGTGTGTTGAAGGGTCTGAAGATGGATTCGAAGGTGATAGGAAAGTGATTCAAGACAATCTTGAAAGGTGGATTTGAAAGTTATATGAAGGTGACTCCAAACAATCTTGAAGGTGGATTTGAAGCCAGTATGTAGGTGTTTTCGAAGCAATTTAAAAGGGAATCATTGCTTTATGGGTGCTAGCATGAGAGAAACCCCTTCCTCGTGCATACAACTTTGTAGGGTGATTCAAAGGTTTACATAAAAATGGATTTGAAACAAGCCTGGAGATTGATTTGAAGCTAGCATGTAGGCATATTCGAAGGAGACATGTAGGGGACAATGCCTTGTGCATGCTAACAAGAGGAAAAAACTCTTGCCTTGTGAATCAAAGCAAACATGTACAAAGCCAATGGTGCGATCAAAACCAACATGCGGGAGGTCCATGCTTTGTGTCAATGGAAAACCTTCAGAAGGCCATTGCCCTCTGAATTGAAGAAAGATTTTAGAAGGTCATCTCCTTCTGAATCGGAGGAAACTAATATGAAGGTCATAATGCCCAGTCGAAACTAGCATGCAGAAGGCAAATGCTTTGTGAGACAAACATTCAGGAGGCCATTGCTCTCTGAATCGAAGCTTGCATGCAGAAGGCAATTGCTTGAATGAAGCTTATGGACCAAAGGATGCATGAAAGGGTCCAGAGTTGGATTCGACATATGTTGTTTTAAAAAGAAACCATACCCCAATTGAAGCTTTGTGATAAGGTAATCCATGCCCAATCGAAGCTTGCCTGCAGAAGGTCATTGCTCCCTGAATTGAGGCTTGCATGCAGGAGGCCTCATGTTCAATCGAAGCGTGTGAACCAAGGTTACGTCGAAGAAGCCATAATGTTCATTCGAAGGATGAATGAGTCGAAGCAAGCTTGCTTTTCTTCAATTTTGTCAAAAATCATTTTTTTAATCTATTTTGCCCTTTTTGTCTGCTTTGTATTTGTGCAAATTTTGAGCTTTTAAAAATTCTTGTAAAAAATGCCTTGAGAAATGAGAGGGAAAATTTTAGGGTACAACTGCCCTTGTTCAATCTTCTTGAACCTAAAGAGTGAGATTGGTAGATCTGCCTTTCGTGACTTAAAGGTGAAAGATGATTGAACACTTAAAGTGCCCAAAATTTTTCCTTTGACGTGTTGAATTAGGAATGGGCTTATAGATGCCATTTGGAGAGATGATGGAGATTTGTCAGAAACGGGCTTACATATGCTATCTATAGTGATATAAAAGGTATTTGCTTTGCATGTATTTTCTTGTAAGGAAGAGGGTTAGTTGCATGCAGAAATATGCATGGTGTAATGATGTTCTCAAAATAAATGAGATTATGTTGTATGTATATGCTGTATGATGCATGAAGATGAAATATATTTGAAGTGCATCCTTGTCTGGGAAAATAAATCCTTGACAAATGTTGGGGAGCCTTGGAAAGCTGAATCCCAGACTATTTCTAAGGATGAAGAGCACGCTCCTCTTCAGACTTTGTTTTAGGATGTTTCTGCTGGGGAATGTTGTTGTGTTTTGAGAAGACTCTGAGGAGAATGTTGATCTCCTGTCCGGGGAAAAGAGTTCAGGAGTCTTAATTTTCTGTTGCTCTATTGGGGAATTATCTCTTGAAAGTCAGTTGTTATCTGGTCAGAGTTCAGGTTTCACAACGACTTGCTGGGGATTGAGAAGTTGACGGTTATCTGGTTGTTTTCTAGGTTTTACAGTAACTCGTCGGGGATTATTGGAAAAGTATACTAGGGACAAGGAGTTTTGTTTATTGATTTGAAAAAGTCAAACTGTTATCTGGTCGGGTCCAGGTTTTAACAATTTGAACTGGAGGTTAACTGTTATCTGGTCGGGTCCAGGTTTTAACAATTTGAACTGGAGGTTAACTGTTATCTGGTCAGGTCCAGGCTTCAGCAACTTTAAAAAATGGGATTGACTGTTATCCGGTCGAATCCGGGATTCAACAACTTCGAACGAGATTAACTGTTATCTGGTCGGGTCCAGGCTTCAGTAACTTGGAATTATGGTTTACTGTTATCCGGTCGGATCCGGTCTTCACAGTAAATTGGACTAGTGGTTAAATGTTATCTAGTCGGGTCTAGGCTTCAACAACTTAAAAGGGGATTGACTGTTATCTGGTCGGATATGGGTTTCAACAAATAAAGAAGTTAAACTGTTATCTGGTCGGGTCCAGGCTTTAGTAACTTGGAATTATGGTTTACTGTTATCTGGTCGGATCCGGTCTTCACAGTAAGTTGGACTAGTCGTTAACTCTTATCTGGTCGGGTCTAGGCTTCAGCAACTTGGCAAAATGGTTTTACTGTTATCTGGTCGGACCTAGTCTTCACAGTGATTTGAGGGTAGGGTGAAGTTGAACTAGTATCTGGTCGGGTCCAGGTTTCATAGTAACTTGCTTGAAAGGATGAAGTTGACTGTTAATTGGTCGGGTTCATGGCTTTTCAGCAACTTTTAAAGATAGAAAATACTCTATTGGTGACTTCACTGAGGTTTAGGGGTTATGGTGCCTTAATTCGTAATGGTCTGAGAGGTAAACTCAAGTTGGAGAGGACAGACTCAGCTGGGGAAGACAGACTCAGTTGAGGGATTTGTTGTTTATTGGGGAAATAAACCCTGTTGAGGAATATTTGATGAGCTGCTGGGGGAGATGTATTATTTTGACAAAACTCCTCAAGACTTCTTTTTATGACCAAATCAGCTGTGAAGAGAGTTTTCCAGGGATTGAAACTGTGACTGGGGAGTTCATGGATCCAACTTCGTGAGGATAATGCTAATGGAAAAACTCTTTGGGGATGTTTGGAATGTAACTAGAGAGATGTCTGTTTTGAAACATATGTTTGCTAAAAGGTTTAATCATGTTCGTATACATATGTTCATTCAATTTTAGTCATTGGACCTCTTTGCATTTAAAACAGAAGAACAAAACAAAAGGTTTGTACTTCAAAGTATATTTGTATTGATGTTTTTCCCATAAATAGGCTCTTTGTACAAAGAGACAGAAATCCTAGTAAGAGGAAATCGCCAAAATAAATGAAAAGAGTATAGTGAAAACAAAAATAATAACCATGTGATTGTGATCTCGTTGTCCCCACACTGCTATTTCCTTTATGTCTTCGAGTAAACCTTTGGCATAGAAGAAGTCGATTGGATTGATTTTGGACCATTTGAACTTTCGGATTTTTGGTAATAAAACTGGTTGTGGGGATTCCACGGGTCATAATCATACGCTTTAATCCTTAACTTTTGCCTGGACCGCCCTTTCGGGTTTTCAGCCCACCAGGATACCCATTTTTGCCCAAGTTGCCCTTTCAGGTTTTCGACTTGCCGGGTGTACAATGTTTTGCATATATCCCTAATTTTTGCCCGAACCCTTTTGGTTCGCTGGGTGTTTACCGTGGAAATTGGTAAACAACCGCTGATCTTCCAAAAGGTTACTTATTTGGTGACTCGCAGGATCGATCAGATTGATCCAAAGACATGGTTGATTTTCTGGAGTCTGACTAATCCTAATGGTGATTAATGCCGGTAAAGTAAAGACACTTTAAGTAAATTTCATGAAGAAAAGCTTGATAGAATAAATAAAAGCGTTAAATAAAAGGCTTCGACGGAGATGAGTAAATGAAAAGCAATAAAGTGCTTGAATATAAAAGGCTTTGATTAATTTAAATGGTGTTTCACACATACATTCTCAACGATTCTTTCGCTCACGCTGGGTACTTGAATCTAGATGAGTGACTTGTATAAAATGATGAACACCCCTGAAAACTACGTGAACAACTAGTATTTATACTAAAACAAATCCTAAGTAACCGTTGGGCAGTTACGTCGCTTCGAGATGATGCCATATGGCACGCTCACAACATTCGACACTTCTGATCTCGGCACGTTGCACTTGGTAACTGCTGGGAACCGTTTTCCCTCCAAGCATTCAAATCTCAAACCGTTCGACCCTGGGCATCATGTACCTTTGTCGAGAGGTTCCTTCGACGTCGAAGACGACAAGATTCCCACTTAAAGGAAATTCTCTAAGTACCTTGTCATTCTCTGATGAGCCTTCGACAGGATCAGCTGGTCGAAGCCTTCTTATGTAGGAAATTCTTCTGACTCATAATTAATGGTCTATATTGAGAACAAACAAGGGTGTCGAATTTAGGATCCAACAAATTTCCCCCCAAGAATGTCTTATTTCGACGCTGAAAAGAAAAAGGCATTCTTTGAGATTCCACTCGACACCTATCCTACACTCTTAGCCACAGATTAGTTTGTGCGCTTTTCGCCTCCTACCAACCAACTGACAATCTCAAAAAGCCATTATTCCACCTGTTCCTAAGACGTCACTTCAGTAAGGCGTTTGGCACGCCCAATGTCCTTTCACAGATTGTCATCATGATGATTCCCTGAAATCGAGGACGCACGCTGCACCGCTTCCGTTCTGCAGAATGACTACATCACCAAATGAGCGCCACGTGCCCCACTCTTGTCTGAGACATTAAATGACCTCGAGTCTTGTGATTTTCCAATCACTATAAATAGCACTAAGTGCCCCTCGTGGGACTCTTTACGCTTTCCTTCATCCAAGCCTTAAGTCGAACAAAAATTTCTGCAAGAACCTTTGTTCTTCATCCATCTTCATCTCAAACCAAAAAATGGCTTCAGGTTCTTGTTCTTCCAATGTCCCCAGTTCTAACACTCCCTCTAAAACTGCTCAACCGACAATCTTTTCAACCGCTCCAACAGTTAACTCCATGGGAATGCGAAGGGTTCCCGAACCCATGGGAGATGTTAAGCGTGAGACTTACTCTTCTCAACTGCTGATTCCTGTTGGATATTCCAACCAGGTTTTCGCCATGTCTGGTCCTCTATCTGCATGCATCGCTGACCCAACGAAGATCAAGGGTTTCTTCCCCGTGCATGAGGCACTCAAGCCCATTGGGTGCTCCAAAAAGGCGACAGACGATAACGAAGATCCTGCAAAAGAAAAGATAGATCTTCGTTTCTTCAACAGAGGGGTTAGGGCTTTTAGGTCTAGCCCTAGCCTTACACTAGAATACAACGCTTGGCTCGACAAGATGGAGAAAAGCCAGGCTTCGATTTGGAAGAACATGGGGATTTATGACCTAGTCATGCTATCAAAAACTGGTCTCAACTATTCTCCTGAAATGCTGGTAGCTTCTTTGCTATTTTGGGACTATACTCACTTCACCTTCCACCTGCCTTATGGAATGGTAACACCCACTCTCTTCGACGTGGCTGCCATTACTGGCCTTCGACCAACTGGGGATTACTTTGACCCAGAGGAAATGTCTGAAGACCAGATTGGGTTTTCAGCCACCAAACCCACTTACACCACCTACACCAACCACTATCATGACAAATAAACGGCTGTGGTGACGGACGTGGAGCACATTGCGTTTCTAGCCCTTTGGCTGTCACGCTTCGTGTTCTGCACGAAATCTCTACAGGTGACGAAGAAAATGGTCACCCTTGCTACTCAGCTTCATCACGGTCAAAACATCTGTTTGGCCGAATTAATACTGGCGAACCTATATGAGTCGATAAGCAGTGGGGCGACTCTATTAAAGGTAATAGAAAATAGAGCCAGCTTGCTGCTCGCTGGACCCTTCTGGCTACTACAACTATGGCTAAACGCCACTTTTGAGTCTTTTCTACCCCAGAAGGCTCAAATAAACGAACAGGCTCCTGAGATAGCCAGAAGGCGTATAGAAGGTACCAGGCTGGCTTTACTGACTCCCACTGAGGATGGGCTGGAACTCCAAAAGATCTTTGCAAACTTTGTTCAGATGTTTGCAGGGAGGAAGGAATTTACCTCGACCATGGCTCCTTTCGCCCGTCGAAAGTTTGGTCCAGGGTGGTTCACCAGGCCCCATCCCAAGTCATCAGAGGATCCTCACCTCGAAGAGCACACAACACTGTGGGAAGCATTTCTCACTCCCAGGATAATGCCATTGCGCTTCAAGAGTTCAAAGAATCATCTGAGCCTGATTGCTTATCAGCCAAATCTTGTCTCTCGACAGTTTGGCATTATCCAATCGCTTCCTTCTCCCATTTACCCTAGGGAGAAATCAGTGTTGTACTTTTGTAATGATTACACTAAGGATGCTGCTACCAAGCATATTGGTAGGTACGCTGGTCGGACTGTACTTTGATTGTTCGACTACCAACTCAACTTCCTCTGTTCACCATCTTTTGAAGACTGGTGGAAGAGTTATTATGTCGAAGAATTCTTTGATGAAAAGGATTTTGCGGACGGACTCCAGAAGTCCTTCGTTTTGGTTCTCGACAAAATAAAGAAATGTACATTCACTCTTCAAATTATATTTGTCTTTCCATTTCGACTTATAACTTGTCAATTATAACTTGTGAACGTGTCTTCTTTCAGTTGTTCGAAAACCTGTGGCAAAGAAAGCCACAGACAGCCATCAGGGTGGAGGTCCCTCTACAAAACCTCCAGCACAGGTAACCAAATTTTTCTTGTTTCCTGCTGGTTTTAACATCTTGGTTTTCAATGTTGCGCTCTAAATCAACTCCATTTGGGGGTTTCAGGAACCTGCGCCTAAGAAACGACCTGCATTAACGGTCAAATCTGCGAGTGGCGACGAGGATGAATCTCCCCCTGTTCCTCTCAAATGGAGAAAAGTGAAGAAGGCTGCCCCTGCACCTGAGCCTCGACCTACGATCAAAATCAAGGTCGCAGGGAAAAAATCCAGGCCACCTCCTGTGATCATCGAAGAGCCCATGGAGGAGGAGCTGAACGTCTTTCTCAGCAAACCTGTTGAGAGTGATAACTCTAGCCCTGGGGCTGAAGTTCCTCTACAGGTAGTGCCTCCGACCACTTTTAACTTAGGTGTCGACGATCATGTTCGATTGTGTATCTCTCTAAACCAGAATATTTTTCCTCTTCTATTTTCAGGAGACCGCTGGAACTTCAGCACCAACTGGGCATCCTGGAGAGGGTTCCGGTTCCTTTGTAAACAGCGCGGGGGAACCCATTCACCATCCTTCCTCCTTCGCCAGTTCTTCTAATGAAACAAATCAAACTTCAGAGCCACAAGACTCTGCTGACCATAGTAGACAACGAGAGGAGGAACTGGTGGATGATGAAGTCCTTGCTGAAACAGAGGAACACCAGCAGGAGGAAGCTCAAGTGGTCAATGACACAGAGGAGCAACATGATGAAGATGGTCATGTTGATGCTGACGCTACTGAACAAACTCAGCCCCAAGCCACCACTGCTGTAGGAACGACCACCTCGACAAAGCCCAGGTCTAAAGAAGACTTGGCCCTTTTGAAGCAAACTGATCCAATTGGCTACCTGAATGCCATCATTGATAGTAGGAAGAATTCATCTGACCCTAGTCACGATGCTTCTACTGCATCAGGGAAGTCCAATTCGACTTCTCCTCTTGATGAGGTTTTGAAGAAGGTCAAGGCTCAGTTCTTCAAAAAGGATCTAATGAAGGCTTTGGAGGGGGATCCTACTGCCCCGTCTTGTCTGGGAGCTATTCTGGGTGCAGTTGATTTGCTTGCTGTTTCTCCAGAAGTTTCCAGCTTCATCTTGGAGTTATACTCCATCATTACCCAAGTCTCTGCGGACTATAGACGTCGAAGGGGGTTCAACAGCCAACTCGAAACACTACATGGCAAGAGTTCTTCTGCTTGGACTGAAGTAGATGAATCAACTTCTCGAATTGCAGAATTGTCGAAACAGAAGACATCCAAGCAGCAGGAAATCGACGCCATAGATCAAGATAACGCCTCTATAAGGGCGCAGATCGAGGAGTTGGAGGCCAAGTTAAATGCTAACACCAAGTGCAAAGAGGAACTCCTTTCGACTGTTTCGGACGCAGAGACCCAAGATGAAGTTACCCGAGGCTTAGAGTTCGCTGAAAGGGCCCAAGCCCTTGACGACCAGATTGCCAAACTTTCTCAGGCGACTGCCTTGTATAACAAACGGCTGGAGTTGCAGCAAGCCAAATATCTTCGACTTAAAGCTTCCATCCCTTTCTAATTTGCTCAGCACCTCATTGACCATGTACTGTAATATTTGTAATACAATGCAACCATTTTGGTTAATCAATATATAATTTTCCATTTTGGCTCTTTATGGTTAACTTGGTCATTAACTGTTATTTATTTTGATCTCTTGGAGCATAGGTTTATATTTTTTCAAATATTTGCCGTTTACTCTCAAGAGTCTTTTATCTTCGCCTAACTCTTCAACCTCATAAGCTCCACCTGAAAAAATTTGGATAATTCTGAACGGTCCTTCCCACTTGGGTGACCATTTTCCCATGCTTCGATCTCTTCGATCCATGGGGAGAATCACCTTCCAAACTAATTCTCCAGGCGAGAATGCCTTAGGTTTTACTTTTTTATTGTAAGAGTCTTCCACTCTTTTCTTCTGAATTCTCAGTAGGTCGAGAGCGCGTAGTCTTTCCTCGTCTAAATCTAGTAGTTCGTCTAACATCATGTCCCAATAAACCTCAGAGGGAATATCTTGATGTCTCTGAACCCTTGCTGATTGAAGACAAATTTCTGCTGGCAGTACTGCGTCATGACCGAAAGTTAGCCGATATGGTGTTGTACCTGTGGCTTCTTTTGGGGACGTTCGACAGGCCCACAAGATCTGGTCTAACGTCTTATGCCAATTTTTTGGCTTCTTCCCTACATGCTTTTTTATCAGGCCGATCACTATTTTATTCGCTGCTTCAACTTGACCATTTGCCTGTGCATAATAAGGTGTTGATGTTAGGAGTCTAAAGCTTGTTTCTTAAGCGAATTCCTGCATCTTTCGACCAGTAAACACTGATCCTTGATCAGTTGTTACAGTCTCAGGGATTCCAAATCTGTAGATAATGTTCTTTTGAATAAATTCAATGACATTTTCTTGGTCTGCATTGACTAAAGGGATAGCTTCGATCCATTTAGTGAAATAATCAATGCCTACCAGTATATACTTCTGGCTCTTTGATGATGTTGGTCGAATCTCTCCAATAAGATCCAACGCCCATCCTCTAAAAGGCCAAGGTTTCACTATTGAGTGAAGTTCGCTTGCTGGTACATGTTGGATGCCCGTATGGGCTTGACATTCCTGGCAACCCTTCGCGAACTCAACACAATCTTTCAAGATAGTGGGCCAGTATAGTCCTTATCGAAACAACAACCATTTCATCTTATGGCCTACTTGGTGAGCCCCACATGCTCCAGTGTGCGTAGTCAAAAGGGCTATGTATGCTTCAGTTTCGCTTAAGCACTTTAGCAATACCCCTTCAGGCGTCTTTTTAAATAACTCATTACCCATGAGTACGTAACTCAACACCCTATATTTTATTTTTTGTTCTGTCAAAGCTGCTGGATTTTGTAGATAATCTACAATGGGTTTCCTCCAATCTTGCTCTGACAAATTGTCTATGAACGATATTTCAAAGTTCCTTTGATCAGCATACCCTAGTCTTTTCGATTTCAAATCTGTTGGAGACAGGCTGGTTGCTTTTATTTTTTCTCGAACTTTGATTGCTCTTTGTAATCTCGTTTTTGAAATTTTGTACCCAGATGCAATCTGTGCCAAATCATTGGCTACTTGATTTTCCAATCTAGGTATGTGTCGAATGTTAACCACTTCGAATTTTTTCAATAAACGATTTGCTATCACAAAGTACATAATAATATTTTCTCTTATGCATTTATACTCTTTTGTGACTTGCTTAATGACTAACTCTGAGTCTCCCATTATTTCGACTCGAGTTGCCCCCAATTCCAACAATATCTCAAGGCCAGTAATTAGAGCTTCGTACTCAGCCTCATTGTTCGAACAAGTACCTGCTATCTTGTACTTGAATGTTGTTGGAATTTTTCTGGAGAAATAATCAAGACCCCTACTCATGTTCCATCTTTATGGCTGGAACCATCGAAGTAGAATTTCCAAGGCTCTATCTCCACGTAATTTATATTTTCAACCTGAATTGAGTGGTCGACTATAAAGTCTGCTACCACTTTCCCTTTTACTGCCCTAAGAGGCATAAAGGTCAATGAATACTCAGTTAATGCTAGCGCCCACTTGCCAATTCGGCTGTGCAAGATGGGTTTCGACAACATGTATTTGAAAATATCAAAATGAGACGAAACATACACATCAACTGGTTTTATATATTGTTTGAGCTTTGTACAAGAGAAATAAAGACATAGACATAATTTTTCAACTTCGCTATATATAGTTTCTGCATCGTTCAAAACTCTGCTAAGATAGTAAATGGGTCTTTCGACTCCATTTTCATCTTCTTGGGCTAACATGCTTCCCAAAGTTCTGTCGGATGCAGCTATGTACAATCTCATACTCCTGTTGCTGCAAGGAGGCACCAAAATAGGTGGCTTGGTGAGATACCCTTTGATCTTGTTGAAGGCTTCTTGTTGCTCTTGCCCCCACTCGAATCTTTCCTTATTCAATCGAAGTAAGGGTGAGAAGGCTTGAGCTTTTCCACTTAGGTTAGATATGAATCTCCTTAAGAAATTTATCTTGCCCAACAGAGATTGCAGTTCCTTCTTGTTCGTTGGTGCTTTCGCTTCCAAGATTGCCTTCGTCTTGTTCTGGTTGATTTCGATTCCTTTCTTGTGGACGACGAAGCCCAAGAAATCTCCAGCTTTTACACAGAATGCACACTTCAAAGGGTTCATATTCAGACCATGTTCTCTCATTCTTTCAAATGATTGTCGAAGGTGGTCTATATGGTTCTTCCTGGAAACAGATTTTACATCAATATCATCAATATACACTTGCATAAAAGTGTTAATAAAATCATGGAAGATAGAATTCATCGCTCGCTGATATGTTGCCCCAGCGTTTTTTAGGCCAAAAGGCATCACTACCCATTTGTAAGTGCCTAAAGCCTCGGGGCATCGAAAAGCTGTTTTCGACACATCTTCTTCAGCAATGAAAATTTGATTATATCCTGAGTAACCATCGAGCATGCTCAGGTACTCATGGCCAGCGGCAGAATCGACTAGCATTTCCGCCACAGGCATAGGATATTCATCTTTGGGTGTGGCAGCATTCAAATCTCTGAAATCTATGCATACCCTCAACGTACCATTTTTCTTAATTACTGGCACAATGTTTGCAATCCATTCGACATACCTCGTAGCTCGTATGAATTTGCACTTCAGCAGTCTTTCAACTTCTATTTTGATCTTCGACAGTATTTTTGGAGCGAAGCGTCTTGGACTTTGCTTGACTGGCTTCTTCCCAGGTTTGATTGGCAACTGAAGTTCTACCAATCCTCTGTCGAGACCAGGCATCTCGTCGTAATCCCATGCAAAGCGGTCCTTGAACTCCTTTAACAATTGGATCACTTCAAACCTGAGCTCTGGGTCTATTTTGGCGCTGATGTAAGTTGGCTTTTTCTCTAACCCTTCGCCCAAGTTGATTTCTTCTAAAGGATCCTGTGCTAACATTTTGATGTTGTTCGCCAGGGGGTCCTTTTCAAATCCCAAAGGCTCATCGTCATAGATGGCGTCGAGCCTTTGCTCCTGCATTCCTTCTGTCATGATTTTACTTCGGCTTGAGTGGCCATATATTTTACTTCGGATTCGAGAGCCGCTATCATCCTTGTTTCGGCTACATAAGCCGAAATTCGCTGCAGTGATTGTGACTCAGTCATTATCACTGAATTCACTTCCCCAACCAGTTGGCTGGATGTCAGTTAGCCCACTGAAATCAATGTGGGACAAGTCTTCTCTGTCCCATTGAAAACCATGCTCAGGGTGCAGGTACAAGGAACAAAAAGCATTTGGCGCTGGCGCCATGTCGAAGTCAGGTGCTGGGCATGGCCCAATGTGAGCCAAATTTTTGTCGAAGTCAGCTCTCCCCAGGTGATTTACTTCTCCCAAGTAATAGCTCTGATCCGCTTCTATATTTTCGACAATCCCATCAGGACGCCATAGTATTAACCTTTGGTGCATTGATGATGGTACTGCTCCAACACCATGTATCCATTCTCGGCCCAACAAAAGATTATAATTTGGTTTGGCCGATATGACCATAAACATAGTTGGTCGAAGGATGGATCCTACTTTGAGGTCTAGTTGGATCACACCCATAGTGGTCCCTATTTCGCCTTCATAATTCGACAGGACCATGTTATGAGGCTTGATGTTTTCATCACTCTTGCCTATTTTTCTCAGCATGAAGTGAGGGATGATGTTGATGGTTTCCCCACAGTCCACCAAGATCTTATTTACGGTGGCTTCTTCGAGTTTTGCCCTTATGAATAAAGGCTTGAGGTGATTTTTCATCGCCTCAGTAGGTGGTTCGAAGAAACCATTTTGCTCTTCGGTACGGCCATTATCCATAACGAAGTAGCATACTGGCCTATGCTTGGCCATTTCTTGTTCGACTTCCCAGTCGTTCGATTCGACCTCCATCTGGCGGTTGAACTCTCTTGGAAAAACTGAGACTATGTTCACCATGATATCTAGAGTGTCATCAGACTTAGAGCCATCTTCGTCATCAACTTCGCCCTGGTTAGGCCATACCAGTCTATTGGTCACTGGTTGCCTCTCCAGAGGCTTTCTCTGCTTTCGCTGAGGGACATTTGAACTTGATTCTGGCTTTGGTTCGTTGATAGCTTCCCTCTCAGCCTTTCGCCGCCTCTGGTATCTTCTCCATTGGGATCGAGACATGGGATTCTTTGCCTTGTAGTTACTTGATACCTGGGTCACTTTGGAGGCAACAACCTGAGGTTCTTTCTTGTGTGTCAAAGATGAACCTCTTGGCACTTCGAAGGAGTGCCACCTTTCTTTGCTCGGTCTCTTTTGACCCGATGTTTTATGCCACGTATCAACTGGCACATTGGTTGGAGGCCTGAAAGTCAGTGGCCTCTTTTCTTGATTTGAACCCTTTTGGTAGGTTCTTCTGGGGTCATGTCGAACATCAACACCTTCCCTTCTTCTGTTTGCTGCTCTTACACCTTGGATGTGTTCAGCAGCTTTCTTGTCAAAAATCGAGCTGCATCGAGGACACAACATCACTTCTGACTTCTTCTTCTGGAATCTTTGCAGGAAATCTGCCAGATTTTCGTTTTCCTGAGGGAAAGTTGTTTTGTTTGCTTACTCTTGCCTAATGGCCTCCTCTGAAGCTTTCGATTCAGAGATTTCGACCATGTTGACATTCATGGTGTCTTTGGTAGCAAGAGTCATCTGCTTCATCTGGGCCTCCAGGTCTTTTGTCTGGCCTTGGACTGCAGCCAAATAGGAACTGGGTTTAGCTCCAAATTTTGAGGCTCCACCTGTCTCCAGTTTTGGGCCTTCAGGAGCTTTTTGGACTGCTTCGATTGTTTTTTCTAGAAAGATTCCCAGAAAAACTGCCAAAGATTGGCATGTTGATATGATCCTTGGTGACTTCGACCATAGTTATTCCTGGCCTTTTCACCTGACTTCTGGAAGCCTCGATCACATTCACCTCTGAAGGTTCAGCATAATGGGCTTCAACCTGCAAAGTGTTAGAGTCCACAGTCATGGGGGTCTTATCGGCGAATTTCAACCTTCCTTCTTCGATAGCATTTTGTACGAGATCCCTGAAAAGAAAACATTGAGATGTTTTATGGCCCAGAAAATTATGATATTTACAAAAGCCTCTTTTCCTTCTTTGATCAAGAGGAGGCACTTTTACCCCTGGGGGTATTATCATTTGGCCATCTTTTACAAGTAAGTCAAAAATTTCATCACATTTTGTAATATCAAAACTGTAAGTCTTTTTAGGGAACCTATCATTGGCCCTTTCAGGACCAGTGGGGTTTTTTCCACTTGAGGGGACTAGTAGTTTGCAAGAGTATGGTGGCCCTTGTTTTAACTCCGCTAAATCGACCTCACTTTCTTCGACGGTTATAGGTTCTTCGAATGTTTCTGGATCTTCATCGTCCATTTCGACATATGCTATCCTTTCTCTGTTATGAGTTTTTGTCGCCCTGGCTTTTTCAGCTTTAAGGCGTTCTACCTGTCGAACCCTATCGGCCAATTAGGCCATGTCTCTCAGGTATTGAGTGTCTAATTTCTTCCTAATGGAATAATCTAGACCTCCTGTGGCTATTTCGACTAACTCATGTTCTGGCACTTGCGTAAAGCATCTTGCTTTGAGCAACCTAAACCTATTTAGATATTCGTATATAGGTTCAGTGAATCGCCTCTTTACACTGGCCAATTCTTTCAGGCTTATCTTGGTTTGTCCCATGTAGAATTGTTCATGGAACAATCTCTCCAACTGGGTCCAATGGTGGATCGAATTGGGGGGAAGAGTTGTGAACCAAGTGAACGCGTTCTTTTTTAAGGAACTTGGGAAATACTTAATCCTCAGGTTTTCATTGTTTGAAATCTCTCCTGCTTCGATCAAGTATCTCGCCACATGTTCGACAGTGGATTCTGTCGTGTCCCCTGAAAATTTAGTGAACTTAGGGACTTTGCATCTAGGAGGTAAGTCAACTTGTAACACATATTCTGACAGTGGGGATGTAAAGTTGGGCCTACGGAAGCCCGTATTCATCCCATTTTGCATCATGATTCTTTCGATCATGGCTGTCAAGTTATTTTCCAAACCAATATTCTGGTATTGGATCTGCTGAACTACTTCGTCAGCATTTTGGTTTCTATTGACTATCCTTACTTCCGGGGCTATGACTCTAGGTTCTTCGACCCCGGGTTGTTCCATTCGCATCCTAAGGTTTTCTTCGATAGGTTGCTGGACTTGGTTAATAGTGGTTTCTTCCTCTAGAAGTATACCTTGGTTTCCCCTCATCTGTGCCCTTTGGGGCTGTCGAATAGGTTGGGGTACCCCAAAAAAGTCAGCCAGACGCGCCATTTGCGCTGTCATTTGCTAATTCGACTGGGTGGTATTTTGTATTAGAGGGTTTAGCACTGTGCTTAAAGTTTGTGCCAACATTTGAACCATATCGTGGTTGTTTTCGTCCATTTGCTGCCTCAAGACTGCTGTTGAGGCATTCGTAAGGCCATGCATTACTTGGGACGTTCCTCCTAAGAGTTGGATCCTACCCCTGTTCGCTATACCAACTCCAGAACCTTGGAGTGGCGAAGAGGCGCTCACTAAAGGGTCTGAAAAAGTGGACGCAGCATTCGTCAGGCTAGCCAATTCAGAAGTTGGCATGCCATAGAGTGGTTCTCGATTTAGACCGACTGTCGAAAAACCTGGGGGAACATAAGGCCTAGTTCCTTGGTTTCCCCTTGGTGGGGGAGTTCCCAAAGGCATTCTGGGGCCAGTAAATGGAGGTAATGGCCCCGTTTGTGTGACAGTTATTGCTGGTGTTGAACCAACGGTTACCATTTCACTTACGGTTGGGATGACCGTTGTTCCCACGTTTGTTTGTGGGATTTCGCCATTGTTTGGAGGATTCGCCATCGCTTCACTTCTTCTCCTAGTATTGGTATCGTTGGTGTATATTCTACCACCTCTCAATAACATGCAATACTCTCGAAAAAGGAGGATATTTTGTATAAAACGGTTAAACTTAAAAATCAACACAAGGTCCCACCAGGTGTGCCAATTTGTTTACCGTGGAAATTGGTAAACAACCACTGATCTTCCAAAAGGTTACTTATTTGGTGACTCGCAGGATCGATCAGATTGATCCTAAGACATGGTTGATTTTCTGGAGTCTGACTAATCCTAATGGTGATTAATGCCGGTAAAGTAAAGACACTTTAAGTAAATTGCATGAAGAAAAGCTTGATAGAATAAATAAAAGCGTTAAATAAAAGGCTTCGACGGAGATGAGTAAATGAAAAGCAATAAAGTGCTTGAATATAAAAGGCTTTGATTAATTTAAATGGTGTTTCACACATACATTCTCAACGATTCTTTCGCTCACGCTGGGTACTTGAATCTAGATGAGTGACTTGTATAAAATGATGAACACCCCTGAAAACTACGTGAACAACTAGTATTTATACTAAAACAAATCCTAAGTAACCGTTGGGCAGTTACGTTGCTTCGATATGACGCCACATGGCACGCTCACAGCATTCAACGCTCCTGATCTCGGCACGTTGCACTTGGTAACTGCTGGGAACCGTTTTCCCTCCAAGCATTCAAATCTCAAACCGTTCGACCTTGGGCATCAGGTACCTTTGTCGAGAGGTTCCTTCGACGTCGAAGACGACAAAATTCCCACTTAAAGGAAATTCTCTAAGTACCTTGTCATTCTCTGATGAGCCTTCGACCGGATCAGCTGGTCGAAGCCTTCTTATGTAGGAAATTCTTCTGACTCATAATTAATGGTCTATATTGATAACAAACAAGGGTGTCAAATTTAGGAGCCAACACCGGGATGCCCTTATTTTTTCCTAGGCGTGTCAACCTAGCCGGTCATTTTATGCGTAGTATATTTTAATTATGTCCGCGTTTACGGGATGTGGGAAATCTTTGTTATTCATAGTAGTCAACATCATGGCACCACCAGAGAAGACTTTCTTTACAAAAAATGGTCCATCATAAGTGGGAGTCCATTTGCCTCTGTGGTCGCCTTGTGAAAGAATGATGCATTTTATTACCAATTCGCCAGCTTGATACACTCGAGGCTTCATCTTTTTGTTGAACTCTTTGATCATACGCCTTTGATACATCTGACCATGGAAAACAACAATCATCTATTTCTCGTCGATTAAGTTCAGTTGATCCAACCTAGTCTGAATCCATTCATCCTCGCGTAGACCTGCTTCTTTCATTATCCTTAAAGAAGGATTTTGAACTTTTATGGGCAAGACGGCTTCCATGCCATAGACCAAAGAGAAAGGAGTTGCCCTAGTTGACGTGCAAGCTGAAGTACGATAGCCATGGAGAGAAAATGGTAACATCTCATGCCGATCTTTGTAGGTTACCACCATCTTTTGCACAATCTTCTTGATATTTTTATTGGCAGCTTCCACTGCGCCATTCATCTTGGGTCTATATGGAGAAGAATTGTGATGCTTGATTTTGAGCTGAGTACAAAGTTTCACAATCATAGCATTATTGAGATTAGTTCCATTATCGACAATAATCCTTTCGGGGATGCCATAACGAAGATGAGATTATGCTTAATAAACCTGGCTACAACGTTCTTGGTAACTGAGGCATATGAAGCAACTTCGACCCACTTGGTAAAATAATCAATGGCAACAAGAATGAAACGGTGTCCATTTGAGGCAGTAGGTTTGATTTCTACGATCATGTCAATGCCTCACATCACAAACGGCCATAGAGCAGTCATGACATTTAAGGTAATAGGTGGTACATGGACCTTGTCAGCATAGATTTGACACTTATGGAAAGTTCTTGAATGATGATGACAATCATTTTTCATTGTGGACCAATAGTAACCAGCCCTCATGATTTTCTTGGCCGTAATATGTCCACTAGAGTGGGTCCCAAAGAGGCCATCATGCATGTCTTCCATAATATTCTCTGCCTCCTTCTTGTCCACACATAGGAGTAGAGTAGAATCATGATTGCACTTATATAGGGTTCTGTTACTTAGAAAGAATTTGGCTGAGAATCTTTGCAAAAACTTCTTATCGTTGACAGAATCCCCTTCCGGATATTCTTGTGTTTCAAGATATCTTTTCACCTCGTGATACCATGGTTTCTCTTCGTCAGTGTTAAGCTCGTAGCAGTGTGCGGGTTTGTCGAATCTTTCGATTGTTATCATAGGAGCTTCATTGTCCCATTTGACCTTGAACATGGAAGACATTGTGGCTAAAGTGTCGTCTAACTGATTTTCCTCCCTGGGGAAATGCTCAAAGGTGATCTCCTCGAAGTATGGAATTAGAGTCAACACAAGTTCTTTATATGGAATGAGGTTAGGATGCTTGGTATCCCATTATCCCTTTACTTGGCTAACTACTAGAGAGGAATCTCCAAATACATCCAAGTGTTTGATCCTCAAGTCAATGGCAGCCTTCAGACCTAAGATACATGCTTCATACTCGGCCATGTTATTCGTACAATCGAAGCATAATTTAGCATTAAAAGGAGTATGACAACCTTCAAGAGAGATTATCACAGCACCAATTCCATTATCCAGAGCATTGGAGGCCCCATCAAAAACCATAGTCCATCGGGATCCTTGTTCAGGTCCCTCATATGGTCCAGGCTTTGCACAGTCGGTCACTAACATGATATTCTCATCTGGGAATTCTAAGTTCATAGATTGATAGTCATTAACAGCTTGGTGAGCCAAATGATCTGCTAATATACTTCCTTTGATGGCCTTTTATGTTGTATACTGGATATCATATTCAGTAAGAATCATTTGCCATCTAGCTATCCGTCCGGAGAGAGCAGACTTTTTGAAGATGTATTTGATAAGGTCCATTTTAGAGATCAATAGAGTGGTGTGAGTCAGCATATACTGTCTTAACCAGCGAGCAGCCCATGCCAGAGCACAACAAGTTTTCTCGAGTAGTAAATATTTGGTTTCATAGTCAGTAAACTTTTTGCTCATGTAGTAAATTGCATGTTCTTTTCGGCCAACCTCGTCATGTTGGCCTAACACACACCCCATAGAATTCTCTAGCACAGTCAAGTAAATTATCAAAGGTCTTCCTTCAACTGGAGGCATGAGGATAGGAGGCTCTTGCAAATATTCCTTGATTTTGTTGAAGGCAACTTGGCAGTCGTCGTTCCATTTGACGACTTGATCTTTCTTCAAGAGTTTAAAGATTGGCTCACAAGTAGCAGTTAAATGAGAGATGAAGCTAGAAATGTAATTAAGACGACCCAAGAGTCCTCTAACCTCCTTTTCATAATGGGGAACTAGCATTTCTTGAATGGCCTTTACTTTTGCAGGATCAACTTTGATTCCTTTTCCACTGACGATGAAACCTAGAAGCTTTCCAGACCTTACTCCGAATGTGCATTTATTAGGATTCAACCTCAATTTTTACTTCTTTAGCCTCTCAAATAGCTTGTGTAGGTGATCGAGATGCTCTTCTTTGGTTTGCGATCTGCAAATCATATCATCCATATAGACTTCTATTTCATGATGAAACATATCATGAAATAAAGCTACCATAGCCCTTTGATATGTTGCCCATGCATTCTTTAATCCAAATGGCATAACTTTATAACAAAAGGTTCCCCATTGTGTAACAAAAGTGGTTTTTCCATGTCTTCGGGAGCCATCTTGATTTGGTTGTAGCCAAAAAATCCATCCATGAAGGAGAAGACTTTGTGTTGAGCGGTGTTGTCAACTAATACGTCAATATGTGGTAGAGGGAAATCATCTTTGGGGCTTTCCCTATTCAGATCTCTATAATCCACACACATGCGAACCTTTCCATCTTTCTTTGGCACAAGGACCACGTTTTCCACCCATCGAGAATAAGATGTGACGGCCAGAAAACCTGCATCAAACTACTTCATTACCTCGACTTTTATCTTTTTGGACATGTCAGGCCGCATGCGACGAACCTTTTGCTTAACAGGGGGGAAATCTTCCTTCATTGCCAGACGATGCACCACAATGTCGGTATCCAACCCGGGCATATCTTCATACGACCAAGCAAACACTTCAACGTAATCATGTAACATCTGAACCAATCTTCTCTTAATACCATTTTTTAGGTTGGCCCCGATCTTGACCTCTCTTTTATCTGTCTTTGTGCCTAAGTTGATCACTTTGACCGATTCTTTGTAAGGTTGAATAGCTTTCTCTTCTTGCATTAGAAGTCTGGCTAATTCTCCTAGTATTTCACAATCTTCATCGCCTTCCTCTTCGACTTAGTTAATTGGATGTTCAAAATCAGAACTGGAAATAGTAAAGTCATGGGCAATGATATCCGGAGTGGATGACGATCTGCAAGTGTGTGTGTATGCATGTAAGGTACATGGCTATTTTGAGAAAAATGCAATAAAAGGAAAGAAAGACAATGAACGCGAAAATTTGAATGCCAAAAGGTCCAATGGTTTATATTAAATGATCATATGATAGATGAACATGAACAAAACCCTTTAACAAAAAAGACCAAAGTTCCTCGGGCAAGGCACATGGCTTAAAAGTCAGACAACAATTCTTGAATTGGCAGAAAATGGTAAACAGTAACTACTCCTCTATGAAGGAGATGGGTGTGAAGTATTTTTCCTGCCAGTTGGTGAGCTTTCCTTTGGCAGTAGGGTAGATCCATTCTTCAAAAGGGCATTCATTTTCAGAATCTTCTACAGCATTCACTTCATGATTTCTTATGCAAAGAGGTATCTCTCCCACACGAGCGCGTCTAACCTCTTTTTAAGATTGAATGGTGAAACCCAATTCGAACTTGTCTATTTTAAATGGGATGTCGGGAAGCTGGCCCCAGATAGTACAATCTCCCTCTTTGACCATGGCATGGGCATCCTTGAGCGAAATCATTCATGGTACAACTTTATTAGCTTTTGACACAATGAAGGAGGCTTTGGTGGCGGCGACCATAGGAGGAACAATTTCAAAGGCCTGACATGGAGTTTCTATGAATTCACCACCCATTTCCACATATTTGAAGGAATTAAGATGGCTCACCATAAATTCTTCTTCACCGCTGACAGTAACGATCTTCCCTTGGACTGGATACTTTAGTTTTTGATGAAGGGTAGATGTCACTGCCCCTGCCCCATGGATCCAAGAGCGTCCAAGAAGACAAGAATAGGCGGGACGTATGTCCATTATGTATAAGGTAGATTTGAAAGTCTGTGAGCCAACTTTAATTGGGAGATCAACCTATCCATGAACCAATCTCTTAGTCCCATCGAAAGCCCTCACGACAATATCGCTTGGCTTTAAAACTAGTCCTTCACAATCCAGGCGATTTAAAGCACCCTTGGGTAGCACATTTAACGATGAGCCAATATCAACTAATACATGAGCTAGGATAGTCCCCTTACATTCAACAGAGATATGTAAGGCTTTGTTGTGATTTCTTCCCATAGGGGTCAGATCAGCGTCAGAGAATCCTAATTTGTTATCAGCCGTTAAACTTGCCACAAAATTCTCAAACTGGTCAGCGATGGTTTCCTGAGGTACGTGGGCGTTCTTTAAGCATTAGCTTCTTTGGTAGGTGCCTCTATCCTAGCAAGCTCACCTTCTATTTATTTGTCTTTGGTGTTGGTACTGGACTTATTATTGGTTATGCGGGCGGGAATTGTTGTAGCAACGGGTGGTGAAATATCAGGGGAAAAGATCCTTCATGTTCTCGTTACTTTACTAGAACCGGCGATGTTGGTGACATCAGCTTTATTTTCGTCGATCCAAGAATCTTGTTTTATACAGTGGTAATAAACCTCAGCACCATAGTTCCATGGAACTTCTCTGTCATAGGAATAGGGGATGGGCCCAGCGGCAGTGATTATTAAAGGAGTGATGGTTGATTCACTTGAAATCCTAATAGGACCCTTTAAGGGGATCCTAAAAGGCTTATTGGAAATTGTTATCACAGACAGGTCTTCAATTCTGTAGGTCAAACTCTTGATGGTAGGAATCTTTTCAATCAAAATATCATGACTATTTACCAAGAGTTGCACATTTTCCTTCAATCGCTTGCACCCACTCACTTGTTGATCACAATAGACACAATCTTTAGCACAACCAGGGAAAACCCCGGCTTTTAACAAGTTAACCTTCACGATAGTTAACGGAGTTGTTAAATATTAAATGGAGGAAATGAAATTGGTATCATCAATTGCATTAACACTTTTTCAATGTGTTATATCCCAAAATTTTCCCTCTCATTTTATTCATAACATATTCCTAGAGGTCCTCAATTGCTCAAGTTGACTAAGGATTGACCAGACAAATCCTCCTCCTAAGACAATGAGCCCCAAACTAGGGTTTCACTCCTCATCAAAATGTTTGAGTTCCAAGGGTCCTAAATGGTTTCCATTTACCTAATATGTTCTCAAGATCATCCATGCCAATTTTCATGCCTTTCACAAGAAGTTTGCTCAGTCAACAACTCAAATGCCTGAAAATCAACTTTACTAGGTCAAAAGTTAACTGTGACCCACATACATTCAAACTTCAAGATTTTTGGTCAACATCAAAATTTTTAAGTGATATCCATCATTTGATCAAGGGATGATCACGATTCCTCTAGGAATACTCTTAATTCACAAAACTCAAAAGTTGCTAAATTAGGGTTTCTATAGGAAAAGTCAACCAAACTTTGACCAGGCATAACTTTCTCATACTTTATCAGAAATTTCTCATCCAAGGCTCATTTTGAATAGAATCCAATTCCCTACAATTCATATTCATCCCTCAAGTTCAACAAATGCACTCATGAAAAGATATAAATTCAGACATTATAGGTAATTTTCAAAAGTCAACAAAAAGACCTTTTGGGTCAAAGCTTTTTACATGAACATGGAAGACCCAATGGAGATGAAACTAAAAGGATTGTTTAAAGGACATCCTAAGATTTCTAAAAAGTCCAAGAACACTCTCTTAAGGTCAAAATTGAGAGAGATATTCATTGTCAAAGTTGGCCATTTTTGGAAATTTGCACAAAGTCAACAATGCCCAAAATTGCATTTTTTCCACATGGGCCCATCTTTTCAAGATTGAATCTCAGTCCTAGCATGGTCCACGACCTATGGGACCCCCATGCCTTATTCACTTATTTATTTATTTAATTTAATTTTGATTTTATTTATTTAAAATTCAAATAAAATCAAATAAAATCAAATAAAGTCAAAATAAATAAAATCAATGGAATGAGATTTGTTTTGCATTGAATTATAGATCATGCAAGCTGTCTAGCTAAGACAAAATCGTGCAAGCTCCAAAACAAGAGAAAATATTCAAATTTGGAAAGATTGGAATCAAAATTCAAGACCATTATATCTTTGATTCTTTCCAATTCTATTGCCCTAATCTGATTCACTACATATAAAAATGAATTGCGACCCTAGAACACAAGAATTATGCGCAGCCTGCCTCCCTAAGAGCAAGAATAAAGTATCAATTTTTGTCAAAAGAGTGCAGATCGTATTCTTCTCCCCCAAGCCGTTTCAAGCCATTCCAAGGATCAAATCACATCCCTGGACAGTCATCGAAGCTTTTGCAAGTATTCCCACGGCCTGAAATCTGCAGAATCACGCCCACCCTTCATCACGGTTTGCACATATTCTCAGTTTTGATTTCTTTGATTCTGGCATCATAAACATATTTTGATTATATATCTATGCTTGTTATCATGTTTACAACGTGCAGGAATACTTTGATTACAGTTTGAGTGCAAGTACAGGCATCTGCCATGGCTAGGGTTCCGGAGCTCCAATTTGGGGAACCCTAGTTAGAGGCAAAATTAGGCCAAATTAAGGGTTTATTCATGCTCAGGGGATTATTTCCAATCGATCCATGCCCTTGGTTGGGATTTATTTTGCTTGTGCTGCGTTTTTTATTCTTATAGGTTTTTAGCAACGCACAAGAACTGTCACTATAGCCTATAGTGACGAATCTGTCTGTAGGTAAAAGCCCATTTTCTAAAACAAGAGTTCTGGGAAGAAGACAATTAGGTGGCAGATTCCTATTGGGAGATTTGAATCCACGCACATTTTTTTGGGCTCACTACTTTGTTTGGCTTATATTTTTATTTGTTTATTACATTAACAATTGAGTCTTCCAGCACAGATGGCAAAGGGCAGGGCGTGTATTGCAAACGTCCTGGGTTCGATCCCAGGCGTACGCATTTTACATTTTCTCAATATTTGCCACAGGATCTAGCACGCAGCGTCCAAAGGGGAGTATAATGCAACTCAGGATATGACCATCAGATTCATCTCCATCCAAGATCCAACGTGTAGTAGGTGCAGTGCATAGTGGGCATCCCAGATCTAATGACACTGGATTAAACGCCAGCCTTGGGCCAGCTATTCTGGGCCTGGAAAATTCCAATTCACACCACTCAGAATTAATTCCAGTATCAGGCCCATTTCTATTTTTGTTTTAATTTCTTTAACTTTTTTTTTTGATTATTTTTAATGGTTTTAAAAATCCCTTTTTTTAATTAAATCTTAAAATCATAAAAAACACAAAAATTAGAAATAGGTTTTTTTATAAAATATTTAATTTCATTAATTAATTAGGTTAATTAGGGTAACTTAAATTCCTTTTTAATAATTAAAATTAATTAGAAATTAGGTTAATTTGTAAAATTAGTTACTTCTCTCAAAAATCCAAAAATATTTTTATTCTAAATCAATCAGATTCGTTAAGCCTTAATTCTTCGTTTAAATTATTCTCGTGCACATTTATTTATTTATTTATTTAAATTAATTTATCTGCTCCAAAGTTGTAATAACTTTTAACTTAGGTTTATTATTGCTTTTATTTACTATTTCCCCAAATTTTTGATTATGTAATCCCCGTCTCCAAAGCCTTGTAATAACTATGTTTACATTTCTCGCACTTTTCCTTTCCGTCATTATAAACTGTTAGATGATTGATAATAGGATTGTATGCAAAAGATCATAATTTAAAACAGTAGAAAACCCTAAATATGCAAAGATAATTGACTGAAAAACAAACACTTGCACATGCTCACTCCTAAGGTTTTTCCCCACTTCGGTTGCTTTTAGTAAACGGTCATGAAGTATAGGGAGTTTTAGTGGTTACCCTCTAGTCCCAAAAGATCAAAGATGACCCATTCGAATGTTGCCTCAAAGATCTTTAGGACTCTAGGGTAACTACTAAGGTTTCCCAATCATTGCTTTAGTGACCGTACTCGTCCCTTTTGATTGTCCCTCAAACTCCAACGATGGAGCTATCTACTCCTTAATAGTAGGATAGTGTTGTCTAAAGTAAATCATAAAAACGAATAGTCTTTTTCGAGTATGTAGAAACCTTTAAGTACTTGATCAAACAAATTTTTTACACTTACACTTTCAAACAAACTTTTCAAACTAAAGTTTTCAAAAACACTTGATCACACCCTTGAGGACTGATACAGGGGTTACCATAAAGTGAAACGTCGCACTAAGGCAATTTCAAAACTTTTTAAAGCACACAAACACACAAAATCAATTTAAGAATGAGCAAGTACCTAAGAGCCCGTGGAAAACCACAGATAGAAAGGGTGCTAACACCTTCCCTTTCTATAATCTACCCCCGTACTCAGAAACATCTCGAAAAAGGTTTTTTCTATTCTTTTTCCCTTTTCCTTTGTTGGATGAAATAAAAGACAGTGGAGACTCTTTCTTACCGTACATTTGCAAACAAAAAAAATGCAAAACCAGTAGTAACAAAAAATAGTCAGTTCTGCCACCGTATCACACAATGGTTTGGCATCGATGCGGTTATTACATTAGGAGTATTTGGTGGATCAAATTCAATTGTCTTGTTGTCTATCAGATCCTAAATCTTGTTCTTCAGAGCCCATCACTAATCAGTTTCATGCCCGAGGCTATTGGAATGATATGCACACTTGGAATTTGGATTATATTTAGGTGATAAAGTGTTCGTATTGGATGGTGGATCACGCAGTGTCACTAGATTGGCCTTCAACAGATGTTGCAAGGCTTGGGACAATAACATGCTAATCTTCGTGAATTGTCTTCGTAGAATTTTGGGTCGTTGATTATTGAAGGATTGTCTTTGAGCAGATGGAGGATTGGATATTAACACAACATTAACTGAAGGTCGATGATCCTTCTTGGTGTGGGCCCTTTCCTCATACACAACATTTTCTTCTTTCTTTCCAATGAAAGGTTTCTTTGCAGTGTTAGAAGTGGAAGCAGACGTCATTGGGATTTTTCCGCTCTTAATACCGCTTTTTACCCTTTCACCGGTCAGTATTAGCTCGGTGAAGCCAGATGAGGAACTGCCAATTAATAGGTTGAAAAATAGGCTAGTCAATGTACCCATGAACATGTCAATTAATTCTCAGTCAGTGAGCGGTGGTTGGACCCTACCAGCGAGATCTATCCATTTTTGTGCATACTCCTTAAACCCCTCATTTGCACCCATTGCCATACCTTAAAGCTGAACTTTGGTTGGTGCCAAGTCGGCATTGTATTGATATTGATGATAGAAAGCGGTGGATAGATCTTCCCATGTATGGATATGGGAACCCTCCAATTGATAGAACCATTCTAGTTGAGTCCCAGTCAGACTCTCTTGGAAGAAGTGGATCCAAAGCTTTTGTAGGTGGTGTGCAGTTGCATCTTGTGTACGTAAGACCTTAGGTGAAGTTTTGGGCAGGAGACCCCATCATACTTGGCGAAGACTCGTATTTTGAATTTACAGGGAATGACGGCCCCAGACACTAATCCCAAATTTCCAAAATCCAAACAAGGTACGGCTTGAATTTCAATAGCTTTTAGCCTATTCTCCAACTGTTTGTATATATCCTCGGCAGGTGGGTATTGATCATCAAAGTAGTCTTCATCTTCAGAAGCTTGATTATTTTTAACTTCAGCATGGGTGCTTCTTACCTCCTCGTCTCGATCTTTGTCCTCTTCAGACGACTCTTCAACTACTTGTACTTGACAAACTGAACCTTTAAATCTCCTGCCCATGTTGATGAGGGCCTTCTTTTTGGTCTTCTTATTGGTTGTTAGCATTGCCATCATATCTTGTTGTCCCTTAGCCAGGGTCAACAAAGTTGCTTAGAATTGGGCATTATGCGCTTGTAAGTCCTTCACTGTTTGTTCGATATCCATCTTACTGAAATAAACAGTAGAGAGGTAAGGAAGCCTGCTGTGGAGAACCTGTTTATGTCATGATGCATGGAAAATGCATATGCAAATGATTTTAAGGACTTAGAAAATTTAAATTTGTTTAGACAAAAAGAATAAGCATCATTTGTATTAATAAGTTTATTCGATTACAAACATTCCTCTTGGGCTTACAATGGAAGGAATAAACATAAAACAACTTATTTAAGATAAAAAGGTTGAGCGCATCCTCTTCGGAACGCCGTAGGTGTTCAAATTTCGCTCTTCATAAAGCTTTTTTGTGAGCTCCAGAACTTTCTTCTCACTGGCATAGAATTGGGTCTCAAAGGTATCTCGTTCTTCTTTGATCTGGACCCAAGACT
Organism: Vicia faba; assembly: GCA_948472305.1. NCBI lineage: Eukaryota > Viridiplantae > Streptophyta > Magnoliopsida > Fabales > Fabaceae > Vicia > Vicia faba. Next base: position 1,322,321,637 of record OX451735.1, on the reverse strand, counting down.
TTTTTAATTCTTCGAAGTTTGTTGGCATATCCAGATAGAAGACAGTATATGGAACATCTCCTTCAACAATAGGTTCCATGATGATAGGTAAAATGGTAGGGTAAGACATCATGAGGTTTTGAGCGTGTGCTCACACCCATTTAAGATAAGGCTATAAAGGGATGGAGTTCTTATGCCCCAATGTCTTGCTATCCATTTTGTTCACCATACCCCAAGCACAAATGAACCTATGACGGTACCCTTAGACATCATTCTCATAGTCGAATGCAATTCCCTGAACTAGTGCATCATGGGGATCGTCCCTCCTAGCATACCCAAATTGTCGCAATGCCAAACAAGGAGTGTAAGTGATACCTCCCCTAATTACAAGTAGAGGGACATTAGGGAATTCTCCATAACGGTCAATAATAATAATGCTTTCAATAGATCGCGTTCACCAATAGATATCTGAATGTGTAAGCGACATCAACCTACTAAACCATCTTAAACCTTGCTCGTTTTTTACAGTAGATTAGGGTAGGTGCGAAATAAACCACCTATCTAAAAGAGGAGTTCAACATATCAGGAGTCCTTTTCTCTTCATGGTGTGGGAGTGAAAAGAATGCAAGATATCCCCAAGTAAAGTGGGCACCAGGTTGTGAGATAGATAAATTTTGACAGCGTTCACATCTATAAGTGGATTCGGATTGGGGAACAGGACCATCCCATAGATAAGAAGATCCAACACTTCTTCGAAGGCTTGTAAATCCAAAGCATCCCAAAATGATTGAGCCCTTTCAAACAAAAACTTGGCCAAAAACCCTTTGACGCCACTTCTCATTTCCCAATTATCTGTAAAATCAGATCGTTGCAAATGTAAAGCTCGAGCAATAACCTTAAGTCTTGGGTCTCTTTTAATACCGTTGAAGGGTAGTTGATCAAGGATAGGGATCCCCAAGAGTCGAGAAAGTTCTTCCATAATGGGCACAAGCTGGTAATCAAGAAAGGTAAAGCAATGGTGCAAGGGGTCGAAGAATTGGAAAAGTACTTTCATCATGTCCTTATCATAGCTTGAAGTGACCAGGTTGAGAAGTCACCCATGTCTCACGGTAAATGAAGAATTCCCAGGAACCCTTGATGCTAATTCTTTAAGTTGAGGAGGTACTCTTATGAGGTTTACTTGGATAGTATTTCTTCGAGTGGGAGTCATGTCCTACAAAACAGAACAAAATTAATCCCTAGGTCCTTGAAATGGTTAATGCAAAATGCCACGGTATGATGTCATAATGTTTATGCACAAATATATAAGCAAAGAAAAATAAGCCCTTAGGTTTAGGCTTGCATGGGGTTCATAGGTAAGTACCCTTTTAGTTGGCTCATCATGTCCTAGAAAGTAACTGGGTTCTAAGGGATGTCAATATCACTGATCCTTCTTCATCGGGAATTGTTTCACTGCAAGCCTCTTTATTGGCGACCGAAATATCCCAAGAGTCAGATCTTAATGAGTGTAGTATCTAGTATCAACCAACTTCGGACTGCACCAAAGCCGATTGTCTCACTACTTCCTAATGGCCAAGTTGTTCAATTAAAGGCTTTAAGGTCAGTTAGTGCTTCATGACACCACACAACGGCCCCTATTCTCCTTGACTACTCAAGGGCTACCGGTACCGACAAATGTGTCACACTAATGTAGCTATTGTTTCAACCATGTCGGTATACCCCGCACAGTTTCCACAATCTATTGCTACTTACCTAAAATTGGTGTTCCCCGATCCGGGTAGATGATCAATACAACCCAAACAAAGAACCATAATGTAAAGCAGATAAGTCAAACAATGAAAGCAAGTAAATGTGATCTAACTCTAAGGTAACCCCACTTTTAAGATATTTCCCCAGCAGAGTCGCAAGTTCTGTAATACGGTGGGAGAACTGACTTGGTTTTTTTGCATTTGATCGCAATTGTTGTGGATAGAAAGAGTCACCACCGACTTATCTTTTATCCAATAAGGAAAGGGTGAAAAGAACAGGAAAGATCTTTGAGATGTTTTCTTGAGTTTGGGGGGTAGGTTATGAAAAGGGAAGGTATTAGCACCATTTTCATTCGTAGTTATCTACGGGCTCTTAGTTGCTTTCTAGATCACTTGCTTTGTTGAAAATGTGTTTGTGGTGGATTTTGAAAGTATTTTTGAAAAGCGCCTTCGTTTAGGCAAACTTTGTAATGATTCTCGTCTCTATAAGAATGTATACAAAGTGTTGGACTTTTGAAAATATTTCATATTTTTGAAAAGTGTTTGGTGTGTTTGAAAAATGTTTTATTTTTTGAGAATAGATTGTGAGCAAGTAACTAAGAACGTTCTACCTTACTCAAAAGTCTTTTGTTTATTTCTCTCTTCCTTTGATATTTCTATTTTACCATTGATTGATAAGAAGCCTTATCTTTGGATGTAAAGGGACAAGCGTGGATCAATTATATAGTCATAGAAGGCAACCTATGAGACGTTTTAGCAATTTTAATTTAGGGACTAGATCGTTTACCGAAGGCAACATTGAGGGACATCGAGGGACTACGATCTTTTTATTGAGGGACTTTTGCTAAACTGCCCATATTCGAGGGACATGACTATTTTCCGAGGAAACAAGTGAGATTACCCTAGAGGTGCATATGTGTGAATAGTGTGTTTGATTTTATGCGTTTTTGTCTTGAATTTGAAAGTTATCTATTTGTTGATTTTATTTTGCCACATAGCCTAGTTACTAATAAAATGCAAAGAATAAATCCTAAGTTATTGCAACTACGAAAAACAAAAGAAAAAGAGGGAAAGTGAGTCCTTCGACCCAGATATTATGCTCCTTCGATTCACCCTATTTCAGCTTCTTTCGAATGGGCCTGCAAAACAAAAATGAATGTAGCCTTCGACCACACCCCTCTTTATGCTCACTTCGACTTGACCTGCAAAACAAAAATGAATGTATCCTTCGACCACACCCCTTTTTCTGCTTACTTCGACTAGTCCTGCAAAGTAAAATGAATATCCATCCTTCAATCACAACTCTTTCGTTTTAGATAGAAGCATGGGGAGAAGCCTAAAAGGCTTCGATTCACACAACCTTTTTCCTGTTTTCTTCGTTTGGGGATTAAGTAGAAGCATGGGGTGAGGCCATGCTAATATTGTTTCATGGCCAGATTAATTCTTAAAAAATATGTTTGATAAATAAAGAAAAACAAACCAAAAGACTTAGCAAAGAAAGTAAACGAAAAAAGGTGAAAATAAAGACAAACAAAACAAAGTAATGGTGATGCTTGAAAATAAAAGAAATGAGTATTCACATGTTATGCTTGAACGAAAGGTTAAGGTCAAGAGAACTTACCTTGCTTGAAACTGGGATATGGTTTTTGGACTTGAGTTATTCCCCTGAGCGCTCTTGAATTCGAAGGGGAAGAAGAAAATGTGATGTTTCTTTGGCTAGATTCAAAAACCAAGAAAAGTTATTTTATGTTTGTTTATTTCTGGATTTTAAAGAAACAAGTGTGGTGCTTCTTCAAGTTCTGGGTTTGGGAGGGTGTTAAGTGTTTGGAAGTTTTGAGAGTTCTTTGAAGATTCTTTCCGCATAACCAAAATCTTCTTTATCCTTCTTCCTCTTTCTCCTTCTTTTTCAGCCCCTTTGAAGTGCAAGTGAACTCTCTATTTATAGAGAAAATTTTGAATGAACAACTTTGTGAAGGAACAAAATATAGTTTCTTTGAAAGGCCAATATCCACTTGTGTCAAATTTTTATAATCCCAAGGTAAAAGCACTAAAATCAATGGTTGAGATGGGTGGCTCCTAGTTTATAGGGAGCACGCGTGCAGAAGAGGCAGGCGCAAGGCTCAAGAACTCTCTAAAAAGGTAGTGATGTCATCAAGAGTAAGTTGGCTTGAAGAACAATTTAATATGGAGTGAGGCACAAGTTGGAGGCCTATGTAGCCTGACCTATGGACAACTTGACTCTTTGAATCGAATCCTTCATTTTTTTCATAGCCTTCGACCAAACTTAACAAAGCAGCATTCGTTTCCACCAGTTGTGTATCCTTCGAATGGACCAACTGTGCGTTCTTCGAATGGCCCTCCTTCAGCTGAATATGCCACTGAGTCTTCTTGCTTTTGATCACTTAAACCCAACTTTCGACCATACCCAGAAGTAAACAAAACCAATTATTTCCCAACCATGGCAAGTTTTTCAAATGGGCCACCAAGTTGTGTATCATAATGCAGCGCTATGTGTGTTGAAGGGTCTGCAGATGGATTCGAAGGTGATACGAAAGTGATTCAAGACAATCTTGAAAGGTGGATTTGAAAGTGATATGAAGGTGACTCCAAACAATCCTGAAGGTGTATTTGAAGCTAGTATGTAGGTGTATTCGAAGAAATTTAAAAGGAATCATTGCTTTATGGGTGCTAGCATGAGAGAAACTCCTTCCTTGTGCATACAAGTTTGTAGGAGGATTAAAAGGTTTACATGAAAATGGATTTGAAACAAACCTGGAGATTGATTCGAAGCCAACATGTAGGCGTATTCGAAGGATACATGTAGGGGACAATGCCTTGTGCATGCTAACAAGAGGAAAAAACTCCTGCCTTGTGAATCAAAGAAAACACGTACGGAGCCATTGGTGCGATCGAAACCAACATGTGGGAGGTCCATGATTTGTGTCAATGGAAAACCTTCAGAAGGCCGTTTCCCACTGAATCGAAGAAAGATTTCAGAAGGTCATCTCCTTCTGAATCGAAGGAAACTAATATGAAGGTCATAATGCCCAGTCGAAACTAGCATGCAGAAGGAAAATGCTTTATGAGACAAACATTCAGGAGGCCATTTCTCTCTGAATTAAAGCTTGCATGAAGAAGGCAATTGCTTGAATGAAGCTTGTGGACCAAAGGATGCATGAAAGGGTCCATAGTTGGATTCGACGTATGTTGTTTTGAAAGGAAATCATACTCCAATTGAAGCTTTATGAGAAGGTAATCCTTGCCCGATCGAAGCTTTCCTGTAGAAGGTCATTGCTCCCTGAATTGAGGCTTGCATGCAGGAGGCCTCATGTTCAGTCGAAGCGTGTGAATCAAAGTTGCGTTGAAGAAGCAAGAATGTTCAGTCGAAGGATGAATGAGTCGAAACAAGCTTGCTTTTCTTCAATTTTGTCGAAAATCATTTTTTATCTATTTTGCCCTTTTTGTTTGCTTTGTATTTGTGCAAATTTTGAGCTTTTGAAAATTCTTGTGAGAAAATTCCTTGAGAAATGAGAGGGAAATTTAGGGGTATAACAGTGTCGCTTTATAATCCACTAATAATAACTGTGATCGGTGGATCTGGAACTGACTGTTTAACGTTGGTTCACGAAATGTCGCGGAAGCAAGAGTCGCCACCGTCTTTTATTTTCTCCAAATGGAAAGGACAAAAGCACAGAAAAATTCCTTAAAGAGATTGCTCTCGGTTCGGGAGGTAGGTTATAGAAAGGGAAGGTGTTAGCGCCCTTTCTATCCATGGTTATCCATGGGCTCTTAGATACTTGCTCATTTGTGTTTTCAAAAATGGTTTGTTTGCTTTTCAACTGTGGGTTTTTAAAAAAGTTTCTTTGAAAATTCCAGTTCGACTCTTGTATCGGTCCTCAAGAGTGTTTGAAAAAATGCTTTCGAAAGCTTTTTGAAAATGTGTTGGCGTGAAAAGTATTTTTTGAATTTGTTTTGAAATTTAGAGCAAGTATCTAGAGTCGTCTACCTACCCTAAGGAATTTGTCTGTGTAAATGTCCTTTAAAGTAGTGCCATCCCACCATTGAGAGGTAGGTAGCACCACCATTGGAGGTGTTCGGGTCAATTCGAGGTTCGGGACATGGTGATCACCAGAGCAATGGGAAGACACCTTAGAAGCTACCCTCATGCCAGGTTCCCAGATCATGAGGACTTACTAAGACATCCTCTACTCGACGATCACCTTTCGAGGCAAGGCAACAGTGAGGCGTACCCTAGGGGTGGTGTGTGATTTGCATGTCATGTTCAGTTATTTTGTCTTATTCATGTCAAGGTGATCTATGCGTTTGTTTTTATTTTATCATTCATTCTTGCATGCATTTATTAACAGTTAAAAAGATGCGGAAAGTAAAAGATTCTAAGCTATTACAAAAGGCGCGGGTCCACATCGCCAAAAGTTTCTCGAACCCGTTTTGACAGAAAATAAATAAATAAAGGTAAAGAATTAAAGAGTGCGAGCAATTATTTACAAGGCTTCGGGAGAGATACATAAATATTTAAACGAAATAAAATAAATATGCGAATAAACAATTAAGTCGAAATGAGGGCGTTGGACCCTTTTTGCAAAGTTAAAGTAATGAGGAATTAATTAAAATTAAAAGAGAGAAAGAACTTGTTTTTTTGGTATTTTTTAATGTTCTAGGATTTAATATATAAAAAAGAAAGAATTAACTAAAATTAAAATAAGATGTAAACCCTAATTCTAGTGGCTTTTAATTTATAAAAAAATATTGAAGTTTTTAACCTAAAATTAATCCTAATTTTTACATGCAATTTAATTATAAAAATAAATAAAATAAATAATATTAGATATTTGATTATCATGAAAGAAAAATAAAAAGATGAAAATTAATTAAACCTAATTCTACATTTTTTAGATTTTTATTAAAAGTATTAAAATTAAAACCTAATTTACACTAAGTTTAATTACATGCAAATTTATTTAAGAAAATACTAAAATAAAAATTATTTATTGTTTTAACTCTTTTCTGATTTTTTATGATATTTTATATTTTGTGAAAATAATTAATTAACTATACAAATAATAGTTAAAAGAAAAATAGAATTAATAAATAAATAAATAAAATAGCAAACCTAGGGGGTTCAGACCCCAAATAGGAGGTGATTCTTTAGAAATTCAGGCCCATTAAGACATTGGTCCATTTGACTTTGGCATTAGCGTGCTGGCACATTGACTCACGTCCACGCTGTTCTCTAATTCTCAGCCTTTGGATTGACCCTGATATGCATGTGGACGGTTTGATCTGGAGGGCGTATGGTACGCTTTGATGTTGAGCCTGCATGGGAATATGAATTGCAAAATAATATATGGAAAGTATGAAGACCTGGGGCTCGAACCCAGGTCATGTGGTTTGCCAACCCTTATGCTTGCCATCTGATCCAACCAACGCATGTTAATATATAATAACAAACAAATAATATAAAAGAAAAACACGCATGGATAATGTTTTTAGCGCGAAATTTAAAAGAGCCAATGATTGCTGGCCACGAGTTCCTCTTCTTCGCGTGTTTTATTTTCCTGAAATAAGAACATATTAAGCAACGGTTTTCTGAGCGTTTCCTTAGGCCGGTTTTGGAAAAATAACGATTAGCCCTATGGGCTCCATAAATTAGGCGCGAGGGTATGTTTGAGATCGTCCAGACGCGCTGAGTTGAATGGTGGTGGTCTTGAGGGCCAATTTTTCCTCATTCAAAAACCCCTAATCCAAGGTCCTGTAAACCCTAGAAAACGATAATGGTGAAATCGTCTACAGCTTGCAAAAACTCAATCAAACACATGGGTTAGCTTCAGAAGTGCATAAGGAATATGAATCAATGAATAAAATGTTATGAAAATGCATAGATTTGAAAACACGATTAGCAATTTTTCATGAGATATTTCAAGTTCTGTACACCAATTCCTTAAGCTTTGAAGAATGTTCTTGATTGGGAAATGTTCAGTGATGCTTGAGGAAGCTAATGAGATAAAAATCGTGCCTTGAATCAACCTGCAAAGATGTTTTCAGTTATGAGTTTTTTGCAAAAAATTCCAATTTGTGAATGGAGTTTTCTGAGCAGCTGCGTGTGTAGGGTGATTAGGGTTGTGATCCTGGCATATGTAGTAATGAATTAGGTTAAGAAAATTGGAACAAATCCATTGCATTCATGGTTTTTGGAAATTTGATTTTCTAGGATCTTTTTTCAAATATTTTCCATGTGCTTTTTGTACAAATCATGATCAATCAATCCAAATCTTTCCATATTTAGCTAGGCACGAAATATTGAGAATAAAACATGTACAAAAAGATTGGAAACTTAGGTTAGCATTTTTCATGTATTTAATTTGATTTAAATGAATTAATATAAATAAAAATTCAAATAAATAAATAAAAAATGAAGAAATACTTCCCTTTGGGCCAAGTGGTCGTGCACATGCCATGGATGATGAATTATGGAAGAAAAATGGGCCCATTAGCAATTTTAGGTCATTTGAATCAATGTTGACTTTTCAAAATATCCAAAAATTACCCAACTTCTACAAGGCATAACTTGCTCAATTTTTAAGCTTTTCTCATGTTCTTGGACATTTTGGAAAGGTCTTTGAGTCCTCTAACCAATGCCTTTGGTCCCATGTCATTTTGAATTACCAATCTCAAGTTATGGCCTTTGACTTAAAGTCCCTTTTTGTTGACTTTTGAAAATGACCTATAATGTTGAAATTGATAAATTTTTGTGAGAGCATTTCTTGGACTTGAAGTATGAAGAGGAGTTGTAGGAAATGTCTTTCTCTTCAAAATGAGCTTTGGATGGAATTTTTCTGATAATCCATGTGAAAGTTATGCCCTGGTCAATTTCAGTTGACTTTTCCAACTGTCCAAATAAGGAAACTTTTGCATCTTGATGATTTTTGAGCCAAGCTTTGAGAATCATGATCAAGTATTTATCAAATGATGTTTGTGGCTTCAAAATGATATGTTGATAAAAAATTTGAACTTTTGACTGCCAAATGACCATTTTGCCCCTGCAGTTGACTGTAGTGCAATTTAGGGTTGTGACTATGCAATTTTGTGCTGAAAGTCTTGAAATTTGATATGAGGATGCTTGACCATATTTGTAGGCATGTGGGACTTGATTGGGCCTTTGAAAACTTCATTTTCTTGATCAGAACACAAACCCTAATTTTGACTGCTTAGGAGACCCTTGAACTGTGCAACCCTTGGGGAGATTTGAAGCCTGACTTTGCAAATCTTTGAAAATATGGGAGGGCAAATTTTGGGGTACAACAGTTGCCCCTGTTCAATCTTCTTAGACCTGAGGATGCGGATTGGCTGACATGCCTTTCGTAATCCGAGGGTGGAAGATGATTGAACACTAGAGTGCCCAGAAATTTGCGCTCACATAGTCGCAGTGTTGATGATGGGAATGGGCTTATAGATGCCATTTAGCGATTGCTGGATAGGATGATGGGCTTATAGATGCCATCTGGATGTCGATCGCGTAAGAGATTCCTTAGCGAGAACCTGCGTACCTGCAAAACAGAAAATGATTACCTGACACGTTGCAGGAGCTGATTTTCAGATGCTTGGTATAGATGTGTCCTGACTGGTTACAGGAGCTGAGTCTGGAGCTTCACAGGATGATGAATGAACCAGGGATGGTTACTACCTTAGCATGAATGGTAAGAGAACCTTGGGTGGCTTTAACTTCAACAACGCTCGTTGAGAAAATCTTGGTGGGAATTACCATCTTCGCAGTATCGGGAAGAGAACCAATAGACAATTATAATCTGAAACGTCTGAGAAAAACCTAAAATGGAATTATCATCTCACGCACCGTCGGGGAGAGAACCAATAGGACATTATAATCTCAAAGAAAAAACCTAAAATGGAAATCTCATGCACCGTCGGAGAGAGAACCAATAGGAAAATATAATCTCAAAGAAAAACCTAAAATGGAAATCTCATGCACCGTCGGAGAGAGAACCAATAGGACATTATAATCTCAAAGAAAAAACCTAAAATGGAAATCTCATGCACCGTCGGAGAGAGAACCAATAGGAAAATATAATCTCAAAGAAAAACCTAAAATGGAAATCTCATGCACCGTCGGAGAGAGAACCAATAGGACATTATAATCTCAAAGAAAAACCTAAAATGGAAATCTCATGCACCGTCGGAGAGAGAACCAATAGGACATTATAATCTGATAACTTCTACTGAGTCTTCATCAGAAAAATCTGTTGGGAGTCGATTTGGCTGGACTAGAGAAGGCCTTGGACTGGATAAGAAATCTTTGGAGTCGATTAACTGAACCGGTCTAGGTCTTGAAATATGATTGAGAATTTAGCTGAATCTTTCCTGAAAGGTAAAGGTCAGTCATATGCAATGCATGATATGGATCAAGCAATGATGTTCTCAGCATAAATAAGATTTGTATGATACAATGCGTCTATGCATGCTATAATGACGTATGTGATGTTTTATGCATGTATGTCTTCGTCTAGGAAAGTAAATCCTTGACGGGTGCCGGGAAGTCACTCCTGGGCTGATGTTGGAAAATAAGCTTTTACTTCCGCTGGAGATGATAGCTGCAAGAATACCGATAGGAGAAGATGACTCCGTTGAGGAATAAACTTGGCGAATGGAAGATTCTGCGGGGAGAAAAGTACTCTAGCGACCATGCTGGGGAGCGATACTCTGTGGGGATAGAGATGCTTTGTTGGGTTGTTGATAATAGTTTGCTGGGGATATCTTTGCTGTATCGGAAGTGTTGATAGACTTCGCTGGGGATAAGAAAGAACTGTGTTGACGACGACCCTTCCATGGCCTTTGGCTGAGGATAACCCAGTTATATCCTGTTAAGGAAATAACTCTTTGAGTAAAGCCGGATGACGCGTTCGTGCTCTGCGAGGGATAAGCTTCCAGAATCTACTGGGGATAAGCTTACTGCTTGGGGAGATGGACTCCAATTTTCCTGGGGAATTAGATTGGACTCTCTTGGGGAGATTTTGGACTGTAATTTTGTAAGTTGAAAGAGGGAACCTATGTAGGGTTGCCTGCTGATGAGCTCATGTAAAACCGCATCTGAAATGGAGAAGGAACCTGTATAGGGTTACTTTGATGATGAGTTCGTGTAAAACTTTGTTTTTGGAAAGGGAGAACCTGTGTAGGGTCTCTGGGTGACGAGTCCATGTAAAACTGCATCTTGAAGAGGGAGAACCGGTGTAGGGTTGCTTGATGTCGAGTTCGTGTAAAACTATGTCCGGAGAAGGAGAACCTATGTAGGGTTGCCTGGTGAGGTAAGTTTGTGTAAAACTTCTTGATGAACCGGGGTGAGGTTACTTGTGATAAATCCATGTGAGATTTCTGGGGGAACCGGGGTTAAGTTGCCGCAGGATAAGTTCGTGTAAAACTTCTTGATGAACCGGGGTTAGATCATCTTGAGATAGGTCCATGTAAGACTTCTGGAGGAACCGGGGTTAGGTTATGGCAGGATAAGTTTGTGTAAAACTTCTTGATGAACCGGGGTTAGGTCATCTTGAGATAGGTCCATGTAAGACTTCTGGAGGAACCGGGGTTAGGTTATGGCAGGATAAGTTTGTGTAAAACTTCTTGATGAACCGGGGTTAGGTCATCTTGAGATAGGTCCATGTAAGACTTCTGGAGGAACCGGGGTTAGGTTATGGCAGGATAAGTTTGTGTAAAACTTCTTGATGAACCGGGGTTAGGTCATCTTGAGATAGGTCCATGTAAGACTTCTGGAGGAACCGAGGTTAGGTTATGGCAGGATAAGTTTGTGTAAAACTTCTTGATGAACCGGGGTTAGGTCATCTTGAGATAGGTCCATGTAAGACTTCTGGAGGAACCGGGGTTAGGTTACGGCAGGATAAGTTCGTGTAAAACTTGAGATAAATCCGTGTAAGACTTCTGGAGGAACCGGGGTAAGGCTACCAGGAGGTAAGTTCGTGTAAAACTTGAGATAAATCCGTGTAAGACTTTAGGAGGAACCGGGGTAAGGCTACCTGGAGGTAAGTTCGTGTAAAACTTGAGATAAATCCGTGTAAGACTTCTGGAGGAACCGGGGTAAGGCTACCTGGAGGTAAGTTCGTGTAAAACTTGAGATAAATCCGTGTAAGACTTCTGGAGGAACCGGGGTAAGGTTGCCTGATTTTTAATGTTGATCTGGAATTTGTAAAGGTAAATGGTAATCATCTTTATATTGACCTTAGTGTTTTGGTTGACAGAACAACTGGATCGCCTGGACGACTCATTATTGCCCCTGTTTCTGAGGTGAAGGGAGAAGATACCTTGGAGGTCGTTTGACAAATCTTCTGGCAGACAAGTGACGAGATGCTGGGACATAGTTGTACGCTTAAATCCCTAATTTTTGCCTGGACCGCCCTTTCGGGTTTTCAGTCCACCGGGATACCCATTTTTGCCCAAGCCGCCTTTTCAGGTTTTCGACTTTCCGGGTGTACAGATTTTTCCGTTTCATCCCTTATTTTTGCCCGAACCCTTTTGGTTCGCCGGGAAGCCCTTATTTTTGCCTAGGTGTGTCAACCTAGCGGGTCTTTTGTTCATGCGTAGTATCTTTTCGACTATGTCCATGCTTTCATAATGTAGGGAGTTGCCCCTGTTGTTGGACATCTTGAGTGATTCTCCAGGTTGTGACTGGACTGCCCCAGATGATAGTCTTTGATCATGCCATGCCCCTTGATTGAAAGTGCTCCTTCCACTAGCGGGACTCTTTTGTTGAGAAGATCTTCGTTCATCAGATATTCGTTGCGCAAAGTTCTTTGCTGTTCAGACAAATAATCATATGCAAGCAATGTTATCTTAAGAATGCAAAGTTTATGTCTGTCTTGAAATTTTTGAAAATGCATTTTTTCAATAAAGGCAAGTGGATTTTGTAAAACGTGATGTGAACTCAAAATTTTTACAGCGAGCCTTAAGGAGTCAGGATACCTTTTGTAACAGTATGCTTTCGAACTAACCCATGCTTCAGCTAGGACTTTTAAGGGTTATAACGTGGCCTGGTTCACGGTTCAAGAAACAAGGGATAAAGGCTTAAATTTATTTGTACCCACCCGCTCTTCGTGATGTTCTTCAAACCTAGACTCAGCTGATCGTGCGTTAGACCTTGTTCGAGTCTTTGCTTTGATATACCAATGACGGTTCAGATAATGATGATTTATTCTGAATGGGCAGTCATTTCTTTTTGTCGAGGGTTTGTGTGACCTCTTTTTTTGATTTTATTATCCCTATTTTTGGCCTGAGCTGTTTCCCTTTTTTTGGAATTACAGTCAGCGGGATGCCCCAGTTTCGTAAGTCCCCTTTATAGGTTTTGACTTTTTGGGCTTTTCATTTATGCATTTGATAATGACGGCCTGTCTTTATCGATTATTCGGAACCATCATTGTCTTTCTTCGTTTTGTAAAGATCTCTTCGGTGCCATTCGTTATGCATTTGGATCAACTGAGAGAACTACCCTGCCCCAGGTTATGATTAAGGGTTTTTAAATTTCGAAAAGAAAAAACTCCTACTTCTTTGGCTCGGATGGGTTGACGAGGGATTATCATCCTTATAACTCCAGTGTTTAGGGATTGAAACAATGCATGTACTTCATCAGCGGGGTCTGTTCAAAAGCATACTGTAAATATCGTGGTATCGTTTTCGTCATCCTCCCTCAAGAGGCTTAGAATTTTCAATTAAGAGTTGACCATCACAAAAATATGAAAGCAGTTTTAAGCATAGTAAACATAATTAAATCAAGACAGACATGTGTAATGCATTCATGAAATAAAAGAGTTTAACATGATAATTGTTTATCTGAACAAGAAAAGAAAAATACAACTTGAATTCAAATGAACAAAAATCTCTCGACCCTAGCCATGTTTTGTCAATGGAGCAGTGATCACGTTGGGAGTCTCGGCAGGCTCGAACTCGATCTCTTTGGCATCGATCATGTTCTGAATCTTGTACTTCAGTGCCCAACAATCCTCAGTATCGTGCCCCGGGCTATCAGAATGATAAGCACACCTCGCTTCTGGGTTGTAGCTTGGAGAGGAGGTCTTGGGATTTGCAGGAGGGTTGATCACCGCAATCAGGTTCATTTTCAACATGTGCTGCAATGCTTGTGACCATGGCATGTTAATGTTGGTGAATTGTCTTTTAGGCTCGTCCGGCCTTCGCTGGTTTCCCTTTTGTGGTTGGCGGCGTGGTGCCGAACCAGAAATCATGACTGCCCCTGCATGTTGGTCACGACGACTCTTTTGGCTGTATGCAGCATTAGATTCCTTCTTTCCCGTGTAAGGCTTTTTGTGAGTGTCAGAAGGTGTGGCCTCTTGGATTTTCCCACTCTTGATACCAGCTTCAATTCTTTCGCCAGTCAGGATGAGGTCGGTAAATCCTGCAGATGAATTACCAATGAGATGATTGAAGAATGGCCCGGATAGGGTCCCTAAGAACATATCAACGAGTTCCCGGTCAGTTAATAGAGGCTGCACCCTTCCGGCAAGGTCTCTCCATCTCTGCGCGTATTCCTTGAAACCTTCACTTGACCCCAGCGACATACCCTGGAGTTGGGTACGTGTAGGAGCAAGGTCGGCATTGTACTGGTAATGCTTGTAGAAAGCAGTGGCTAGGTCTTCCCAGGTATGGATGTTGGCTCCATTCAATTGATAGAACCACTCGAGCTGAGTCCCTGAAAGACTCTCTTGGAAGAAATGGATCCATAAGTTTTTGTCAGCTGTATAGGGTTGGATCCTCCTTGTGTAAGCCCTGAGATGCAATTTAGGACATGATGCCCCATCGTATTTAGCAAAGGCAGGTGCCTTAAACTTGTGCGGGATCACTACCCCAGAAGACAGACCTAGATCCTCGAAGTCCAGGCCAGGCACTTTTTGTATCTCCATAGCACTGAGCCGGTCTTCCAACTGTTTGTACCTATCCTCAGCCGGAGGGTACTGTTCATCGTTGAAATCTGTCTCGCTGTCGGAGACCACTGGACTGGGAACCCTTTCCTCTTGATGACTGCCTTTCCCCACAGATGGAGTTGTCCTCTCAGTTTCATCCTGCAGTGTATTCCTAGATCTGCGTCTAGGGCTGAACAAAACAGTCCTCTTCTTCTTCTTTTCCTTCTTCAAAAGCAGAGCCTTCAGATCTTGTTTCCCCTGGGTCAAATTCATGATCAGCCCTTGGAACTGGGCGTTCTGAGCCTGGAGGGCCTTGATAGTGTGCTCGGTTGAGGATTCAGGATTCATGACGAGCCTGCTGAAATAAACAGCGAAGAAGGTAAGCAACCTGCAGAGAAAGGGTACCTGTTATGATATGCATGCAATGATTTCAAGGACCTCGCGGGGTAAACAGAGAAACTTGTTAGAGTTGGAAGCTGGAAACTTGATTGAAGGTACTTCATGTTGTTGAGAGTCCTTCGTCAAGGGTCAAAGGCTCACCATATCCAGTGGGTCATAGCCTCTGACAACCTTGGCTAGAGGAAAATAAATCCTCTTTGCCCTTTGCTGGGATAGTTGATTCACCATGACCTGCATCACAAGCCCTTGAGATCCTTGAAATGGGTTAGGATGTATGCAATGGTATGATGTTATGCTATGCATGGGGTAATGTAGGTAACCCTGTTATGAGTCCCAATTAAGGACTGCAAACCAAAACCTGCAAGAAACTTAAGTGAAACCTGTCATGAGTCCTAATTAAGGACTATAAACAAAACCTGCAAGTAGTTAGTACCCTGTTATGAGTCCCAATTAAGGACTACAAACAAAACCTGCAAGAAGCTCAAGTGTCAGACAACAAGCATGCAAATAGTCAAGTACGAAGGCACACAAGTCACGCAAGACAAGCCCTTAGAGTTTAGGCCAGCATGGGGTCTGGGTATTACCCTCTTTCAGTTTGTTGGTTCATACCTGTCCTATCAAAGTAACCGGGTTCTTAGAGGATCCCAATATCATTGACTACCCTCAATCGGTCATAACTCCAGCATCGCAATCTTTTCTTGCGGCCAGAACCATCACGAGAGTTTAGCCTCAATGGGCGTAGCATACTGCTACTGTTCTAATGGCCAAGTTGTGTTAATTAAGGTTCTAAGGTTGTTGGTGCTTAATGACTCCTCAGAAGACCCATATTCTCCTCGTTGCAACACAAGGGATATCGGTACAGACCAAGGTGCCACACCAACGTAGCCACTGTTTCACCCGTGTCGGTCTACGCCGGACAGGTCCCTCACAGCTTATGCTACCTAAACAGGGTATCCCCAGATCCGGGTTAGGATCCATGTAACTCCCATGCGACCCACAAATTTAAAGCAGACAAGTCAATACAATTGAAAACACAAGTGATCTTAGTCCTAAGGTACACCTCACTTTAAGTATTTCCCCAGCAGAGTCGCCAGTTCTGTGATCGGTGGATCTGGAACTGACTGTTTAACGTTGGTTCGCGAAATGTCGCGGAAGCAAGAGTCGCCACCGTCTTTTATTTTCTCCAAATGGAAAGGACAAAAGCACAGAAAAATTCCTTAAAGAGATTGCTCTCGGTTCGGGAGGTAGGTTATAGAAAGGGAAGGTGTTAGCACCCTTTCTATCCATGGTTATCCATGGGCTCTTAGATACTTGCTCATTTGTGTTTTCAAAAATGGTTTGTTTGCTTTTCAACTGTGGGTTTTAAAAAAAGTTTCTTTGAAAATTCCAGTTCGACTCTTGTATCGGTCCTCAAGAGTGTTTGAAAAAATGCTTTCGAAAGCTTTTTGAAAATGTGTTGGCGTGAAAAGTATTTTTTGAATTTGTTTTGAAATTTAGAGCAAGTATCTAGAGTCGTCTACCTACCCTAAGGAATTCGTCTGTGTAAATGTCCTTTAAAGTAGTGCCATCCTACCATTGAGAGGTAGGTAGCACCACCATTGGAGGTGTTCGGGTCAATTCGAGGTTCGGGACATGGTGATCACCAGAGCAATGGGAAGACACCTTAGAAGCTACCCTCATGCCAGGTTCCCGGATCATGAGGACTTACTAAGACATCCTCTACTCGACGATCACCTTTCGAGGAAAGGCAACAGTGAGGCGTACCCTAGGGGTGGTGTGTGATTTGCGTGTCATGTTCAGTTATTTTGTCTTATTCATGTCAAGGTGATCTATGCGTTTGTTTTTATTTTATCATTCATTCTTGCATGCATTTATTAACAGTTAAAAAGATGCGGAAAGTAAAAGATTCTAAGCTATTACAAAAGGCGCGGGTCCACATCGCCAAAAGTTTCTCGAACCCGTTTTGACAGAAAATAAATAAATAAAGGTAAAGAATTAAAGAGTGCGAGCAATTATTTACAAGGCTTCGGGAGAGATACATAAATATTTAAACGAAATAAAATAAATATGCGAATAAACAATTAAGTCGAAATGAGGGCGTTGGACCCTTTTTGCAAAGTTAAAGTAATGAGGAATTAATTAAAATTAAAAGAGAGAAAGAACTTGTTTTTTTGGTATTTTTTAATGTTCTAGGATTTAATATATAAAAAAGAAAGAATTAACTAAAATTAAAATAAGATGTAAACCCTAATTCTAGTGGCTTTTAATTTATAAAAAAATATTGAAGTTTTTAACCTAAAATTAATCCTAATTTTTACATGCAATTTAATTATAAAAATAAATAAAATAAATAATATTAGATATTTGATTATCATGAAAGAAAAATAAAAAGATGAAAATTAATTAAACCTAATTCTACATTTTTTAGATTTTTATTAAAAGTATTAAAATTAAAACCTAATTTACACTAAGTTTAATTACATGCAAATTTATTTAAGAAAATACTAAAATAAAAATTATTTATTGTTTTAACTCTTTTCTGATTTTTTATGATATTTTATATTTTGTGAAAATAATTAATTAACTAAACAAATAATAGTTAAAAGAAAAATAGAATTAATAAATAAATAAATAAAATAGCAAACCTAGGGGGTTCAGACCCCAAATAGGAGGTGATTCTTTAGAAATTCAGGCCCATTAAGACATTGGTCCATTTGACTTTGGCATTAGCGTGCTGGCACATTGACTCACGTCCACGCTGTTCTCTAATTCTCAGCCTTTGGATTGACCCTGATATGCACGTGGACGGTTTGATCTGGAGGGCGTATGGTACGCTTTGATGTTGAGCCTGCATGGGAATATGAATTGCAAAATAATATATGGAAAGTATGAAGACCTGGAGCTCGAACCCAGGTCATATGGTTTGCCAACCCTTATGCTTGCCATCTGATCCAACCAACGCATGTTAATATATAATAACAAACAAATAATATAAAAGAAAAACACGCATGGATAATGTTTTTAGCGCGAAATTTAAAAGAGCCAATGATTGCTGGCCACGAGTTCGTCTTCTTCGCGTGTTTTATTTTCCTGAAATAAGAACATATTAAGCAACGGTTTTCTGAGCATTTCCTTAGGCCGGTTTAGGAAAAATAACGATTAGCCCTATGGGCTCCATAAATTAGGCGCGAGGGTATGTTTGAGATCGTCCAGACGCGCTGAGTTGAATGGTGGTGGTCTTGAGGGCCAATTTTTCCTCATTCAAAAACCCCTAATCCAAGGTCCTGTAAACCCTAGAAAACGATAATGGTGAAATCGTCTACAGCTTGCAAAAACTCAATCAAACACATGGGTTAGCTTCAGAAGTGCATAAGGAATATGAATCAATGAATAAAATGTTATGAAAATGCATAGATTTGAAAACACGATTAGGAATTTTTCATGAGATATTTCAAGTTCTGTATACCAATTCCTTAAGCTTTGAAGAATGTTCTTGATTGGGAAATGTTCAGTGATGCTTGAGGAAGCTAATGAGATAAAAATCGTGCCTTGAATCAACCTGCAAAGATGTTTTCAGTTATGAGTTTTTTGCAAAAAATTCCAATTTGTGAATGGAGTTTTCTGAGCAGCTGCGTGTGTAGGGTGATTAGGGTTGTGATCCTGGCATATGTAGTAATGAATTAGGTTAAGAAAATTGGAACAAATCCATTGCATTCATGGTTTTTGGAAATTTGATTTTCTAGGATCTTTTTTCAAATATTTTCCATGTGCTTTTTGTACAAATCATGATCAATCAATCCAAATCTTTCCATATTTAGCTAGGCACGAAATATTGAGAATAAAACATGTACAAAAAGATTGGAAACTTAGGTTAGCATTTTTCATGTATTTAATTTGATTTAAATGAATTAATATAAATAAAAATTCAAATAAATAAATAAAAAATGAAGAAATACTTCCCTTTGGGCCAAGTGGTCGTGCACATGCCATGGATGATGAATTATGGAAGAAAAATGGGTCCATTAGCAATTTTAGGTCATTTGAATCAATGTTGACTTTTCAAAATATCCAAAAATTTCCCAACTTCTACAAGGCATAACTTGCTCAATTTTTAAGCTTTTCTCGTGTTCTTGGACATTTTGGAAAGGTCTTTGAGTCCTATAACCAATTCCTTTGGTCCCATGTCATTTTGATTTACCAATCTCAAGTTATGGCCTTTGACTTAAAGTCCCTTTTTGTTGACTTTTGAAAATGACCTATAATGTTAAAATTGATAACTTTTTGTGAGAGCATTTCTTGGACTTGAAGTATGAAGAGGAGTTGTAGGAAATGTCTTTCTCTTCAAAATGAGTTTTGGATGGAATTTTTTTGATAATCCATGTGAAAGTTATGCCCTGGTCAATTTCAGTTGACTTTTCCAGCTGTCCAAATAAGGAAACTTTTGCATCTTGATGATTTTTGAGCCAAGCTTTGAGAATCATGATCAAGTATTTATCAAATTATGTTTGTGGCTTCAAAATGATATGTTGATCAAAAATTTGAACTTTTGACTGCCAAATGACCATTTTGCCCCTGCAGTTGACTGTAGTGCAATTTAGGGTTTTGACTGTGCAATTTTGTGCTGAAAGTCTTGAAATTTGATATGAGGATGCTTGACCATATTTGTAGGCATGTGGGACTTGATTGGGCCTTTGAAAACTTCATTTTCTTGATCAGAACACAAACCCTAATTTTGACTGCTTAGGAGACCCTTGAACTGTGCAACCCTTGGGGAGATTTGAAGCCTGACTTTGCAAATCTTTGAAAATATGGGAGGGCAAATTTTGGGGTACAACAATAACAAAGGCTGATTATTAACATAACCAGTACCAACAAAAATATTTGTGTTTCCTTGGGCCTTGTTAGCATCCAAGGTGTAAACACGACCTGCAGTCTTCTCACGAGCCTCCAGAGTATGGCAATCTTTCATAAAGTGACTTGTCGAACCGCACCTGTAACATTTCAGATTATCCGTCCTACACTCCCCAAAATGCTTCTTGCTGCACTTGTTACACCAAGGAGATTATGACGACCGGTCACCATAGGATGGTTTCCTCACTGGAGGAGAATTGTGAGGTTTCAGATATTGCCCTGACTTCCCTTGATCCCTTCTTACCGATTTGTTTTGCTCTCTTTCTTCCTTAACTATCTTCAAATTGTTTTCAACAATATAGCATTGCCTCAAACACTCTGTATAAGTAGATAACTCCCTTTGTGATACACATTGAGCAACATCATCATTCAGCCCAAACTGAAACTGATCAATCTTCTATAACTCATCAAGTGCATAAATAACTTGTTTGGAGTAGGCAGCCATGTCTTTAAACTTTTCAGCATATTCTGACACCGACGTGTTGCCTTGTTTGAACAACTAAAAATCACGCTCCTTATGAGCATGCAAGTTATTTGGATAATACTTCTCCAAGAAAGTTATCTTAGAGTGCTGCCAATCTCTCGGAATCATTTGGGAAGTGAAGTATGTAGATGCAGTATCCCACCACCTACCAGCCAGACCCATCAACATCTGAGCAGCAAATATCACCTTATCTTCTTCAATACACTGGATATCCTGGAATACCATCTCCATGCTATAGATCCAATCATGAGTAGCCACAGGGTCTAAGCCTCCTAAGAGTTCTAGTGGCTTCATCCTAAAGAAGGCTCAGAAATCTGGACCTGTTGGAGCTTATGGAGTAGGAGTAAGAGTGGCTGTTTGTTGCCCTTGTATATTGTTGTACCCCAAAATTTTCCCTCTCTTTCCTCAAGACATTTCTCACAAGATCTTCATTGGCTCAAGCTTGCATAAGTATTCACTAGGTCAAACCAACTCCTAAACACTGATGCCTCAAATTAGGGTTTTGATTTTCACAAGTACAACTGGACTGATAATTCCTCAAATAACTTTCATAGATCATGATAGACGTCCAAGAATACTCATGTCAAGTTTCAAGTCTTGAATCACAATTTTACTCAGTCAATTGATTAGATGACTGAAAAATCAATTGTATTGGATAAAAAGTTAATTATGGTCAACCTACAGTCAAACTTCAAGATTTTTTACCAATATCAACATTTTAAAGTCCTATGCATCATTTTATCAAGTATTGATCACAATCCCTCAAGAAAAAACACTCAATTAACCAAAAGGGCAAAATGGTCAAAATTAAGGTTTTGACTGTAATTGATTGATCACTGGCTTTTTACCTAATACATGATCTAATGGCTTAAATAATAATATCTAGGATTCAAATAAATTTTTTTACCTAATCTCATGGCTCAAATCATCTTGCAAAATCAATGGATTGATAGTTTAATTTTGGGTCAACTGATGAAAAGTCAACTGATACACCAAAAGTCAAACTTTGACTTTTTGGTTAAATTTGAGTTTCAAAGATAATAATTTATCAAGACATTCAAAAATATGAAACTTGATCATCAAGAAATCAAGAAATTCAAAAGTCAATTTGAAAAGTCAAACTTTTTAAGACTTAGAATTTTTTCTAAGTGTTTTATAGATGATAATTTCATTACTTCGTGCCAATTTTTCACCAAGATGCAAGATAATTCAAAGGAAAATTTCAACATGAGAGTTGTATATCTTTATGAGATCTACAAATTTGTATTAGAGGGCTCATATCCAAAAAAATCTTATATTTTGAGTTATAGGTTCATGAAGTCATGCACTTTTTCTTAAACACTTGGTGAAATTTTGACCTAGTTTAGGCATATTTTTGTCCCAACTTCTTCGCCATTTTTCACATAGTTCCAATTGGATTTTGCAAAAGTGGAAAACATGAAAGGTTAGAGGATGTTTCAAGCTTTCCAAAATGTCAAAGAACTTGAAGAGAGCATTTTTGAGCTAAGAGAATCGAAGGCAAGAAGTTGGGCATCCATTCTTGAATTATAGGTCATATTCATGAAGAGCACTAGAATAAATCTCAAGCCATACTGCATAAATCTTGCTTTGCAGGCTACAAACTTCCTAATAACTCAATAATTAAATGTTTACACAACTGTTGGATCCATTATCCAAGTGTTTGAAGCTTTGTCCAAGTTAATTTTCTATTTTTGGCACAAAGTCACCACTTCCATTTTAGAAAAGTGACTTTAATCACAATGTCAACTCCTCTTGAGCCCATACATTGTTGCTTCTGACTCCAAAACATTGCAAAGCAAGAATCAACATATCTACAACCTGTTAACCACCCTACAAGCTCTTCTACTTCACATTGAAACCATGAATTTCAACTTTGCTTCAAAAACAAGTTTCAATATCAAAACATGTGATCTTTGTTTTCTGATCACTTCAAGCCCTTAAACCTTTCTCTATAAATTGAGCCATCATCTACAAGCCAAGGACACGAATTCAGGAGCTCTCAAACACCTTCATACTCCCTTAAAACCATAATTTGCATAAAACCTCCAGTTTTGTTTCATTTCTGACTTTAAATCCTAAATACCAAATTCACTCGTGCGTTTTCATTTTTTATCAATCACAAAGCTTCTATAACATATATAGAAGTGATCCAAACCCTTGCTACACAACTATAACATCATCTTCCTCATCTTCCATAACCAAAAACAGAGCTCTGCACATTAACTTCTACTGAACAATACAACCACTCTCAATCCAAAGTAAGCATTGTATTAGCTTCCTAGAGGTTCAGTGAAGCTATCAAAATCATCATAACACCTCAAGGAATGCTCCAACTCCATACTCGATTTCCAGTTTTGAGGTAAGTTTTCTTAACTTTTAACTCCTTATACAAGAATCATTTGACTTTGATTTTAAAAGATAAAATATAGACATCATTGCCCTGAAGCTAACCATGTCCTTAAATTTCATTTATATTGCCTGAGTGGTGTAAATTTTGAAGTTGAACTTTCTGGAAAAAAATTAGTCTTTATTTGGTACCAATAGAAATGCATGCTCATCTTTGATTTATAGCTTTAGTTATTTACATGGTTGGATTCGTGATGAAAAACCAAACAACTTTCGTGTTTACATTTTCCAATTTGGTTGAGAAATGAAAAAGTTGCTTATTTGAACAATGGTGTTGAAGTTTCTGGCGCGAGGAAGAAGAAGACAGCATGTTCAGAACTTAGTTTATTTTAAATTTAATGGTTGTTGTTCTAATATCGAATGTACAATCCACCCCAATGGCAGAGCGCACGCGTATAAGGCATTAGTGTATAGGGACCTGGGTTCGAGTCCCAGTGGTACCCTTTTATTTGATTCACATTTATTTGTTTCAGATTCAGTGCATATAGGTCCAAGGTGCGTATGGTAGTCCTCTCTTTATCACTACTTGATTATTACATGATCAAAACTAGCACTCCACATGTGCCAGACAATGATACATCATCAAAGGTCAGCTACACTGGATCCAAACAGGTGTTGGACCTTTGTTTTGGGCCTGGATGATTTTTGCTTCACAACACCCCTCATTTTACTTTTCAGCGCATGCCCATCCTTCTTTTTTTATTTCCTGACTAAATAAAAAAAACCTTATTGGGCCTAACAAAAATTGTTTTTCACACCCCTTTCTACTTTTAACACTTAGGCCCAGGATTTTATTCTTATTTTTATTTTCTTTCTTTCCATTTATTTATTTATTTTATTTAATAAAAAATACAAAATATATTTTTATTAAATAATTAGACTAGAAAATTTTCTAAGTTTATTTTATTTTTACTTTATTTATTTTTATAAATAAAAACTCCAAAAAATATTTTCTTAACTAATTAATTTCTTTTAGAATTAAAATTAAATTAGACTTAGGTTTATTTAATTTTCTTTTTAAAATTAACTTAGACTTTAGGTTTTGTTAAATAATTAATTAACTTCTCTTGTAAATTAATTAGATTATTTAGGTTAACCATAAAACCTTTTCCATCAAAAACCACAAAAACAATTTTCTCTTTCTTTCCTCTAATTTATATTATTTGTGCATTTTATCATTTCGCACTATTATTCATATTAAATGGTTTGTAATAGTAATTAGGAATTTATTTTCTTGCATCCCCATTTGTAATTTGTATCCCCATCCCCTAAAATGATGTAATAGCGTAGGACTTTTAATTTCGGTAATTTATCGCTTTCAATATTATTGCTAGTAATTAGGATTTGTTTGGCAAGACTTAAAATCAAGTAAAACAGACAATCCTAAATCAAGACAAAATGCATGAAAACAAAAACACTTTGCACACTTGCACCTCTAGGGTAATCCCCACGTGTTGCCTGTGATTTAAACAGTCATGTCCCTCGAACGTGGGGTACTTTAGAAAAAACTCTCGAATACAAGATCGTAGTCCCTCGATGACCCTTCAATGTTGCCTTCGGTAAATGATTTTAGACCCTTATGACAAATTGCTAAGGTATCTCACAATGTTACCTTCTATGATTGTACGATGACCCACGCCTGTCCCTTCACATCCAATGATAGAGATTTTTACCAATCAATGGTAAGATAGCAATATCTAAAGGAGGAGGAAAAGAACAAAGACTTTTTGAGTAGGTAGAACGCTTGTAGTTGCTTGCTCACAAACTAAAACCATTTCCACACTCACACTTTCAAAACATCTCTTTGAACTATTTTCAACACCAAAACTTTGTATACATTCTTATAGAGACGAGAATCATTACAAAGTTTGCAAAAACAAAGGTGTTTTCAAAATATTTTCAAACTTACACCAAACATAAACACTTTCATAAAATCATTTCAAAGTGAGCTACAAACTAAGAGCCCGTAGATAACTAAGGATAAAAAGAATTCTAATACCTTCCATTTTCATAACCTACCCTCCGAACTCAAGAAAATTCTTGAAAGGTCTTTCCTGTTCTTTTCACCCTTTCCTTTATTGGATAAAAGAAAAGTCAGTGGCGACTCTTGTTATCCGCAACAATTGCGATAAAACGTAAAACAACCAAGTCAGTTCTTTCATCGTATTACAGAACGGGCGACTCTGCTGGGGAGATATACCTAAAAGTGGGGTTACCTTTGACACTAGATCACATTTAAATGCTTTCATTTGTTTGATTTTTTTTCTTTATACTTTGGGTCCATATTTGGTTTTTGAATAGATCCTCTACCCGGATCTGGGAACATCATTAGGTAAGTAGCAAATATTATGGAGATTGTACGGTGTATACCGATATGGTTGAGATAATATCTACGTTAGTGTGACACATTTGTTGGTACTGGTATCCCTTGTGGCGAATCAAGGAGAATATGGGGCCGTTGTGTGGTGTCATGAAACACTAACTGACCATAGAACCTTTAGTTAAACAACTTTTCCATTAGGAAGTAGTGAGATAGTCGGCTTTGGTGCAGTCCAAAGGTTGTTGATACTCGATACTACGCTCATTAAGATTGAACTTTCAGGATATTTCGGTAACAGAGGCTTGCACTGAAACAATGCCCGATGAAGAAAGATCAATGATATTAAGATTCCCTAGAACCCGATTACTTTCTAGGACAGGTTGAACCAACTAAACTTCAAGAGGGTACTTACCTATGAAATCCATGCAAGCCTAAACCTAAGGACTTGTTTGTTTTACTTGTATATATATTTATTTGTACATAACATCATGACATCATACCATAGCATTTGCACTAACCGTTTTAAGGACCTAGAGATTTATCTTTATTCTGTTTTGTAGGATATGGATTCCGCTCTTAGAAATACCATCCAAATCAACCTTGTGAAAGTGCCTCCTCAACTCAAGGATTTATCATAAAGGGTTCCCTAGAATTCTCCGTTCACCATGAAGTATGGTCGACTCCTTAACTTGGTTACCTCAAACTTCGAAGAAGACATGGTACATATGCTTTTTCAATTCTTTGATCCTAAACATCAATGTTTCACATTTCCTGATTATCAATTGGTGCCTACCATGGAAGAGTTCTATCAACTGTTGGGAGTACATATTCTTGATCAAATACTCTTCACCGGTATTGAGAAAGACCCAAGACCTGAGGAGATTGCTCTAGCCTTACATTTGCAACGTTCTGACATAGCGGCTAATTGGGAAACAATGAGTGGTATTAAGGGTTTTATAGCCAAGTTTTTGTTTGAGAAGGCTCAATAGTTTTAGGATGCTCTAGATTTAAAAGCTTTTGAAGAAGTTTTGGCTCTTCTAATCTATGGGTTGGCATTGTTCCCTAATCTAGACCAACTTATAGATGTGAATGCAGTCAAAGTTTTTTTATCTCGTAATCCGGTGCCTACCTTGCTCGGAGATATTTTGCATTCTCTCCATGCTCGTACTATGAAGAGAATAGGGATTATTATGTGTTGCACTCCATTGCTGTCTAGGTGTTTTATTTCGCATCTTCCTCGATCAGTTTTGAAGAATGAACAAGGCATGAAGTGGTCTCAAAGATTGATGTTGCTCTCACATTCGGATATTCATTGGTGTTCTCAATCTTTGGAGGATGTTACCATCATCGACCACTGTGGGGAATTCCCTAATGTCCCACTCCTTGGCATTAGGGGAGGTATCACTTATAATCCTTGCTTGGCTCTATGACAGTTTAGGTATGCTCAGAGGGATGGCCCTCATGACGCGCTCGTCCAGGGTATTGTATTTGACTATCAGAACGATGTCCAAGGTTATCGTCAAATATTTGCACGAGCTTAGGGCATAATGTTGTACCCCAAACGTTTTCCCTCCCATATTTCTCAATACATTTCAAGTGAGGTCTTCAAATTGCTCAAGGAAGTGCAACGGTTGACCAGACAAGCTCTCTCCTAAGGCAGTCTACCTCAAATTAGGGTTTCATGTTGCATCAAGATATTTGAGTCCAAGGGATCACAAATTCTCACCATTGTCCTAATATGTTCTCAATATCATCCATGTCAAGTTTCAAGCCCTACAGAGGAAGTTTGCTCAGTCAATTGCTCAAAGGCCTGAAAATCGATTGTGCTAGGGCAAAAGTCAATTGTGGCCCACATACAGTCAAACTTCAATATTTTTGGTCAACATCCTCATTTTGAAGTATTATTCATCATTTTATCAAGGGTTGATCATTATTCATCAAAGATTGCTCACAATTCATCAAAACCCAAAAGTTGTTAAATTAGGGTTTTGCAGGAAAAGTCAACTCAACTTTGACCAAGCATAACTTTCTCATACTTTATTATTAATGACCCATCACAATCTCATTTTTAAGAGGATGCAATCCCCTAAAATTCATATTCATCTCCCAAGTTCAAAATATGAACTCACAAGAAGTTATGAATTTGGACATTATAGGTCATTTTGAAAAGTCAACAAAAACACCTTTTTTGTCAAAGCTTCATACATGAACATGGAATATCAAATTGAGATGAGACCAAAAGGGTTGCTTAAAGGACATCTCAAGATTTCTAAAAAGTCCAATAACACCTTCAAAGAGTCAAAATTGAGGAAGTTATGCATTTGTGAAGTTGACCTTTTTTGCAAAATTGCCAAAAGTCAAAAGTGACTCAAATTGCAAGTTTTGCTAAATGGGCCTAACTTTTTGCACTTGTTTTGAGTTGGTAGCATGGTCCACGAGCCCTAGCTCTTCCCATTTATCTTTATCTTATTTTTTCTATTTATTTTGATTTTTATTGAAATTAAATCAATTTAAATCAAAACAAATCATGAAAAAATCCAAATCATTCAAACTTCAAGATCTTGTGCATATTTCAGGTCCTATATCCAGCTAGCAAGTGAATAAATTCGTGCAAGGCATAGGTGGGCACAAAAAGATTTATTTTGGCCTATTTTGGAAAGATTTTCAAGTGAATCAAATCAAGATCATAAATCATAATTGGCAAGGATTGAGATCATATTTGTAAACCTAATTCATCCCTTGGTATATAGTGACCAATTGCAGCCAGAAACAACATGTTTTGGAGGCGCACAAAGGAAGAACGAAACTTGAAAAATTGACCAAAAAGTGCTGACTTGATTTCACACTTCTAGACGTTTTCAAGATCCCCTAGCCATCTCATTCGCTTCCTGGGATTGCAAGGAAGCTGTACCAATCAAGAACAAGCATTTTCCAGCGCTAAACCTCACTGTAAGTGATCCACGACCATGGATTTTTCTTGAAATCGAAACACATGATTTTGGCACTTATAGCATGAAATACTTACATATTCTTATTCCTTGAGGCATTTGCAAGCTACTCATACCATTTAATTGCATTATTGTTAGCTGTACTGGAATCTACCATTGCTAGGTTTTGTTGTCTCGATTTAGGATCTTTGTGCACAGGTAAAATTGGTCCACAATAAGGGCACCATAATGCTCAGCAGGCCAAGGCGATTCGATTCATGGCATTAGACTTTGTTTATCATGCGTGTGTTTGATTTTGAGATATGTAGGGTTTGTAGTGACGGACGTTTGTCCGTAGGTAAAAGTCTCTGCATTTTACCAACGGAGAGGGGAAGAAGACAACCTGCATGGCAACCCCTAATTGCTTCATTTGAAAATTCACGCGCAGGAATTTAACAAAGTTGTTTTTTTTATATTATTTATTTGTTCCTTTGTATACAACAAACGTGCGTAGCTCAGCTGGCATTGATGCAGGTGAAAAGGCCATATGGCCTGGGTTCGAATCCCAAGTCCCTCATATTCCTCAATATTATTTTGTCTTGTGTAATCACGTGCTTGTACAAGCCAAGACTCCACCATGTGCCGTCAGTTTTCCACCACTGGATCTGAAGCATGTTTAATCCAAAAGTCATCATTGAAGGATCTATCATGTGACCCAGTCAACGCGCAGTATGGAATCCAGGAAGTCAACATGGACCCTTGTTCTTAGGCCCAGAATATGCTTTTGACACACCCCAATTTGCTGATTACAGGCCCATTTCCTACTTTCTTTTCTTTTTATATTTTCCTTATTTAATTCATTTAAATTATTTTTGCTAACAAAAACTAATTCTTTATTTATAAAATCAAAAAATCAATATTTCACCAAATTAAATTTAGGTTTTTTATATAAAAAATTAATTAATTAGTTTATGTAATTTTAGGTAACTTTAATTTATTTTGTAAATAAATTAAAAAACAATTAGAAAATCAGGGTTTTAGTTTTATTTAATTCTTATTTTCTTTTTCTTAAAAATAACAAAATACAAAAATAGGTCATGTAAATTATTTTCTTTAATTTAATTTAATTAGTAATTAAGTTTGTGCATATTTAATTTAACACCTTTTTTCTTAAAATAATAAAAAACAACCAAAAAAATATTTTTCTTTTAATTAGGTTAGACGGGGTCAAAACCCTATTTCTCTCTCGTTCTCGATTCATCGCGCTTATTTATTTTTACCATATTGATGTAATTGCTCACAAGATGTAATAGATTAATTAGGACTTTCTCCGTTTATTTATCGTTTTACGGGTTGTTTTTGGCTATGTAATCAATACCCGAAGCCTTGTAATAGCGTAGCTTTACCTTCCGCACTTTAAATTCCACAAATATTAATTGTTAGATGTATGGTAATAGAGTTGCATGACAAGACTGTATGTAAACTTTAAAACGGTTAGCAAACTCTAAATGTGCAAAGATAATAACTTGAAATTGAATCACTCGCACATGCGCACTCCTAGGGTATACTCTCACTTCGGTTTCCTTCGGTAAACGATCATTAAGTATAGGGTATTTTAGTGGTCGCTCTCTTGTCTCAAAGATCAAAGTTGCCTCGGATATGTTGCCTCGAATATTAATCTTAAGACATTAGGGTTATTACTAAGACGTCCTAACATTGCTTTAGTGATCGTACGTCCCCTTCGAATTGACCCTTACAACTCCAACGATGGTGCTTCCTATTTCTCAAATAAATAGGATAGCGCTCTCTAAAGGAAACAAGAACATAAACATTCTTTTTTCGAGTAGGTAGATGCTAGTAGGTACTTGCTCAAAATCAAACTCTTTCACACTTACACTCTTTTCAAACAAAGTTTTCAAAAACACTTTGTAACACTCTTGAAGACAGAAGCAAGGGTTAAAATGAAGTAAAACAAAAACTTTTCAAAAACACACAAACACAGAAGCAATTTTTAAAATGATGAGCAAGTACCTAAGAGCCCGTAGAAAACTACGGATATAAAGGGTGCTAATACCTTCCCTTTCTATAATCTATCCCCCGTACTCAAAATCTCGAAGAAGGAATTTTTCTATGCTTTTTTCCTTTCCAGTTGGATAAAATAAAAGTCGGTGGCGACTCTTGCTTACCGTGACATTTTGCAAACACAAACGCAAAATGCAAACCAGTATTAACAGTTTCGGTTCTGCCACCGTATCATAGAATTGGCGACTCTGCTGGGGACTAATAAGTGGGGTATACCTTAGGATTAGTTCATCATATTTGCTTCTCTTGTTTGATTTGATTGCTTTATTTTTGTGGGCTTTGTATTGGAGTTACTATAGATCCTAACCCGGATCTGGGGAACACCTTTTAGGTAAGTAGAAATAAACTGTGAGGGAACTGTACGGCGTAGACCGATATGGTTAAAGCAGTAGCTACATTGATATGGCACATTAGTTGGTATCGGTATCCCTTGTGGAGAAACAAAGAGAATACGGGGCTGTTATATGGGTCGTTAAGCATCAACTGACCTTAGAACCTATAATTGACCAACTTGGCCATAGGAAGTAGTGAGATAGCCGGCCTCGGTATAGAGCTGAGAACTGGTTGATACTCGATACTACACTCATTGAGACCATACTCTCGAGATAGTTCCGGCCGCAAGAAAAGATTGTGTGAGCTGAAACCATGACCGATGGAGGATGGTCAGTGATATTGAGAACCTCTAGAACCAGGTTACTATTATTCGGACAGGTTGAAATCAACTGAACTTCAAGAGGGTAGTACCTAGACCCCATGCAAGCCTGAAACTTAAGGGCTCTTGTGTACCTTTACCATGTTTGTTACCTGCTATACATGTCGTGTGTTTTATCATGACATCATGCATCATGACATAGCATGCATACTTCATTGTACTAACCATTTCAAAGACCGAGGAGATTTATCTTTGTTCTATTTTGCAGATTATGGCTTTCGTACGCAGAAATACCATTCGAGTTTACTTCATGCAAATGCCTGCTCAACTCAGAGAGTTAGTCTCAAAGGTTCCTGAAAATTCTTCATTCGTTAGAAGACATGGTCATCTCCTTAGCTTGGTCACTTCAAAGTTGGATGAGCAGATGATGAGCGTGCTTTTCCAGTTCTTTGATCCGGTATATCATTATTTCACCTTCTCGAATTATCAGCTAGTTCCCACTTTGGAGGAGTTTTCTGACTTACTGGGCATATCCATCCTCGAGCAGACACCTTTCACAGGTTTGGAAGAGGTTCCTAGACCTGAGGATATTGCTTCAGCCTTACATCTAAAAAGGGCTGATGTAGTATCCAACTGGGAGACACAGAGCGGGGTTAAAGGTTTCTTGGCTAAGTTTCTAATGGATCAAGCTCAACAGTTCTGGGATAACTTGGATTTTCAAGCATTTGAAGACATCTTGGCTCTCCTCATCTACGGCTTGGTTCTTTTCTTGAATCCAGATTCCTTCATAGATGTGAATGCGGTCAAGATCTTCTTGTCTCGTAATCTAGTGCCTACTCTACTGGGTGATATTTTACATGCTCTCCATACTCGTACTATGCGAAGAAGGGGGACCCTCATATGTTACACGCCGCTGCTGGCGAGGTGGTTTATTTCGCACCTCCCCAAGTCTGTATTGAAGAATAAGGAAGGGTTAGGTTGGGCTTACAGGATAAAGTCCCTTGCCCATACGGACATTCTTTGGAGTTCTAAGGATATGGAAAGAGTAGCTGTCATTGATCGATATGGGGAATACCCTAATGTCCCGTTGCTTGGAATTAAAGGGGGAATAACCTACAGTCCTTGCTTGGCTCTACGACAGTTTGGTCGCGCTCGGAGAGACGGTCCTCATGAGCTACTTCTTACAGATATTGTCTTTGACTACAAGGGAGGCGTGGATGAGCATCGCCGAAGATTTATACAGGCATAGGGCATGGTGAACAGGTATGACCCTCACGAGCTAGGACCAAAGACTTATCTCCCTATGCAGCCTTATCTCCAGTGGGTTCGAGCCCGTGCTCAAAAGCTGGGAATGCCTTATGAAGTTGTACTGCCAGTGATTGTGGAGCCTACCAATGAAGAGGGTGTTCCTTATACAGTCCTTTATCCCTATATGCCTACTGATCTTGGGGCATTGAAGAGATCCTGGATCCAGTTGAAGGAAGAAAGGGATACCTACCGGGAGAAGTATCATGAGCAAGAAAGGAAGATATTGAAGCTCACGAGGCAACTTGAGAACGAGAGGACAATCAATGATTATGTCAGCACGAAGGGGAAGCGACCATGGGATTTCTGACATCTTTTATTATTTCTAGTCTAGATTTTCTTTTCAGTTATTTCTTTGTAAACGCCTTAAAAGGAATTGTTAAACATTTTACAAATTTAATCTAATAAAGTTCGTTTGTTTCTTGGTTTACAAATTTGAATCTCTCAAAGTCTTTGAAATCATTTCATACGCATTACATTATCATGCACATCATTACAGGTACCATTACAGGTTTCTTATCTTCTTCGCTGTTTATTTCAGCATAGAATGTCTTCTGAAATACCTACCGGTCAAGCCATCAAAGCTCTTCAAGCACAAAATGCTCAATTCCATGAGATGTTCTTGAACTTGGCTAAAGGACAACAGGATTTGAAGACTCTCATCCTGAAGGAGAAGAAGAAGAAGAACAAGAAGAAGGTGGTTCTGCTGAATATGGGTCACAGGTTTGGGAATAGGTTGCGACATGAAGCTGATCTTTCTCATTCATCTAGAGGAGGAGAGAATCAAGAGGAAGGAAAGGGTCCTAGTCCTGTGGTCTCTGATAATGACACTGATTTTGATGATGAACAGTACCCTCCTGCTGAGGATAGGTACAAACAACTTGAAGACCATCTGAGTGCTATGGAGATTCAGAAGGTCCCGGGTTTGGATTTTGGAGATCTGGGGCTAGCATCAGGGGTGGTGATCCCTCACAAGTTTAAAGCTCCAGTTTTTGCTAAGTACAATGGAGTGTCCTGTCCAAAACTCCACCTTCGCTCGTACGTCATAAAAATTCAACCTTACACTACTGATAGGAATCTGTGGGTACATTTCTTTCAAGATAGTCTGTCAAGGACTCAACTTGAATGGTTTTATCAATTGGAAGGAGCTAATGTCCGAAACTGGGAGGACCTTGCTGCTGCTTTCTACAGGCAATACCAGTATAATGTCGACCTTGCTCCCACTCGTACTCAGCTTCAGGGTATGTCAATGGGTGTAAGCGAAGGTTTTAAGGACTATTCTCAAAAGTGGAGAGATCTGACTAGAAGAGTCCAACCCCCTATGTCTGATAGGGAGCTGGTTGATATGTTTCTGGGGACCTTGTCTGGTCCATTTTTCAATCATCTGATCGGTAGTTCATCATCTGGGTTTACTGAATTAATTATGACTGGGGAGAGAGTAGAAGTTGGTATCAGAAGTGGTAAGATACAGAAAGGTGCTTCATCAAGTGTAGAAAAGAAGTCTTTCACTGGTAAGAAAGAAGCTAGTGCAGTTTACAGTTCGAGGAACCAAAACCGACCTGAACACCGTCAAGCAGTGAATGTAGTGGTAATATCAAGACCCACTGTTGCCCCGCAACGCAACAATCAGCAGAGAGTGGAGAGACCACAAAGACAGTACACTCGGCTTAGTATGACCTTATCTCAAATTTTACCGTAGTTATTGAAGACCAACCTGGTAACTCTGAGGGTAGCCCCGAAGAATCCTAGCACCACATCTCCGCTGTATAATTCGAACGCCCGTTGTGCCTATCACTCTGATAGCCCGGGTAATGATACGAACAACTGTTGGGCTTTGAAGAATAAGGTGAAAGATTTGATTGAAGCTAAAGAGATTGAGTTTGACGCCCCGGAGAAGCCCAACTTCATAACTCCTCCTCTGCACATCAGTAATTCGGGAGTGAATGCAATTGAAGATGATAAAGAAGAGTCAGATTTAGACAGCTGGATTTATCCGACTACCAACGGTGGCTTGAACAATTAGACGGCGAAGGACTTCGTGCCCGTTTCTTTTATTACACAGTAATTGACTTTTGTTTTGAGATTTATAACAGACAGTTTGAAACTTTACGGCCCGGTGCCTTGCTCGAGACACTTTGGCTTTGTTTGTGAGGGCTTATTATTTGTCATTTTCATATATCATCAATAAAGCATTGGACGTTTTCTTGCATTACAAATTTTGTGCTCCTTGTTTTTCCTTTCTATCTCGCACTTTAAAAAACAAATATTGTCTTACACACACTCACAGATCATAACGCAGATCGATATCCACTTTGGATCCCATTGATAACGACTCTACTACTGTCAGTTATGACTTCGAAAATCCGATCAACCAAGCCGAGGACGAAGATGAGGATGATTGTGAAGTGCCTGGAGAACTTACTAAACTGTTACTTCAGGAAGAGAGGGCCATACAACCTCATGAAGAGCCAGTGGAATCAGTGAATTTGGGAACAGAGGAAGACAGGAAAGAGGTCAAAATAAGTTCCCAGTCTATGCTGATAAAGTGCACGTACCTCCGGTTCCTCTGATTGTTTTGACAGCACCTTGGCCTTTCGCAATGTGGGGCATCGATATGATTGGCGAGATCAGACCTACTGCGTCTAACGGGCATTGTTTCATCCTGGTAGCTATTGATTACTTTACGAAGTGGGTTGAGGCGGCTTCCTTTGCTTCAGTAACTAAGAATGTCGTGGCGCGGTTCATCCGACACAATCTGATTTGTCGATACGGTGTACCAGAGAGGATCATTACGGACAACAGTACAAATCTCAACAATACGATGATCACCGAGCTCTACGAATAGTTTAAGATACATCATCACAACTCTTCTCCTTACCGGCCGAAGATGAATGGGGCTGTTGAAGCGGTTAATAAAAACATCAAGAAGATTGTGCAGAAGATGACGGTGACATATAAAGATTGACATGAGATGTTACCATTTGCTCTTCATGGGTACCACACCTCAGCGCGGACGTCAATCGGGGTAACACCCTACTCTTTGGTATATGGCATGGAGGCAGTCTTACCCATTCAAGTCCAGATACCCTCTCTTTGGATTATGAAGGATGCAAGTTTGAGCGAGGACGATTGGATCCAGACCCAGCTTGATCAGCTGAACTTAATCGATGAAAAGAGACTTACTGCTATTTGTCATGGTCAAACGTATCAAAAGAGAATGATCAAGGCATTTAATAAGAAAGTTAGACGACAAGAGTATCAAGTCGGGGATCTGGTAATCAAACGCATCATACTGCCGCAAGGTGATCCCAGGGGCAAATGGACCCCTACGTACGAAGGGCCATTTGTGGTTAAGAACATCTTCTCAGGAGGAGCTATGATTCTAACCACCATGGATGGTGACGACCTTCCTCACCCGTTAATGCAGACATAGTGAAAAAATACTACGCATAATCAAAGACCCGCTAGGTCGACTGGCCTAGGAAAAAATAAGGGCTTCCCGGCGAACCAAAAGGGTTTGAGAAAAAATAAGGGATGAAAATGAAAAAAAACTGTACACCCGGCAAGTCGAAAACCTGAAAAGGCGGCTTGGGTTAAAAAGGGTATCCCGGCGGACTGAAAACCCGAAAGGGCGGTCCAGGCAAAAATTAGGGATTGAAGCGTAACGCTATGTCTCATTGGATCATCTTGCAACCAGACTTATGTATCGACTATCAAGCTCGGACGGTGCTAATCAATCTGATTTACCTTCAACCAAGTAGCAAAGTGATGAGACGCTCGAAGATATAAAGGCAATAGTAGAGTTGGAACCCAGTGGGATTGTTCACATAGCTTTTTTTCTTTGTTTTTCACAAATTTTATAAATTCTATCATTCGGCGGCGTTCTATTACTAGGACGTCAGCCTCTTGCACAAAACGCCTATTACAGGTCAACTTCAAAATCAATACAATTCATTTTCATAAAGAAATTTCAAACTTGTGTTTTTCTTTTTTCTGTTTTGTTTTCCAAGAACGTCCAATGATTCATTTTTGATATATACATTTGAAAATAATCGTTGCTCATAAATATTTACATGCGAAACAAAAGATGATTGCTCATGATACTAGGAACATGGGCAAACAAGAAATGTCCAGACCTTACAATTGCTCTATTCACCAGGTACAGGGATAGACCCAGCTGGAGAAAATGACTAAAAGTATATACACTCTCTGCAGAGTAAGAAAAAAGACAGTGATGTTAGCTTTCCTGAACAAGACACAACTCTCCCTAGCTGAGGTTCGCAATCGCGAATGAGTCGGTAAGGTTCTCCCCAAGTAGAGTTCATTTGTCACCAACAATGGAAGACCATCCCCATTGGAGTTTATTTCTTCCACAAACAGAAACTTTATTCCCGACAGAGTTTATCATCGCCAGCAACGGTAATTCATTCACAGCCGAGGTTATTTCTCCCAGTCAGTAGACCTCCTGACAGAGTATCTCTTCCCCCACAGAGTCATTTCTCTCGCCAGTTTATTCTCCAGCAGAATTATTCTCCTTCCAAGTTATTCTCAAATCATCCTTGGTCGCTATCCCCAGCGAGCAAAACTCTTTATATTCTCCAGCAGCAGCCCGAGATTTATTTTCCCCAGCTAAAGAACATCACAAAAACATTGCACATCCATACATCATGACATGCATATGCGCATCATACAACACAATCTCATTTATTTTGAGAACATCATTATTCAATACATGTCATGCATCATGGCATTACATACGACTAATTCTTTACATTTCAGGAAAAGATACAATCAAATTCTCACAAAGTTCAAGCTACGAAGCCCGGATACGACCGAATAGTATCTTGATTACTCCATCATATTATGAATCCGGGAGAACAACCGAATAACAATATCAGAATATCGTGAAGCCTGGAGTCGACCAGATAGTGGTATCTCTTAAAAGCAAGCTATGAAGCCCGGGTTCGACCGGATAATAGTTTAATCCCCAACAAGTTATTATGAAGCCTGGATTACGACCAGATAGCAGTATGCGACGCCATGAAGCCTTGAATCGACCATATAGTGGCATATCATAAACATAAGCCGTGAAGCCCAGATTCGACCGGATAACAGCTCAGCAAGTTATTGTGAAGCCTGGATTACGACCAGATAGCAATGCAAGTTTATGTGAAGTCTGGATTACGACCATATAGCAGCCAAGAATACTACGAAGCCTGGATTCGACCAGATAGTGGTATATCTTTAATGCAAGTTAAGAAGCTCGGATTCGACCAGATAATATCTTGAATTCCCCAAACACCATGAAGCCTGGATTCGACCGGAAAATGGTATAAGACATCGTGAAGCCTAGATTACGACCAGATAGCAGTATGATACATCGTGAAGCCTGGATTACGACCAGATAGCGGTAAAAGACACTGAAGCATGGGATTACGACCAGATAACAGTAAGGGACACTGTGAAGCTTGGATTTCGACCAAATAGCAGTTTACCCGGCCAATTACTATAAAGCCCGGAGTCGACCGAATATTAGTAGGCCCTAAAATCAAATGGAAGCCCAGATGCGACTGGATAACCACTTGATTTCTTCTGAAGCCTGGATTTCAACCAGATAAGAAGTGAGGTATTATGAGTCCTGGATTCGACCAGATAGAAGTACAAGACACCATGAAGCCTGGATTCAACCAGATAATGGTATGAAACATCATGAAGCCTGGATTACAACCAGATAGCGGTACAAGACATTGTGAAGCTTGGATTTCAACCAAATAGATATTTTACCTGGACAATTACTAAGAAGCCCGGATTCGACTGGATATTAGTGTGCCCTAAATTCAAGTTAAAGCCCAGATGCGACCGAATAACAACTGAATTCCTTCTGAAGCCTGGATTACGACCAGATAAGAATTGAGAAATTGTGAAGCCTGGATTACGACCAGATAGCAAGTTTAATCTCATATCCCCAGTAAGTCACTGTAAAGCCTGGATTACGACCAGATAGCAGTCGATCTTATCACTATGAAGCCTGGATCACGACCAGATAGTAGTTCATTTTCACCTCTTCGACCAAGAGACTATTCCCCAGTAGAATAACGGACGACCGAAGCTCCTAAACTTCAACTTTTCTCAAGACAGAGATCGGCATTCCCCAGCGGAATCCTCCTCAATAACATGTATACAGACTCTCACTAAGGCATCTCTTAGGTGATCAACACTTCTTCTGATGGAATCTTTAAGCCCATCTTCCTTCATCAGTCTCTAAATGGAATCTATAAGCCCATTCCCGACATCACAAGACGAATACCACTTCATGTGAGTGCAAATTTCTGGGCACTCTAGTGTTCAATCATCTTCCACCTTCAGATCACGAAAGGCAAGCAAGACAATCTACATCCTCAGGTTTAAGAAGATTGAACAGGGGAAGCTGTTGTACCCCAAAATTTGACCTCCTATATTTCTTAATACATTTCAAGTGAGGTCTTCAAATTGCTCAAGGAAGTCCAAGGGTTGACCAGACAAACTCTCTCCTAAGGCAGTCTACCTCAAATTAGGGTTTCATGTTGCATCAAGATATTTGAGTCCAAGGGATCCCAAATGCTCATCATTGTCCTAATATGTTCTCAAGATCATCCATGTCAAGTTTCAATCCCTACAGAGGAAGTTTGCTCAGTCAATTGCTCAAAGGCCTGAAAATCGACTGTGCTAGGGCAAAAGTCAACTGTGGCCCACATACAGTCAAACTTCAAGATTTTTGGTCAACATCCTCATTTTGAAGTATTATTCATAATTTGATCAAGGGTTGATCATAATTCATCAAGGATTGCTCACAATTCATCAAAACCCAAAAGTTGCTAAATTAGGGTTTTGTAGGAAAAGTCAACTCAACTTTGACCAAGCATAACTTTCTCATACTTTATGAGAAATGACCCATCCAAAGCTCATTTTGAAGAAGATGAAATATCTTACAATTCATATTCATCTCCCAAGTTCAAAATATGCACTCACAAGAAGTTATGAATTTGGACATTATAGGTCATTTTGAAAAGTCAACAAAAACACATTTTTTGTCAAAGCGTCATACATGGACATGGAATACCAAATTGAGATGAGACATAAAGGTTTGCTTATAGGACATCTAAAGATTTATAAAAAGTCCAAGAACACCTTCAAAGAGTCAAAATTGAGGAAGTTATGCATTGGTGAAGTTGACCTTTTTTGCAAAATTGACAAAAGTCAAAAGTGCCTCAAATTGCAATTTTTGCTAAATGGGCCTAACTTTTTGCACTTGTTTTGAGTTGGTAGCATGGTCCACGAGCCCTAGATCTTCCCATTTGTCTTTATCTTTTTTTTTCTATTTATTTTGATTTTTATTGCAATTAAATCAATTTAAATCAAAACAAATCATGAAAAAAATCCAAATCATTCAAACTTCAAGATCTTGTCCATATTTCAGGTCCTATATCCAGCTAGCAAGTGAATCAATTCGTGCAAGGCATAGGTGGGCACAAAAAGATTGATTTTGGCCTATTTTGGAAAGATTTTCAAGTGAATCAAATCAAGATCACAAATCATAATTGGCAAGGATTGAGATCATATTTGTAAACCTAATTCATCCCTTGGTATATAGTGAACAATTGCAGCCAGAAACAACATGTTTTGGAGGCGCACAAAGGAAGAACGAAACTTGAAAAATTGACCAAAAAGTGCTGACTTGATTTCACACTTCTAGACGTTTTCAAGATCCCCTAGCCATCTCATTCGCTTCCTGGGATTGCAAGGAAGTTGTACCAATCAAGAACAAGCATTTTCCAGCGCTAAACATCACTGTAAGTGATCCACGACCATGGATTTTTCTTGAAATCGAAACACATGATTTTGGCACTTATAGCATGAAATACTTACATATTCTTGTTCCTTGAGGCATTAGCAAGCTACTCATACCATTTAATTGCATTATTGTTAGCTGTACTGGAATCTACCATTGCTAGGTTTTGTTGTCTCGCTTTAGGATCTTTGTGCACAGGTAAAATTGGTCCACAAGAAGGGCACCATAATGCTCAGCAGGCCAAGGCGATTCGATTCATGGCATTAGATTTTGTTTATCATGCGTGTGTTTGATTTTGAGATATGCAGGGTTTGTAGTGACGGACGTTTGTCCGTAGGTAAAAGTCTCTGCATTTTACCAACGGAGAGGGGAAGAAGACAACCTGCGTGGAAACCCCTAATTGCTTCATTTGAAAATTCGCGCGCAGGAATTTAACAAAGTTGTTTTGTTTATATTATTTATTTGTTCCTTTGTATACAACAAATGTGCGTAGCTCAGCTGGCATTGATGCAGGTGAAAAGGCCATAGGGCCTGGGTTCGAATCCCAGGTCCCTCATATTCCTCAATATTATTTTGTCTTGTGTAATCACATGCTTGTACAGGCCAAGACTCCACCATGTGCCGTCAGTTTGCCACCACTAGATCTAAAGCAGATTTAATCCAAAAGTCATCATTGAAGGATCTATCATGTGACCTAGTCAACGTGCAATATGGGATTCAGGAAGTCAACATGGACCCTTGTTCTTGGGCCCAGAATCTTCTTTTGACACACCCCAATTTGCTGATTACAGGCCCATTTCCTACTTTCTTTTCTTTTTATATTTTCCTTTTTTAATTAATTAAAATTATTTTTGCTAACAAAAACTAATTCTTTATTTATAAAATCACAAAATCAATATTTCACCAAATTAAATTTAGGTTTTTTATATAAAAAATTAATTAATTAGTTTATGTAATTTTAGGTAACTTTAATTTCTTTTGTAAATAAATTAAAAAACAATTAGAAAATTAGGGTTTTAGTTTTATTTAATTCTTATTTTCTTTTTCTTAAAAATAACAAAATACAAAAATAGGTCATGTAAATTATTTTCTTTAATTTAATTTAATTAGTAATTAAGTTTGTGCATATTTAATTTAACACCTTTTTTCTTAAAATAATAAAAAACAACCAAAAAAATATTTTTCTTTTAATTAGGTTAGACGGGGTCAAAACCCTATTTCTCTCTCGTTCTCGATTCATCGCGCTTATTTATTTTCACCATATTGATGTAATTGCTCACAAGATGTAATAGATTAATTAGGACTTTCTCCGTTTATTTATCGTTTTACGGGTTGTTTTTGGCTATGTAATTAATACCCGAAGCCTTGTAATAGCATAGCTTTACCTTCCGTACTTTAAATTCCGCAAATATTAACTGGTAGATGTATGGTAATAGAGTTGCATGATAAGACTGTATGTAAACTTTAAAACGGCTAGCAAACTCTAAATGTGCAAATATAATAACTTGAAATTGAATCACTCGCACATGCGCACTCCTAGGGTATACTCTCACTTCGGTTGCCTTCGGTAAACGATCATTAAGTATAGGGTATTTTAGTGGTCGCTCTCTTGTCTCAAAGATCAAAGTTGCCTCGGAAAGGTTGCGTCAGATATGTTACCTCGAATATTGATCTTAAGACATTAGGGTTATTACTAAGACGTCCTAACATTGCTTTAATGATCGTACATCCCTTTCGAATTTACCCTTACAACTACAATGATGGTGCTTCCTATTTCTCAAATAAATAGGATAACACTGTCTAAAGGAAACAAGAACAAAAACATTCTTTTTTTGAGTAGGTAGATGCTAGTAGGTACTTGCTCAAAATCAAACTCTTCCACACTTATACTCTTTTCAAACAAAGTTTTCAAAAACACTTCGTAACACTCTTGAAGACAGAAGCAAGGGTTAAAACGAAGTAAAACAAAAACTTTTCAAAAACACACAAACACGGAAGCAATTTTTAAAATGATGAGCAAGTACCTAAGAGCCCGTAGAAAACTACGGATAGAAAGGGTGCTAATGCCTTCCCTTTCTATAATCTACCCCGTACTCAAAATCTTGAAGAAGGAATTTTTTTGTGCTTTTTTCCTTTCCAGTTGGATAAAATAAAAGTCGGTGGCAACTCTTGCTTACCGCGACATTTTGCAAACACAAACGTAAAACGCAAACCGGTATTAACAGTTCCGGTTCTGCCATCGTATCACACATAGTGAACAAGGTTGATAGCAAATCTTTGGGGCATAAGAACTCCATTCCTTTGGATCCTTATCTCCAGTGGGTGCGAGCTCGCACTCAAAACCTCATAATGTCGTATGTGGCCATCTTACCAATAATTGTGGAGCCTATCACCAAGGGGGGTGTTCCTTACACCATTCTTCAACCTGACATGCCTACTACTCTCGATGAATTGCAAAGATTGTGGATTCAACTCAAGGGAGAGCGAGACACCTTTGAATCATAATTCTACTCAAGTGAGAAGAAAGTGTTGGAGCTCACAAGGAAACTTTACGAGTAGCAGAACTTGAATGCCTACATTAGTCCAAAGAGGAAGCGTCCATGGGAGACTTGAGTCTTTTGTTGAACAATTTCATTTTGTTGTTTTTCTTTCATCGTAAGCCCAAGAGGAAATTTGTAATCATTGAACTTATTAATACAATTAATGTTTTGTTTCCTTTTGTTTAAGCAAATTTAAATCTTAAAGGTCCTTGAAAGAATTGCATACACATAACATTCATCATATCATAAGCAGGTTTTCCTACATAGGTTTCCTCATCTTTCTACTATTTATTTCAGTATAAGATGGATCTCGAGCAAACTGTGAAGGATCTGCAGACGCAAAACTCTCAGTTTCAAGAAACTCTGCTTAACTTAGAAAAGGGGCAGCAATAAATGATGACACTTCTTGTTACAAAGAAGAAGACCAAGAAGAAAGCTGTAATCAACATGGGGAAAAGATTCAAAGGCCCCGTCCGACAAGTTCAAGTTGAATAGGACTCCTCTGAGGAGGATGAGAATCAAGATGAAAATGCTAGGAGCACCCGTGCTAGGGGTGGAAACAATCAAATCTCTGAAGACGAGGATTATTTTGATGAGCAATATCCACTGGCCAACAACAAGTATAAGCAACTATAAGACAGATTGAAGGCTGTAGAAATCCAAGTTGTGCATGGCTTGTAATTTGGTGACTTGGGTTTGGTTCCCAGGGTAGTCATTCCCCACAAATTCAAGATCCCTATTTTTTCCAAGTACGATGGTGTCTCATGTCCGAAGCTTCACCTAAGATCTTACGTCTGCAAAATTCAGCCACATACCGCTGATAAGAAATTATGGGTTCACTTTTTTCAAGAAAGTTTATTTGGGACGCAGTTGGAGTGGTTTTACCAATTATAAGGGACTAACATCCATACTTGGGAGGATTTGGCAACTGCCTTTTACCGCCAATATCAATATAACGTTGATCTTGCACCAACTAAGGTGCAATTGCAAGGAATGACCATGGGATCAAATGAGGGCTTCAAAGAATACGCCCGAAAATGGAGAGACCTGGCTGGCAGGGTGCAGCCACCTTTGATTGAAAGGGAGTTGGTAGATATGTTTATGGGAACAATGATTGGACCATTTTTAAACTTGCTAATTGGAAGT
The DNA here is from genome assembly GCA_948472305.1 of Vicia faba. Taxonomy (NCBI): domain Eukaryota; kingdom Viridiplantae; phylum Streptophyta; class Magnoliopsida; order Fabales; family Fabaceae; genus Vicia; species Vicia faba. Next base: position 1,322,277,939 of record OX451735.1, on the reverse strand, counting down.
TCATCATCCATATTCACTGAATTGATCTTGACTGGTGAGAGGGTTGAAAGAGGGATTAAAAGCGGGAAGATACCCATGGCCTCCACCTCAAATGATGTGAAAAGCCATTTATTGGTAAAAAAAGAGACTAATGTTGTGTATGGGTTAACAAGTCGCGCTAAGAATGACCGTCATTATTCAGTGGGGGCTATATTGGTTTTCAATCCAACTCCAACTCAATGACCGCGTCAACAAAATAATCAACAAATACTGAATATCCAAACAAGAAAATTTAACAAAATCAATATGCAACTGTCTCAAGCTCTGCAACACCTATTGAAATCTAATTTGGTGATATTGTGAGATCCCCCTTCCAACCATAATACTGTTTCTCCAAAATACAACCCCAACGCCAAATGTTCTTATCATTCGAATAGCCCCAGACATGATACCAATGATTGTTGGTCTCTAAAGAATAAAATCCAAGACCTAATTGATAACAAGATGATTAAATTCGACCCTCTGTCGACTCCCAATAGTAAACCGCACCCATGCCAAATCATGGTAAGGGTGTCAATGCTATTGAAGATGCCTCTTTTGTTTCATTCGTCAATGAGTTGACCACTCCTTTGAAGACTGTTAAAGATAATTTGTTGAAATTCGGGGTATTCACTGGTTTCCTTGAAGACTGTTGCTATTGTGCTGTACAAATTAATGGTTGTGAATGGCTGAAGAAAGGTGTCAAACACCTGATGGATAGCCATGATATTTCATTTGAAAGAACTTCGTCTGTGAAAAGTTTGACCAAAGTTGTATCTCGAGAAGTGGAAGACATATCCATCATTACTATCTCAAACAAACCTATTAGGGTCACCTCCAAAAGTCCTATTAGGATTCCTGTTGAACCAAGAATAGCTCCACTAATTATCACCACATCGAGGCCAGTCCCATATTCTTCTAATAAGACCGTGCCCTGTAATTATGGGGCGGAAGTGTATTACCATGTGTAGCGGTAGAAATGTTAAGACTAAGCCATTGGATTGACTAGACTTGTACAAATAAAAAATAAACACCGCCACCGCGCTTTATTGTTTCTGAAGGAATGGGAAAAGAGCGAGTAACCCAAAAAGAGGGGGAAAGATTCAAGGTAAGGGGGTTGGTTATGCAAAGGGAAGGTATTAGCACCCTAAACATCTACGGTACTCTGCAGGAACCTCTTTGAAAAACCTGTATATTTTGGCTATAAAATGTTATATGTAAAATAGATGGTGGGGGTGAGAAAAGAAATATAATTTTTATGATTTTTGCACCCGCCGCGGTTGCGAACCTTTAGTGCCCACGTACCACCTTTCGTGCAATAGGGGATCAGGGTACACGTAGTTCACCTTTTGAAAATTTTTAAAACATAAGTGTGTTGGTTAATTTTATGAGATATGACATCATCGTCATTGTCCGTGTGGAAAACATACTTACTACCCTTAATCATGAGAAAGAAGAATTTGCATCATCTCAAAGTGGAGGATATGGCTTGGATTTTAAAATCAACAATGTCTCACTGAAAACCCAAGTGGAAAATATCTCTCTTTATTACATATTGTAGAATTATAGTTGTTTGCATCACTACAAGGATTGACAAGAGTCCAATCTTTTGAGAAAATTTTTAAAGTTGAAGCTAAAGTGGAAAAATGGTTTGAAATGAGATTGATTGACTTTTAGTCTTCTAACAAAAAATGTCAAGATATTATTTAAGTTGATTGAAGTTTATTTATGAAAAGGTTTTGAAAATACATGGACCTAGGTCCAAGTTTATTATGAAAGTAGTTCAAGTTTAAAAACAAGAAGAGTTTTCAAAAGGAGAGAAAAGATTTTTGAAATTAAAGAAGATGGGAGGAGAAGAATAGGCTATCCTAAAGCATGAGGTAAAATCTAGGGATAAGAACCATCTAACAAACAAGAAGCCAATACTTGACATTATGATCCAAGATTGAATTCCCATTATTTGGATTGAAACCAAGCAAGCAAAGATACTAGACCTCTTGAGAGAACCAAACTTCAAGTATATTAAGTCTTCATAAAAATTGGGCAGAGTAACGGCTGTATACGGGTGAATTCCATATTACAAGCAAAGTATGTAATCACAATAACCTGCACACAAAACAAACAAACAATCCAATGTCTTGAGGTAAACCTCAAGAACTCCAGACAAAATATCCATCAAGGTCACAAGGTCTCCAACATAGGCCAAGGTTTCTATTCCTAAGTCCAAGAAGTCCAATACTCCATAATGCCAAGGATAGTAACCAAATAGTCCAAGTATCATTAAAGTTTTTTATGGTTCATGTTGATTATTAAGTATCTTAAAAAAGAAAAGAAAAGCTCAAGTGAGCAAAATAAAAATGACAAGAATATAAATGGGCTCAAGTAAGAAAAGATGAAAAATAGCATGAAATATAAATGCTAAAGTAAATGGTGCATAAAGTTAAGAGCATAAAATAAAGCATAAAATAAAGTCAATTGTTAGAAATTAGTGGTTAGTTGGATGACCATCTTGAAACTTGCATTTGGAACTCATTAGAGGATTGGTAGAACCAAAGCCTCCACACAACAAGTTGCATTTTCTTTTTGTCAAGTATATCATCCACTTTGGAATTCTCGAAAAGTAACATTTAATGATCAACGATGTTTAAGTGATCTGCGTTGACCAAAAGTGATGTAGATCCATTAAAGGATTGGTAGAACCAAAGCCTCCACACAATGGATCTCAAGATTATTAGATCAAAGAGATCAAGTTAACATACATGGGCTTGCAAACATAGGTTTGGGCCACGAATGATCACTTTCTCTAATCGGGACAAAATTTAGCGTTATGTTAAGAAATCGTAAGTGGACTTATATAGAAGTCACACCTATTTTGAGGCCGGTTAATAGCAATCTATGCACCAGTTATTTTGAGACATGATATAGAGATCATGCTCCAATAACACTTAGTGCAATAAGAAAGGGATGAGATTAAGAAGGGTGGGAAAGAATATATAAACCACATTTGAATTAAAATTTAATCAAACTATTACTAAAATCATTCATCCATTTTTATGGAGTTAGACTCAACATCATGGATCCAATGATGTTAACAAAGTTCATGATCAAAAATTCAACCCAAGATCAGCCAGAAAATAATCACAAAATAATATTACATTTAATATATATGTTGAAAAGGGTTTAAAAATGAATAAAAATAAAAATAAAAGAAAAAATATCAACTATATTCAAATTGATTCATAAAAAAGAAATAAGATCATAGAAAAATCAGAAATAGACTCAAATATATTTATAAAAATTTTGGTGATTTTTTAAAGTCATAAAGTATTTTTAAAATTAAAAGAAATGAGTAAAATAAACCAAAAATGATTAAAAAAAACAAAGTCATAAATAAAAAATAAATAAGGTCACCAATATTTGTCACAATATCATTGGATCACTCCATATTTTTTTTAGAATTTAAAAATGCATAAAAGTATTTTTAAACATTTAAAACAATTCAAATAAAGTGAAAATTTGTAAAAAATATCAAAACACAAAATAAAATTGTAAAAAAATGAAAATCAGAAATAGAAAAATCAAAAATATTTTTTATAATTTTTTCAGATTTTTTGGACTTAATGAATTTTCTATGATTTCTTGAAGTTTAAAATAATTTAAATATAAAAATCAGAAAATAAAATAAAGTCAAAAAAATATGGACCAATGGATGAGAGTCAAAACGCGTTAGTAAGCTAATCTAATGGATCATACGCGTTGTGCATATAATGGTTATTAGTGAATAACACACATGATCATTAATTAAATCAAATATTCAAACATTCCAAATGACGATGTTTCATTGTTTGAAGGATGACATGTTGGTCATCTTCAACCTCTAGCCAGTCTCAAATCGAGCTTGCTCAAACTATAAAAGTAGAGCACGAGACCGATACCATTCGCTTCGTCTCATCAAGACGGAGACAATCAAACCTTCGCGAAAAATTTATATAAATTGTAGCTCAATCAATTTGGAAGGAAAGCTTTGAAAAGGAATTTGAAAATTCATGTCCAAAACATGTTTCCAGTTAAAAGAAAGTGTTGCGACTAGAACTAGGGCAATGAAAGCTTCACAATGATATCAAAGTTTGGAAGAATTGATGGAGAAATCTATTTATTCAAGTTCACTTGTAGAGCTCTGTAAATAGACTTGGTCAGATCAATTCAGAAGGTTTCAAGGTTCAATTCTTCTTCTGTTAGCTTCAGCGAAGATCAAGGAAGGTGGATTGATAGAAAAAAAATGGATTGAAAAAGGCTTGAACAATGATTTCGAAGTTGCAGAAAAGTGAGTTATGGAGCGAGTTTGGCAGGGTGATTTTGGTTGTTTAAGCTTGAGAAAAAGAATGGGATAACTCATGTATTTATAGGAGAAGCAAATGGGATCAAAAGGAAGGGTGAATGATGCAATTTGGAGGAAATTCGTGTGGGTCTGCATCATGAAGAAAGTGTGATTTCTCGTTTATCAAAACTCATCCAAAATGCGCGTTTTAATGCACTAATCCACTTGGGAAAGTTAGCTAATCATGTTTAGACCCAAAACGCATGCTAATTTCAGGGTTAGAAGTTGTAACGTGAAATTCAAATTCTGACTTGCGATGAAACTTCAATTCCAAGTTACCACTTTTGAAACAATGGCATTCTCAGCTCAAGGGGTCTTAAGGCATGATTCTTGATGATATAGAAAGATGAGATTACAAGATTTGCAATGGGAAAAGAATGGAATCAAATGGATGTTTGAGCTGAAAGTTGCAATGAGTCAAAGTTGGGAAAAAAGAGGTTGACTTTCCATACTTAGAAATATTTCAAGTTTTTCTTCAAAATTGACCTATAATGTTTTGCATCCAAACATGGACTTCCTCTTGGAATTTTCTCTTTACAAAAAAAGATGGAATGAAATAGACCTCTTAAATGACATTTTGTAACTTGAATCATTCAAAATATCCAAAAATTGAGAGAGTTATGAATTGTTGAAGTTGGTAAAAAATCATGAAATGAACTATAATCTTTTGTATCCTTAAGGCATCCTCCATCCATTTTCTCACTTTGTACATAAAAGAAGGAATAAATTTCACATCCTCAAGATCATTGTGGAATAAGAGTGGGATCAATATGATAAAAGTTTACCAAGTTATGATCATTTGTAGTCACACATGGGAAGTTGGGGGTTCATCTAGAGGACTTGTAATCTTTCTTCATCATCAAGTTTCTTCCACACGAAAACTCCTTGAAACTTTTGAAGTGATTTGTTAATAACCCTTTGAAGAGAAGGATGTTGTTGGAATAACTCAAAAATACCAAAAGATGAGCAAGATATATTTCTTTGAAGTTTAAAACCCTAGCTCCTAGATCAAGAAAATGCTTTGAGGAACTTTGACAATTTTAAACAACCTTCTTGTACCACCACTTTTTATTTGTAGATAGAAGTTGTTGTGGATGATAGTGAGAACTCATAGCAACCAAAACCACTTCCATATCTTGATAATTGAGATAAATATGCACTTGTGACCAATGGGAACAAGGATTTGTCCAACCATGACAACTTCTTCAATCAACCCCTTGTACTTTTGAATCAATTGATAACTTTGAAATGTGGTGAACCAAAATAAACCTTGCCATGCCATTTCTTCCAAAACAAATTCAATAGTGAGGTTTGAATTTCTCAAGCTTTATTAACTAGGGCATGGAAATAAACTCATGAACCCATGGATCAACTTGCTAAGCCACTTTGCCTTACCTGCATTATTAACAAGTAAGACAAACCAACATTGCATTTTATTAATTAAAAGGAAAGTCAAAACAAAACATGCATGATCAAAAAAGAAAAACAAGTGAAGGTTCTTGGTGATTCCTCAAAGAGCAAAGCTAAATATAGGGAGGAAAACCAAAAGCCCTAATGTGATCTTGTTGTGATTGAATCAATATGGTATGATGAAGGGATCTTAGGGGAAAAAATTAGGGTACAACAACTGCCTTTATTTAAGTTTCTTCTATCCGGAGATACGAAGGTTAAAAATCTTAGTGTCGACGCGATCGAAGATACTTAAATATAAAACAAACCCTATTTTTGGCCCTAAGATGCCATGCAATGCTTATGACTATGAATGCATACGAACAACTTCAAAGGGACGCAAAACATCACTGGGGATGTAGCAAAGGAAATAAGGATCAAAAGAGTAACCTAAATAGGAAAATAAATCACTGGTGAATCAAAAAGACCCGACTCTATTGGTGTAACACCCAAATAAGAGATAAGGTAGCATCAACTCAGCTAAAGAGGAGATAGTACAGGATAAAAGTGATTGACAACCAACTGTGAACTACCAAACTCAATAGTCGGAGGTAGAAGATCAAAAAGATAATGACTCATAGATGACAGTAAACTACCAACTCATAGTTGAAGGTAGAAGATCAAAAGGATACCGACTCATATAGGATGGTAAAATATCAAAGGATACACCAACTTTTACTGAAGGCGAAACTAACAATGTTCACTGAAGGTAGAACGAGAAAAGAATAACAACACCGACGTTCACTGACGGTGAGCTACCAACGTTCATTTAAGGTAGAGAGATAAACATCGATGTTCATTGACGATGAACTACCAACTTTAAATGAAGGTAGAAAAAAGATAACAGTCACCAACGTTCACTGTTGGTGAACTACGAACTTTCACTTAAGGTAGAGAGAAAATAAATATCATAGTACCGATGTTCACTGACGGTGAACTACCAACATTTACTGAAGGTAGCAAAAAGATAACAATCACCAACATTCACTGATGGTGAACTACCAACTTTCACTGAAGGTAGAGAGAAAAGAAATACCATAGCACCGACGTTCATTGACGGTGAACTACCAACATTCACTGAAGGTAGCAAAAAGATAACAATCACCAATGTTCACTGATGGTGAACTACCAACTTTCACTGAAGGTAGTGAGAAAATAAATATCATAGAACCGACGTTCACTAACGGTGAACTACCAACGTTCACTGAAGGTAGCAAAAAGATAATAATCACCAACGTTTACTGATGGTGAACTACCAACTTTCACTGAAGGTAGATAGAAAATAAATATCATAGCACCGACGTTCACTGACACTGAACTACCAACATTCACTGAAGTTAGTCAAAAGTTAACAATCACCAACGTTCACTGATGGTGAACTACCAACTTTCACTGAAGGTAGAGAGAAAAGAAATATCATAGCACCGACGTTCGTTGACGGTGAACTACCAACATTCACTAAAGGTAGCAAAAAGATAACAATCACCAACCTTCACTAACGGTGAACTACCAACTTTCACTGAAGGTAGAGAGAAAAGAAATATCATAGCACCGACGTTCACTAATAGTGAACTACCAACGTTTACTGAAGGTAGAAAAAATAATAGTAAGTTTCTCCAAAATTCTGGCATTTCACCTAGAACGTGTCTCAACTTCTCCTTTAACCAAGGCACTCTGCCTGGAAAGGGTAATATATAAGTTGTCTCAAATAAAGAGACTACCACTTGCAAATATTTCCCAACAAACTGTCTCTGCGATATTGAAAGACTTGTCATCCACTAGAGTAATTTGACAACGAACTGCAAATTATCCACTCATAGAGAAGATAGAAAAAAAGTAACGTCGACCTTTACAGGGAAGTATCAGTTTCTCAAATAAAGAGACCTGGTACTTGCTGTTATGAAGGATTGTAAAAATGACTTCCTGGGGAAAGTAATAGGGCTTCATGGGGAAAGAAATATGACTTCATGGGGAATGAATCATGACTTCTTGGAGAAATGCCGATATATTCCTGCTGAGGAGATAAAAGTCTTCTCGTGCCAAAATAAATGCAAATTCTCAAACCAAGGCTCGAAGCTTGCAGAAATCCAAAGTAATAATATTGTTGGGAACCAAAGATTCAAACCATAAATAAACTGGAATGAAACGGTCAACCAAAACACATCCTTTGAGAAATAAATTCAAGAGGGAAACCCAAATCATCCAGACAAAGAACTGTACAGGAAGGCTAAAGAAAAAATCTTCCACGAGGGACAACTCAGTGGGGAAATTGAAAGAATATACACTTTCTGCTTAAGGTTGACACTCTATTGGAGAGAGGATAACACAACTCTGCAAAAATAGGGTAATATGTAAACAAAATAAAATTAATGAACGCGAATGAGCAATGATTTTATAAATTCAACTATGCATGATGTATGTATGAACGTATGAGTATTATCATGTATATGCTGACAAAACAGACATATAACACTGGGAATAACCAGGAAAAACCAACTCGGGCACAATCAATACTCGGCTAAATAACATCCAAGATGAAAATTCCATAAGAAAGTAAGCACCAACTGAGGAAACAAAATCCTATTTCACGGCTTAATTTCACTGAGATGGAACATAATCCGGAAGTAAACAAATCATAGCGACAAAACAGTACAGATACAGGGATATAACATCCTTCTCCAGGCTTCACCGGGGAATAGCACTCAGACTTCAATGGGGAAACAAATGTTTTCACGGTCCGCACTTCTACTAGGGATTGCAATACTGATTTCAAATAAGGAAGATGGAAACCATATCGGAAAAACATCAACTGAGGATTTCAAGCTGACTTCATTGGGGGAACATCATACAGAATTCACTAGAGGAGATAACGTCTCATCATCGATACATCAACTGGGGACCTCGTGCTGACTTTATTGGGGAGGCCAACACCATATCGAAGAGGGGAAACCAAGATACATTCTTCAATATTGAGAGTAAGCATTGCACAAACTTCTCTGGGGAAAAGTATGAAATCTCATAGGGATAACAACTTGGGGAGTTAAGAAGTTAAACATTACAGCAAGAAGTCAATCTTATGGGGATTTTAAATCAAACCCAACACTTGGCGGGTGAAAAACCAAAAAACTGACAAATGCCTCAACACTTCTTAAATAAAATATTACCCTTGTCTGATTATCAGGCAATCAAACAAAATGCAAGTACTACCGAAAGGGAGATGCATCGTAAATGAGTCAAATCTCAGCATGCATGGAGAGAAAATACTTCTATCAAATAGCGAAACCTTCACTAGGGAATCTCGGATTGAGACTTCATATCATGCAAACTTATTCCAACAAAATATGCTTTGGGATAGCCTTCTTGGGGAATCAAGAAGTCAACATTATAGAAAGAGGTCAAAGTCGTGGGGATTTTAAATCAAACCCAACACTTGGCGGGTGAAAACCCAAAGGGTTGACAATTTTCTCAACACTTCTTAAAAAATATACTGCCCTGGTCTAGTTTCCTGGTGTTGTACCCCAAAATTTGCTCTCTCATTTCATCAACATTTTCTCAATCACAAGACTCTTGGAACTCAAGACCAAGCTAGGGTTTGCTCTGCTCAAGACACCTCCTTGCACTGTTGACCTAAATTAGGGTTTGAGTTTGCACAGGGATGTTTTGACCTACAATGCCAAAAGTGATTTTCATACTTCATGTTGGACTCACAAGTTTGTCCATACCAAGTTTCAAGCCTTGATTCAAATTTTTGCCCAGTCAATTGGACAGTTGACCTAGAAATCAACTGTATTAGGGAAAAAAGTCAATTGTGGCCAATTGACAGTCAAACCTCATGAAATTTGACCCACATCAACATTATGAACTCATATGAACCATTTGATCAAGTTTGGATCACAATTCCACAAGAAATTTGATCAGATCACCAAAAGGGGCAAAATGGTCATTTTTAGGGTTTTGACTACACAAAGGCAATTTTTGACTGTTTGACCTAGCCAATGGCAAATCAAGCTCACACATGGACTCAAGGACTCAATGATATTGTATTGACCCATTCAACAAGTTCAAAAGATCTCAAATGCATATGATTGACAGATGAATTTTTCAGTCAACTGATCAAAATTTGACTGTACACTGAAAAGTCAAACTTTGACTTTTTGGTCAAAATCAAGTTCCAAGAGTCATTTTTCACCAAGACATGTCAAATTATGAAACTTGTTCATCAAGAAACCCAAAAATGCAAATTAGGGTTTAAAATGGAAAAATTTCATAACTTAGAAATTTTCTAAGTTATGAAATTTTCTTATTTTTTCCTAACTTTCTCCCATTTTTTCACCAAGATGCAAATGGATTCAAACAAAACTTGAAACATGAAAGTTATAGTCCATAACAAAGTCTACAATTTTTATTGACAAAGTTTTCTCAAAAGAGGCTTGTATCTCAAGTTATGAGTTTTGGAACAAGGGTACCTAAAACTTTTAACTTAGAGAAATTTTGCCTTAATTTAGGCAGGATTTTGACCCATCTTCTTGGCCATTTTTCACATAGTTCCACTTGGAGTTTCAAGTTGCATTTCAAAGATGGATTAAATTACATGTTCCAAGATTTCCAAATTGTCCAAGAACTCCTCAAACACCCTTGTGGTTAGAGAGAATTGAATGCTCGAAGTTGGCAAAAACTCACTTTGATCCATGGCCAATACATGTTCATACCAAATTGCAAATCTGATCTAGCTAGCTTGGTTCACAATTACAGGCCTCAAAACCAGTTTGTACTCCATAATTTAATGCATATCTATTTAGCTAAGGTATTGTCTTGGTCATTAGGGCATTATACACTAGATTAAGCCTTAAATGGAAAAAGTAACAATGCCATTTTTGCTTAAACTTCGCTTTATGTCAAAACAAGATCCTTGAGGCATAGGGCCATATCTCTGAGGAAAGATCAAATCTACCAATTCCAGTAACCAAGGGCAAAGTGTGCAGCATGATATAGGACTTGTACAGGCCTGCATTGAGAAGATAGACACTCTTGCTTCAAGAAGAAGAAAAGTTGCAAACCACAAGCTATCTCTCACATCTATAAAAACCAACTTACAAAAACATTGCAAACAAGTTTGATACCTCCTAACAAGCCAGAAACACGACCCCTTTTCCTCTCAAAACTCCTAGTGCACAAATTCCCCATTTTCTTGCAAAACAGGGCCAGTTCTACATTTTGTAAGCCATCATCAAATTCCATCGTGCGTTTTGCCCAAAGATACTTCCAATACCTTCCAACCAACATACCTAAGCTATCCAGACCATCCATTGCTAGTTGTAACACCCTTAACACACATTTTCATTTTTGTTTCAAAGCTTTGCAGGTTGAGTTCTGTAGCACGATTCTGGTTACTTCAAAACAAGCCAAGCATTGGAAAAGTTTCAGTGGACCTCAGGCAAGCTCAAAAGAACCTCAAGCACCCTTGGAAGTTGCTGCATTGTCCAGCTCAAAGTCAACTGAAATAGGTATTTCATGAACTTCTATCTCTCTATTTAGGAATAGTTAGACTTAGGTTTGTGAATGAAAGATGTTGTATTCATAGCCCTGAAGCCATACATATGCTTAGTTTTCATTTATATTAATCGTGCTAGGAGAATTTCATCCATGAACTTTCTGAAAAAACTAGGTTAGCAATTAGGGCCAGAGAAATTATCTCTGGTCTTTGAAAGTTAGCTTAATTTTTTTATATGGTTAGATTCGTTGTTTGATGCTCTACAAGTTTCATGTTATGAGTTTTGTCAAAAAATCAAAGAATCAGGAGATAGCAGTTGATGTACAGAACGCGCGTTTTTGTGAACCAAGGAAGAAGATGAAGTCTGATTGGGTTGGGCCTGGTCATTTTTGCTTCTAACACCCCATTTTTCAGTTTACACCCCCTGGCCCATTTATTTGTATATTTGTCATTTTGATTTTTTTTATTTTTTTATTCTGACTTCATTATTTTTTGTCCAAATATAAAAAATGCCAAAAAAATTATTTTTATATTTTTTCATATTTATTTAATATTTATTTTTATTTTACTAGTATAAATATGTAAATAATTTATTTTCTTTTATTAAAACTTAAGGAATAATGTAAAAAAAAAATGTTCATTTTCACTTATTATTTTATTTATATTAAAAAACATTTTCTTGAATATACACATTTTTTGTAAATAATTAATTTTAATTTTTATATATTTAATATGTTTAATTATATACGTTATTTTATTAAATAATTAGGACAAAAATACAAAATATTACATTTTCATTTTTTATTAATATTTTACACTAAAAATATAATTTTTACAATATACTTTTATTTTTTTTACACAAATCAATACATTATTGCATATAAATAATAAATAAAAATTAGGGTTTTTGCCCTAAATAATAAAATAATTAAAATTGACCCTTTTTATTATTATTTACATTTCACATTAAAAAATACTTTTTAATACATAAAAACTTTTTGCATAATACATTTTATCTAACATTTATTTGTTGTATTTTATTTAATTATTGCACATTTAAATATTGTCTTATACATTCGATTTGGTTGTAATAATTTAGAATTTAATTTCTTGTCAAATACCCCCAATTCAAATTTGTACCCCCCTCCCTATATCATGTTGTAATAGTGTAGGCTTTAAATTCTCGCACCTTTAAATGCTTTCAATTATTCCATGGTTAGACCTAGGGTTTGTATGCAAAAATCAAATTAACAAGTAGCTTGACCTAATTCAAAGATAACCATGCATGAAAAAACAAACACAATGCACACTTGCACCCCTAGGGTTTCAATCCACTTGTTGCCTTCAAAAATGGGTCATGGTTGCATGTCAAGTACTTTGGAAAAACAAAAACAAAACAAAAGATCATAGTCCCTCGATGACGCTATCTGAGTTTCCTAAACAAAATGATCAAGTCCCTTAAGAAAATTGCCAAAAATACTTGACACAATTACTATCATGGTCTATACGATGACCCGCACCTGTCCCGTTTAACATCCTAACACAAGGTCGTTCACCAAATACAATGGTGAAACGACACTGTTAAAAGGGTTAAAAACATAAGAAAAATCTTTGAGTAAAATAGGGTAGATAGCTCTTAGTTACTTGATCCAAAGCTTGCCAAAAAAAAACATCCTTGCTATTTTTCAAAATACACTTCACAACACAATTTCAAAACCCTACTTTCAAACTTTGAAAACTTTTCAAAAGATAAAAACACCTTTGTATACATTCAAACAAGAATCATTACAAAGGTTGCCACAACGATGGCATCTTTTCAAAACATCTTTCAAAATCACACAACAAAGCACCATTTCAAACAATTGAAGAGCACCATTTTAAACAATTGAAAAGCAAAGCAAGTGATCTAAGCCAGTAACTAAGAGCCCATGGATAACCATGGATAGAAAGGGTGCTAATACCTTCCCTTTCTATAATCTACTCCCCGAACCCAAGAAAATATCTCAAAGGTCTTTCCTGTGCTTTTTGACCTTTCTGTTAGAACATAGTTTGATTCTACAACCCTCAATTAGAGTTTTAATGATAACAAAATACAAGAATAAATTAATTGTAAGATTTATATATAAGACATATATGCTTCTTAAAATTATGTTGTGTATTTACAGAAGTTCTGATTGAATCAGCATCAGAAGATCAGTATCAACATCAGCATCAGAAGATATGTCAGCATCAGAAGATCAATAACATGTGCTACACGGTGAAGTTACCAGATTATACGCTGAAGCCTGATGACCAGAATCTGCGCATAAAATACTCTGACTCTGATCAAAGATCTTTACCAAGTCATCAGCACTCAGAAGCGTCAGCATATTTTAAAGCAAAGAACACTCTGATTATCATAAAGAAGATTCTGAAGCGTTACTAAGCATTCAAGACAGATTAATTACCAACGACTTTATCCAAGACAAGATCTTCTCAAAAAGGAAAGAACGTTATTATCATTGAAAGTGATTTATGGACACCAACGTATCTTTGCCTTGGCTATATAAACAAGTCAGTGTGAGAAAAGAAAAGGCTAATCAATCTACACGCACGCACTCACACAATTTCTAAGCTTTCCAACCACGCTCATTCAAACGCATTAGCAAACCAGTTTCATTCTAAGCTTAAATTTGTGTATTATCACAGTTGTGGTATACTATTTTATTAGAAAACATCAAACACATTATTTGTTCAATTATTTGTAAAGAGATTTCCTTGAGATAACCCGGTTTGTGGTTGTACTCAAGAAGGCTTTAACAGTTGTTAAAGTGACTGTGTAATCCTTTGATTATAGTGGATTAAGACCTTGCTGGAGAGAGGCGAAATCACCTTGACGGGTGGACTGGAGTAGTTTGAGATCAAACGAACCATGATAAAAATACAGTGTTGTTTGCACATTTGATTTAAGTTTTACAATTCAACCCCCCTTCTTGTGTTTTTCACATCTTCAATTGGTATCAGAGCGCCTGGTTCTGAGCTTATAACACCTAACCGTGTCAGTACAAGATCCAGCATCAGAAAAACACAATGGCAGGACCAAATCAAAACATCAGCAATGACAACAATGAAGAAAGAGACAGATTCAGTGGCAAACCTCCAGTCTTTGATGGAGAGAACTTTGACTACTGGAAAGACAAAATTGAGAGTTTCTTTCTGGCCCATGATGATGATTTGTGGGACATGGTGACTGATGGATACACGCACCTAGTGGATGGAAGTGGTCAGAAGATTGACAGGAAAACAATGTCTGATCAGCAAAAGCGTGATTTCAGAAATCATCACAAGGCCAGAACAATTCTTCTCAGCGCCATCTCTTATTCAGAATATGAAAAGATATAAAACAGAGACACTGCAAAGAATATGTTTGACTCTCTGAGAATGACGCATGAAGGCAACATTCAAGTCAAAGAAACCAAAGCTCTTGCGCTCATTCAGAAGTATGAGGCATTCAAGATGGAAGAGAGTGAATCAATAGAGACTATGTTTTCAAGATTTCAAATTCTTGTTGCTGGTCTAAAAGTTCTTGACAAAGGGTATTCCACTACTGATCATGTTAAGAATATCATCATAAGCTTGCCAAAATAGTGGAGGCCAATGGTCACAGGCTTAAGCTAGCCAAGGATCTCAACAAAATCTCTCTGGAGGAACTTGTCAGCTCCCTCAGAAGTCACGAGATAGTGCTAGAAGCAGATGAACCTCAAAAGCAAGGTAAGCCATTAGCTTTAAAATCTAACAGAAAATCTGACTCCAAAGTTTTGCAGGCTGTAGAAGAAACCTCTGGTGGGTCCTCATCAGAAGAAGATGAACTGTCTCTCCTCTCCAGAAGGGTGAACCAATTATGCAAGCAGAGGAAAAGGAAGTTCAGGAATCCCAGAAGATCAGAAAACCAGAATGAATCCTTCTCCAGATACAGAAGGTCAGAATCCTCCTCTGAACACAAAAGATTTGAAGGTTCTTCAGGAAACAGAAAGCCAAACAACAAAGACATCATCTGCTATGAATGTAACGAGCAAGGGCACTACAAAAGTGATTGCCCAAAGCTTCAGAAGGAAAAGCCCAAAAAGAAGTTTGGCATGGAAAAGAAGAAAAGTCTCATGGCTACATGGGATGATTCTGACACATCTGAAGCTGACTCAGAATCAGATGATGAAAGAGCAAACATAGCTCTCATGGCAAACATAACAGAAGACAGTGAAGCTTCTGAATCAGACTCTGAATCAGATACAGAAGAGGTATTCCCTGACTTTGCTATAAACTTTACTAAGGCTGAACTAGCTGAAATCCTTAATGAAATTCTGGAAAGATATCAGCAGATCAGAGTCAAATTCAGAAACCTGAAAAGGAATCTTGCTTCTGACTCTGATAAAACTGAGAGTCTCAAATTGGAGAATTCTGAGTTAAAAGATAAAATTTCAAAATTAGAAAATCTATTGCAAAACTCTCAGAAGGAAACAATTCCTGAAACTCCCAGCAATGCTGATGAGATCATCAAGGAGTATGGTCACAACTTTCAAAAGTTTCTAGCTAAAAACATAGATAGAAGCAAAATGGCTTCAATGATCTATGGAGTTAGCAGAAATGGCAGAAAATGGATAGGATATCAAGGTAAGGTACCTACACCAAAGAATGCCATGGATTTAGTTATAAAACGCACTTCACTTGATTCACACTTTGTATATGGGCACACACATGACATAAAATATACTAGTAGTGATTACTCTGTCAAACCAAAATTCAACCAGAGTTTTGGTAAAACTAACAAATCAGGACCCAAGAAAATATGGGTACCTAAGGATAAAATAATACATGTGGCAGATATCTTTAGCAGCAAAGCAAAAACACCAGTCATGGTACCTGGACTCTAGTTGCTCACGACACATGACGGGAAGAAGGCATATGTTCCAAAGCCTGGAACTTAAGCCTGGAGGCCACGTAGGTTTTGGAGGCAATCAGAGAGGAAATATCATTGGCTCTGGAACTGTAGGTAATGGAAATCTTCCCTCTATAAGTAATGTTTTATTATTAGATGGATTAATGCATAACCTGTTATCCATAAGTCAATTAAGTGATAACGGTTATGATATAATCTTCAATTAAAATTCATGCAAAGCTGTTAGTCAGAAAGATGGGACTATCCTATTTAACGGAAAGAGGAGAAACAACATTTATAAAATAAAACTTTTTGAACTAAAAAGTCAGAATGTAAAGTGTCTTTTGTCTGTTAACAACGAGCAATGGATCTGGCACAGAAGATTGGGACATGTTAGTATGAGAAGAATATCTCAGATTAACAAACTCAATCTGGTCAGAGGACTTCCTAACCTGAAGTTCAATTCAGATGCTTTGTGTGAAGCATGTCAGAAAGGCAAGTTTGCAAAACCAACTTTTAAATCCAAAAACGTTGTTTCCACCTCTAAGCCATTAGAACTTCTTCACATTGACTTATCTGGACCAGTTAAAACTGCTTCAGTCAGTGGCAAGAAGTATGGGTTAGTAATCGTAGATGACTATAGCAGATGGACATGGGTAAAGTTCTTAAGGCACAAGGACGAGTCACACTCTGTGTTTGTTACCTTCTGCAACCAAGTTCAAAATGAAAAGGATCTTAGAATCGTCAAAGTCAGAAGTGATCATGGTGGAGAGTTTGAAAACAAAGATTTTGAGTCATTCTTTAATGACAAAGGAATTCTGCATGATTTCTCTTGTCCTAGAACTCCCCAGTAAAATGGAGTTGTAGAACAAAAGAACAGAACATTGCAAGAAATGGCCAGAACCATGATCAACGAGACTAACGTTGCTAAGATCTTCTGGGCAGAGGCAATAAACACAGCGTGTTACATTCAGAATAGAATCTCCATAAGACCTATTCTGGAAAAGACTCCATATGAATTGTGGAAGAACAGAAAGCCCAACATTTCTTACTTTCACCCATTTGGATGTACATGCTTTATTTTGAATACAAAAAATTATTTGAACAAGTTTGACTCTAAAGCACAAAAGTGTATTATGTTAGGATACTCTGAACGCTCAAGAGGGTACAAAGTATACAATACAGAAACACAGATTGTGGAAGAGTCAATCAGTGTTCGTTTTGATGATAAGCTTGACTCTCAAAAGTCAAAGCAGAATGAATTCCTTGCAGGTATGGAAGTTGAATTCACAGGTACTGAAGACAAGTCATCAGAAGCTTTTAATAGAGACACTCCCTCAACATCAGAAAGAGGCATTGCAAGCAATCCAGCACCTTCTGTTGATCAACTTCAGAAAAGACCATCAAGAAGCAGCATGGATCACCCAGAAGAAACAATCTTAGGAAGAAAGGAAGATCCAATCAGAACAAGATCTAGCTTCAGAAACTCTGAAGAATCCCTTATGGGACTGGTTTCTCTAATTGAACCAACATCAATTGATGAAGCACTTCTGGACAATGACTGGATTCTAGCAATGCAAGAGGAGTAAATCAATTCACAAGAAATGACGTATGTGATCTAGTTCCTAAACCAAAAGGATTCAACGTCATTGGAACAAAATGGGTGTTCAGAAACAAACTGAATGAACAAGGTGAAGTCATCAGAAACAAAGCACGATTGGTAGCACAAGGTTATAGTCAGCAAGAGGGGATAGACTATACAGAAACCTTTGCTCTAGTCGCCAGGTTAGAATCTATCAGACTCTTAATCTCATTTGTTGTTAATAAAGGCATCACTCTGTATCAGATGGATGTTAAGAGTGCATTCTTAAATGGCTATATAGAAGAAAAGGTATATGTGCACCAACCCCCTGGTTTTGAAAGTTCCAAAAATCCAGAATATTTTTTCAAACTAAAGAAGTCACTCTATGGTCTGAAACAAGCTCCCAGAGCTTGGTATGAAAGACTAAGTAACTTCCTGTTAGAAAAGGAATTCACCAGAGGGAAAGTGGACACAACCTTATTCTGTAAGACAGTTAAGAATGACATTTTAGTATGTCAGATTTATGTTGATGATATCATATTTGGATCTATTAAACCTTCTCTGGGAAGAAAGTTTGCTAAGTGTATGCAGGCAGAATTTGAGATGAGCCTAATGGGGGAACTGAAATTCTTTCTGGGCATTCAGATCAATCAAACCCCAGAAGGAACTTACATTCATCAGAGCAAATATGTCAGAGAACTTCTGAAGAAATTTGATCTCTCAGAATGTAAGCCATCAAAGATTCCAATGCATCCCACGTGCATTCTGGAAAGAGAAGAGGTATGTAAAAAGGTAGAACAGAAGGTCTACAGAGGTATGATTGGTTCTCTTCTATATCTGATGGCTTCAAGGCCTGACATTTTATTCAGTGTTTGCATTTGTGCTAGATTCCAATCAGATCCTAGAGAATATCACTTAACAGCAGTTAAGCAAATTTTCAAGTATCTGAAATGTACTACTAATTTGGGTTTGTTTTATAGAAAATCAAGTGATTACAGCTTAGTAGGATACTGTGATGCTGATTTTGCTGGAGACAGAGTAGAGCGTAAAAGCACTTCTGGAAGCTGCCAGTTTCTGGGAGAAAATCTGATCTCATGGTCCAGCAAAAGACAATCCACAATTTCTCTATCAACAACAGAAGCTGAATAGATAGCAGCAGCTGGATGCAACACACAAATGCTCTGGATGAAAAGTCAACTTGAGGACTTCCAGATATTTGAGAGTAATATTCCTATCTTCTGTGACAATACTTCTGCTATTTGTCTCAGCAAAAATCCTATTTTGCATTCTAGGGCTAAGCATATAGAAATAAAACATCATTTTATTAGGGACTATATTCAGAAAGGGATTTTAAATTTTAAATTTATTAACACAGACCATCAATGGGCTGATATTTTTACAAAACCTCTTTCTGAAGATAGGTTCAACTTCATTCTGAAACATCTCAGCATGAAGCTCTGCCCAGAATGAAATTATTTTGATTCTATATATTAACCTTCAGAACTTTGTTTATTTTTCTGTGAACTACTGATCAATCTTTCTTCAGATCTTTAGAAGTGCAGATTGTATCAGAATCTATCCATGAAGATCTGAGCGCTTCACTTCAAGGATAGAAATGTGTTGTTCACTCAAGCAAACAAGTGTCATCCAGTCATCAGCTATTTTCTGAGGCTGAACACGCGTTCACGTTTCTGAAAAGGCAAAAGCGCTGATTGGATACATTGAGACACATGTCATGGGTAACCGTTCCAAATATCTTTTTGAATCCCCTAAAATCAGCTATCATTAAATGCTAATAATCATTATTAATTTCTCTCTCTTGACGTTTATGTTTTCAAAATTGTTTAGAAATCTATTTAAACACACTTCACACCATTTACACTCATTTACCTTCACTTTCATTTTCTCTCAAATTTACTGATTTCAGCGTCCTTACTTTCTCAAAGAGAAAACCCTTTCAATCTTTTTCACAAAAACCTTCGTATGAACATGGCTTCTTCCAGCATTCCTACTTCAGGTTCCCAGAAAACTATTTCATCTGAACAATATGAAGAACCCCACAGAACGCTTCTAACTCCATTCAAAAACCTAGAGGTTCTGTCAGAATTGATCGTGGATTTCAACAGCCTTCAAGAGAATGGGTTTGATCTATCTGAAGAAGTTAAAGCTCAAGGTTGGGAAAAGTATTTTAACAGACTGGTGGGTCCAACATTTCCTATTCTGGTAAAGGAATTTTGGATTCACGCTTCTTCTTCAAATCATCAAGTTACGTCTTACATCATGGGGAAGAAGATTGTTATTACTGAAGACCTGATTGCAAGACTCATAGGCTACAGTGGTGGTGGTGTTCGTTGCATTGACATGGCAGAAAGGTGTGCTGATGCTGCCCTAATTGCAAGGGAAATCTTCACTCTGGGGCTTCCCTCCAGCAAGATAAGGGATTTGAAAGACAAACACAGAATTTGGGCCAAAATCATTTTGGGGTGCATTAATCACAAGAAGCCTACCAGCTCTCCTGATTACATTAATATTGATCAATAGTTTCTGATCTATTTCATCTCTCAGAAGGTCAAGATAAATCTAGCTCATCTTCTGTTTAACCATCTCAGAACAAGTGTTAAGGAAACAAGAGAAGAGGAACGTACAAAAAGGGATTGGATACCCTTAGGAAGACTGATATCAGATATTCTAACAGAGAATAAGCTGATTGATCACCTTACATAGGCTCAAGAAATCATCTCTTTGGAAGCTACTGTGGGCAAACAGCTGAACGCTAAGAATCTGAAGAAGATGAAGTTGATAGAGAACATCAAGAAGGAACCCAGCGTCACTCCTTTTGCTGCAATATCCAGCAGAAGAGTCCCTCTGGACAACTTCCCTCTGTTCTCAGAGATTGATTCTAAACCAGACATAATTCTCATATATCTGGATGCTTGCAAGGCTAACGGTACATCACCAAATCTGAATATTCAAGATCTTCAGCAGAAGGCTCCAGAAGTTGTTCTGAAGAAGACAAAGAAAAGGAAAGCTGCAGCAGAAGGATCCTCCCAACAGACTCCTAAAAAGAGAGGTAATCTTTCTTCTGTAACTATTTTAGATTCAATTGCTGTATCAACATCCATCCCAATTCCAACTCCATCTGAAAACCCCACACCTCAAACTTTTGATGATTTTGATATTGACTTTGACCCCTCTGAATCACTAACTCTTAGAAGATCTCGCTCCCAACCTCAAAATCCAAATATTGTTGAAACCCAACAAGAACTTGAAAAAGTTCTTTCTGATATAGACCAACACACTTCTGTTCCCACTCCAGAAAATCCAAATCCTCAAACTACCACAGAACCACAACCAGAAATTCCCATCTCACCACAACCAGAACTTCCACTCTCTCCATAACCAGAAATCCCACTACCTCCATCTCCTCAACCAGAAATTAATCCACCTTCTCCACAACCTAAACCATCTCACCCAGAAGTTCAAACTTTTGAGGCTCAACCCTCTGAATCCCCTGAACCAGAACCTCTGGCCATTCATTTTCCCTGTGGCACCATTGTGAATTTTCCACAACTTCCCTCTTCACCAGAATTAACTCCACCAAATTCCCCATCAAGTCCAATCATAATTCCTGACTCTCCCACTCCCTCACCAAAGAACAATACAGAAGATTACATCAAGACTGTCATTGACCTAACAGTTTTTGAACGTCTTGCTGCAATAAACCACAAAACAGCCATCCCTAAACCAAAACATCCAGATGTTGGTACCAGTATATTGAACTTTGAAACAGAAGTACAGAAGTGGATCACTTCTCTCAAACAAGCTAGTCTGGAGCTGGTTGATCCTGCTGCATCAGACTACCTTTGGACAAAGTTCAGAAGATGGATATGCTCTGAAACTTTTAAGTTGCAAGAACAGAGCTATGGACAAGCTCAACAGAACTTCAGCAATCTGCTGAAAGAAATTGAAGGACTAGTTCTGACCAAGCTGCTTAAGGAAGAAGTTCTCCCTCTGGACAATGCTCCTTGGTCTGAACACCGTCCAGCATCCAAAGTTCAACCTGATACTCAAGATCTGATGGTTCCTGCTAAAGCACTGGTTCAAGAAGAAGATATTGCAGAAAGCTCTGAGAAGCATCCTATTTCTGAAGATCCTCAAGCTTTCTCCCTTGACAGGCAGACTCTTGAAGACTTGAAAAGATCTGATATGCTGATGAATGAAAGAATGGATAAACAGGACAACAAAATTGATGCAACAGCAAGCATGTTAACCCAGCAACAGGAAACCAACACCCAAATCAAGAGCATGTTGGAGGCTTTGTTCACACGACTTCCTCCTCCTTCTTAGAAATTTCTTGTTTTATAACTTGTTTATTTGTAATATTCGTACATTACTTCTATTTTGAACTTATCATTGCTTCTGTTTTCAATATAAATACATTTTTAGCTCTGATTATTTTAGCTCTGATTATTTGTGCTTTTTGATAACTGACAAAAAGGGGGAGAAAGAATGATATTTTTTCAATAACGAATTACTGAGACATAAGTCTTAAACATTTTGACATTCTGATCTATTTGAATTTCTTTCTTCTGAAAAGCCTGAACAGGTACAAAATTCTGACGAAAGATACAGTAAAGTTCTGATGCTCAAAGACTCATGGAATTAAAGGGAAGTAATCAACTCAGGGGGAGTTTTCTCCTCTTAGCTCTGATACCTTTTATTCTTTATTTTTAAACCTTTTATTCTTTATTTTTAATTGAAAAAAATCTGGTTTTTATCATCATCAAAAAGGGGGAGATTGTTAGAACATCGTTTGATTCTACAACCCTCAATTAGAGTTTTGATGATAAAAAAATACAAGAATAAATTAATTGTAAGATTTATATATAAGACATATATGCTACTTAAAATTATGTTGTGTATTTATCAAAGTTCTGATTGAATCAGCATCAGAAGATCAGTATCAACATCAGCATCAGAAGATATGTCAGCATCAGAAGATCAATAACATGTGCTACACGCTGAAGTTACCAGATTATACGTTGAAGCCCGATGACCAGAATCTGCGTATAAAATACTATGACTCTGATCAAAGATCTTTACCAAGTCATCAGCACTCAGAAGAGTCAGCATAAGTTAAAGCAAAGAACACTCTGATTATCATAAAGAAGATTCTGAAGCGTTACTAAGCATTCAAGACAGATTAATTACCAACGGCTTTATCCAAGACAAGATCTTCTCAAAAAGGAAAGAACGTTATTATCATTGAAAGTGGTTTATGGACACCAACGTATCTTTGCCTTGGCTATATAAACAAGTCAGTGTGAGAAAAGAAAAGGCTAATCAATCTACACGCACGCACTCACACAATTTGCTAAGCTTTCCAACCACGCTCATTCAAACGCATTAGCAAACCAGTTTCATTCTAAGCTTAAATTTGTGTATTATCACAGTTGTGGTATACTATTTTATTAGAAAACATCAAACACATTATTTGTTCAATTATTTGTAAAGAGATTTCCTTGAGATAATCCGGTTTGTGGTTGTACTCAAGAAGGCTTTAACAGTTGTTAAAGTGACTGTGTAATCCTTTGATTATAGTGGATTAAGACCTCGCTAGAGAGAGGCGAAATCACCTTGACGGGTGGACTGGAGTAGTTTGAGATCAAACGAACCAGGATAAAAATACAGTGTTGTCTGCACATTTGATTTAAGTTTTACAATTCAACCCCCCTTCTTGTGTTTTTCACATCTTCACTTTCCTTAGGATAAAATAAAAAGTCGGTGGCGACTCTTGCTAAACTGAAACATTTGCAAACACAAACGCAAAATCCCAAGTCAGTTCGCCCACCGTATCACACCTGGGAAATAAATACCAACAATAATGTCAATACTGCAGAAAGAGAGACATTTTGCAAATAGTTCCATCTCAGCACACCAAGGGAAAAAGACCTTTCGTCATATGAGGGAAGACTTCGCTGGGCAATCTGGGATAGAGGCCTCAGACCATGCAAACCCAATATATAAAAAAACCAAGACTTGACTGGGGACAATGGAATCACAAACCCAATACCACACCTTATGCCAATTGGTATCATTTTCAATATACAAAAATCACGCGCATACCAGCGAAAACAACTTGAGAAAACCTTCTTAGGGAATCCAGAAGTTAACATTTCAGCAAGAAGTCAAAATTATGGGGATTTTAAATCAAACCAAGCACTTGGCGGGAGAAAACCCAAAAAGTTGATAACCATTTCAACACTTCTTAGAAAAGATATTGCCCTTGTCTAGCTACTTAGGGAGCACATAACAACAAGAATGTTGTAACTGGAGGGAGCAATACTCTACAAGAGATTTCATATCAATTCTAAATACACAAAGGGAGAAAGAACTCCATCAAATGAGAAAAGGCTTCATAGCTCTTTTTAACCTCTGTTTGATCACCACCTGGATGGGGAAAGAATCACACTCAGCTCGAGAAGTCTGCAACAAGACTAGAAAAATGGGATTATAAACCCAACACCATAACACAACCTGTAGGAAACCCTTTAAATTGATCAACAACTATTAGAGGAATCCAGACACACATCTACAAAACAGGCCACAAGAAACATAGTAGCTATCTTGACGAAATATGGATATGCCCTTGGAAACCAATATGATGTCCCAAGCTTACCGTGCTGATCAAGGTAACTTTCATAACTTGCCTTTGGCTACATGCTTTTAAGATAACCTTATGATCAAATGGCTTCTTAGATTTGTCGATTCTCGACGTAACTGCCCTAGATTGGCTGAATGTTGCATCCTCTTTGTTCTGCAACTCTTCTCAGCAACATGCCTTTTGCTGATACTTAAATGTAAACTTTCATGATATCAAGCAGTTGTTTTACAAGAAGAAAAATGTTTATTCTAAGAATGAGAATTTTAATGCAACAATTATGTAAGTCTTGAAGATTTTATTTGAAAAGATGTCACAAAACCTTATGAATGAATCACTAGCCAGGATGCGACATGGATTTTTTGTAAGAAAGATAACAAAAGCATATGACACCAATCACAATAATTTAGCAAAATTAATGGGATTCAGGAAACACTATCTCATTGGAGTATGCTTTCGAAATAAATCATGTTTCAATTAGAACTTTTGAGGGTTGTAACGTGGCCTGGTTCACGATTTTCTAGAAAAAAATGGATTTTAAGGCTCAAAATTATTTGGTGCCCACTCCCTTCATGATGTTCTTCAATCCTAAGTTCAGTTAACCTGACACAAACATTCATATCTCAAAAGAAATTTCGATATGGTTGAGGAATCAAACAAGGTTTTATTTGGACATGCAAGTCACTCATTCCTGCTTCTTTGGGGTTTCTTGTCACATGACTCTATTATTTGTTGAGGATTTCTCACAGTAATCCTTTATCGCATTTCAGGCTTTCCATTTCTTCCTTGCTTTCTGGACAAATTTCTTTTGACTTTGACTCTGAAGTGCAGCGAGATGCCCTGACTTTTGCCTAAGCGACTTGTTTTTTTAAGTTCTGACTTAGCGGGGCTTTTTGTCTCTTTCTTTTTCATCATCATTTTTTATTCATATTATCTTTTTATTTTTATTTTTGAACATGTCGTGTGACTTCGAGTCATTTGTGACTAGTTGGAAGAATTGTGGCTGCCCTATTTCTGAGTAGATGAAGGATAAACATTATTGTATCGTCATCTATTGATCTCCTGATATGTGAGAGATACCCATTGGGATAACGTCTTCCTTTGATGCACACTACTGATTTGCAGATATTAAACATTGTGGTTTTGAATTCCCTTAACCTCTTGAAGGATAACCATTATTGTATCCTTAGATGCGCACACTTGATGAGATTTGGATACTCAATCAGATTAACTGAACACTACCCTGCTCCGAGTTAAAAATGAGGGCTTTTTATGAATAGAAAAAGAAACTCCTACTTCAAGGCTCAAAGGGGTTAACAAAGGTTTCACTCCCTTATATTTTCGGTGTTTGAGGATTTTAAACAATGCATGTACATCGTCAACGGGGTTTTATCCAAAAGCATACAACCAGAAAATTTGTGTTTTAATATCATCATCCTCCCTCCAATCTATGCCTAGGCGAGAGAATGGGTAATAAGTTGGTACCATAAAGAAATTTAAAATTGAAAAAAAATACGAGTGAAATGAATGAATTTCTTCAAGACAAACATACTCATTGTATTAAGATTAAACATTCAAATGCAAACAAGTTCTTATATGCAAACAGTACAATGATAAACAAGAAAAAATACAAATGAGAAAGCAGTAAAAATGATAATAAACTAAGACGACTCTCTTATCTGGACTTGCAATGAAGGAAACATTTTCCAAACTTTGGAACTACCACCAACAGAGATTCATTCATGCTCTACTAAGGAATTGTTTTGAACATTAGGGCCAATGTCCTTAAATGACAAGATACCACTTCGGACCAACCTCTGAACTTCGACCTTCAAAGCAAAGCAATCTTCTAAATATTTCCCAGGAGCATCCTGATGAAAGGAACAGGAAGGGTCAGCCTTATAATACCAAGGCAATGGTGATGGTATAGCGGGAGGTAGTCTAGTCTGAACCAACTTCTTTTGAATTAACGTCGGGAGTAATTCTGCATAGCTCATAGGGATAGGGTCATAACTCTCCCTTATCTGATTATACCTTTTATTCCCCTGATGGGATGGTCTCTGATAAGCAACGATGGTTGGAGCTACACCAACAACTGGAGTTACTGAGGCAATTTGTTGATGACGCTGATAATTTCTTCTAGGAGGATTAACCCTCCTTTCTTGTATAACAGCATTTGTATCTCCTTCCTTTTTTTTGGCAAACCCATAGGATGGCTTCTTCGTACTTCCGGAACTTTCACTTTTTGTTAACTGACCCTCTCTTACAGCCTCTTCCAAACGGATACCCATGCCCACCATTTCAGTAAAGTCACTTGGCGCACTTGCTACCATCCTCTCATAGTAGAAAGCACCTAGATTTTTCAGGAAAATCTTAGTCATCTCCTTTTCTTCCATGGGAGGAATCACTTGGGCGGCTACCTCCCGCCATCTCTATGCATATTATTTGAATGATTTCCTGTCCTTCTGTACCATGGCCCTGAGTTAATCATGGCCAGGCTCCATGTCCACGTTGTATTTGTATTGTCTGATAAATGTTTCTCCCAAGTTGTTGAAAGTGTGGATATTGACGTTGTCCAAACTCATATACCACTTCAACGCAGCACCAGTAAAACTATCCTGAAAAAAGTGAATCAACAGACGTTGGTCATTGTTGTACCCCAAAATTTGCCCTCTCATTTATCAAGATTTTCTCACAAGATCTCTTTGACTCAAGACAAAATTAGGGTTTGATCAGCTCAAGACATCTCATCTTACACTGATGACCCAAAATTAGGGTTTGAGTTTGCACAAGGATTTTTGGACTATCAATACCTCACATTACTTTCAAGGATCATTATGGACCCCTAATATTACTCATGACAAGTTTCAAGCCTTGAATCATATTTTTGATCAGTCAATTGGACAGTTGACCTAGAAATCAACTGTATTGGGGAAAAAGTCAACCATGGCCAATTTGCAGTCAAACTTCATAATTTTTAATCCAAATCAACATTCTAGACTCATATGTATCATTTTATCAAGTTTGGATCACAATTCCTCAAGAAATTTGATCAAATCATCAAAAGGGCAAAATGGTCAAAATTAGGGTTTTGACTGGAAAATGGCAATTTCTGATTTTTGACCTAGAAAATGACTAATTTATTTGAAGCATGGTTTCAAGGGTTCAATTGCATCATCTTGACCTAATTACATGGTTCAAAACATTGCAAATCCATTGGATAGACAGATGAAATTTATAGTCAACTGATCAAAAGTCAACTGTATGCTGAAAAGTCAAACTTTGACTTTTTGGTCAAAATCAAGTGCCAAGGATCACAATTCATCAAAACATGTCAAAATGTGAAACTTGTTCATCAAGAAACCAAAGATTGAAGATTTGGTTTTGAATTTTGAATTTTTCTTAACTTAGAAATTTTTCTAAGTGTAGAAAATTTCTTATTTTTTCTCAACTTTAAGCCATTTTTTTCCCATGACACAAGATGATTCAAAGAAAGTTCCCAACATGAAAGTTGTATATCTCCATGAAATATAAAACTTTGCGTCACACATTTTTCCCTAAAGATGTTTGGATCTAAAGATATAATTTTATGAATACATGTCCATGAACTAAAATAACTTAGTGAAATTTTTCCCTAATTTAGGCAGGTTTTTGACCCAACTTCATGACAATTTTTAACCTAGTTCCAAGAGGAATATTGAAATGCATTTCAAAGATGAGTTATAGAGCATATTGAAAGCTTTCCAAAATGTCCAAGAACTCCTTGAGATCATTTTTGAGTAGGGAGAATCGAAGAGATGAAATTGGCAATTTCTGACTTTGATTTCAAGCCATTTCATGAAGAACAAAGTTCAAATCCTCAAGCATGCTGTACAATCTTCACTTTTCAGGCCTCAAACTCGTTTGTCACTCCACCATTAATGGATTGAACAAGATTTTATATCCTAAAGCCAAGCATTTGATGCATTGTACAAGAAAATAACCATTTATGGAAGAAAGGCAACATTGCCATTTTGGAAAAGCATGCTTTATGCACTTTTCATTTCTTGAGCCTTGGACTTGTTCTTTCTGCAAAAACCAGGCCTCTAAGCCTGAACAAAACATGTTTAAAGCTTCACACTACCCTACAAGATCAGAACCATGCATTAAGATGTCATTTCTCACACTTGCTTCAAAAACAAAAAATGTAGCAAGACATGTGATCTTGTACTTCTAAGGAAGCACAAGTCCTTCAATCTTTTGCTCTATATAAAGCTATCACTTTGCAACTAAAAGAACGGATGCCCAAGCCTTGAAACACCCTAGAATCAGAAATTGCATACCAAGCTTCCAAACTTGCCATTTCTAACTTGTGAATTGAATCTTCCATTCCACTCATGCGTTTTCAGGCCTTTTGCTTCCCTAAGCTTCCTTACCTTACAAGAAAACCATCCCACACCCTGAAACATCACTGTAACTCCATCTTCCCCATTGTTGAACTTCAAAAATAGAGTAACACAGGTGGACTTCTAGAGATCATTCCATCCATCCTCAAGACAAGCTAAGCATTGCATTAGCTTCCTAGAGGTTCAAGGAAGCTAACCTGATCATCACAACATCCTAAAGCAGGCTCATTTCCAAAACATGATTTCCATTTTTAAGGTGAGTTTTGTGTTTTTCCAACTCTTGATACATGCATAGTTAGCTTTCCATTTGTGAATATACAATGTAGACATCATTGCTACGAAGTTGTACATATCCCTAACTTGCATTTATTTGGCCTCGGTTGAGAGAATTTTGAGTTTAAAGTTTCTGAAAAAATTAGGTTAAGAATTAGGGCCATTAAAATTCTCTTTAATCTTGGACTTATGTTTTTAGTTATGCACATGGTTAGAATCGTGAGGAAAAATGCTATAACATTCATGTTATCAATTTCCATTTTTTATTGAGAAATGAAAGAGTTACAGGAGGTCCGGCTAGCTAGAGGAAGAAGAGGAAGTACAGGGCCAAGGAAGCTTTTTGTGTTATGTTTTTCTTGTTTCACATAAACTAACGGATGTACAGCCACCCCAGTGGCAAGGTAGCGCGCTGGAAATGCATAGGTCGTGGGTTTGAACCTTGGTGCTACCTTTTGTTTTTTTTATCATATTTTTCCGGTTTCATTTTTTGGCTATTTGCAGGATGGACTTCAACATTTGGGCCTTAGTGTTTTTTGCTAACATACTACCCCCTGTTTGCTTGTAGCACCCCTGGCCCATAATTTTTATTATTCATTTTTATTATTCATTTTTATTTTCATTTCTATTTTATTAAATATATTTTCCTTAATATTAAAAATCATAAAAAATATAAAAATGCTAAATTTATATTTTTGGTCTATTTTATTTTATTTTTTCTCATAAAAAATATATTTTATTTTAGTTACATATCATATATATATATATATATATATATATATATATATATATATATATATATATATATATATATATATATATATATATATATATATATATATATATATATATATATATATATATATATATATATATATATATATATATATATATATATATATATATATATATATATATATATATATATATATATATATATATATATATATATATATATATATATATATATATATATATATATATATATATATATATATATATATATATATATATATATATATATATATATATATATATATATATATATATATATATATATATATATTTTTTTTTTCTTTAATAAAATTGTAAATAAAAAAATAGAATTAGTTTAATCATTTATTTCTTTTTTTCTCACATTTATAAATATTTTTTAACATATAAAAAGACTAATTATTTTCATCAATATTATTTATTATTTTTAATACAAATAATACACAAAAATAATACTTAAAGAACTTTATTTTCCCTTTAATCAGAAATTAGGGTTAACCATTTTTCCCAAGAAATAATTTTTTTATAAATATTTTTATGATTAGGTTAAAACTCTTTTTTCACATAAAAATAAAACAATTTCTCTTCCTTGCATATACATAATATGGCACATCTAATTTATATTGTATCTTATTGATTCAAATATTTGTACAAATTCGATTTGGTTGTAATAGCTTAATTAGATTTACATTATTACAAATCCCCATTCACAATTTGTATCCCCTCCTCCCATAAAATATTGTAATAGCGTAGTAATCTTTAAATTACGCAATTTAACGCTTTTACCTACCATGCTAGTAATTAGGGTTTGAATGGCAAGATAAAAAAATCAAATAGAAAACCCTAAATCCAAGATAAAATCAAAGCATGAAAATAACACACTTGTACACAAGCACCCTTAGGGTTTCTCCACTTGGTTGCCTTATACAAAAATGGCCATATTACGCATGCGAAGTATCTTGGCAAACAAGTATAAGATCATAGTCCCTCGATGACGTTATTCAAAGTTTCCTTACAAGATGATCTCGGTCCCTCGAAAATGCTAAGATACTTTGCAACATTGCTAATCATGATTATACGATGACCCACGTCCGTCCCGTTTACATCCAAAGATAGGGTTGCTTACCAAATCAATGGTAAGACAACAATATAAAAGGAAAAGAAAATGAACAAGAAAGACATTTGAGTAGGTATATTACTTCTAGTTACTTGTTCCATTTCAAAACAAATATCCTTGCTATTTTAAAAAACAAATACCTACACACTTTCAAAACATCTTACAAACATTGAAAACATTTTCAAAAAGACAAACATCTTTGTATACATTCTTACGAACGAGAATCATTACAAAGATCGCCTAAACAATGGCCTCTTTTACAAAATACTTTCAAAACCACACAAAGCACAATTTCAAAACAAAAGCAAGTGATCTAGAAAGTAACTAAGAGCCCTTGGAAAACCATGGATGAAAAGGGTGCTAATACCTTCCTTTTTCATAAT
Source organism: Vicia faba (assembly GCA_948472305.1). Classification (NCBI taxonomy): domain Eukaryota; kingdom Viridiplantae; phylum Streptophyta; class Magnoliopsida; order Fabales; family Fabaceae; genus Vicia; species Vicia faba. Next base: position 1,322,246,519 of record OX451735.1, on the reverse strand, counting down.
CTACCCCCGAACTCAAGAAAACATCTCAAAGGTCTTTCCTGTGCTTTTTCACCTTTCCTTTTGGATAAAAGAAAAGTCAGTGGTGACTCTTGCTAACCGAAACATTTTCGATAAATTGCAAAACCCTCAAGTTAGTTCTCCCACCGTATCACAGTCATCAGTGTGGGTAGACATTCTTCTTATATACATCACAAGATGAGCACGAGAACAAGTGTTTCCCTTGTACTTCTTGAATTCCGTGACTTTAAACTTCACAGGTATCTTGACATTCGGGACCAAGAATAATTCATTCACATTCTTACCGAACAATTCCTTTCCCCTGAGGGCCTTCATCTCCCTCTACATCTTGTCAAACTGATCTTGAAAATCATCCATTCAATCATATAGACCCAAGCCTTCACTTGGTGGAGGAAAAGGACGATACATATCATCATTAGCAAATAGGACCATATTCACCGAAGGAGGTGCAGCAGGAGTAGCATGCACCACAAGAGGTGCAAGAGTAACAGTAGTCTGAACAACTAGAGTAACTTGAGGACCAATATTGAAACATTCAGGCACAAATTTATCTGGAATTCCTCATGGACAACCTTGAGGCATGTGATTCTGAACAACAGCTGGAATGGAAGACACATGAACAGTCGGAGCTTCAGTAGTAACCTTTTTCTGTTGAGGTTGAACACTCGGCGACTGATTCTGAGCAGCCACCAGAGATTCCATCAGAGCAATGAGATTATCCATGCCGGCCTTTAGAGCAGAAACCTCCTCGCATAGCTCGCGATTCTCTTGTTCTAAGTTGTCCATCTTCTTATGAAATTAGCTCGAGTATTGTATTGGTGAGACAACTTGTGGAAACTGTGCGGGGTATACCGACATGGTCTAAGAAATAGCTATGTTAGTGTGACATATTTGTGGGTACCGGTATCCTTTGAGTCAATCAAAGAGAATACAGGGCCGCTGAGTGATGTCATGTAGCACTAATGAACTTCTAGAACCCTTTACTTGACCAACTTGGCCTTTAGGATGTAGTGAGATGACCGACTTTGGTGCAGTCCGAAGTTGATAGATACTCAATACTACACTCATTGAGGGTTGGTTTCTTGGGATGTTTCGGTTTCCATTAAAGAGGATTGAGCTGAAACAATGACCAAGGAACAATTCGGTGATATTGAGCTCCTTATAACCCGGTTACTTATATTAGGACAGGTTTAAGCCAACTAAACTTCAAGAGGGTACTTACATATAAAACCCCACGCAAGCCTAAACTAAGAAGTTGTTTGCTTTGCTTGTATATGCATACTTGTACATGACATCATGGACATCATGAACATCATATACATCACTAACCATTTCAAGGATTTTGGAGATTCATCTTTGTTCTTGTTTTGTAGGATATGGATTCACTTCGCAGGAAAACTATCCAAGTCAACCTTGTAAGAATTCCTCCACAACTTAAGGAGCTAGCTTCTAGGATCCCTGAGAACTCTCCATTCACCGGGAGGCATGGTCGTCTACTCAACTTGGTCACCTCCAACACAAATGAGGATATGATGAAGGTGCTCTTTCAGTTCTTTGATCCTTTGCACCATTGCTTCACATTTCCCGACTATCAGCTTGTGCCTACTTTGGAAGAATTCTCTCAACTCTTGAGGATTCCCATTCTCAATCAACTACCTTTCAACGGTACGGAAAGAGACCCAAATCCAGAAGAGATTGCTCAAGCTCTGCACTTGCACTCATCTGATGTCACAACTCTTTGGGAAACTAGAAGTGGTGTCAAAGGCTTCTTAGCAAAGTTCCTGTTTGAGAAAGCCCAAAGCTGATGGAATTCCTTAGAATTGCAAGCTTTTGAGGAAATTTTAGCTCTTCTTATCTATGGGATGGTCTTATTTCCCAATCCTGACCAACTCATAGATGTGAGTGCCGTCAAAATCTTCATGTCACGCAATCCGGTGCCTACATTGCTAGGGGATATCCTACACTCTTTTCACACTCGCACAATGAGGAAAAGAGGTGTCCTTATGTGTTGCACTCCTCTCCTGGCAAGATGGTTTATTTCTCATCTTCCCCAATCAGTCTTAAAGAATGAGCAAGGATTAAGGTGGTCACAAAGGTTAATGACGCTCAAACATTTAGATATTCATTGGTGTTCCCGATCCAAAGAGAATGTTATCATTATTGACCCTTATGGGGAATTGCCTAATGTCCCTCTACTTGGAATCAGGGGAGGCATCACCTACAACCCATGCTTAGCTCTAAGACAGTTTGGTTATGCCTGAAGGGATGGCCCGCATGAGATGTTGATTCAAGGCTTAGTATTCGACTACAACAACGGCGATCAAGGTCTACGCCAAAGATTCATCCGATCATGGAGGATGCTAAACAATGTGGATAGCAATACTTTGGGACACAAGAATTCCATCCCTCTTGAGCCTTACCTCAAATGGGTACGAACCCGCGCTCAAAGTCTTATGATGCCTTATCCTTCCATCCTTTCGGTGATCATTGAGCCTGTTAAGGAGGAAGAAGTTCCATACACTATCCTACATCCTGACATGCCCACATCTCTTGAAGACCTACAAAGGGATTGGATACAGCTCAAAGGAGAGCGAGATACTTTCGAAGCCCAATTCTACGCAAGCGAGAAGAAGGTTTTGGAACTCACTAGGCTACTTCATGAGGAGCAGACTCTAAATGCCTACATTGCACCAAAGAGGATGCGCACTACTTTTTTATCTTAGAGTGTTGTATTATTTTGTCCAAGGGGGATTTATGTACTCAAACTCTATCTTATTAATATAACGTGTGTTTCTTTTTGTCTAAAACGAACTTGAATCTTTAAAAATCCTTGAAAACATTACATATGGACATATCATTCATCATAACATAAACAGGTCTTTTGCAACAAGTTTCCTTATCTGGAACACAACTCGATTGGTTTTACCAATTGGAAAGGGCGAACGTCCATAATTGGGAAGATCTTGCCACAACTTTCTATAAGCAATACCAATATAATGCAGATTTGGCGTCTACCCGTACTCAACTTTAGAGTATGGCCATGGCTTCCAATGAGGGTTTCAAGGATTACATGCAGAAGTGGAGAGATCTAGCTGGGAGAGTTCAACCCCCTCTGTCTGAAAGGGAGTTGGTGGATATGTTCTTAGGCACTCTATCGGGCCCTTTCTTCAACCATCTGATTGGAAGCTCATCTGCAGGATTTACTGAGTTAATACTGACCGGAGAAAGGGTGGAAGCTGGCATAAAAAGTGGAAAGATTCAGAAGGATTCATCTGCCTCTACAGCTGTGAGGAAACCTTTCATTGGGAATAAAGAAGTAGCTGTTGTATATCCACAAAGGAACCAAGGGAGAGCCGAGCACCGACCAATGGTGGGGTTGTCATGATCCCAAAGCCTACATCTGATCAACCAAGAAGTAATCAATTGAGGGTGGAGAGGCCAGTCCGGAAATTCACCAGAATCAATATGACTCTACCCCAGGTTTTACCGCACCTTCTGAAATCTAATTTGACAACTCTGAAAGAAGCTCCAAAGAACCCCAACACAGTGTCCCCTCATTATCACCCAAATGCCAGATGCGCATATCATTCTGAAAGTCCGGGTCATGACACTAACAACTGTTGGGCCTTGAAAAACAAAATTCAAGACCTTATAGATGCAAAAGAGATTGAGTTTGATGCACCCGAGAAGCCAAACGTCATTTCTGCTCCTATGCCTAGACATGGTCACCACACTAATGCTGTTGAAGAAGATTTGTTTTTTACCATAATTGATGAACTCTTGACTCCACTCCCAATCATTAAGATAAATTTGTTAAAAGCCGGTGTATTCTCGGGTTGTAATGAAGACTTCCATCTTTGCTTATCCTCACCAACTGTTTGCCCTTTGTTGAAAACATGCATTCAATGGTTGATAGACAACAAAGAGACTATGTTTGAAAGTACTCCTGTTTCACCTGTTCCTGTTGAAGACATTTCAGTCATAACCATCTCCGCCAATTCTTCCAGGGTCCCCAAAAGACCCATTAGAATTACATCGGTTCCAAAAAGTAGTCCTCTTATAATCACAATGTCTGGGCCAGTCCCGTATGAATCAGAGAAAACTGTATCGTGGAATTACGGTGGGGACATCTACTACCATGGCATCAAACAAGATGGGCTGGCCGCCGAAGAGATGAGCTCCAAAGAAGAAGACCCCGACATTAGCAATATTTCTAGAACCAGTAAGATTACCCGAAGCGGTAGAATATTCTCTCCAGAAATTTCCTCCCCAAAGGCAGTTTTTGGACTCGTGGCTGCTCAAAAGCTTACCTCCATACCAATAATCATATCTGTAAGTGCTCCTATTGATAAAGACGACACAATCCCTGCTGTTATCCCTACCAACACTCTTACTGCTGAAACTCGAGGAAAAAGTATTCAAGAAGAGCCTGTCGGGATGAAGGCTCAACCACTGACTATACCCGAAACCTCCAAGAAGGAAATGGAGGAGATCCTAAGAATAATAAAGAAGAGCGACTACGACGTAGTTGAACAGTTGGGGTAAACTCCCTCTAAAATCTCCATGCTGGCATTGTTGCTGTGTTACGAGGCACATGTGAAAGCTCTGGTAAAGTTCCTAAAGACAGCCCATGTGCCTCAAGAGACATCGGCTAACCAATTTCAAGAATGCGTGGCCAGCTTGACGGCAGATAACGACCTAGGCTTCTCGGATGCTGATCTGACACCAAGGGGAAGAAAGCACAACGAGGCATTTCATGTCTCTGTGGAATGTAGAGGAACAACTCTGGCCCATGTCTTGGTGGACACTGGTTCATCTTTGAATGTTTTACCGAAGAAATCTCTCGACAGACTAGACTGCGAAGGACTAGCGTTGAAACCCAGTAACATAGTCGTGAGAGAATTTGATGGCTCAAAGAGGATGGTGCACGGGGAGGTGGATATCCCCATAAAGGTTGGGACTCAAACTTTCAACTCAACCTTATATGTAATGGACATTCGCCCCTCTTACTCTTGTCTGCTAGGACGGCTGTGGATCCATAATGCCAGCGTTGTCACCACTACACTGCACCAGGTGTTGAAATATCTGGTCCATGGAAAGATTATCACTATCCACGGAGAGGAAGAATATATGATTAGCCACCTCAATTCCTTCAGGTATGTGGAATTGGACGGCGAGTTCATTGAAACTCCTTTTCAACATTTCGAAGAAGTCCCCCAAGAGGTAGCAGTAACCAAGACTGTGTCCCAGATTCCCAAGATTACAAGACCTCCACTCCGGATGTCATCTCTGAAGGACGCCAAGGCAGTAGTAGAGGAGGGTGGATGCACCATCTGGGGGAAACTTCCGGATATTCTGTATAAACCTGACAAGTTTGGTTTAGGGTTCACTTCAAGTTCTCAGAAGGATGTACGTCGTGCCCGTGCTGGAGGGCCCCCCTTGAAGATTAGCAACCGAGAGGTGAATGCGGTAGAAGACGGTGAAGAGGATTGCAGCTTGGAGGATTGGATCTTTCCTACTGTCAACGGAGGACTTCGCAATTGGGAGGCCAAAGACTTTGTCCCAATAACTTTCATCCCTCAGTAATTTATCTTTACATTTTTGTTGGACTTGTAATATTCACAAACAATTCGCACATTTAAAACCTTGTGTCTTGCCCGAGGCACAATGGTACATTTGTAAGGGTTTTTATTTCATCTTCATATTAAATTCAATGAATCATGGATGTTTTTTCACATACAAATTTTTGTGCTCATTTTTTTTCTTTTACATTTTATTTTTTAAAGGATGGATATACCCTTACACACACCCACACTCACAAATGAAGGTACCCCTCCATTCCAGATCCCATGGGTAACGATACTGCTATGGCCTTTTGTGACTCTGAGGATCTAATCTACCAAGTCGAAGATGAAGGTGGGGAAGATTGTGAAGTACCAGGGGAACTGGCCAGACTACTACAACAAGAGGAACGAGCCATTTAGCCTCACGAGGAACCTGTGGATACAATCAATCTGGGTACCGAGGAGGATAAAAAAGAGGTCAAGGTGGGTGCCAATCTGGAGCCCAATGTCAAGGAGCGTCTGATTTAGCTGTTGCATGATTATGTTGAGATCTTTGCCTGGTCATATGAAGACATGCCAGGACTTGATACAGACATCGTGGTACATCATCTGCCAACAAGAGAAGACTGTCCACCAGTAAAACAAAAAGTCCATCGCATGAGACCTGATATGTCAGAGAAGATCAAAGCGGAAGTCATGAAACAATTAAATGTTGGATTCTTGGTTGTCACTTCCTATCCCCAATGGGTTGCCAACATTGTTCCCGTGCCTAAAAAGGACGAAAAAGTACGAATGTGCATGGACTATAGAGATTTGAATAGAGCCAGCCCTAAAGATGATTTTCCACTGCCCCACATAGATATCCTGGTTAACAATACGGCCCAGCACAAAGTGTTTTCCTTCATGGACAGATTCTCAGGTTATAACCAAATCAAAATGGCACCTGAGGACATGGAGAAAACAACATTTGTCACACAGTGGGGAACATTCTGCTACAAAGTGATGCCATTCAGACTGAAAAATGTTCGGGCAACCTATCAGTGCCCCATGGTAGCTTTGTTTCATGACATGATACATCATGAAATAGAGGTCTACGTAGACGATATGATAGCCCAATCACAAACGGAAGAAAAGCACCTTGATCACTTGCAAAAGGTGTTTGAGAGATTGAAGAAATACAAGCTAAGGTTGAATCCAAACAAGTGCACATTCGGAGTACGGTCCGGTAAACTCCTAGGCTTTATCGTCAGCATCAAAGGTATTGAGGTCGATCCTACCAAGGTTAAAGCAATACAAGAAATGCCTACTCCTCGTACTGAGAAGGAAGTCATAGGATTCTTGGGACGCCTAAACTATATTGCCAGATTCATTTCTCACCTAACGGCTACTTGTGAGCCAATATTCAAACTATTGAATAAAGATCAAGTAGTCAAATGGAATGATGAGTGCCAGTTTGCTTTTGACAAAATCAAAGAGTACTTACAAGAGCCTCATGTTTTGATGCCACTAGTCGAGGGAAGACCACTGATCATGTATCTAACTGTTTTAGAAAACTCAATGAGGTGTGTATTGGGGAAGCGTGACGAGCCTGGCCGAAAAGAGCATGCTATTTACTACCTGAGCAAAAAGTTTACCGACTGTGTAACTAGATATCCACTGCTCGAGAAAACTTGATGCGCTTTGGCATGGGCTGCTCGCCGGCTAAGACAGTCTATGCTGACTCATACTACCTTGTTGATATTTAAGATGGATCCGATAAAATACATCTTCGAAAAGCCTGCTCTGTCTGGGAGGATACCTAGATGGCAAATGATCCTAACAGAATACGACATACAGTATACTACTCAGAAAGCTATAAAGGGCAGTGTATTGGTTGATCATCTTGCTCATCAAGCTGTAGAAGACTATCAGTCCATGAAGTTTGAATTCCCGGATGAAGACATCATGACATTAGACAATTGTGAAGAAATCAGGCCATATGACGGACCTGAACAAGGATCCCGATGGACCCTGTTCTTTGATGGGGAATCCAATGCACTTGGTAATGGTATCGACGATGTACTCATATCTCCGGAAGGATGTCATACTCCATTTACTGCCAGACTTTGCTTCAACTGTACAAACAACATGGCGAAGTACGAAGCGTGCATCTTTGGTCTCAGGGCTGCCATAGACTTGGGAATCAAATCTTTAGATGTGTTTGGAGATTCAGCTTTGATCATCAGCCAGATCAAAGGGGAATGTGACACTAAGCACCCAAACCTTATCCCTTACAAAGAACATGTTTTGACATTGCTACCACATTTTAAGAAGATTACCTTCGAGCATTTTCCGCGAGAAGAAAATCAGCTAGCAGATGCTCTAGCCACAATGTCATCTATGTTTAAACTTAATTGGGATAACGAGGCTCCCCAGATCACCATCGAACGAATGGATGAACCAGCACACTGTCATGAGATTAATACTGAAGAAATAGTGGACCAGCCTTGGTTTCATGAAGTCAAGAGGTATCTCGAGGTTCAAGAATATCTAGAAGGAGCTTCGATCAATGATAAGAAGTTCTTAAGGAGATTCTCTGCTAAGTTCTTCCTTAGTAATGGCATCCTGTACAAACTCAATCATGACTCCATTTTGCTTCGGTGCATGGATAAGGTTGAAGCTGAAAAGATCATGGCTGAATTACATGAAGGTACTTTTGGCACTCACTCTAGTGGGCATACGATGGCGAAGAAAATCCTATGGGAAGGCTATTATTGGTCTACCATGGAAGCAGATTGCTATCAACACTCTCGGACCTGTCATAAGTGTCAAATTTATGCTGACAAGGTGCACGTACCTCCGATTCCTCTGAATGTCTTGACGGCTCCTTGGCCCTTTGCTATGTGGGGAATTGATATGATTGGAGAGATCAAGCCTACAGCCTCCAATGGACACCGCTTCATCCTAGTGGCCATTGATTATTTCACAAAGTGGGTTGAAGCATCCTCCTTTGCCTCTGTTACCAAGAATGTTGTGGCTCGCTTCATCAAGCAAAACCTTATTTGCCAGTACGGTATCCCGAAAAGGATCATCACTGACAATGGTACAAATCTTAACAACACTATGATCACCTCCTTGTGCGAGCAATTCAAGATTCAGCAGCACAATTCTTCCCCCTATCGGCCAAAGATGAATGGTGTTGTCGAAGCTACAAATAAAAACATTAAAAAGATCATACAAAAGATGACAGTCACATACAAAGACTGGCATGAGATGCTACCATTCTCTCTCCACGGGTATCGTACCACGGCTCGCACATCAACTGGGGCAACACCATATTCTTTTGTATATGGCATGGAAGTTGTTTTGCCTATTGAGGTTCAGATCCACTCTCTGAGGATTATGAAAGATGCAGGTTTGAATGAAGACGATTGGATCCAGACTCGACTTGATCAACTGAAATTAATTAATGAAAGGAGACTTATTGTTATTTTCAATGGTCAAATGTATCAAAAACGGATGATCAAGGCTTTCAACAAGAAAGTCAGACACCAAGTATATCAAGTGGGGGATCTAGTAATCAAACGTATCATTTTGCCACAAAGTGATCCCGGGGGAAAATGGACTCCTACCTATGAAGGACCATTTGTAATCAAGAACATATTCTCCGGTGGAGGGATGATCTTGACCACCGTGGATGCGACGACCTGCCACACCCTGTGAACGTGGACATAGTCAAAAGATACTACGCATAAGAGCCCCGCTAGGTTGACACACCTAGGCAAATAAGGGCATCCCGGCGAACCAAAAAGGTTCGGGAAAAAATTAGGGATAAAATAAAAAACCTGTACACCCGGCAAGTTGAAAACCCGAAAGGGCGACTTGGGCAAAAAAGGGTTTCCCGGTAGACTGAAAACCTGAAAGGGCGGTCCAGGCAAAAGTTAGGGAATTAAAGCGTATGACTATGTCCCGTCAGATCACTTAACGAACAACATTTTACTTCCACTGACAAACTCGGAGTTTCTGATCAATTCAATCATCTTCGAACGAAGCAACAAATAGACAAGATGTTCGGAGATATAAAGGCTATATCAGAATGCGAACCCCATGGAACTATTACACATAGCTATCTTTCTTTGTATAAATTTTTCTTGTTTTATGGCACCATTCTCTTACTAGAATGATTGCCTCCTTTGTACAAAATACTTATTCAAAGTCAATACAAAGATACCCCTTTGAAAGTGCAAAAAATTATCTGTCTTTTCTTTATGATTGTGTTTTGTTTGTGAAAGCGTCCAATGATTCATTGATGAACATATGCATTTGAACATAATTACTGTTTACAAATAAACAAAATGAGAAAGACAATTACTGATAGGTTGAAAGGACAGGAAAATGTCTCTAGGCAATTCCATAAGTAATCCCCACAGTACGTCATTTAAATACCCGGCTAAACTAAACTTCAAATTATTAATCCCCAGTAGAAATCGTCAAATTTCTCAAGATTCCCCAAATAGATATTACAAGCAGTACATGGCATTACCCTCATAATAGAATTTATTTCTCTCAACAAGAGTTCGTCAGTACTTCAACTTCAAGACGTGAAATTCAACATATCCTCAGCAGCATTCAAGGATTTATTTTCCTTAATCGAACAGCAATACATCGAATCAGCTTACATGCATATACATCGCATCCACATATCATAAACATTGATAAAGCGACTACATTGCATCATACATTTCATGCAACATAATTTTGTGTTTCAGCTAACATTTTACCCTTTTCAGGATAAGATTAACAGCTACCATTAACAATATGCAATCTTGATACAATACAGATATGTTCCAGACACTGATGCCATTCTGATACTCATTAAGATTTCAAGTTCAGATACAGTTTGGATACGCTCCAGACACGGATGCCATTATGGTACTCATTCAGATTTCAAGTTCAGATACAGTATAGATACGCTTCAGACACGGATGCCATTCTGATACTCATTCAGATTTCAAGTTCTACAGTTCAAATATGCTCCAGACACGGATGCCATTTTGATACTCATTCAGATTTCAAGTTCAGATACAGTTCGGATACGCTCTAGACACGGATGCCATTCTGATACTCATTCAGATTTCAAGTTCAGATACAGTGCAGATACGCTCCAGACACAGATGCCATTCTGATACTCATTCAGATTTCAAGTTCAGATACAGTTCAGATACACTCCAGACACGGATGCCATTCTGATACTCATTCAGATTCAACTTTCAGATACAGTACAGATATGCTCCAGACGCGGATGCCATTCAGATACTCATTCAAAGTTCAAATCCAGATACAGTTCGGATACGCTTTAGACACGGACGCCATTCAAATACTCATTATTTCAAATTACAACTTACAATTCAAAAAACATTTTTGGATGGCATCTACAAGCCCATCTCCAACAAGATTCTATCACTTCTCCAAATAGCATCTTTAAGCCCATTCCCTCAATTACACATCGTCGAGTGCAAATTTTTGGGCACTCTAGTGTCCAATCATCTTCCATCTTCGAGTCACGAATGGAAAAATTCGCCAATCTAACTCTTCAGGCATAAGAAGATTGAACAGGAGCAGCTGTTGTACCCCAAAATTTTCCCTCTCATTTATCAAGATTTTCTCACAAGATCTCTTTGACTCAAGACAAAATTAGGGTTTGATCAGCTCAAGACATCTCATCTTACACTGATGACTCAAAATTAGGGTTTGAGATAGCACAAGGATTTTTGGACTATCTATACCTCACATGACTTTCAAGGATCATTATGGACCCCTAAGATTACTCATGACAAGTTTCAAGCCTTGAATCATATTTTTTATCAGTCAATTGGACAGTTCACCTATAAATCAGCTGTATTGGGGAAAAAGTAAAGCATGGAAAATTTGCAGCCAAACTTCATAATTTTTAATCCACATCGACATTCTATACTCATATGTATCATTTGATCAAGTTTGGATCACAATTCCTCAAGAAATTTGATCAAATCATCAAAAGGGCAAAATGGTCAAAATTAGGGTTTTGACTGGGAAAGGGCAATTTCTGATTTTTGACCTAGAAAATGACCAATTGATTTGAAGCATGGTTTCAAGGGTTAATTTCATCATCTTGACCTAATTACATGGTTCAAAACATTGCAAATCCATTGGATAGACAGATGAAATTTGCAGTAAACTGATCAAAAGTCAACTGTATACTGAAAAGTCAAACTTTGACTTTTTGGTCAAAATCAAGTGCCAAGGATCACAATTCATCAAAACATGTCAAAATGTGAAACTTGTTCATCAAGAAATCAAAGATTGAAGATTTGGTTTTGAAATTTGAATTTTTCTTAACTTAGAAAATTTTCTAAGTATAGAAAATTTCTTATTTTTTCTCAACTTTAAGCCATTTTTTCCCCATGATACAAGATGATTCAAAGAAAGTTTGCAACACGAAAGTTGTAGATCTCCATGAAATCTACAACTTTTCTTCACACATTTTTCCCTAAATATTCTTGGATCTCAAGATATAATTTTATGAATACATGCCCATGAACTAAAATAACAGTGAAATTTTGCCCTAATTTAGGCAGGTTTTTGACCCAACTTCATGACAATTTTTCACTTAGTTCCAAGAGGAATCTTGAAATTCATTTCAAAGATGAGTTATAGAGCACATTGCAAGATTTCCAAAATGTCCAAGAACTCCTTGAGATCATTTTTGAGTAGGGAGAATCGAAGAGATGAAGTTGGAAATTTCTCACTTTGATTTCAAGCCATTTCATGAAGAACAAAGTTCAAATCCTCAAACATGTTGTACAATCTTCACTTTTTATGCCTCAAACTCGTTTGTCACTCCACCATTAATGTATTGCACAAGATTTCATGCGCTAAAGCCAAGCATTCAATGCATTGTACAAGAAAATAACCATTTATGGAAGAAAGGCAACATTGCCATTTTGGAAAAGCATGCTTTATGCATTTTGTTCATTTCTTGAGCCTTGGACTTGTTCTTTCTGCACAAATAAAGCCTCTAAGCCTGAACAAAACATGTTTAAAGCTTCACACTACCCTACAAGATCATAACCATGCATTAAGAAGTCATTTCTCACACTTGCTTCAAAAACAAGAAATGTAGCAAGACATGTGATCTTGTACTTATAAGCAAGCACAAGTCCTCCAATCTTTTGCTCTATATAAAGCTATCACTTTGCAACTAAAAGCACGGATGCACAAGCCTTGAAACACCCTAGAATCAGAAATTTCATACCAAGCTTCCAAACTTGCCATTTCTAACTTGTGAATTGAATCTTCCATTCCACTCATGCGTTTTCAGGCCTTTTGCTTCCCTAAGCTTCCTTACCTTACAAGAAAACCATCCCACACGCTGAAACATCACTGTAACTCCATCTTCCCCATTGTTGAACTTCAAAAACAGAGTAACACAGGTGGACTTCTAGAAATCATTCCAGCCACCCTCAAGACAAGCTAAGCATTGCATTACCTTCCTAGAGGTTCAAGGAAGCTAACCTGATCATCACAGCATCCTAAAGCAGACTCATTTCCAAAACACGATTTCCATTTTCAAGGTGAGTTTTCTGTTTTTCCAACTCTTGATACAGGCATAGTTAGCTTTCCATTTGTGAATATACAATGTAGACATCATTGCTATGAAGTTGTACATATCCATAACTTGCATTTATTTGGCCTGAGTTGAGAGAATTTTGAGTTTGAAGTTTCTGAAAAAATTAGGTTAAGAATTAGGGCCATTAAAATTCTCTTTAATCTTGGACTTATAGTTTTAGTTATGCACATGGTTAGAATCGTGAGATAAAATTCTATAACATTCATGTTATCAATTTCCATTTTTTGTTGAGAGATAAAAGAGTTACAGGAGGTCCGGCTAGCTAGAGTAAGAAGAGGAAGTACAGGGCCAAGGAAGCTTTTTGTGTTATGTTTTTCTTGTTTCACATAAACTAACGGATGTACAGCCACCCCAGTGGCAAGGTAGCGCGTTGGAAATGCATAGGTCGTGGGTTCGAACCTTGGCGCTACCTTTTGTTTTTTTCATATTTTTCCAGTTTCATTTTTTGGCTGTTTGCAGGATGGGCTTCAACATTTGGGCCTTAGTGTTTTTTGCTAACATACTACCCCCTGTTTGCTTGTAGCACCCCTGGCCCATAATTTTTATTATTCATTTTTATTTTCATTTCTATTTTATTAAATATATTTTCCTTAATATTAAAAATCATAAAAAATATAAAAATGCTAAATTTATATTTTTGGTCCATTTTATTTTATTTTTTCTCATAAAAATATATTTTATTTTAGTTATATATATATATATATATATATATATATATATATATATATATATATATATATATATATATATATATATATATATATATATATATATATATATATATATATATATATATATATATATATATATATATATATATATATATCTTTAATAAAATTGTAAATAAAAAAAATAGAATTAGTTTAATCATTTATTTCTTTTTTTCTCACATTTTTAAATATTTTTTAACATATAAAAAGACTAATTATTTTCATGAATATTATTTATTATTTTTAATACAGAGAATACACAAAAATAATACTTAAAGAAATTTATTTTCCCTTTAATCAGAAATTAGGGTTAACCATTTTTCTCAAGAAATATTTTTTTTTAAAAATATTTTTAGGATTAGGTTAAAACTCTTTTTCATATAAAAATCAAACAATTTCTTTTCCTTGCATATACATAATATGGCACATCTAATTTATATTGTATCTTATTGATTCAAATATTTGTACAAATTCGATTTGGTTGTAATAGCTTAATTAGATTTACATTATTGCAAATCCCCATTCACAATTTGTATCCCCTCCTCCCATAAAATGTTGTAATAGCGTAGTAATATTTAAATTACGTAATTTACCGCTTTTACCTACCATGCTAGTAATTAGGGTTTGAATGGCAAGATAAAAACAAATCAAATAGAAAACCCTAAATCCAAGACAAAATCAAAGCATGAAAATAATACACTTGTACACAAGCACCCTTAGGGTTTCTCCACTTGGTTTCCTTATACAAAAATGGCCAAATTACGCATGTGAAGTATCTTGGAAAACAAGTATAAGATCACAGTCCCTCGATGACGTTATTCAAAGTTGCCTTACAAGATGATCTTGGTCCCTCAAAAATGCTAAGATACTTTGCAACATTACTAATCATGGTTATTCGATGACCCACGTCCGTCCCGTTTACATCCAAAGATAGGGTTGCTTACCAAATCAATGGTAAGACAACAATATCAAAGGAAAAGAAAATGAACAAGAAAGACATTTGAGTAGGTAGATTACTTCTAGTTACTTGCTCCATTTCAAAACAAATATCCTTGCTATTTTCAAAAACAAACACCTACACACTTTCAAAACATCTT
Organism: Vicia faba; assembly: GCA_948472305.1. Lineage (NCBI taxonomy): Eukaryota > Viridiplantae > Streptophyta > Magnoliopsida > Fabales > Fabaceae > Vicia > Vicia faba. The sequence goes on along the minus strand of OX451735.1, from coordinate 1,322,231,482 downwards.
ACAAACATTGAAAATATTTTCAAAAAGACAAACATCTTTGTATACATTCTTACGAATGAGAATCATTACAAAGATCGCCTAAACAATGGCCTCTTTTACAAAATACTTTCAAAACCACACGAAGCACAATTTCAAAACAAAAGCAAGTGATCTAGCAAGTAACTAAGAGCCCATGGAAAACCATGGATGAAAAGGGTGCTAATACCTTCCTTTTTCATAATCTACCCCCCGAACTCAAGAAAACATCTCAAAGGTCTTTCCTGTGCTTTTTCACCTTTCCTTTTGGATAAAAGAAAAGTCGGTGGCGACTTTTGCTAACTGCAACATTTGCGATAAAATGCAAAACCCTCAAGTCAGCTCTCCCACCGTATCACAGTCATCAGTGTGGGTAGAAATTCTTCTTATATACATCACAAGATGAGCACGAGGACAAGTGTTGCCCTTGTACTTCTTAAATTCTGTGACTTTAAATTTCGTAGGTATCTTGACATTCGGGACCAAGCATAAATCATTCACATTCTTCCCGAACAATTCATTTCCCCTGAGGGCCTTCATCTCCCTCTGCATTGAAAATCATCCATTCGATCATAGAGACCCAAGCCTTCACTTGGTGGAGGAAAAGGATGATACATATCATCATTAGCAAATAGGACCATATTCACCGAAGGAGGTGCAGCAAGAGTAGCATGCACCACATGAGGTGCAGAAGTAACAATAGTTTGAACAACTAGAGTAACTTGAGGACCAAGATTGAAACATTCAGGAACAGATTTCTCTGGAATTCCCCATGGATAACCTTGAGGCATGCGATTCTGAACAACAGTTGGAATGGCAGACACAGGAACAGTCATAGCTTCAGTAGTAACCTTTGTCTGTTGAAGTTGAACACTCGGTGGCTGATTCTGAGCAGCCACCAAAGATTCCACCAGAGCAGTGATATTGGCCATGCCGGCCTTCAGAGCAGAAACCTCCTCGCGCAGCTCGCGGTTCTCTTGTTCTAAGTTGTCCATCTTCTTCTGAAAGTAGCTCGAGTATTGTATTGGTGAGACAGCTTGCTGAACGAAGTAAAGAAGCTTGGTAAGACACCTGGATATGCATAATAAATGCAAGTAATATGTTCAATATGATGCATGATATGCAATGCACATGATTTATTTTATTAATATTTCAAGGGACTTAAAGATTTATATACACATTGCAAATATCAAAGTAATAACACATTTGAAATACTGAAAATTTTTATTATAATAACTTCAAAATGGATTACAAGTTTCAATAATCCCAAGTACAAGAAGAAAATAAAGTCTAAAACCCTAAGAAGTAAAGCTGATGGAGATCACTTTATACGCTGGCGCTTCCCTGTAAGCCTTGCAATCTGAGCCTTTAACCTCTGGTTTTCTTCTGCATATCTGGTGGCAACCTCCTTCCAATCACCTGAATCAGGAAGTGAGAACTAGCATTTGACTGAGGCTTAGAGGAAAATAAATCCCCTTGCCTCTCCATTGTCTATACAGCCCGACTCTCGAGAATCTCAATCAAGTCGTCTTTCTCCTTCAAGTCTTCTCTATAGGAAATCTCTAAAGTTTGGCACTTATTCTTCCAAGCATCCTTTTCCTGCTGCGTCCTGACCAAAGCAAGTTGTATCTCTTCCACATCATCCAATAGGGGAGGAGTGGTCTTCACAAACAAATCAGGCATAGGTGCTTCCCGAGAATACAGCATCTTCAACTGAATAGCTCTCGTTTGGACCCATCGAATATAAGGCTCGAAAGAAACAGCCCCCTAGGTCCCAAGTCTTTCCTACTCTTCCTATGAATGTGACGCCAGGCCTTCGCAATCTGCTCCCTAACTTCCTTATGGTCTTCTTCCTCCTTCAGGAAGAAACTACTCAAATGAATACTATTTGGTTTATCCCTCATCGGATAACCAAGCTGTCGTCATGCAAGAACAGGGTTGTAGTTAATTCCTCCCTTTATACCAAGAAGAGGTACATTAGAGAAAATACCATAATTGTCGACAATCTCTACATAACGGTACGCCCAATGATACCAAACAATATTTGAGTGAGTAATTGCCATGATCTTAGGAGCCCAACGGGGTTCCTTCCTGACATCCCAGAAAGCATCAAACTGAGGCATATGAGAAATAAACCACCGGTACAACAGAGGCGTGCAACAGATAATCACCCCCCCCCCCCCCCCCCGTGATAAGAATTTCGAAGATGAGTAGAGTAATAAGAATCAACCAACAATGTAGGAATTGGGTTTCTAATCATGAAGATCCTGATAGCATTAATGTCAACAAACTTATCCACATTAGGAAATAAAAACAACCCGTAAGCAAGTAGAGCAAAGATGGCCTCAAAAGCGATTGTACTCTTCATCCTGGCAAAGTAACGAGATTTCTCCAATAAGAACTGAGCTGGTAATCCTCTAATCCCTCCTTTATTAGTCATATGGGCTTCAACCTCAGACTTCCCCAGATGGATCAAAAAAGCAATCTCGTGTGGTTTTGGCTCACCCTCCAAACCAGTAAAAGGAACATGATCGGTAATAGGTAAATCCAATAGATAAGAATACTCCTCTAGTGTAGGCATCAACTGATAATTAGGGAAAGTAAAGCAATGAAACATCATATAATAGAACTGGACCAATGTCGATAGAATACCCTCCTTCATCCTAAGCTTCATGAGAGGAATTATGGATCCATATTTCTTCCAAAAATCTACATAACACTCAATCTCGGGAATTAGACTGATCAACTCATCTATCTTGGGATCTTTGAAACTGTATTTTCCGGTATTTCTTTTTCCAGAATCCATGTTCAAAAGGTACTTGAGATATTCACAAATGGTCAACTTTCAAGTACCTTGAAATGAAATTTCTTCAAAAGATGCTTATGAGTGCATGGATGCATGATGCAACAATCACACACAAGATCACAAACATAGGGTTCATAGGTTCAACGTCACGAGCATGAGGTCGAAGGTACTACCCATAAGGTATGGTATAAAAGTTATCACCTTCTGTTGTACCCTAAAATTTACCCTCTCACTTATCAAGAATTTTCTCACAAGATCTCCTTTGGATCAAGACTGCATTTGGGTTGATCAGCTTAAGACACCTCCTCAAGCACTGATGACTGAAAATTAGGGTTTGAGTTTTCACAAGGATTTTTGAACTTACAATTCCCCATATGACTTTCATGGATCATTATGGACCCCCAAGAGTATTCATGTCAAGTTTCAAGCTTTGGATCACACTTTTGATCAGTCAATTGAACAGTTGACCTAAAAATCAGTTGCATTGGGGAAAAAGTCAACCATAGCCAATTTACAGTCAAAATTCATAATTTTTGATCCACATAAAAATTCTAAACCCATATGTGTCATTTGATCAAGTTTGGACCACAACTCCTCAATAAATTTGATCAAATCATCAAAAGGGCAAAATGGTCAAAATTAGGGTTTTGACTAGCAAAGGGGAATTTTTGGTTTTTGACCTAGCAAAGGGTCAATTGAGTTAAGGCATGATCTCAAGAGTCCAATTGAATCACTTTGACCTAATGACATGGTTCAAAACACTACAAGTCCATTGGATTGACAAATGAATTTTTCAGTCAATTGATCAAAAGTCAACTGTATACTGAAAAGTCAAACTTTGACTTTTTGGTCAAAATCAAATGCCAAAGGTCATAATTCATAAAAACATGTCAAAACATGAAACTTGTTCACCAATAAATCAAGAATTTAAGATTTTATGTTGAAATTTCTTAACTTAGAAATTTTTCTAAGTATAGAAAATTTCTTATTTTTTCACAACTTTGAGCCAAGTTTTCATCATGATGCAAAGTGATTCAAGAGAAACTTCCAACATAAAAGTTGTAGATCTCCCTGAAAACTACAACTTTTCTTCACACAATTTCTCCTAAAATTCTTAGATCTCAAGTTATAATTTTGTGAATACATGCTCATGAACTAAAAATGACTTAGTGAAATTTTGCCCTAGTTAGGCAGATTTTTGACCTAACTTCATGGCAATTTTTCACATAGTTCCAAGCGGAATCTTCAAACGCAATTCAAAGATGAGTTGTATAGAACATTGCAAGCTTTCCAAAATGTCCAAGAACTCCTTGAGATCATTCTTGAGTAGGGATAATCGAAGAGATGAAGTTGGTGTTTTGTCACTTGGATTACAAGCCATTTTGTGAAGAACATTGGATCCAATCCTCAAGCATGTTGTACAAATCCCATTTTGCAGGATTCTAACTTGACTTTCACTCCACAATTAAATGTTTTCACAGCTGTTGGAAGCTTTAACCCAAGCATTCAATGTATTGTACAAACTTAATTCCATTTTGGGGAGAAAGGCAACATTGCCATTTTAGAAAAGTAAGCTTTATGCAAAGTCAGCTTGCATTGAGCCTTGTATTTGTTCTTTCTGCACAAACACACTCCACACAATCAGAACAAGTGTGCTTAAAGGTCTCAGCCCCCCTACAAGCCTTGTACTTAATCTTGAAACCATGCTTGCTAGCTTTGCTTCAAAAACAAGTAACTAAGCAAAACATGTGAGTTTTTGAAATCTGAGTTGTTACAAGTCTTAGAATCTCTTACTTATAAGTAGATACACTATTGGCAAGTTGACACACGAATAATATAGCCCTTAAACTGCCTAAACCATCCAAGAACCAAAAACCTGTTCAAGAGCACCATTAACATACAGTTTTGAACCAAAACTCATGATCTTCATTTCCACTTGTGCATTTTGAAAACTAATTACTCAAACACCTTCTAAACATCATACCAAAGCAATCCATACCCTTGTTTCCTCACTGTAACTCCTCCATCACTATCCACAATTTTCAAAAACCAACTTGCAGGTTGACTTGAGTAGAGAGATTCAGGGACATTTAAGGTAAAGTAAGAGTGAGGATACACTCAAGGAGGTCCAGACAAGCTAAACAGATCCTCATGCCATCTTAAAATTCACTCAAACTCCATTCACGACTCCAACTACAAGAGGTAAAAATTCAAACTTCTATCTCTTCATACAAGCATCATTTGATCCTGATTTGTGAAAACAAAATGTAGATATCCTTGCCCTAAAGCTAACCATGTTCATAGTTTCCACTTATATTGACTGTGTATAGAGAATTTTGGATTTGAAATTTCTGAGAAAACTAGGTTTAAATTTAGGGCCAGCAAAATTAGTTTTTATCTTTGATATTTAGTTTACATAAGTTATATGTTTGAATTCATGGATAGAAACACTATAAATTTCATGTTTGGAGTTTCCATTTTTGTGGAGAAATGAGGAAGATACAGGTGGTCCAGCCATGGCTCAAGGTTGAAGATGAAGTTGCCTTCAGAAAGTAATTTGCCTTATATATTTATGGTTTTTCCTATATAAACAGATGTACAGTCACACCAGTGGTAAAGCGCGTGCCTGTTCACCCTATGGTCCTGGGTTCAAGCCCCAGCGAGACCATTTTCCTTTTTTTTCACATTTTTGACATTTTTTTATTTCTGTTTGCAGGCGCTAGGCCCTTTGGGCCTGGCAGTTCTTTTTTATTTTTTGCTGACATACCCCTTGTTTGCTTGTAACACCTCTCTGACCCATTTTTATTTTTATTCATTTATTTATTTCTTTTTTTCTTTTAAATATATTTTCTAAAATACGAAAAAAAATTATAAAATGTATAAAAATAATAGATTTACATTTTGACATAATTTAAATATTTTTTCACATAAATAAAAATTATTTCTTTACACTTTATTTTACTCTTATTAATTTCTTTGTAAATTAAAATTAGATTACTATTTATTCAAATACACTTATTTTTAATATAAAAAGGACCAAAAAATATTTTATAACACCATTTATTTTTCAAGACAAAAAATATATAAAATACAAAAACATTTTTTTCTTTAAACTTATTTCCTTTTGATCACTTAAAATAGATTTAGGGTTTCATAAAAAAAAATATTTTTCTTAATTAAAATCTTTCTTAATTAATTTCCTCATTTAACTTAATTACTTTTTTTCTCTAGTTTGGTTAAAATCAAAACCCTTTTTCTTAAGAAACCAAACACAAAAAATCTTTTTCTTTGCATTTACAATTCTTGCATATTTATTTCATCTTGTATATTATAATTCTTGTACAAATTCAATTTGGTTGTAATAGATAAATTAGGTTTATATTATTGCAATCCCAATTCATAAATTGTATACACTCCTCCCACAAATATTGTAATAGCGTAGTAACTTTAAATTACACAATTTATTGTTTTTACATAACATGCTAGTAATTAGGGTTTGTATGGAAAGAATAAAACCAATCAAATAGAAAATCCTAATCCAAGACAAAAATAAGCATGAAAATGACACCCTTTGCACACAAGCACCCCTAGGGTTATCCCACTTGGTTGCCTTACAAAAATGGCCATATTACGCATGTAAGGTATCTTAGCAAAACAAACAAACAATTACAAGATCATACTCCCTCGATGACGCTATTCAAAGTTGCCTTACAAAATGATCTTATTCCCTCAAAAAAAGAATGCTAAGATACCTTGCAACATTGCTAATCATGGTTATACGATGACCCACGCCCGTCCCGTTTACATCCAAAGATAGGGTTACTTACCAAATCAATGGTAAGACAACAATATCAAAGGAAAAGAAACTGAACAAGAAAGATATTTGAGTAGGTAGATTGCTCCTAATTACTTTCTCCATCTCAAAACAAATATCCTTGCTATTTCCAAAACAATCACATACACTTTCAAAACATCTTACAAAATTGAAAACATTTTCAAAAGATCAACATCTTTGTATACATTCTTACAAACGAGAATCATTACAAAGATTTCCTAAACAATGGCCTCTTTACAAAATACTTTCAAAAAACCACACAAAACACAATTTCAAACAAAAGCAAGTGATATAGCAAGTAACTAAGAGCCCATGGAAAACCATGGATGAAAAGGGTGCTAACACCTTCCCTTTTCATAATCTACCCCCCGAACTCAAGAAATAAATCTCAAAGGTCTTTCATGTACTTTTTCACCTTTCCTTTTGGATAAAATAAAAGCCAGTGGCGACTCTTGCTAACTGTAACATTTGCGATCAAACGCAAAACCCTCAAGTCAGTTCTCCCACCGCATCACACGTTCCGAACAAGGTTCTAGAGGTTCCCAGAGTCTACATCCTTCCTTCAGATATTACCAACTTCCCGGTTAACTCAGTAATTAGTAATATTCTCAAGAAAAACTCGTCCAAGCGTAGTATCGCGTGACAGCTATTTCCGGATTACTCTGCCATAACTTTCGCACTACACCTAAAAGGACAAGATGGGTTAGGTATTCTACGGTGATCAGCTTCAGCAGGCTCCCAGGTCGAAAGCAGTACGTCTTCCCGATTACTCGGTAAATGACACTACGGTCAAAGGGGCCTCCACTGAGTGGGGGACTCATGCCTCCTTTTTTGGGATTACTCCCTCAAAGTTAGCATGACTATACCATCCGTCCTATCTTAAAGTTTTCCCAAGTCCGGGTATAGGACTTATAAGTAATCACCAAGCACCCTAAAAACCAGGAAAATCCAGACAAACATATATACAACATTTAACACATAAACAACAATAGCATATATACAGATATAAACAAAGATAGGTTTAACCCACTTAGGGATGGACCAGCAAGAGGTAAATCTTTCCCTAGTGAAGTCGCCATTTTTTCTGTAGCGGTAGAATGTTAAGACTAAGCTATTGGATTGACTAGACTTGTACAGATCAAAAATAAAAATCGCCACCGCGCTTTATTGTTTCCAAAGGAATGGGAAAAGAGCGAGTAACCCAAAAAGAGGGGGAAAGATTCAAGGTAAGGGGGTTGGTTATGCAAAGGAAAGGTATTAGCACCCTAAACATCTATGGTACTCCGCAGGAGCCTCTTTGAAAAATTTGTATATTTTGGCTATAAAATGTTGTATGTAAAATAGATGGTGGAGGTGAGAAAATAAATATATTTTTTATGATTTTTGCATCCGTTGCGGTTGTGAACCTTTAGTGCCTACGTACCACCTTTCATGCAATAGGGGATCAGGGTACACGTAGTTCACCTTTTGAAAAATTTTAAAACACAAGTGTGTTGGTTAATTTTATGGGATACGACATCACCGTCATTGTCCGTGTGGAAAACATACTTACTAGCTACAATCATGATAAAGGAGAATTTGTATCATCTCAAAGTGGAAGATATGGCTTGGATTTTAAAATCAATAATGCCTCACTCAACACCCAAGTGGAAAATATTTCTCTTCACTACATATTGTAGAAGTATAGTTGTTTGCATCACTACAAGGATTGACAAGAGTCCAATCTTTTGAGAGAAAATTTAAAGTTAAAGCCAAAGTGGCAAAATGGTTTGAAATGAGATTGATTGACTTTTAGTCTTCTCACAAAAAATGTCAAGGTATTATTTAAGTTGATTGAAGTTTATTTATGAAAAGGTTTTGAAAATGCATGGACCTAGGTCCAAGTTTTTTATGAAAGTAGTTCAAGTTTAAAAACAAGAAGAGTTTTCAAAAGGAGAGAGAAGATTTTTGAAATTAAAGAAGATGGGAGGAGAAGAAGAGACTATCCTAAAGAATGAGGTAAAAGCTAGGGATAAGAACCATCTAACCAACAAGAAGCCAATACTTGACATTATGAGCCAAGATAGAATTCACATTCTTTGGATTGAAACCAAGCAAGCAAAGATACTAGACCTCTTGAGAGAACCAAACTTCAAGTGAATTAAGTCTTCACAAAAATTGGGCAGAGTAACGGCTGTATATGGGTGAATTCCAGATTACAAACAAAGTATGTAATCACAATAACCTGCACACAAAACAAACAAACAACCCAAGGTCTTGAGATAAACCTCATGAACTCTAGACAAAATATCCATCAAGGTCACAAGGTCTCCAACATAGGCCAAGGTTTCTATTCCTAAGTCCAATAAGTCCAATACTCCATAATGCCAAGGATAGTAACCAAATAGTCCAAGTATCATTAAAGTTTTTTATGGTTCATGTTGATTATTAAGTATCTTAAAAAAGAAAAGAAAATCTCAAGTGAGCAAAATAAAAATGACAAGAATATAAAGGGGCTCAAGTGAGCAAAGATGAAAAATAGCATGAAATGTAAATGCTAAAGTAAATGGTGCATAAAGTAAATAGCATAAAATAAAGTCAATTGTTAGAAATTAGCGGTTAGTTGGATGACCATCTTGAAACTTGCATTTAGAACTCATTAGAGAATTGGTAGAATCAAAGCCTCCACACAACAAGTGGCATTTGCTTTTTGTCAAGTATATCATCCATTTTGGAATCCTCGAAAAGTAACATTTAATAATCAATGATGTTTAAGTGATCCGTGTTGACCAAAAGTGATGTAGATCCATTAGAGGATTGGTAGTACCAAAGCCTCCACACAATGAATCTCAAGGTTATTGGATCAAAGAGATCAAATTAACATACTTGGGCTTGCAAACATAGGTTTGGGCCACGAATGATCATTTTCTCTAATCCGGACAAAATTTAGCACTATGTTAAGCAATCGTAAGTGGACTTATATAGAAGTCGCACCTATTTTGAGGCCGGTCAATAGCAATCTATGCACCATTTGTTTTGAGACATGATATAGAGATCATGCTCCAATAATACTTAGTGCAATAAGAAAGGGATGAGATGAAGAAGGGTGGGAAAAAATATATAAACCACATTTGAATTAAAATTTAATCAAACTATTATTAAAATCATTCATCCATTTTTATGGAGTTAGACTCAACACCATGGATCCAATGATGTTAACAAAGTTCATAATCAAAAATTCAACCCAAGATCAGCCAGAAAATAATCACAAAATAATATTACATTTAATATATATGTTGAAAAGGGTTTAAAAATGAATAAAAATGAAAATAAAGGAAAAAAATATCAACTATATTCAAATTGATTCATAAAAAATAAATAAGGTCATAGAAAAATCAGAAATAGAATCAAATAGTTTTATAAAATTTTTGGTAACTTTTTTAAAGTCATAAACTATTTTTAAAATTAAAAGAAATGAGTAAAATAAACCAAAAATGATAGAAAATAACAAAGTCAGAAATAAAAAATAAATGAGGTCACCAATATTTGTCACAATATCATTGAATCATTCCATATTTTTTTTAGAATTTAAAAATGCATAAAAGTATTTTTAAACATTTAAAATAATTCAAATACATTGAAAATTTATAAAAAAAATATCTAAACACAAAATAAAATTGTAAAAAAATAAAAATCATAAAGAGAAAAATCAAAAATATTTTTCATAATTTTTTCAGATTTTTTGGACTTAAAATGAATTTTCTATGATTTTTTGAAGTTTAAAACAATTTAAATATAAAAATCAGAAAATAAAATAAAGTCAAAAAAATGTGGACCAATGGATGAGAGTCAAAATGCGTCAGTAGGCTAATCCAATGGATCAGACGCGCTGTGCATATCATGGTCATTAGTGAATAACACACATGATCATTAATTAAATCAGATATTCAAAAATTCTAAATGGCGTTGTTTCATTGATTGAAGGATGATACATTGGTCATCTTCATTCTCCGGCCAGTCTCAAATCGAGCTTGCTCAAACTGTAAAATTAGAGCACAAGACCGATACCATTCGCTTCATCTCATCAAGACGAAGACAACCACACATTCGCGAAAAATTTATATAAACTGTAACTCAATCAATTTGGAAGGAAAGCTTTGAAAAGGAATTTGAAAATTCATGGCCAAAACGTGTTTCCAGTTAAAAGAAAGTGTTGCGACTAGAACTAGGGCAATGAGAGCATCACAATGATATCAAAGTTTGGAAGAATTGATGGAGAAATCTACCTATTGAAGTTAAGTTGCAGAGCTCTGTAAATGGACTTGGCAGATCAATTCATAAGGTTCCAAGGCTCAATTCTTCTTCTGTTAGCTTCAGGGAAGATCAAGGAAAGTGAATTGATAGAAAAAATAGATTGAAAAAGGCTTGAACAATGATTTCGAATTTACAGAAAAGTGAGTTGTGGAGCGAGTTTGGCAGGGTGATTTTGGCTATTCAAGCTTGAGAAAACGAATGGGATAGCTCATGCATTTATAGCAGAAGTAAATGGGATCAAAAGGAAGGGTGAATGATGCAATTTGGAGGGAATTTGTGTGGGTCTGCATCATGAAGAAAGTGTGACTTCTCTTTTGTCAAAACTCATCCAAAACGCCGGTTTTAATGCACTAATCCACTTGGGAAAGTTGGTTAATCATGTTTAGACCCAAAACGCATGCTAATTTGAGGGTTAGAAGTTGTAACATGAAATTCAAATTCTGACTTGCGATGAAACTTCAATTCCAAGTTACCACTTTTGAAACAATGGCATTCTCAGCTCAAGGGGTCTTAAGGCATGGTTCTTGATGCTTTAGAAAGATGAGATTACAAGCTTTGCAATGGGAAAAAATGGAGTCAAATGGATGTTTGAGCTGAAAGTTGCAATGAGTCAAAGTTGGGAAAAAGAGGTTGACTTTCCATACTTAGAAATATTTCAATTTTTTCTTCAAAATTGACCTATAATGTTTTGCATCCAAACATGGCCTTCCTCTTGGAATTTGCTCTTTACCAAAAAAGATGGCATGAAATATACCTCTTGAATGACATTTTGAAACTTTAACCATTCAAAATCTCCAAAAATTGTGAGAGTTATGAATTGTTGAAGTTGGCAAAAAATCATGAAATGACCTATAATCTTTTGTATCCTTAAGGCATCCTCCATCCATTTTATCACTTTGCACATAAAAGAAGGAATAAAGTTCACATCCTCAAGATCATTGTGGAAAAATAGTGGGCTCATGGTGATAAAAATTGACCAATTTATGATCATTTGAAGTCACACATGGGAAGTTGGGGGTTCATCTAGAGGACTTGTAATCTTTCTTCATCATCAAGTTTCTTCCACATGAAAACTCCTTAAAACTTTTGAAGTTATTTGTTAATAACCCTTTTAAGAGAAGGATGTTTTTGGAATCACTCAAAAATACCAAAAGATGAGCAAGATATACTTCTTTGAAGTTCAAAACCCTAGCTACTAGATCAAGAAAATGCTTTGAGGAACTTTGACAATTTTAAACAACCTTCTTGTACCAACACTTTTTCTTTGTAGATAGAAGTTGTTGAGGATGATAATGAGAACTCATAAAACCAAAACCACTTCCATATCTTGAGAATCGAGAGAAATATGCACTTGTGACCAATGGGAACAAGGCCTTGTCCAACCATGACAACTTCTTCTATCAACCCCTTGTACTTTTGAATCAATCTTGATAACTTTGAAATGTGGTGAACCAAAATAAACCTTGCCATGCCATTTCTTCTAAAACAACTTCAATTGTGAGGTTTGAATTTCTCAAGCTTTATTGACTAGGGCATGGAAATAAACTCATGAACCCATGGATCAACTTGCTAAGCCACATTGCCTTTACCTACATTATTAACAAGTAAGACAGACCAACATTGCATTTTATTAATTAAAAGGAAAGTTAAAACAAAACATGCATGATCACAAAAGAAAAATAAGTCAAGTTGCTTGATGATTCCTCAAAGAGCAAAGCTAAAGATAGGGAGGAGAACCAAAAGCCCTAATATGATCTTGTTATGATTAAATCAATATGGTATGATGAAGGGATCTTAGGGGCAAAAATTAGGGTACAACACCATGGTATCAAACAAGATTCATGGATTGATAAAGATGAAACTACTGACATTACAAAAATTGCTGGATCAAGTAAAGTGACTAGGACGGGGAGGATCTTCTCTTCAGAGATTTCACCTCTGACAACCACAATTACACCCATTCGTATTATTATTGTTAAACCTGTTGTTGATACTCGAGGAAAAGAAAAAATGACTGAGCCTACCAGGATGGAGGCGCCCATAAAAGATATTACCATTGAGGACCCATCTACCCAAGAGATGGAGGATATTTTAAAAATTATTAGAAAAAGTGACTATAAGATAGTGGAACAGTTTGGGCAAATACCCTCAAAGATTTCCATGTTGTCTTTGTTGCTATGTTCTGAGGCACATGCTTAAGCCCTGATAAAATTCATGAAAAATGCACATGTCCCACAAGAAACTACATCCGACCAATTTGAAAACTGTGTATCAAGCTTGACTGCCGGCAACGATTTAGGGTTCTCTGATGCAGATTTGACCCCGATGGGGAAGAATCACAACAAAGATCTCCACATTTCCATAGAATGCAAGGGCATCACCCTGGCACATGTATTAGTGGACATTGGATCTTCTCTTAATGTTTTACCAAAAGGAGCTCTAGATAGGTTGTACTGTGAAGGTTTGGTACTAAAGCCTAGTGATATCATGGTGAGAGCTTTTGATGGATCAAAGAGGATGGTCCATGGAGAACTCGATCTCCCTATCAAAGTTGGGTATCAAGTCTTCAACTCAATATTCTACGTGATGGATATTCATCCTGCTTATTCATGCCTGCTTGGACGCCCATGGATCCATGGGGAAGGTGCGGTGACTTTCGCACTACATCAAAAGTTGAAATATCAGGTCAAGGGAAAAATTGTCAATGTATGCAGAGAAGAAGAGTTTATGATCAGTCATCTGAATTCATTTAAGTATGTTGAAATAGATGTCGAGTTCGTTGAAACTCCTTGTCAAGCCTTTGAGGTGGTCTCTCCCATGGTTTTTGTTGCCAAGGCCACTCCTGACACTCCCAAAGCTTCTGAAGATACATCGAGGATGGTCTCTCTCAAAGATGCTCTTGTTGTTGTTAAAGATGGAGGCTGAACCATTTGGGGACAACTCCCTGATATCTCTTTCAAGTCCTACAAATTTGGGTTGGGATTCACTTCCAACGCTTAAAAGGAGGTTCAACGTGCTCGTGTATGGAAACCACCTCTCTGCATTAGTAACCACGAGGTTAATGTTCTTGAAGACTCTGATGTTGATTGTGATTGGGACAACTGGATCTACCCAACTGTCGGTAAAGGTGTAATACCCCAAATTTGTCATACCCTTTTACTTTATATGGCTTATGCATTTTGTGCTTCTCGTTCCATCTGCATCTCTCCATTAGGTCATCTGGCGTTATATGTGTTCACTAACAATAAAGCTTGGTCTTTAAGATCAATGGCCAGAAGATTGAGGTTCAATTGGTGTATTAGGGTTTGTTTCAAATCAAGATTAGAAGAACATGGTTAAGGTTTTGCCTTTGTGCTCAAGGACGTCTGATGAAAGTTCAGGGTCTTAGATGCATGACATCTAAAAAAAAAATCTCCACAAGTTTTCTTTGGCTTCATTCAACACAAGAGTTGTTCATTTTTACCAATAACAAGATAAAATTCAAGACGATTTATGTACGAGGTTCCAGAATCATCAGGCGATATCATAATTTCAAGGGATTCTATCATTGATTCATTGATTAAGGTGCAAGGTATTGAGGAGATCAGGGGGTATGCATGGCTCGTTAAGGTTTGGTTCACTTACTTAATGGGATAATAAAGTAATATTGTGAATTGGGCGTAAGGATCGACATTCGTTTGTTTCTCCATGGATTATGCCAAGATTCGAAAATGTTGGATCGTATCAAACTTCACTTTGAACTTTTTGATGTTTCATGTGATTATTTGTTTCAAATGTGTAAAAGTGAAGGTATTTGATTAGAAAATTGACCCTCAAGAGGTGACTTTTGGACTGAGCCACGTGGAAATCTGTACGAGCATTTTACCATTTCCACAAGTTAAGTAGTACATTTAGAGTTGCAAATGGCCCTTGGAAAAGCTTAAGTATGGAGAACATTTGAGATGTAGATTATTATAAAAATTAAATGCAAGGCTGCGTTCTGCATTACCAAAGGCAACTTTACATCAATATTACAAAAAAAAGGAATCTCCATCTAAAAAAAATACATGACTAGAGCATCGCCCTGAATATGTTAAACAATCTTCTGAACATGTGCCCATCGAGAACTATGTACAATGTCAGTATTCATTCTCTTCATCATCCCTAATCTTCCATTGGCCCTCCACTTCAATTCCATTCAAACACGTGAGCTCGACCGCAGGGTTCTCGATCCTGTACAAAAAAAACACAGTATATCAATTCAAACAATGCCATCCAACAAAGACAAGTTTAACCTTGCATAAATCAGTCAATCAATGCTTTAGCAACTCTATGCATACAACCTCTATCAGTTCACAGTTAGTTTAATCATGCAGCAATCAGGGAGGGCAATTACAGAACTAAATAAGTCAGTTTATGCAAAGTTCCATTCGGAAAAAAACTGGATCCAAATTGTGCCCAGGTTGTAAATTTGGAAGGAAGATCCGACTGTCAGCTTAGGAAATAAAAGCAGAGGAAATAATCCAAAATCAGTTCAACAAGTATTCTGTCAATTCTCACTCAAATCAATTCTTACCATCCATAATTTTGCAGCTAACTTCGACCTAAAGGCCTGAATAACTGGAAGCATAACTAACTTTTCTACTCTACTAACATAATAACAGCTCCAACAAATTCCTAACCAAAAATTCCAGCATAAAAGAAATGCCAACTAACCTATCTCTAAACTGCAAACTCCCAACCAACTTCCTAACATCTTCTAACAACTTCTAACAGAATCTAACAGGGATAACAAAAAAAAGAGAGAAGAAGTTACAGCAGTCCAAAGCAGAATTATTCTAACCAAAAAACCAGCCCACCTATAACAGAGTTTCCAACCTATAACTGACTCCTAAAAAACTACCGTAATAGAATTTTTTTCTCACCCTTCTAACTGCCAACTCCTAACCAACTTCCAACAAGCTCCTAATAGAATTCAAAAGAAAAAGAACAATGAAACAGAAAGAGAACGGATTGGAAAAATAGAAAGAAAAAAGCTTTGAAGATTCATCACTCATTCATACAAAAATCGGTTAGAGGAGAGCTTATCAGAAAAAAATTATCAGAGAATCATCTTTCGGCTCTCTTCTTCATCAATCTTCCCTCTCTCTCGTTCTTCAATCACCTACTGTAACCTTGCAATCTTAACTCTCAATCACCATCTCATCTTCTTCTCCCTGCATCTTGAAACCTTCATCTTCCTCACTCTCGAACTGCAACATAAACCACCTTCATTCCCTTTCTCTCCGCCACCTTCTACCTCCACTTTTCGATTCCAAGTCTCAACCTAGCTCTCCATTCATCACCGTCGAATTCGCCTCTGAACTCTCGATAACAACAGAAAAATCAAAAGGAAGAAATTGAAAAAAAGGAAAATAGAGAGAAAAATACGAAGAAGTAAAAATAGTGCAAGCTTACTATTTACCTTCGGCAGGATCAAAATTCTCCTAGTCTCAGTGTGTTCTCCATTAAATCTTGAAGGATCACCGGAATCTCTCTGGTAGGTAAGTCGTCATCTTCCTCTTTCTCATTTGATTCTCATTGTCATGGTATAGATTGCACCTCTGTAAGTCCATGATTCAATCGACTATCTTCGTGATTGGAATTGTATTTGGAATTGGAGGTGGAGGTTAGGTCGAACGAAGAAGAGGTTGGGATCGTGATGCCAAGGCGGATTCAAACAAAGATGTAATGATGGAAGAAGGAGGTTTGAGGAAGACGATGGTGATACGGAGGTTGATGGATGTGTGGATGTGCTATGCGATTAAGTCAAGCGTTACGACAGTGTTATCAACGATGAAGATGATTCATCGCGCCGCTGTGAACAAGGTGAGAAAGAAGAATCACGTTTTGGTCAAGAAGTCGAATAGGCACACTACTGAACCCTAATTGTTCTGAACGACGTCGTTTCACATCATTTTGGTTTTTTTGAGAAGAAATAAAAAGGGTTATACCGGATCTTGAACAGGCCTAGCAGCATTTTTGTGAACCGGGCCAGCATGTAAAGCCACCATCTTTGGGCCAAATTGCATTATCCCTTAACCCGTTTCATTCTGTTTGTAGCCTGATAATAAGAACAAAAATATATTGCTAATGGGCTTCATTCTAACAGGCCAGCGTCCAACTTGTTGGGCCTAACGCCCTAGATTCTATCACACTCCCTGTACTTAAATTAGCACCCCTTGAGTTCACTAATTCTTCAATAGAATTAGGACTTTTTTGTTAATTTTTGCCAACAAAAAAAAAAAAAAATATATATATATATATATATATATATATATATATATATATATATATATATATATATATATATATATATATATATATATATATATATATATATATATATATATATATATATATATATATATATATATATATATATATATATATATATATATATATATATATATATATATATATATATATATATATATATATATATATATATATATATATATATATATATATATATATATATATATATATATATATATATATATATAATAATAATATAGAAACATTAATAAAAATTTAATAGAATATAATAAAATGTCATAGGAAATAACTCTTTGTTTTTTTGGAATTTTCCTTACACATAAAAACTAATAATAAAAAATATTTTTTCTTTCTTGCTTTCATCCGTATTTTCATGCCGCTTTGCAATATTATTTTTGACGCGTTTGTTCATTGTGCAAGGTGTTTTTTTGCTTTCGATTATGTAACATAACAGGTGGTTATATAATCGAAGCATACTGCTTATGCTCGCTCCTGATGTGACATGCCTTATTTCTCATCATCTTGAGAAATTCATATCCTATTATATGTTGTCCTAATACATACAATACTTCATGATACTTTGCACAGGAACATCTGATTACGCGTTGCTTCCTCAACACACATTTGCTTTTATCTTAGTTGGATATTATTTCTGACTTTGTTTGTTTCTTGGTGAAGCTTTCTCGAAGCATAATCCTTGCTTCTCCGTTGCTTTCGTCCGCTCTCGACAATTTGCTTGCTTTTGGTAGTCGCCACTACTACCTCTGTACCTCTTCGCACTTTACTATATTTCTTTACCGCTTTTCTAGATATCATGAGAAGTAGGGGCTTTACTACTTTCTGATGCCATGAGAAGTAGGAATAGAGATGTATGACGGGGGTCTCCGTTGTTGATCATGTCAGGAACCCCACTGGTTTATTTAAAGACTTGTTTAGGGTAATTCCGCATTGTGTGCAGTTTGTTTGCTACTTGTGTGTGGTTTATTTAAAACCCTACCTTTGTGTAGGTATTTTGCAGGTGTGCTTACATTTTGTGCCCACATTATTCCCACATCCCTTATTGAATTCCTCAAAAGGAGGCGAGCGGGGAGGGTTAGCAATCAACAACTGTAATTTTGTCTGTGTCATCCTTAGCTCGTGACGCACCATGATGCTTCAGAGTTGTGCCTGCTCTTATGTATAGAGTCATCAAGTGGGGGAGGGTACTGAAATCGAACCCCCACGTCTTGTCAGGAGTTTGCATTGGCTGATGTTGATACTCCGTGATTATCCATATTGCCTTCTGTCGTCTACCTCGATCTCCTATATCTTGGTTAGGTGTTCAGTCGCTTTGGACATCACATTTTTACTTTTTTATCTCACTCCCGCTTGTTTTTCTCCAATGATACACTCCCCTTGGATAAAGCGGTTCTCTTCTTTTCCTTACTCTTTTATGTGTGTGCTTCTTCAAGCTTTCTTGCTTTATCCTTGTACATACCATGTTCCCTTAGGACATGCTTGCTCCTTTCGGGTGCAAGTTAGACCTTAGGTTGCAAACCATGTATGCTAACATTAGGTAGAGGTTTCCCTTTTGTTAATCCAAATCATAGGGCCACCATTGTATGATAACATTAGGTTAGAAATAGGCTAGTCTCCCTTAGACTCTTTTCTTCCCTTTTTGCATCCTTGAATTTAAAACTAAAACTTTCTTTTTAGCAAATCATAAAACATGCTAATCACACTTAAACCCTTTTTCAAGGTAACAAAAATACAAACTAACTCAAACCTTTTTATGCACCCAAGCACCTTTTCTATAAAACCCTTTTCAGGTAAGGACATGATTAGTTTACTTTTGTGCCAATGCATAAGTCTCCAAAGATCGAGCTGCAGCAGAAGGCAGAAATAACATCATCCATAAAAATAAAAAACAAATAGAAACATGTGAGCCGAACTACGATAGCTCTGATTCCTCAAAAAGGATACGTAGGCATTAGGGTAGGGTCCAAGAGAGTACAACTTTATTTTCCCTACATTCTTTTCTCCTTTCCTTTTGCATGCATTCTCCCTAATCAGTAAACAGTAAGCATAGATTAAACACACTCATAAGATAGATAACAAGAGTGGATATCGTAGAGTACTACGGGCATGTGAGGTGCTAATACCTTCCCCTTGTGTAACAGACTCCCTTACCCGATCTCTCAGTCGCAATACCGTGACTTCTCCCTTCTTAGGTTTTATCTATGTTTACCTTTCCCTCCATGTTGGATAAAAGACGTTCGATGGCGACTTCATTGTTTGATGATTTTCAGCCGGTTGTTTCAGTTGGCGACTTCACTAGGGACAGGTCAACCAAATGTTGGTCCATCCCAGAGTCACTCCTAGCTCTTGTTTCCTTTCTTTGGGTGTTTATTTTTTATGCTTTCTATATATTCAGTCATTTTGTATATACCTGAGCATATGTATGCATTGTATTTTACTGTTTTCCATATACTACTGTTATATTGGGTCTGTTTCTTATTGGGTGAGTGTTACAAGAGGTAAAAGGCCCAATACCCAGGCCAAGTGACAACCACAGGAACACTAGGAATATAGTGGAACACGATGGATAGGGGATGTAGATTACCCTAGACGGTTGTGTCATCCACGCTCAGATGAGGATTTAATGAGGTGTTATCATCATCACGTAGGTGTACGATGATAGTACTCTAAACCGAACCCGTGATTTTGAGTTACCATTGTCTTACCCTGACCTAGTTTTCACCCGTGAGTGGGGAGGGAATTATTATCACAGGTTCATTTGGTTACTCATGTTCAGATGGTGACTATACTCAGACACTGAAATTGGTTCTAATGGTTACATTATGTATTTCTGTTGGTGACTTATTCAGATGTTATATTCTGTTGGTGACCATATGGTTCTCAGATTTATTTTGAGTTCCTGACTTGTTTACTTGGAGGTTCATTCGGGCCTTCGATCTTGGTATTCCTAACATGTTCATAAAAGGCTCAACAGTATCCGGTGGTCCAGAAGCCTTGATCTCTTACAATTGATGATCTACATGGTACTTGATTCTTGTATGTGCCGAAGCTATGTCAGACCCTTGATCTGGTAATATTCATATGGTTCAGAAACAATGCAACAATCATATTCAGAAGTAATGGAACTTTGATCTCATGTCTTTGTATACATAACATGGTTACCACATGCTTAACACACGTGTTTTGTTATTTCTAGAGAATCATATTTTCAAGTCTTGTGCTAAACTCTTCCACCCTTACTTGCGTAAAATCAAAATCAAAACACATAAGTTCCTTGGAAATAATAGAACATGACATGGAATCCATTCATGCACCCCATGCATATTCATGCATTCATAACAGGTATTCAAAGATTGGGAATTCTTATTTGGACCTGGTATTCTCCTCAAAGGTTCAAATTGATTTCTTGCTTCACATGTTTGGAGATCAGTATGGGATGACTCCGTGGGGGATTGACCCATGCGAAGATCCCGATAGGGTTGATCATGGTATACATGCAAGCTTTGACCCATGGCTGGGAATTATTTGAGAAGGAAGATAATCGATTGAAGACTCGGGTGAGCCGGGTCATGGAATCGCGTTCAACCATGAAGTGCTACACAGTCATGAGTTTTTGGAACATCTTATCAGCAGATAGTTCCAATTTACTATGGGATCTTATATCAGTGCTTCGTTCTTATTGACCAACATCATATATGGTTGCCACATTGGGGCATCCGACTATTCGATCGAGGACACTCTCCACAGCTTTGCGTTCCCTAATTTGTTCGACAATAACCAGTCTTTGTTCGCCTAATGAATTCATGGGAAAAGCTTTTAAGAAAAAACAGAAGAAGCCTGATGAGCATGCTGATGTGATCCCAATGCATTACATCCTGTTATTTCTAGCTCTGATCTTTGGCGTCCTCCTCCCGCAAACATATCTTCTTATTGAGGCACCCGGTTTTGATATTGAAGACTGTAAAGGGGTTGAAGTATAAAGCTCAACACTTGTTTGGCATCTCTTCCAAAAGTCCAATTCCTATTTGGCCAACTGGCAGACTCTTTCTCACCAGCTGGAGGTATCTTATGTTGTGATACAAGATGAACTATATTATTTCTATGTGGCGTAATATGCTTGGTGATGCAGTTTATACCGATTTGCTTGATAAAGCATTCATTCTCTCTCCTAAAAGAATATTCTATGCATATTATTCTAAGGCATCTGGCCATTCGATTGAAAATGGTATGTCATCCAGAGACAAGGTCCAAGATGGAATCAATCCAGAGACTATGGTGTCTAAATCAGATCAGAAGGGGAATTCTCTCGCCCATTTAAGCATCAAGACTGCAGAAAGTCGTCATAATTAAGAAATCCATACGAAGTCAAGTCTCCTTAATGATGGTAATCATTGGTTTCTTTACTGCATTTTAATTTGCATTCTTGCTTGTTTGTTTAAACATTACTTGTATATAGAAACTTGTCTATTTTTGAATGAAAATCTAAATGCAATAAGTATGCTTGTCTTGAAGTGCTCCTTTTGTTTTTATTCATCCATTTGTTATCACTCTTTAAATGTTTTACTCGCATATTGATGCCAAGTTTCCAAGTCTTATGCTTAGGTAAAGATTAGAGGGAGGATGACGATAATCTAAAAACGCAAAAAATCTCTGGTTGGTATGCTTTTGAGTAAGACCCTGTTGACGATGTACAAGCCTTGTTTTTATTCCTAAACACCAGAGATATAAGGGAGATAGACCCTCGTTAACCCCTCTGAGCCTTTGAAGTAGGAGTTTCTTTTATGTTAAAAAAAACCCTCACTTTAACCTTGGGGTGGATAGTGTTCAGTTAATCTGATCAAGCGTTCAGAACTCATCAAGAGTGTGCATCCAAGTATACAATAACGGTTATCCATCAAAATGTTGAGGAAAGTCAAAACCACAATGGTTATCCCTTATCTAACAGCAACATGCGTCTACTAATGATATCCCAATGGGTATCTCTCGCACATCATGAGGTCAACAGATGACGATACAACAATGGATATCCCTCATCTACTAAAGACTCATACAATTACGATCACTTCCGACAAATCAAAGACAACGTGTGATACGGTGGCCAGAACCGGGACTATTTTTAGGAATTCTGGTTTGCGTTTTGTGTTTGTATTCGCAAAAATGTTGCGGTAAGCAAGAGTCGCCACCGTCTTTTATTTTATCCAACAAGGAAAGGTAAAAAGCACAGAAAAATTCCTTTTTCGAGATATTTCTGAGTACGGGGGGTAGATTATAGAAAGGGAAGTTATTAGCACCCTTTCTATCCGTAGTTATCTATGGGCTCTTAGGTACTTGCTCATCATTTTCAAAATTGCTTCTTTGTGTGCTTGTGTGATTTGAAATTTTTTTGTTTTGACTTTGATTTAACTCTTGCTTTTGTCTTCAAGAGTGTAATGAAGTGTTTTTGAAAACTTTGTTTGAAAAGAAGTGTAAGTGTGAAAAGGTTTGTTTTGTTTGAGTAAGTACTTAAGAACTAATCTACCTACTCGAAAGAAGAACCGTTCTATGTTCATTTTCTTTAGACAATGCTATCCCATTATTAGTGAGTAGGTAGCACCGTCGTTGGAGTTTTGAGGGTCAATTCAAAAGGGACGTACGGTCACTAAAGCAATGTTAGGAAGTCTTAGTAGTAACCCTAGTGTCTTAGATCAATTATTCGAGGCAACAATATCTGAGGTAACCTTTCCGAGGCAACTTTGATCTTTGGACAAAAGGACGACCACTAAAATATCCTATACTCAATGACCGTTTACCAAAGGCAACCAAGTGGGAGTGTACCCTAGGAGTGCGCATGTGCAAGTGATTCAATTTCAGATTATTTTATCTTTGCACATTTTAGGGTTATCTAACCGTTTTAAAGTTAATCATACATTCTTGTCATGCATCCCTATATCATACATCTAACAGTTAATATTTTGCGGAATTTAAAAGTGCGGAAGGCTTCGGGTATTTACATAGCCAAAAACAAACCCTTTGAAAATAAAGTGATAAAAGTAAATACCTAATTAACTATTACAACTTGTAGGAAGTTACAATAATATGATAAAAATAAATAATAAAAGCGCGCGCGAAGAAAATTAGATCAGGAAGAAATTAGGGTTTTGACCCTTCTAACCTAATTAAAAGAAAAAAAAATGTTTTTGTTGTTTTTAGTATTTTTTTTTAAGAAAAGAATTAGGTTTTCTAAATTAAATACAAAAATTAATTAGTGATTAAATTAATTAAAGAAAATAATTACATGGCCTATTTTTGTGGTTCTTGGTTATTTTTAGGAAAAGAAAATATAATTAAATTAGAACTAAAAACCTAATTATTCTAATTATTTTTTTAATTTATTTACAAAACAATTAAAGTTATCTAAAATTAATAACCTAATTAAATTAATTAATTTTTTAAATAAAAAATAAAATCTAAACCTAATTTGTGAAAAGTATTATTTTGTGGTTTTTTGATAAAAAAAGAAAATAATTAATTTGTTAATAAAGTAAATAAATATAAATTAATTAAAACAAATAAAAAAAATAGAATAGAGTAAGAGATTTGGGCCTGCAAGCAAATTGAGGGGGTGCAAGAATCAGAATTCTTGGCCCAAAGATGGAAGTCCACATTGACTCTCAAGATCTGATGTTACACGTTGATTGTGCCTCATGATGCTCTCTCATTGCTGGCCTTTGGATTTGGCTCTCAGGACATTGGGATGATGGGATGGTGAGGTCATATGGTGGACCTTTGGCTTATGTACGCATGAGATCACCTGAAAGAAATCAAGAAAAATGCAATTGTTAGAGGTAGGGGTCGAACCCCTGACCTCAAGCTTCCCAACGCCTTAACGCTTTCCTGGCTACCACTGGGCCAATTGTTCCATTTGTTATAATAATACAAAATAATAATCAAATGTTAAAAAGGCCCTATGTATCAAATCAGCGCGCGAAAATTTGAACAGGCCAATGGTTGATTGCCATCTAGTCATCTTCCTCCTTGGATCTGTTGGTAAAAGTTCCAAACTTTTACCTACGGACGTTTGTCCGTAGCTACAAGTCCTGCAAATCTCAAAACTCAACACAAGCGTGATAAATGAAAACCAAAGCCATGGATGGATTCGTCTGGCCTTGCTGAACACAATGGTGGCCCTTTCATGGCCCAATTTTTCCTGTAAACGAAAATCCCAAATCGAAGCAAGAAACCCTAGTAATGGTGAAATCTTGTACAGGACATATAAATGAAATTAAACGATGCAGAAAGCTTGCAAATGTTCTATGGATCAATAATATATGGTTAATTCATGCTAACAATGTCTAAATCATGCAAACCAAATTCAAGAATACATGGATGTCGTGGATGACTTACAGCGTGATATAGGTCCTGGAAATGCTTGCTTTTGATTACTTTTGCTTGCTGATGACCTCAGGAAACGATTGGGATAGTCCAAGGGTCTTGAATTGGCCTCTAAGTACGAATTCGATTCACCACTTTTTCTTATTTTTTCAAGTTTTGCTTCTGGTTCATACGCCTCTTTCTCCCCTAGTTTTTGGTCTTCCTTCCTTCTATGTGTATTGAGGAATAGATTAGGGTTGAAAACCTGGCCTCAATCTTCCTCCATCAATGTCTTGATTCTTGATTTGATTCACTTTGAATATCATTCCAAAAATAGCCTAATTCAATCTTTTTGTCCACACCATGCCTTTACATGAATTTGATTTGATGCTAGCTGGATATTAAGACCTGAATCATGTAAAAAATCTTTGAATTTCAATGTTTTGGATTTTATATGATTTGTTTTGATTTAAAATGATTTAATTCAAATGAAAATAAAAATAAACAATATAAATAAGATAATGACAAGTGGAAAAGGCTAGGGCTCGTGTACCATGTTTCCAACTCAAAACAAGTGCAAAAGATTGGGCCCATTTGGCAAAAATTGAAGTTTTAGGCATAGTTGACTTTTGGCAATTTTGCAAAAAGGGTCAACTTGACCAATGCATAACTTCCTCAATTTTGACTATTTGAAGGTGTTATTGGACTTTTTAGAAATCTTGAGATGTCCTCTAAGCAAAGTTTTTGGTCTCATCTCAATTTGATATTCCATGCTCATGTATGAAGCTTTGACAAAAAAGGTGTTTTTGTTGACTTTTCAAAATGACCTATAATGTCCAAATTCATAACTTCTTGTGAGTGTATATTTTGAACTTTAGAGCTGAATATGGATTGTAGATCATTGCATCCTCTTCAAAATGAGCTTTGGATGGGTCATTTCTCATAAAGTATGAGAAAGTTATGCTTGGTCAAAGTTGAGTTAACTTTTCCTACAAAACCCTAATTTAGCAACTTTTGGTTCTTGATGAATTATGAGCAATCCTTGATGAATCATGATCAACCCTTGATCAAATGATGAAATATACTTCAAAATGAGGATGTTGACCAAAAATCTTGAAGTTTGACTGTATGTAGGCCACCGTTGACTTTTGCCCTAGCACAATCGATTTTCAGGCCTTTGAGCAATTAACTGGGCAAACTTTCTCTGTATGGCTTGAAACTTGACATGGATGATCTTGAAAACATATTAGGACATTGGTGATAATTTGGGATCCCTTGGACTCAAGTATCTTGATGCAACATGAAACCCTAATTTGAGGTAGACTGCCTTAGGAGGGAGCTTGTCTGGTCAACCCTTGGACTACCTTGAGCAACTTGAGAATCTTTCTTGAAATGTTTTGAGAAATATGGGAGGGCAAATTTTGGGGTACAACACAACTAAAAGATGAATGACTTGTTCAAAATGGAAAATATGAATAAGAAAGAAACAAAAAGCCTCGCTAAGTCAAAACTTGAGAGCAAGTCGCTTAGACAAAATTTGGGGCATCCCGCTGGACTTCCAGATCGAAATTCAAAAGAATTTGTCTAGGAAAAAAGCGGGAAAAAAGAGCCTAAAGGGCGGGAAAAGGATTACCAAATAAAAATCCTTTTCAAAAGAACAAGGTCGTGTGATCAGATACCAAAATCAGAAGTCAGTGATTGTTGTGTCCAAGAGGCCTCAGTGATTCCTCAACCATCGCAAACTCTTCTCGAGAGATGAATGCTTGTATCAGCTCAACTGAACATAGGAGTGGAGAACATCATGGAGAATGGGTGGCCACCAAATTATTTTGAGCCTTAAATCCTTTTTTCTAGAACCGTGAACCAGGCCACGTTACAGCCCTTAAAAGTCCTAATTGAAACATGGGTCAATTCAAAATTGTGCTACAACGAGATAGAGTTTAACTGACTCCTAAGAAGTATGTTTAAATATCTGTGTTGGCATCATATGCTTGCATTATCTTTCATAAAAAAGAATTTTCAAATGTTGCTCTCTAGATAGTGACTCGTTCACAACAGGGTTGTGATGTTATTTCACTCAAAGTTTTTTCAAACTTCAAGACTTACATATGTGTTGCATTAGAATTATCATTCTCATAATAAACATTCTTTTGCATACAAAACAACTGATTGACATCAAGTAAGTTTACACACTGAACATCAGTAAAGAGCCCAATCTTGTCAGAGAAGAAAGGCTTGAATACTCTATTGAAGCAAAAGCCAGCTTCCACAAGAGAAATGACGTATCCATGAGCATGTTAACCAGTGATTTTTTCAAGAGAAAGCATCTTGGTGCTTCACAGTATGAGTACCCATTAGGGATGATGTTAGCAGATTCTACCAATCTGGGGCAATCAAGTCGAGAATCGATCTCTCCGAGGTCATCCAAATATAGGGCATTCCCTCAAAAATATCAATCAGAGGTTATCACGTCGATAAATCTCGTCAAGTTGCCATCAATCAGGGGCTATCACATTGATAAGTCTATTCAGAATTCATTCAACCTGGGGCAGTTACGTCGAGATTCGACAAATCTCTCTAAGAAAGTTGTAATCAAGAGCGGTTTATTTCGTGATTCAAGAAATTAGGGCAGGACACCTCATATCATATTATGGCACGGATATTCTAATCTTCTATTTAGCATAGATTCTTTCAGAAATCCTCCGGGAAAGGGCATTCCTTATTCGTATTCGTAAAGTTTCTCAAGCTAATTATGTTGTACGAGACGAATCAAGCTTAAAGCGTTATAACAGTCACCCTGACCTAGCCAGCACACGAAGCTGCCTTCATCTACTACAGACAATTTTCAAACCTGATTCCCTAAGTGAATTCAGAAAGTTCGGAGTTTCCATTTGACTTGGCACGCGCAAGTGCATCTCTAGTAGAGCTTAATAGGGGCATCCCCAGTGGAGTAAACTGGGGCATTTGTAGAGTTAAACCGGAGCATTCACAGGTGTCCATGCCTATATTTTATCCCAAAGTTATTTAAGAGGTGATTCCCTAGTGTGCGTAAACTTGGGGCGCGTATTCAAAGAGATCCACATGGTGTTCAGTATCCTTCCTTCGACATATTTAGTTCTACCATCCTCTCAATGATTCAGGGCATAGGAAAGTCGAGCCAGATTATCTCTTCCCCAACAATACAATTCAGAATTCAGTGGCGTACATATAAACTTGCTCTATCAACAATTCAATCTCCAACGGAGTCACCAATCGATATCATTAGCTCCCAGTGCAAATTCTTAACAGTATCCCCAGCAATCTTTGGTACTGCAGGTTTCCAACGCCGAAATGTATTGGCATCCCCGGTGATGAACAACGGTTCCCAACAAGTCTTCGCTTATCCTCATGAAGTCTATTTCTTTGTATTGCATATTTCTATCACTGCATAACATTGCATCCTCAAAAGCGCGTAGCAGATCCATCATAATGGGTCTTTGTGGCAAAAGAAATTTAAACATGCATACGAAGCATAATCCAGATCAGGTACCTTACAAGAAAGACCTGAATCATTCAAAAACAACAATACATCCCTACAAGAGGATATCACTCCCAAAACACCAGATGATGACCTTCACCTTCACAATGCCCAGCTAACGGTGTCGGTACCTCATCCACCAATTCCCAGCAAAATCAATACACCTTGTCATTCTAAACCCAGTTTTCATCTGGTAGCCAGTCCTCATCTGACAAATAGTTCAGTCTTCCAACACTTGTCTGTGTCAACTCCTAAACACCTATCTGTGTCAGTCCCCCAAACACTTGTCCGTGTTAAATCTTTCCTTGATATTCGTTTGTATCTTCTTTCAATACTCGTCCGTATTGATCCAGACACCCGTCCGTGTTTAAACCTTTCCTTGATACTCGTCCATATCTTCTTTTAATACACATCAGTATTGATTCAAACACTCATCTGTGTTTAACATTTCCTTGATACACGGCTGTATCTACTTTCAATACTCGTCAGTATTGATTCAAACACTCGTCTGTGTTAAATTTTCCTTGATACTCGTATGTATCTTCTTTCAATACCCGTCCGTATTGATTCAAACACTCATCTATGTTTAATCTTTCCTTGATACTCGTTTGTATCTTCTTTCAATATCCTTTCGTATTGACTCAAACACTCGTCCGTGTTTAACCTTTACTTGATACTCGTATGTATCTTCTTTCAATACTCGTTCGTATTGATTCAAACAATCGTTCGTGTTTAACCTTTCTTGATACTCGTTCGTATCTTCTTTCAATACCCGTCCGTATTGACTCAAACACTCATCTATGTTTAACATTTCTTGATACTCATCTGTGATCGGTGGATTTAGAATTGACTGTTTTTAAGCTGGTTTTGTGAAATGTCACGGTAAGCAAGAGTCGCCACCGTCTTTTATTTTCTCCAACAAGGAAAGGACAAAGGCACAGCAAAATTCCTTATGAGATTGTTTCTCGGTTCGTGAGGTAGATTTATAGAAAGGGAAGGTGTTAGCACCCTTTCTATCCGTGGTTATCCACGGGCTCTTAGGTACTTGCTCTTATGTTTTCAAAATGTTTGCTTTTTAAAATGTGAGTGGGCTTGAAAAAGTTTCTTTGAAAGATTTCTGAATAACTCTTGTATTTGTCCTCAAGAGTGTTTGAAAAATTTGTTTTGAAAGCTTTTGAAAGTGTGATGTGCGAAAAGTATTTTGTTTGTTTTTGAAAATAGCAAGTACCCATGAGTCATCTACCTACCCTAAGGAATTAAAGTTGTGTAAGAGTCCTTTAGATAGTGCTATCCCACCATTGAGAGGTAGGTAGCACCATCGTTGGAGTTGTTCGGGTCAATTCGATTGTAGGGACAGTGTGGTCACCGAAGCAACAGTAAGACACCTTAGAGGCTACCCTTATGTCCTTGATCCTTTTTTAATCTGAGGCAACCGTTTCGAGGCAACTGTTTCGAGGCAACTATTCCGAGGCAACTGTTTCGAGGCAACTGGATCATGGACATAAGGACCGCTAAGATATCCTATACTTGACGACCACGTTTCGAAGGCAACAAGTGAGGCGTACCCTAGAAGTGGTGTGTGTATTTGTGTGTTGTATTCGGTTAATGTTTGTCTGGTTAATTAGTGAGCTACGGGTTGTTTTTATTTACATACATTCTTTCATGCAAGTTAACAGTTAAGGGGTGCGGAAAGTAAATTGCGGAAACGTAAATCCTACGCTATTACAAGGCGCGGGTCTATACATCGCCAAAAATTACAAAGACCCGTTTTTTAGTAAATGAGTACGGAAATTAAATAAAGCGATAAACCTATTTAACTATTACATTCTTGGAGGCAATTACATAATAATCAAATAGAGTAAATGCGCGCGAATAAATTAATCGGGAATGTCTAAGGGTGTTGACCCTTTTAAGAAAAGAAATTGATTTTTTGGCTTTTTTGTAATTAAAATGAAATTAAAGCTAATTAATGACTAATTAATTAATTTAATTAAAAAGAAATATTTTTTGTTTTTTATGTTTTTATGAAATAAAAGAAATGGAATAAAATTAAAAGTTAACTTTTACCTAATTCTAGATTTATTTTAATTATTTAAGAAAAGGAATTAAAATTGCCTAATTAAACTATTTTGGTTAATATTTATTTACAAAATAAAATAATAATAATAATAATGTTAATTCTATTTTTTGGTTTTTTATGAAAATGCGTTAATTAAGTTAATTGTTAATAATAGAAATAATTAAAAGGTTAGCAATTAAAAATAAGAGAAAATGACAAAACAAAATTAAAAAAAAAAGTAAAAACCAAGGGGGGTGTGGGCCAAATAGGAGGTTTATTGAAGCAATCCAAGCCCACTGAAATATAAGCCACGTTTGACTTTCATGATTGCCTGCAACACGATTGACTCCAGAGTATGGTGTGCTACACTTTTTGTCCTTTGGATCTGCGTTGATGACACTTGGAGCACTGGGATATGAGGTTTATGGTGTTCCTCCTTTGAGAATTTGCACATGAAAGTAATGGAAAAAAAAATGATATGGAAATTATAGGGGACCTGGGAAGAACTTACAGCGCGGTATGAGACTCAAGACTTGGCAAAGGTTTCTTTAGCTTCAGGGTGTGGCAAGGAATAGAACCACGTGCTTGTTTTGATCTGAAGATGCTCGCAACTATGTTTTAGAACTCTCACTTTTTGAATAATTTTTGGTTTTGCTCTTGGCCTTTTCTGCACACACTACTTTTTGAATGAGGTTGGGAAGGCTTGTATATATAGTAATGTAAAGTGTATCAATAAGAATAATGGTCATTAAGCTTATGCAATTAT
This sequence comes from Vicia faba, assembly GCA_948472305.1. Lineage (NCBI taxonomy): Eukaryota > Viridiplantae > Streptophyta > Magnoliopsida > Fabales > Fabaceae > Vicia > Vicia faba. The sequence goes on along the minus strand of OX451735.1, from coordinate 1,322,200,526 downwards.
GTTCTTGATTTCCTCCATAACCAACATTGAACCATTTGCCATATTTGTGAAATTTTGAATTTTTATGCCCATAATTGGCCTTGCACGAATTTGGAATGTGTTTTAAGGTGTATCAAAGCTAATCATCACAAAATATATCCCTCCATTAATTTCTTTGATTTTTATTTGATTTTAAAAGATTTAAAATGAATTAAATCAAATAAAATTAAATAAAAATGGAAAAATTAATTTTAAATCTTGAAATAAATTGTGGGACACGTGGGAAGCATGGCCAAGCTGAAACAAGTGGAAAAAGTGGGCCCCTTTTGTCAAAAATGAAGTTTCAAGGATAATTGACTTTGGCCATTTCACAAAAATTTCCCAACTTCTCCAATGCATATCTTGCTCAATTTTAAATCTATGAACATGTTCTTATATATTTTGGAAAGGTCTTGAAGTCCTCTAACCAATGTCTTTGGTCCCATGTCATTTTGATTTACCAATCTCAAGTTATGGTCTTTGACTTAAAGTGCCTTTTTGTTGACTTTTGAAAATGACCTATAATGTTGAAATTGATAACTTTTTGTGAGAGCATTTCTTGGACTTGGAATGTGAAGATGAATTGTAGGAAATGTCTTCCCCTTCAAGATGAGCATTGGATGGAATTTTTCTGATGAACCATGAAAAAGTTATGCCTTGGTCAAGTTACAGTTGACTTTTCAACTGTCCAAAAATAGAAACTTTTGACACCTTGATGATTTTTGAGCCATTCTTGTGAAATCATGATCAAGAATTGATCAAATGATGATTGTGGCTTCAAAATAAGATGTTGACCAAAATTTTTGACTTTTGACTGCCAAATGACCATTTTGCCCATATAGTTGACTGTTGAGCAAATGGGACTTTTGACTGTGCAACTTGACCTTGTGAGCCTTGAAACTTGACATGTAGGTGCTTGACAATGTGTATAGGCATATGTGACTTGATTGAGCCCTTGAAAACCTCAACTTCCTTGCAAGAACCAAAACCCTAATTTGCATGGCTTAGGAGGATGGTTTGACTGTGTAGCCCTTGAGTAGACTTTGAACCCTTTGAGGCAAAACTTTGAAGATTATGGGAGGGCAAATTTTGGGGTACAACTGTTGCCCATGTTCAATCTTCTTAGACCTGAGGATGTAGATTGGCTTGTGTGCCTTTCGTGATCCGAGGGTGGAAGATGATTGAACACTAGAGTGCCCAGAAATTTGCACTCACATAGTAGAGTATCAGCAGTGTGATGTCGGGAATGGGCTTACAGATTCCATTTGGAGAGATGATGGATGGGAGGATGGGCTTAAAGATGCCATTTGAAAGTGTGACAGAACCTTGTCGGGAATGGGCTTATAGATGTCATTTAGAAAGATGGTGGATAGGTGAATCTGAATAAGAAATAGAATAGCTTCCGTGTCTGGAGCATATCTAGTCTGTGCCTGATTGCTGACGTCTGAATAAATGGTAGAATGACCGCCATGTCTGGGGTATATCCGTACTGCATGAGTAACAGAATGTCATCCGAATCTGGATTGTATCAGGACTGAACAATAGAATAGCATCCGGGATGGAGCATCTCTAAGTTGTCTTTAGAAGATTGAATCTGAATAAGCAATAGAATAGCGTCCGGATCTGGAGCATCTCTAGGCTATATCTGAAAGAAAATCTGAATAAGTATCAGAACGTCGCCATGCTTGGGTCACATCTGAACTATCTCTAGAAGAAGTCTTGAATAAGCAAAAGAACAGCATCCATATCTGGAGCATTTCTAAGCTATCGTTGAAAGGAAATTTGGAATGAGTATCAGAACGTCGCCATGCCTGGGTCACATCTGAACTATATCTAGAAGGAGTCTTGAATAAGCAAAAGAACAACATCCATATCTGGAGCATTTCCAAGCTATCTCTGAAAGGAAATCTGGAATGAGTATCAGAACGTCGCCATGCCTGGGTCACATCTGAACTATATCTAGAAGGAGTCTTGAATAAGCAAAAGAACAGCATCCATATCTGGAGCATTTCCAAGCTATCTCTGAAAGGAAATCTGGAATGAGTATCAGAACGTCGTCATGCCTGGGTCACATCTGAACTATATCTAGAAGGAGTCTTGAATAAGCAAAAGAACAACATCCATATCTGGAGCATGTCTAAGCTATCTCTGAAAGGAAATCTAGAATAAGTATCAGAACGTCGCCATGCCTGGGTCACATCTGAACTATATCTAGAAGGAGTCTTGAATAAGCAAAAGAATAGCATCCATATCTGGAGCATTTCCAAGCTATCTCTGAAAGGAAATCTGGAATAAGTATCAGAACGTCGCCATGCCTGGGTCACATCTGAACTATATCTAGAAGGAGTCTTGAATAAGCAAAAGAACAGCATCCATATCTGGAGCATTTCTAAGCTATCTCTGAAAGGAAATCTGGAATAAGTATCAGAACGTCGCCATGCCTGGGTCACATCTGAACTATATCTAGAAGGAGTCTTGAATAAGCAAAGGAACATCATCCATATATGGAGCATGTCTAAGCTATCTCTGAAAGGAAATCTGGAATAAGTATCAGAACGTCGCCATGCCTTGGTCACATCTGAACTATCTCTAGAAAGAGTCTTGAATAAGCAAAAGAACAGAATCCATATCCGGAGCATTTCCAAGCTATCTGTGAAAGGAAATCTGGAAGAAGTATCAGAACGTCGCCATGCCTGGGTCACATCTGAACTATCTCTAGAAAGATTCTTGAATAAGCAAAAGAACAGCATCCATATCTGGAGCATTTCCAAGCTATCTCTGAAAGGAAATCTGGAATGAGTATCAGAACATCGCCATGCCTGGATCACATCTGAACTATATCTAGAAGGAGTCTTGAATAAGCAAAAGAACATCATCCAGATCTGGAGCATTTCCAGCTATCTCTTTAATCTCTTTAATGTAGATATGCCCTGGCTAGATACAGGTATCGAATCCATAATCAATCGCTCATAGATATGCCCTGGCTAGATGCAGGTATCGAATCTGGAATTGCAACAATTGATAGTAATCGTCTTTGGATTGACCTTTTTCCTGAAAAAGGCAAAACATCAGTTGTGCAATGCATGATGTCATGATGTTCTCAGGGAGAAATGAGATTGTGTGATATGATGCGTATGTGCATGCATTGTGTATGTAAGCAAGATGTATGAAAAGTGATATGTTTATGAATGTATTTTCGTCTAGGAAAATAAATCCTTGACGAATGCCGGGAAGTTGAATCCTGGGATGATGTTGAAGAACAGAGTTCTTCGTTTCCGCTGGGGATGATGGTTGCAAGAATACCGGTAGGAGAAGATGACTTTGTTGGGGAATAAACTTGGCGAATAGATTACTCTGCGGGGAGTGAACTTTGTGGGGAAAGAGAGGTACTTTGTTGGGGTTGATGATAACTCCGCTGGGGATACCATTGTTGAGCTCTGTTGAGGGAATTGATGAACTCCGCCGGGGGGTAGGAAGAAACTTCGTCGAGGACAATCTTTCCGTGGTCATTAGCTGAGGATAACCCAGTTATAAGCCCTGGTGGGGAATAACCTTTGGATAAAGCCGGGGAGACGCGTCCGTGCTCTGCAGGGGATAAGCTTCCAGAATCTACTGGGGATAAGCTTCCTACTGGGGGGATTGATTCAACTCTCCTGGGGAAACTTTTGAACTGTACTGGGGAAGTGGCTCCACTGGTGTGTCTGTATTCCGCCGGGGAACAATCTTATATTAAGACTGCCAGGGATGCTTGCTTAGGAAGATCTGTATACTCCGCTGGGGAGTATTGAGATCTTCTGGGGGATAAACCAACTTCCTTGAGGCTGACAGTAGACCAACTCTGCTTGGGGAGAGTGTTGCTGACTTGCTGGAGAATGTTGTGCCTTTTCAGGGCTGATGATAGACCAACTCTGCTCGGGGAGAGTATTGCTGATTCTTGTCTTACTCTACGGGGAGTGGAGATATCTTGGTTACATTCTTCAGCTGAACATACCTTGGCCACTCGGTGGACAAAGCAACCAGATCTCTTAGACAATTTGTATTGCCCTAGTTTCTGAGAGAGAAGGTACCTGTGGAGGTGTTTGAGGACTGCCGATTTGACAAATCTTCTTCTGGTAGGCAAGTGACAAGATGACGGGACATAGTCGTACGCTTTGATCCCTAATTTTTGCCTGGACCGCCCTTTCGGGTTTTCAATCCACCGGGATACCCATTTTTGCCCAAGCCGCCTTTTCAGGTTTTCGACTTGTCGGGTGTACAGGTTTTTTTCATTTTCGTCCCTTATTTTTTCCCGAACCCTTTTGGTTCGCCGGGAAGCCCTTAGTTTTGCCTAGGTGTGTCAACCTAGCGGGTCTTTGATTATGCGTAGTATTTTTCGACTATGTCCGCGTTCTCAGGCTGTAGGGAGGTGCCCCTGTTAGTAGTGTTGCGTTATCATACCACCAGAAGATCTTCGTTTGATCGTCCAATGCCCCAAGTGATCCAGATTGGAGATCTGCCCCAAGTTGGTTGGCCTTTTGAGAGATTCTCCGAATCTTGACTGGACTTCCCCAGATGATGGACAATGATCAGGCCATGCCCCTTGATTGGAAGTGTTTTTGTTCACTAGATATTCTTCGTGCGAATTTCTTTGCTGTTCGAACAAAAAGTCATATGCAAACAAAGTTATGTTAAAAATGCAACGCTTATGTCTGTCTTGAAGTTTTTGGAAATGCATTTTTTAGTAAAAACAAGTGAATTTTTGTAAATTGTGGTGTCAACTCGTCATTTTACCACAAGCCTTAAGGAGTCTGGATACCTTTCGTAACAGTATGCTTTCGAACTAACCCATGCTTCAGCTAGGACTTTTAAGGGTTATAACATGGCCTGGTTCATGGTTTAAGAAACAAAGGATAAAGGCTCAAATTACTTGTACCCACCCGCTCTTCGTGATGTTCTTCAAACCTAAACTCAGCTGATCATGCGTTAGACCTTGTTTGAGTCTTTGCTTTGATATACCAGTGATGGTTCGGATGTTGACATTTTATTTTGAATAGGCAGTCATTTCCTTGTTGAGGGTTTGCAGGTCCTCTTTTCTTTTTGATTTCGTTATCCCTGTTTTTTGCCTGAACTGTTTCTTTTGTGATTACAGTCAGCGGGATGCCCCAGTTTTGTAAGTCTCCTTCATAGGTTTTGACTTAATGGGCGTTTATTTTGAGGGATAATGACTGCCTGTCTTTATGATTATTCGGAACCATCACTGTCTTTTGTTTTATGAGGACCTCTTTGGTGCTATTCGTTGTGCACTTGGATCAACTGAGAGAACTACCATGCCCCAGGTTATGATTAGGGGTTTTAATTTTCGAAAAGAAAAACTCCGACTTCTTTGGCTCAAAGGGGTTGATGAGGGATTATCTTCCTTATAACTCCAGTGTTTAGGAATTGAAACAATGCTTGTACCTCATCAGCGGGGTCTGTTCAAAAGCATACTGTAGATTGTGGTATCGTTTTCGTCATCCTCCCTCAAGAGGCTTAGAATTATTAATTGAGAGTTGATCATCAAAAAATGAAAGCAATTTGAATATAATGAAAATAATTGGATTAATTCAAAAACAGACATATGCAGTGCATTAGTGAAATAAAAGAGTTTGTTATGACATTAATTGTTTGAACAATCAAAAGAAAATTACAACTTGAAAATTCTAATGGACAAAAAGTCTTCTCATTTCAGGACTTGTTACTTCAAATGGTGAATCCTGTAGGAATGGTAGAAGCACTCGGTCCGACCCACTTGGGTGAAATCCACTGCTCCTTCATTAATCAGGTCCTGGACCTTGCTCTTCAGAGCCCAGCAGTCGGCAGTGTCATGTCCAGGACTATCGGAGTGGTATGCACATCTTTTGTTGGGATGATAGTTAGGAGCAGAGATGTTGGGATTCCGGGGAGGAGCTCTTAGTGTAATCAGATTCAACCTCAACAGGTGTTGTAAAGCTTGAAACAGCGGCATGTTGAGCTGGGTGAAATGCCTCCGGGGCTTGCTCTGATCAACCTGTTGCTCTGGGCGAGTTTATGGTCGGACCTGTGAAGTGGTAGCAATTTGGCGAGGTCTATTCTTCACCATACCAGACTCTTGTCCTCTTGGAAGCTGATCAATACCCTGGTCCCTGGCTTGGGCTGGTTGCTTCATGTCTTGATGAAGCTGACTGATCATGGTCCTCAACTCTTCTTGCTCCCGGGCTAAACCTTGGATGAGAGCCATTTGCCCCAGCATCTGGGTTCTCATGGTATCTACCTCAGCTTGCAGACGTTTTAGCCGTTCGTCCTGGTCATCTTCGGGACTTTTCTTGGCCAAATTCCCCATGAGGAGTGTCCTTAACTCTTCCTGCCCCTTGGATAGGCTTAGGAAGATCTCCCTGAACTGAGTCTCTTGAGCATGAACACCCTGGTTATCTTGTTGGGAAGCCATTGCTGAAATAAACAGCGACAAAGGTAAGTGACCTGTGAAAAGGGGTACCTGTAATGCAATGATATGTATGCATGCAATGTTTTCAAGGATCTCGTGGGGTAAACAAGAAAATTTGTTAGAATTTGAATTTCGTAGCTTGATTGAAGGAACTTTGTGTTGTTGAGAGTCATTCTTCAAGAGTCAAGGCTCACCATATCGAGTGGGTCATAGCCCCTGACTCAAGTCATCATGTTTTGATCTCCAAACAACCTTGGCTAGAGGAAAATAAATCCCCTTTGCCCCTTGCTATACATTTGGTTCATCATGACCTGCATCACAAACCCTTGAGATCCTTGAAATGGATTAGTCCTTATGCAGGATGTATGCGATGGTATGATGGTATGATGTTATGCTATGCGTGGAGTGATGTACGTAAACCCTGTTATAAGCCCCGATTAAGGACTGTAAACAAAACCTGCAAGGGACTCATGTTGTCAGATAACAAGAATGTGCAAGTAGTTCAAGTTTGAAAGCACACAAGTCACACAAGACAGCCCTTAGAGTTCAGGCCAGCATGAAGTTTAGGTACTACCCTCTTTCAGTTTCGTTGGTTAAGACCTGTCCTAGCAAATAGTAACCGGGTTCTAGAGGATCTCAATATCACTGACTACCCTCAATCGGTCATAACTCCAGCATCGCAATCTTTTCTTTCGTCCAGAACCATCGCGAGAGTTTAGCCTCAATGAGTGTAGCATACTGCTACTGTTCTATGGCCAAGTTGGGTCAATTTAGGGTTCTAAGGTCGGTTGGTGCTTAATGACTCCTCAGAAGACCCATATTCTCCTCGTTGCAACACAAGGGATATCAGTACAGACCAAGGTGTCACACCAACGTAGCCACTGCTTCACCCGTGTCGGTCTACGCCGGACAGGTCCCTCACAGCTTATGCTACCTAAAGGGTATTCCCCAGATCCGGGTTAGGATCTATGAAACTTCCGATGCAAGCCCACAAATATAAAAGCAATCAACACATACAATTGAAAACATAAGAGTGGTCTAATCCTAAGGTACACCTCACTTATATGTCCCCAGCAGAGTCGCCAGTTCTATGATCCTTTTTTTAATCCGAGGCAACCGTTTCGAGGCAACTGTTCTGAGGCAACTGTTTCGAGGCAACTGTTCCGAGGCAACTGTTTCGAGGCAACTGGATCATGGACATAAGGACCGCTAAGACATCCTATACTTGACGACCACGTTTCAAAGGCAACAAGTGAGGCGTACCCTAGAAGTGGTGTGTGTATTTGTGTGTTGTATTCGGTTAATGTTTGTCTGGTTAATTAGTGAGCTACGGGTTGTTTTTATTTACATACATTCTTTCATACAAGTTAACAGTTAAGGGGTGCGGAAAGTAAATTGCGGAAACGTAAATCCTACGCTATTACAAGGCGCGGGTCTATACATCGCCAAAAATTACAAAGACCCGTTTTTTAGTAAATGAGTACGGAAATTAAATAAAGCGATAAACCTATTTAACTATTACATTCTTGGAGGCAATTACATAATAATCAAATAGAGTAAATGCGCGCGAATAAATTAATCGGGAATGTCTAAGGATGTTGACCCTTTTAAGAAAAGAAATTGATTTTTGGGCTTTTTTGTAATTAAAATGAAATTAAAGCTAATTAATGACTAATTAATTAATTTAATTAAAATGAAATATTTTTTGTTTTTTATGTTTTTATGAAATAAAAGAAATGGAATAAAATTAAAAGTTAACTTTTACCTAATTCTAGATTTATTTTAATTATTTAAGAAAAGGAATTAAAATTGCCTAATTAAACTATTTTGGTTAATATTATTTTTACAAAATAAAATAATAATAATAATATTGTTAATTCTATTTTTTGGTTTTTTATGAAAATGTGTTAATTAAGTTAATTGTTAATAATAGAAATAATTAAAAGGTTAGCAATTAAAAATAAGAGAAAATGACAAAACAAAATAAAAAAAGAAAGTAAAAACCAAGGGGGTGTGGGCCAAATAGGAGGTTTATTGAAGCAATCCAAGCCCACTGAAATCTAAACCACGTTTGACTTTCATGATTGCCTGCAGCACGCTTGACTCCAGAGTATGGTGTGCTACACTTTTTGTCCTTTGGATCTGCGTTGATGACACTTGGAGCACTGGGATATGAGGTTTATGGTGTTCCTCCTTTGAGAATCTGCACATGAAAGTAATGAAAAAAAATGATATGGAAATTATAGGGGACCTAGGAAGAACTTACAGCGCGGTATGAGCCTCAGGACTTGGCAAAGGTTGCTTTAGCTTCAGGGTGTGGCAAGGAATAGAACCACGTGTTTGTTTTGATCTGAAGATGCTCGCAACTATGTTTTAGAACTCTCACTTTTTGAATAATTTTTGGTTTTGCTCTTGGCCGTTTCTGCATACACTACTTTTTGAATGAGGTTGGGAAGGCTTGTATATATAGTAATGTAAAGTGTATCAATAAGAATAATGGTCATTAAGCTTATGCAATTATGTTCTTGATTTCCTCCATAACCAACATTGAACCATTTGCCATATTTGTGAAAATTTGAATTTGTATGCCCATAATTGTCCTTGCACGAATTTGGAATGTGTTTTAAGGTGTATCAAAGCTAATCATCACAAAATATATCCCTCCATTAATTTCTTTGATTTTTATTTGATTTTAAAAGATTTAAAATGAATTAAATCAAATAAAATTAAATAAAAATGGAAAAATTAATTTTAAATCTTGAAATAAATTGTGGGACACGTGGGAAGCATGGCCAAGCTGAAACAAGTGGAAAAAGTGGGCCCCTTTTGTCAAAAATGAAGTTTCAAGGATAATTGACTTTGGCCATTTCACAAAAATTTCCCAACTTCTCCAATGCATATCTTGCTCAATTTTAAAGCTATGAACATGTTCTTGGACATTTTGGAAAGGTCTTGAAGTCCTCTAACCAATGTCTTTGGTCCCATGTCATTTTGATTTACCAATATCAAGTTATGGTCTTTGACTTAAAGTGCCTTTTTGTTGACTTTTGAAAATGACCTATAATGTTGAAATTGATAACTTTTTGTGAGAGCATTTCTTGGACTTGGAATGTGAAGATGAATTGTAGGAAATGTCTTCCCCTTCAAGATGAGCATTGGATGGGATTTTTATGATGAACCATGAAAAAGTTATGCCTTGGTCAAGTTACAGTTGACTTTTCAGCTGTCCAAAAATAGAAACTTTTGACACCTTGATGATTTTTGAGCCATTCTTGTGAAATCATGATCAAGAATTGATCAAATGATGATTGTGGCTTCAAAATAAGATGTTGACCAAAAATTTTGACTTTTGACTGCCAAATGACCATTTTGCCCCTATAGTTGACTGTTGAGCAAATGGGACTTTTGACTGTGCAACTTGACCTTGTGAGCCTTGAAACTTGACATGTAGGTGCTTGACAATGTGTATAGGCACATGTGACTTGATTGAGCCCTTGAAAACCTCAACTTCCTTGCAAGAACAAAAACCCTAATTTGCATGGCTTAGGAGGATGGTTTGACTGTGTAGCCCTTGAGTAGACTTTGAACCCTTTGAGGCAAAACTTTGAAGATTATGGGAGGGGAAATTTTGGGGTACAACATCATCCGTATCTTCTTTTAATACCCGTCCGTATTGATTCAAACACTCGTCCGTGTTTAACCTTCCCTTGATACTCGTCTGTATATTCTTTCAATGCTCATCTGTATTGATTCAAACACTCGTCCGTGTTTAAAATTCCCTTGATACTCGTCCTTATCTTCTTTCAATACTCGTCCGTATTGATTCAAACACTCGTCTGTGTTATTCTTTCCTTGTATTGGCATCATGCTACATTACAAGTCCGATCTCTTCCTTGTATTGTCATTATGTTACGTTAGAAGTCCAATCTCTTCCTTGTATTGGCATCACGCTACATTATAAGTCTTATCTATCCTTGTATTGGCATCATGCTACCTTCCAACACTCGTCGTGTCAATTTCTAAACACTCGTCGTGTCACTTCTAATCACTCATCGTGTCAATTTCTAAACAGTCATCGTGTCTTGATCGATGTCTTCCTTTTGGTTATCGTGTCCTGGTCGATACCTCTCCTACAAATCATCATATCCTAATCGATGTATTCCTATTAGCCATCATGTCCTGATTGATACCTCTCTTGCGAATCATCATGTCATTATCGATGTATTCATGTTACTTATCGTGTCCTGATCGATGTCCTTTTGGTTATCGTGTCCTGATTGATACTCTCCTGCGAATCATCGTGTCCTGATTGATACTCTCCTGCGAATCATCGTGTACTGATCGATGTATTCCTGTTAGCCATCATGTCCTGATCGATGTCTTCCTTTTGGTTATCGTGTCCTGATTGATACCCCTCCTGTGAATCATCGTGTCCTGATCGATGTATTCCTATTAGCCATCATGTCCTGGTCAATGTATTCCTTTTGGTTATCGTGTCCTGATCGATACCTCTCCTGCGAATCATCGTGTCCTGATCGATGTATTCCTTTTGGTTATCGTGTCCTGATCGATACCTCTCCTGCGAATCATTGTGTCCTGATCGATGTATTCATGTTAGCCATCGTGTCCTGATTGATGTCTTCCTTTTGGTTATCGTGTCATAATCAATACCCCTCATACGAATCATTGTGTCCTGATCGATGTATTCCTATTAGCCATCGTGTCCTGATCGATGTCTTCCTTTTGGTTATAGTGTCCTGATCGATACCTCTCCTGTGAATCATCATGTCCTGATCGATGTATTCATATTAGCCATCGTGTCATGATCGATGTCTCCCTTGTGGTTATCGTGTCTTGATCGATACTTCTTCTACGAATCATCGTGTCCTGGTCGATGTATTCCTGTTAGCCATCGTGTCCTGATCGATATCTCCCGTGTGGTTATCGTGTCCTGATCAATACCTCTTCTGTGAATCATCGTGTCCTGATTGATGTCTTCCTATTAGCCACTGTGTCCTGATCGATGTCTCCCTTTTGGTTATCATGTCCCGATCGATACCTCTTCTGTGAATTATCATGTCCTGATCGATGTATACCTTTCAATCATTATGTCTTGATCCTTGTTTTCCTCTCAATCATTGTGTCCTGATCGATGTACTCTGATGTCGTGGTGTCCTGATCGATGTATACCTCCAGTTTAGTCCCACCTCTTTTAAATTCCCCAGTGGATATCACAAAAATAAATAAACGCTGACACCAACTTTCAGAACAAATTTTTGGCATTGGTATTTTATCATCTTCTACCTCGAACTTCCAAAAGTCACGCGTCAATCATACTTTCAGGTTTAAGACGATTAAATAGGGGATGTTGTAATACCCCAAATTTTTCCTACCCATTTACTTTATATGGCTTATGCATTTTGCGCTTCTCGTTCCATCTGCATCTCTCTATTAGGTCATCTGGCATTGTATGTGTTCACTGACAACAAGTTGGTCTTTAAGATCAATGGCCAGAAGATTGAGGTTCAATTGGTGTATTAGGGTTTGTTTCAACTCAAGATTGTAAGAACATGGTTAAGGTTTTGTCTCTGTGCTCAAGGATGTCTGATGAAAGTTCATGGTCTTAGATGCATGACATCTAAAAAAAAATTCTCCACAAGTTTTCTTTGGCTTCATTCAACACAAGAGTTGTTCATTGTTACCAATAACAAGATGGAATTCAAGACGATTTATGTACAAGGTCCCAGAATCATCAAACAATATCATAATTTAAAGGGATTATATCATTGTTTCATTGATTAAGGTGCAAGGTATTGAGGAGATCAGGGAATATGCATGGCTCATTAAGGTTTGGTTCACTAATTTAATAGGATAACAAAGTAATATCGTGAATTGGGCGTAAGGATCGACATTCATTTGTTTCTCCATGGATTATGCCAAGATTCAAAAATTTTGGATTATATCAAACTTCGCTTTGAACTTTTTGATGTTTCATGTGATGATTTGTTTCAAATGTGTAAAAGTGAAGGTATTTGATTAGAAAATTGACCCTCAAGGGGTGGCTTTTGGACTGAGTGTTGTACCCCAAAATTTTCCCTCCCTTTTCTCATTAATTTCTCATCACAAAGCCCTTGGAGATCAAGATCCAATTAGGGTTTCATCTGCTCAAGACCTCTCCTTGCACTGGTTAACCCAGATTAGGGTTTGTGTTTTCACAAAGTTGTTTTGACCTAAAATGCCTAAGATGACTTTCATGCTTCATATTTGACTCCCAAGTTTATCCATACCAAGTTTCAAGCCTTGATTCCAAGTTTTGCCCAGTCAATTGGACAGTTGACCTAGAAATCAGCTGTATTGGGGAAAAAGTCAACTGTGGCCAATTGACAGTCAAATCTCATGGAAATTGACCCACATCAACATTATGAACTCATATGAACCATTTGATCAAGTTTGTATCACAATTCCATAAGAAATTTGATCAAATCACCAAAAGGGCAAAATGGTCATTTTTAGGGTTTTGACTGCACAAAGGCAGTTTTTGACTGTTTGACCTAGCCAATGGCAAACCAAGCTCATATATGGACTCAAGGACCCCATGGAATTGTCTTGACATTCTCAACAAGCTCAAAAGATCCCAAGTACACAAGATTGACAGTTGAATTTCCCAGTCAATTGATCAATTTTGACTGTATACTGAAAAGTCAAACCTTGACTTTTTGGTCAAAATCAAGAGTCAAGATTCATTTTTCATCAAAACATGCCAAATCATGAAACTTGTTCACCAAGAAATCACAAAATGCAAATTAGGGTTAGAAATTAGGATTTTTCATAACTTAGAATTTTTCTAAGTTATAAAAAAACCCTAATTTTTTCCAACTTTGCCCCACTTTTTCACCAAGATCAATTTGGATTCAAACAAAAGTCAAAACATGAAAGTTGTAGCTTGTTGCATAATCTACAACTTTGAATCACAAAGTTTTCCCATTTGAGGCTTGTATCTCAAGTTACAAATTTTTGAATAAGGGCACTAAACCATTCTTAACTTAGTGAAATTTTAACCTATTTTGACAAGGTTTTTTACCGAACTTCAAGGCCATTTTCCATACACTTCCACTTGGAATTTCAACTTGCACTTCAAAGATGGATTGTATTACACATTCCAAGCTTTCCAAAATGTCCAAGAACTTCTCAAACAACCTCATGGTTAGGGAGAATCGAATTTTGCAAAATGGGAAAAAGTCACTTTTGTTCTTGGCCATGTACATGTTCATAACACTATGCATTTCAATCTCAGCTTGCATATCTTGATTACAGGTCCTAAAACCCTTTGACACTCATAAATTTAATGCATATTCTTTGTGCCAAAGCCATGTTCTTTGTGTTCTAGCATTGCATAGAGGATTAATCCCAAAATAGATAAAGCATTTCTTCCATTTTTGCAAAAGTTAGCTTTATGTCCAATTACAAATCCAAGAAGTACAGTCCATATCTAATTGGCACAAGTTTATGTGTTAATCACACTGATCAAGGAGGGATTATGCAGCATAGTATGAGGGCCTGTACAGGCTAGAGGCACAAAGTAACCATTGCTTGCTTAAAGTGTAAGAAACACATCATAACTCAAACCAACTCTCATATCAGCTTACAAACCCTTAAGTGAACTTATCAAACATACTCAAGAGATCTCAACCAAGCTTTTGCACGACCCTAACACCTCTCAAACACTCCCAATCTCAGAATCATCATCAAACTGCAAAAACAGGGTCAGGCCTGCAGTTTGAGTGCCATCTTCCATTTCCCTCAAGCTCTCTTGCCCAAACCAGTTCACATACATTCCCTAGCATCTATGCAAGCTAACCATGACTTGAAACACGACCTGTAATCCCTCTAACCACTTCCACCATTTTCAGTTTCTTGTTTTGCAGGTGAAGTGCTCTAGCACGATTCAGAAGCTTTCAAGACAAAGTAAGCATTGGAATAGCATCCTTGGACCTCAAGGAAGCTTTTCCAATCATCACCTTGCACTGAAAGCTCCCTCATTGCCAGATAGAACTTCAGCTGAACAGGTATCTTGGTGAACTTTTATCTCTCTTATCAAGCATCATTAACTCTAAGTTTGTGAATAAACAATGTCCTACTCATGCCACTGAACATGTACATGTTTTTACTTTTCATTTCTTTTACTTGAGCTGTGAGAATTTGAGGTTTGAAAATGGAAGAAAATCTAGGTTAGGATTTGGGGGAGAAGAAATTCTCCCTCATCTTAGAGAGTTAGATCAAGTTCTGCATATGGTTGGATTCGTCTCTTCATGCTGAACATTTTTTATGTTATGAGTTTTCATTGAAAAGTCAGGAATCAGGAGTTAGAAGTTGAGAAGCAGGGCGCGCGTTTTTTGAATCACATAGTTCAGAGGTTGAAGAAAGGTGGCATTGGGCTGGGCTTATGTTGACTTTTCTTTTTGCACCCTATAATTGCTTCTGAACCCCCTGAGCCCATTTGTTTTATTTTTAATAATTTTTGATTTTTTCCTTTTTTAATTGACTCGTTTATTTTTTCTCAGCATATTAAAATTTTAAAAATATTTTTTCTCACCATTTTTTATTTTATTAGGTATTTATTTGATTTTTCTTTTAGTTTGAACATAAATAAACATATATATATGTTTTGTTTAAAATATTAAAATATTGGAAATACATTTTTACATACTTTTATCTTATTTTTACTTCGTGAAAATATTATTATAGAAAAATACTTTTTTATTTTAATATTAAATATTATTAATTAACATATATAATACATATTTTGTAAATAATATAAATAAATAGATATATATTAATACACTTAGTATATAAATACCCAAAAATGTACATATTTTTATCTTTTAATATTTAATATTAAAAAATACTTTTTTTAAGTATATTATATTTTTATCTTATTTTTGTATATAAATAGTCAATATTACAAATATTAAATAACTAATACCAATTTGATTAAAATTAGGGTTTTGCCCTAAAATTAAAAACACTCCAAAAATAATCCTTTTTTTTATTTCTCTTTTTATTTCACATAAATAATATTCCTTTTTTATACACATAAAAATTCTTTTTACATTTTGCATATTTATTTCAATTTCCATTTAATTATACATTTATTTGTCTTGTAAATATTCAAAGAAAATGATGTAATAGTTAGGTTTAAATTCTTGTCTAAATATCCCCATTTGAAACATTGTACCCCCCTCCCCATATTATTGTGTTGTAATAGTGTAGGAATTTAAATTTCGCATTTTATCGCTTTCTAAATATACTATGCTAGAATTAGGGTTTGTATGCGAATAAAATGAACAAACTAGTTTGACCTAATACAAGACAAGAAAAGCATGAAAAATGGACAACACATTTCACACTTGCACCCCTAGGGTATTCCACTTTGTTGCTTTCAAATAAATTGGGCCATATTGTATGTTAAATTTCTTTGGGTAAAACAAACAATCAAATGATCATAAGTCCCTCGATGACGCTTTCGAAAAGTTGCCTAAAATGATTAAGTCCCTTTCAAAGAGAAATTGCCCAAAGACATTTAACACTATTGCAATTATGGTCTAAACGATGACCCGCGCCCGTCCCTTTCACCTCCTAAGACAAGATTGTCCACCAAATGTAATGGTGGAACAAAATTGTCAAAAGGTTTAAAACATGACAAAAATCTTTTGAGAAAATTCTAGGGTAGACAACTTTTAAGTACTTGTCAATTTGCCAAGAAAACACTTGCCTATTTTCAAAACCCACTTCACAAACATTTTCAAAACCAACTTTCAAAAACCTTGAAACATCTTTTCTAAAGACAAAACACCTTTTGTAAAACATTCGAGTAAATAATTGTTACAAGGGTAGCCTATACAAGGCATCTTTTCAAAACATTTTCAAAACCACACATCAAGCACCATTTCAAACAATTGAAAACCAAGGCAAGTTAATCTAAGCAAGTACCTAAGAGCCCATGGATAACCATGGATAGAAAGGGTGCTAATACCTTCCCTTTCTATAATCTACTCCCCGAACCCAAGAAAAATCTCAAAGGTTTTTGCTGTGCTTTTTAAACCTTTCCTTAGGATAAAATAAAAAGTCGGTGGCGACTCTTGCTCAACCGAAACATTTGCGAAAACAAACGCAAAACCATAGTCATTTCTCCCACCGTATCACACTGAGCCACGTGGATGTCTGTACGGGCATTTTACCATTTCCACAAGTTAAGAAGTACATTTAGAGTTACACATGGCACTTGGAAAAGCTTAAGTATGGAGAACATTTGAGATGAAGATTATTATAAAAGTTAAATGCAAGGTTGCGTTCTGCATTACCAAAGGCAATTTTACATCAATATTACACAAAAAAAAGGGAATCTCCATCTAAAAAAATACATGCCTAGAGCATCGCCCTGAATATGTTAAACAATCTTCCAAACGTCTGCCGATCGAGAACTATGTACACTGTCAGTCTTCATTCTCTTCATCATCCATAATATTCCATTGACCCTCCACTTCAATTCCATTCAAACACGTGAGCTCGACCACAGCATTCTCGAACCTGTACCAAAAAAACACAGTATATCAATTCAAACAATGTCATCCAACAAAGACAAGTTTAACCTTGCATAAATCAGTCAATCAATGCTTTAAAAGCTCTGTGCATACAACCTCTATCAGTTCACAACTAGTTTAATAATGCAGTATTCAGGGAGGGACATTACAAAACCAAATAAGTCAGTTTATGCAAAGTTCCATTCAGAAAAAAAACTGGATCCAAATTGTGCCCAAGTTGTAAATTTGGAAGGAAGATCTGACTATCAGCTTGTGAAATAAAAGCAGAGGAAATAATCCAAAATCAATTCAACAAGTATTCTGTCAGTTCTCACTCAAATCAATTCTCACCATCCATAATTTTGTAGCTAACTTCGATCTAAAGGCCTGAATAACTGGAAGCATAACTAACTTTTCTACTCTACTAACAGAATAACAGCTCCAACAAATTCCTAACCAAAAATTCCAGCATAACAGAAATTCCAACTAACCTATCTCTAAACTGCCAACTCCCAACCAACTTCCTAACATCTCCTAATAACTTTTAACAGAGTCTAACAGGGATAACAGAAAAAAGAGAGAAGAAGTTACAGCAGCCCAAAGTAGAATTCATCTAACCGAAAAACCAGCCCACCTATAACAGAGTGTCCAACCTGTAACTGACTCCTAAAAAACTACTGTAACAGAATGTTTTCTCACCCTTCTAACTGCCAACTCCTAACCAACTTCCAACAAGATCCTAACATAATTCAAAATAAAAAGAATAACTAAACATAAAGAGAACGGATTGGAAAAATAGAAATAAAAAATCTTTAAAGATTCATCATTCATTCATACAAAAATCGGTTAGAGGATAGCATACCAGAAAAAAAATGATCAGAGAAGTCTCTTTCGGCTCTCTTCTTCATCAATCTTCCCTCTCTCTCTCATTCTTCAATCACCTACTGTAACCTTGAAATCTTAACTCTCAATCACCATCTCATCTTCTTCTCCCTGCATCTTGAAACCTTCATCTTCCTCACTCTCGAACTGCAACATAAACCACCTTCAGTTCCTCATCTTCCAAGTCTCAACCTAGCTCTCCATTCATCACTGTCGAATTCGCCTCTAAACTCTCAACAATAACAGAAAAATAAAAAGGAATAAATTGAAATAAAGGAAGATCGAGAGCAAAAAACGAAGAAGTAAAAACAGTGCAAGCTTACTATTTACCTTCGGCAGGATCAAAGTTCTCCTAGTCTCAGTGTGTTTTCCATTTAATCTTGAAAGATCACCGGAATCACTCCGGTATGTAAGCCTTCGTCTTCCTCTTTCGCATTTGATTCTCGTTGTCATGGTATAGATTGCACCTCTATAAATCTATGATTCAATCTACTATGTTTGTGATTGGAATTGTATTTGGAATCGGAGATGGAGGTTAGGTCGAACGAAGAAGAGGTTGGGATCGTGATGTCAAGGCGGAGTCGAATAGAGATGTAATAAGGGAAGAAGGAGGTTTAAGGAAGATGATGGTGAGATGGGGGTTGATGGATGTGCGATAGCGCTATTCAATTAAGTCAGGCACCGCGGCGGTGTTATCAACGATGAAGATGAGTCATCGCGCCGCTGTGAACAAGGTGAGAAGGAAGAATCATGTTTTGGTCAAGAAGCTGAATAGGCACACTATTGAACCCTAATTGTTCCTGAACGACATCGTTTCACATCATTTTGGTTTTTTTGAGAAGAAATAAAAAGGGTTGGACCGGATCTTGAACAGGCCTAGTATCATTTTTGTGAACCGGACCAGCATGCAAAGCCACCGTCATTGGGCCAAATTGCATTATCCTTTAGCCTGTTTCAGTTTGTTTGTATCCTGATAATAAGTCCAAAAATATATTTCTAATGGGGTTAATTCTAACAGGCCGGCGCCCAACTTGCTAGGCCTAACGCCCTGGATTCTATAACACTCCCTGGACTTAAATTAGCACCCCCTGAGTTCACTAATTCTTCATTAGAATTAGAAATTTTTTTGTTAATTTTTGCCAATAAAAATATATAATAATATAGAAACATTAATAAAAAAATTAATATAATATAATAGAATGTCTTAGGAATTAATTCTTTGTTTTTTTTGGAATTTTCCTTACACATAAAAACTAATAATAAAAATACTTTTTCTTTCTTTTTTTCATCCGTATTTTCATGCCGCTTGCCATGTTATTTTTGACGTGTTTGTTCATTGTGCAAGGTGTTTTTTTTTGCTTTCGATTATGTAACATAACATGTTGTTATGTAATCGAAGCATATGGCTTATGCTCGCTCCTGATGTGACACGCCTTGTTTCTCATCATCTTGAGAAATTCATACCCTATTATATGTTATCCTGATACATAGGATACTTCGTGATACTTTGCACAGGAACTTATTATTACGCGTTGTATCCGAAACACGCGTTTGCTTTTATCTTAGTTGGATATTATTTATGACTTTGTTTGTTTCTTAGTGAAGCTTGCTCGATGCATACTCCCTGCTTCTCCATTGCTTTCGTCCGCTCTTGATGATTTGCTTGCTTTTGGTAGTCGCCACTACTACCTCTGTACTTCTTCGCACTTTACTACATTTCTTTACCGCTTTTCTAGATATCATGAGAAGTAGGGGCTTTACTGATTTCTTATGCCACGAGAAGTAGGAATAGAGATGTATTATGGGGTTCTCCGTTGCTGATCATATCATGAAATCCTCTGGTTTATTTAAAGACTCGTTTAGGGAAATTTCCCATTGTGTGCATTATGTTTGCTACTTGTGTTCTGTTTGTTTAAAACCTTACCTTTGTGTAGGTATTTTGTAGGTGTGCTTACATTTTGTGCCTGCATTATTTCCCCATCCCTTATTTAAGTCCTCAAAAGGAGGCGAGCGGGGAGGGTTAGCAATTAACCCCCACAATTTCGTATGTGTCATCCTTATCTTGTGATGCACCACGATGCTTCATAGTTGTGCCAGCTCTTGTGTATAGAGTCGTCAAGTGGGGGAGGGTTCTGCAATCGAACCCCCACGCCTTGTCAGAAGTTTGCATTGGTCGATGCTGATACTCTGTGATTGTCCATATTGCCTTTTGTCGTCTACCTCGATCTCCTATATCTTGGTTAGGTGTCCAGTCGCTTTGTACATCACATTTTTACTTTTTCATCTCACTCCCGCTTGTTTGTCTCGGGTGATTCTCTCCCCTTGGCTAAAGCATTTCTCTTCTTTTCCTTACTCTTTTATGTGTGTGTGCTTCTTCAAGCTTACTTTCTTTAACCTTGTACATACCATGTTCCCTTAGGACGTGCTTTCTCCTTTCGGACGCAAGTTAGACCTTAGGTTGCAAACCATGCATGCTAACATTAGGTAGAGGTTTCGCTTTTGTTAATCCAAATCATAGGGCCACCATTGTATGATAACATTAGGTTAGAAATAGGCTAGTCTCCCTTAGACTCTTTTCTTCCCTTTTTGCATCCTTGGATTTGAAACTAAAACTTTCTTTTAAGAAAATCATAAAACATGCTAATCACACTTAAACCTTTTTTAAAGGTAACAAAAATACAAACCAACTCAAACATTTTTGTGCGCCCAAGCACCTTCTCTCTAAAACCTTTTACAGGTAAGGACATGATTAGTTTACTTTTGTGCCAACGCATAAGTCTCTAAAGGTCGAGCTGCAGCAGAAGGCGGGACTAACATCGCCCATAAAAAATACAAAACAAATAGAAACATGTGAGCTGAACTACGGTAGCTCTAATTCCTCAAAAAGGATACATAGGCATTGGGGTAGGGCCCAAGGGAGTACAACTTTATTTTCCCTATATTATTTTCTCCTTTCCTTTTGTATGCATTCACCCTAATCAGTAAACAGTAAGCATAGATTAAACACACCCATAAGATAGATAACAAGAGTGGATACCATAGAGTACTATGGGCTTGTGGGGTGCTAATACCTTCCCCTCGCGTAACAAACTCCATTACCCAATATCTCGGTCCCAAGACCGTGAGTTCTCTCTTCTTAGGTTTTATCGATGCTTATCTTTCCCTCCATGTGGGATAAAAGAAGTTCGATAGCGACTTTATTATTTGATGATTTTCAGCCGGTTGTTTCAGAAGGACTCAACAATTGGAGAACCAAGGACTTCATTCCAATCTCCTTCAGCCAGGAGTAAATTCCATTTACTTTTTTTATTACTTTAAGAACTTTATCTGTAATTTCTATTGAAACAATGACTTTAAGCCATATGCCTTGCCCGGGGCATAGTGGTCCATTTTTTAAGGGTTTGTCACTTTCATATGCCATATGCTCATTTTAATGAAACATTGGACTATTTTGCATTCAAATTTTGCTCTCACTGTCTTTCTTTACTTTATTTCATTTTCAAAAAAATAGCCATGTGAACTTACATGCACACACACACACACATTTTCAGATCCACATCCACTCTGGATCTCATTGACAACGACTTTGTTATTTCCATCTATGACTTTGAAAATCCAATCTATCAAGCCGAAGACGAAGGCGATGAAGATTGTGAAATACTTGAGGAACTTGCCAGACTTCTGATACAAGAAGAAAAGGACATTCAACTGCATGAAGAACCAGTCGAAGTGATCAACCTAGGTACTAAGGAAGACAAGAAAGAAGTCAAGATCAGCGCTAATTTGAAAGATAACATCAAGAGAAGATTGGTCCAGATGTTGCACGACTATGTTGAGATGTTCGCTTGGTCATATAAAGATATGTCGGGACTTGATACTGATATCGTATTTCATTGTATGCCAATGAAATAAGGTTGTACTCCAGTCAAGCAAAAGGTTCGACGCATGCGGCCAGTTATGTCCGAAAAAATAAAAGTTGAGGTAATGAAACAATTCAATGCAGGTTTCCTGGAAGTGGCGTCATATTCGTAGTGGGTGGCAAATATGGTCCCAGTATCGAAGAAAGATGGAAAAATCCATATATGCATGGACTTTATGGATTTGAATAGGGAAAGCCCCAAAAATGATTTCCCATTACCATACATCGACGTCTTGGTTGACAATATTGCTCAACACAAAGTCTTCTCCTTCATGGATGGCTTCTCCGGTTACAACCAGATCAAAATGGTGCCCGAAGACATGGAGAAAACCACTTGTGTCACACAGTGGGGCACCTTCTGTTATAAGGTCATGCCTTTCGGTTTGAAGAATGCAGGCGCAACCTATCAACGGGTTATGGTAGCTCTATTTCATGACATGATCCATCATGAGATAGAAGTATACATTGATGATATGATTTCAAGGTTGCAAACTAAGGAAGAACACCTTGATCATTTACACAAACTATTTGAAAGTTTGAAAAAGACAATCTAAGGATGAATCCCAACAAATGCACCTTCGGAGTAAGATCGGGAAAACTCCTAGGGTTTGTCGTCAGTGGCAAAGGTATCGAAGTCGACCCTGCGAAAGTCAAATCCATACAAGATATGCCAGTTCCTTTTACTGAGAGGAGGTCATGGGTTTCTTAGGTCGACTCAACTACATTGCTCTATTCATATCTCACTTAACTGCTACTTGTGAACCAATCTTCAAACTATTGAAGAAAGATCAAGTAGTCAGATGGAATGATGATTGCCAAGAAACTTTTGACAAGATCAAGGAGTACCTACAAGAACCTCAAATCCTGATTCCTCCAATTGAAGGAAGACCTCTGATTATGTACTTGACTGTATTAGAGAATTCAATGGGTGTGTGTTGGGCCAACATGACAAGTTTGGCCGAAAAGAGCATGCAATATACTACCTTAGCAAAAGGTTTACCGACTGTGAAACCAGATATTCACTGCTCGAGAAAACTTGTTACGCTTTGGCATGGGCTGCTCGCTGGCTAAGACAGTATATGTTGACTCACACCACTTTATTGATTTCTAAGATGGATCCCATAAAGTATATCTTCGAGAAGCCAGCTCTCTCCGGATGAATAGCTAGATGGAAAATGATATTGACTGAACACAATATCCAGTATACTACACAAAAAGCAATAAAGGGAAGTGTATTGGTGGATCATTTGGCCCATCAAGTTGTTGAGGACTACCAATCCATGAACTTTGAATTCCCGGACGAGAATATCATGCTGATAACCAACTATGAAAAGCCTGGACCGTATGATGGACCTGAACAAGGATCCCGATGGACTATGGTTTTTGATGGAGCTTCCAATGCATTGGGTAATTGAATTGGTGTTGTGATCATTTCTCCCAAAGGTTGCCATACATCTTTCACTCTAGACTTTGCTTCGACTGTACAAACAACATGGTCGAGTATGAAGCGTTCATCTTGGGTCTAAAGGCTGCTATTGACCTAAGAATAAAATTCTTGAGTGTATATGGAGATTCAACCCTGGTGGTAAGTCAAGTTAAAGGAGAGTGGTACCAAGAATCCAAACTTGATCCCTTACAAAGAGCTTGTGCTAACCTGGATCCCCTACTTCGAGGAGGTCACTTTTGAACATATCCCGAGGGAAGAAAATCAGTTGGCATATGCTTTAGCAACTATGTCATCTATGTTCAAGGTCAATTGGGACAATGAAGCTCCTATAATTACCATCGAAAGACTTGACAAACCTGCACACTGTTATGAGATTGACACTGATGAGGAGAAGCCTTGGTACCATGAGGTGAAAAGGTACCTTGAAGCACAAGAGTATCCTGAGGGAGCCTCAGTCAACCACAAGAAATTTCTGCGGAGGTTCTCAGCCAAGTTCTTCCTAAGAAATGGGATTTTGTACAAACACAGAGAAGATCATGGAAGACATGCATGAGGGTATCTTCAGAACTCACTCTAGTGGACACACTATGGCCAAGAAGATTTTGAGGGCTGGTTATTATTGGTCGAATATGGAAACTGATCGTCACCACCACTCGAGGACTTGCCATAAGTGTCAGATCTATGCCGATAAGGTTCATGTACATCCAATACCCTTGAATGTCATGACTACTCTGTGGCTATTTGCAATGTGGTTCATTGACATGATTGGAGAAATCAAGCCCACTGCCTCCAATGGACATAATTTCATCCTCGTCGCCATTGACTACTTCACCAAATGGGTCGAAGCTGCTTCATTTAACTCAGTTACTAAGAACGTTGTAGCCCGGTTTATCAAGCATAAACTCATCTGCTAGTACGACATCCCTGAAAGGATCATCACCTACAACGGAACTAACCTTAACACTGCTATGATCATTGAACTTTATACGCAGTTCAAGATAAAGCATCGCAACTCTTCTCCATACAGACCTAAGATGAATGGCACAGTGGAAGCGGCTAATAAGAACATAAATAAGATTGTGCAAAAGATGGTGGTGACCTATAAAGATTGGCATGAGATGCTATTGTTTTCTCTTCATGGATACCGTACTTCGGCTAGAACCTCAACTGGGGAAATCCCTTTCTCTTTATTATATGGCATGGAAACCGTCCTGCCTATCGAAGTTCAGATTCCTTCCCTAAGGGTTATGAAAGAAGCAGACTTAGGCGAAGACGAATGAGTTCAAACTAGATTGGATCAGTTGAATTTGATTGATGAAAAAAGAATGGCTTCTCTTTATCATGGTCAAATATATCAAAAGCGTATGACCAAGGCATTTAACAAGAAGATCAAGCCTCGAGTATATCAGACTGGCAACTTGGTAAAAAATCACATCATTTTACCACAAGGCGATCCTAGGGGCAAATGGACTCCCACTTACGAAGGGCCATTTATTGTTAAGAAATTATTCTCTGGCGGTGCCATGATGCTAACCACTATGGATGGTGAAGATTTTCCACATCCTGTAAATGCGGACATAGTCAAAAAATACTACGCATAAAGAACGACCCGCTAGTTTGACATACCTAAGCAAAAATAAGGGCATCCCGGCAAACCAAAAAGGTTCGGGCAAAAATTAGGGATATAAACAAAAGATTGTACCCCCGGCAAGTTGAAAACTTGAAAGGGAAGCTTGGGTAAAAAAGGGTATCCTGGTGGACTGAAAACCTGAAAGGACGGTCCAGGCAAAAGTTAAGGATTAAAGCGTACGACTATGTCCCGTCGAATCACCACAACCAACTTTATTTCCAAGGTCAAAGTTCAAATGGTATAAGATCAATTCAATCAAATTTTTTTCGACAACAAGGGATTATGTTCGAAGACATAGGGGCAATAGCGGAATCGGAACCCAATGAGATCACTTCCACGTGGCTATACAATTTTAGTTTTCACTTTGTATTCTTTTCATTTTTTTCGACGACTTCCTCTTACTAGGATTTATGTCTCCCTGTACAAAAAGCGTCTATTTTTAGGCAAATCATTAATACAAATATACTTTGAAGTGCAAACTTTTTGTTTTTTCTGTTTTGAGTGCAAAAACATCCAATGACTAGAATTGAATGAATTAATGCATATGAACATGATTAACTATAAACAAACGTATGCGTAAGAATGGTAATAAGCATTTGGGATATCCCTAAAGAATCACTTCAATAAGATTATCCCCACAGAGTGAATTCATACATTCATACAGTTTTCCATCCAGAGTTCCAGTCAGCATATTTCCTGAAATTCTCTTCCTCGGCCAAGTTTTCCAAAACCAGAAAAGAAACCTTGCAAGATTTATTCCCCGAAAGAATTCATTTCCCCAGTAAGGTATTCATAATACCTTCCTTGATAGGGATTATTTCCCCAATGGACTACAATATCCCCAGCTTATGTTTACTTCTCAGACTACTACAAGTTAACGGATAAAACCCCTTTTCCCTAGCGGAGTTGATACTATCCCCAGAAAGTTGCTGCAAAATCCTGAAATTCGACCAAATACCATTTAACTTTGTCCTCCCTAGAAAAATTGGAAGTTTAATCATCTCTTTTATCCCTAATCAAGGTATATAAGAATCAAATTCCCCAGTAGAGTAATGGTCAACTAAGGCTCCTGAATTCTACTCCCCAAGCAGAAGCCAACATTCCTTGTAGAGTTTCCTACAACAGCGAATAGGAATTCTCAATAGAAGCACTCTAAACAAGTTTGAAGATACACATACCCTTCGTCTCAAGCAGTAATCCTGTAATTCCCCAGCAATAGTTAGGGGTTTATTTTCTCAGATAAAGATACACTTCAATAATATTTCATAATCATGCATCATGACATATACATACGAAAATATAGCATGATCTCATTTATTTTGAGAACATCATTAAGCAATGCATTTCGTGCATCATGGCATTGCATACAACTAATTCTTTACCTTTTCAGAAAAGATCAGTCACCAGATGAATACCATCAGCAATAAACATTTCATCTACTGGTTCAGTTTAAATCGAACATTGATTTATCCTGATTCCGTCCCAGTAGACACTTCATCTGGTTCAGTTAAATCGCTCCTAAGATTTATGTTGATTCGTTATCCAGTTAAAGATTATTCAAGACCTCTAATAGTTCGGCTTAAATCGACCAATGATTTATCCTGATTCTGTTCTGGTAGACACTTTCTCTGGTTCAGTTAAATCACTCCTAAGATTTATGCTGATTCATTATCCAGTTAAAGATTATTCAAGACCTCTGCTGGTTCAGTTTAAATCGGCCAATGATTTATCACGATTCTGTTCCGATAGGCACTTTCTATGGTTTAGTTAAATCGCTCCTAAGATTTATGCTGATTCAATATCCAGTTAAAGATTATTCAATCCCTTTGTTGGTTCAGTTTAAATATACCAATGATTTATCCTGATTCCGTTCCGGTAGATACTTTTTCTGGTTCAGTTAAATCGCTCCTAAGATTTATGCTGATTTGTTATCCAGTTAAAGATTATTCAAGACCTCAGCTGGTTTAGTTTAAATCGACCAATGATTTATCCTGATTCTGTTTCGGTAGACACTTTCTCTGGTTCGGTTAAATCGCTCTTAAGATTTATGTTGATTCGTTATCCAGTTAAAGTTTATTCAAGACATCTGCTGGTTCAGTTTAAATCGACCAATGATTTATCCTGATTCCGTTCCGGTAGACACTTTCTCGGGTTCAATTAAATCGCTCCTAAGATTTATGCTGATTCATTATCCAGTTAAAGATTGCTCAAGACCTCTGCTGGTTCAGTTTAAATCGACCGATGATTTATCCTGATTCCGTTCTGGTAGACACTTTCTTTGGTTCAGTTAAATCGCTCCTAAGATTTATACTGATTCGTTATCCAGTTAAAGATTATTCAAGACCTCTGCTGGTTCAATTTAAATCGACCAATGATTTATATTGATTTCGTTTTGGTAGACACTTTCTCTGGTTCAGTTAAATCGCTCCTAAGATTTATGCTGATTCGCTATCCAGTTAAAGATTACATAAGATCTCTGTTTGGTTCAGTTTGAATCGATGAAAGATTTATTCTGATACTTCTTCCAATCTCTATCAACGGTCACCTTGGATGGCATATATAAGCCCATCTCCGACAAATTTTCATCACCTCCCCAAATGGCATCTTTAAGCCCATTTCTGACGCAATCAACTAACACATTACTTCGTGCATCAGCGAGTGCAAATTTCTTGGCACTTTAGTGTTCAATCATTTTCCACCTTCAAGTCACGAATGGCGTACTCACCAATCTACCTATTTAGGTTTAAGAAGATTGAACAGAGGCAGATTTTGTACCCCAAAATTTTCCCTATCTTTCCTCAAGACACTTCTCACAATATCTTCATTGGCTCAAGCTTGCACAAGTATTGACTAGGTCAAACCACCTCCTAAACATTGATGCCTCAAATTAGAGTTTTGATTTTCACAAGGACAACTGGATTGATAATTCCTCAAATGACTTTCTTGTATCGTTATAGACCTCCAAGAATACTCATGTCAAGTTTCAAGTCTTGAATCACAATTTTGCTCAGTCAATTGACCAGATAACTGAAAAATCGGTTGTATTGGGTAAAAAGTCAAATGTGGTCAACCTATAGTCAAACTTAAATATTTTTAACAATATCAACATTTTAAAGTCCTATGCATCATTTTATCAAGTATTGATCACAATCTCTCAATAAAAAACACTCAATTTACCAAAAGGGCAAAATGGTCAAAATTAGGATTTTGACTATAATTGACTGATCACTGGCTTTTGACCTAATACATGATCCAATGGCTTAAAGAAAAACCTCAAGGATTCAAATACAAAATGTTTACCTAATCTCATGGCTTAAATCATCTTGCAAAATCAATGGATTGATATTTGAATTTTGGGTCAACGGATGAAACGTCAACTGATACACCAAAAGTTAAACTTTGACTTTTCGGTCAAATTTGAGTTTCAAAGATCACAATTCATCAAGACATTAAAAAATATGAAGCTTGATCATCAATAAATCAAGAAAGTCAAAAGTCAATTTGAAAAGGCAAACTTTTCAGACTTAGATTTTTTCTAAGTGTTTTATACATGATAATTTTATTACTTCATGCTAATTTTTCACCAAGATGCAAGATGATTCAAAGAAAACTTTCAACATGAGAGTTGTAGATATTTATGAGATATAAAACTTTTTATTAGATGGCTCATCTAAAAAATTCTTAGACTTTGAGTTATAGGTCCATGAAGTCATGCACTTTTTCTTAAACACTTAGTGAAATTTTAACCTAGTTTAGGCAGATTTTTGTCCCAACTTCTTGGCCATTTTTCACATAGTTCCAATTGGATTTTGCGAAAGTGGAAAACATGAAAGTTATAGAGGATGTTTCAAGATTTCCAAAATTTCTAAGAACATGAAGATATCATTTTTGAGCTAAGAGAATCAAAGGCAAGAAGTTGGGCATCCATTCTTGAATTATAGGTCATGTTCATGAAGAGCACTTGAAAAAATATCAAGCCATGCTTCATAAATATTTCTTTGCATGATTTAAACTTGCTAATAACTCAATAATTAAATTTTTACACAACTGTTGGATCCATTATCCAAGTGTTTGAATTTTGTCCAAGTTGATTTTCCATTTTTGACACAAAGTCACCACTTCCATTTTGGAAAAGTGACTTTAATCACAATGTCAACTCTTCTTGAGCCTATACATTGTTGCTTCTGACTCCAAAACATTGCAAAGTAAGAAGCAACATATCTACAACCTGTTAACCACCCTACAAGCTCTTGCACTTCACATTAAAACCATGAATTTTAACTTTGCTTCAAAAACAAGTTTCAATACCAAAACATGTGATCTTTGTTTTCCGATCATTTCAATCCCTTAAACCTTTCTCTATAAATTGAGCCATCATCTAAAAGCCAAGGACACAAATTCAGGAGCCCTCAAACACCTTCATACTCCCTTAAAACTAGAATTTGTATAAAACCTCCATTTTTGTGTCATTTTTGACTTTGAATCCCAAATACCAAATCCACTAGTTCGTTTTCATTTTTTATCAATAACAAATCTTTTATAACACATATAGAAGTGATCCAAACCCTTGCTACACAATTGTAACATCATCTTCATCATCTTCCATAACCAAAAATAGAGCTCTGCACAATGACTTCTCCAGAATAATACAACCACTCTCAATCCAAAGTAAGCATTGCATTAG
Organism: Vicia faba; assembly: GCA_948472305.1. Taxonomy (NCBI): domain Eukaryota; kingdom Viridiplantae; phylum Streptophyta; class Magnoliopsida; order Fabales; family Fabaceae; genus Vicia; species Vicia faba. Next base: position 1,322,170,927 of record OX451735.1, on the reverse strand, counting down.
CATCCTATAGGATCAATGAAGTTATCCAGATCATCACAACACCTCAAGGAGTGCTCCAACTCCATACTCGATTTCCAGTTTTGAGGTAATTTTTCTTAACTTTGAACTCCTCATACAAGCATCATTTGACTTTGATTTTAAAAGATAAAATGTAGACATCATTTCCCTAAATCTAAACATGTGCTTAGATTTCATTTATATTGCCTGAGTGATGTGAATTTTGAAGTTGAACTTTCTGAAAAAATTAGGTTTTATTTGGTACCAATAGAAATTCATGTTCATATTTGATTTATAGCTTTAATTATTTACATCGTTGGATTTGTGTTGAAAAACCAAACAACTTTCGTGTTTACATTTTCCAATTTGGTTGAGAAATGAAGAAGTTACAAAATTGAACAATGGTGTTGAAGTTTCTGGTGCGAGGAAGAAGAAGACAACATATTCAAAACTTGGTTTATTTTAAATTTAATGGTTGTTGTTCTAATACCAGATATACAAGCCACCCCAGTGGCAGAGCGCGTGCGTATAAGGCATTTGTGTATAGGGACCTGGGTTCGAGCCCCAGTTGTACCCTTTTAATTGTTTCATATTTATTTATTTCAGATTCAGTGCATACAGGTCCAAGGTGCGCATTGTAGTCCTCTCCTCATCACCACTTGATTATTACATGATCAAAACTAGCGCTCCACATGTGCCAAACCATGATACATCATCAAAAGTCAGCCACACTGGATCCAAACAGACGCTGGACCTTTGTTTTGAGCCTGGATGATTTTTGCTTCATAACACCGCTCATTTTACTTTTCAGCGCAGACCCATCATTCTTTTTTTTTATTTCCTGACTAAACAAAAAAAACCTTCTTGGGCCTAACAAAATTTGTTTTTCATACCCCTTTCTATTTTTAACACCTAGGCCCAGGATTTTATTCTTATTTTTATTTTCTTTTCTTTCCATTTATTTATTTATTTTATTTAATCAAAAATACAAAATATATTTTTATTAAATAATTAGACTATAAAATTTTCTAACTTTATTTTATTTTATTTTATTCATTTTTATAAATAAAAACCCCAAAAATATTTTTTTAACTAATTAATTTCTTTTAGAATTAAAATTAAATTAGACTTAGATTTATTTAATTTTATTTTTAAAATTAACTTAGAATTTAGGTTTTATTAAATAATTAATTAACTTCTATTGTAAATTAATTAGATTAATTAGGTTAACCATAAAACTTTTTCCATCAAAAACCACAAAAACAATTTTCTCTTTCTTTCCTCTACTTTATATTATTTGTGCATTTTATTATTTCGCACTATTATTCATATTCAATGGTTTGTAATAGTAATTAGGGCTTTATTTTCTTTCACCCCCATTTGTAATTTGTATCCCCATCCCCTAAAATAATGTAATAGCGTAGGACTTTTAATTTCTGTAATTTATCGCTTTCAATATTATTGCTAGTAATTAGGGTTTATATGGCAAGACTTAAAATCAAGCAAAATAGACAACCCTAAATCAAGATAAAATGCATGAAAATAAAAACACTTTTCACACTTGCACCTCTAGGATAATCCATACTTGTTTCCTCGGATTTAAACAGTCATTTCCCTCAAACGTGGGGTACTTTAGCAAAAACTCTCGAATACAAGATCGTAATCCCTCGATGACCCTTCAACGTTGCCTTTGGTAAACGATCTTAGACCCTTATGACAAATTGCTAAGGTATCTCACAATATTGCCTTCTATGATTGTACGATGACCCACGCCTTTCCCTTCACATCCAATGATAGGGTTTTTTACCAATCAATGGTAAGATAGCAATATCTAAAGGAGGAGGAAAAGAACAAAAACTTTTTTAGTAGGTAGAACGCTCGTAGTTTCTTGCTCATAAACTAAAACCATTTCCATACTCACACTTTCAAAACATATCTTTGAAATATTTTCAAAACCAAAACTTTGTATACATTCTTATAGAGACGAGAATCATTACAAAGTTTGCCAAAATAAAGGTGTTTTCAAAATATTTTCAAACTCACACCAAACATAAACACTTTCACAAAATCATTTCAAAGTGAGCTAGAAACTAAGAGCCCATAGATAACTACAGAATGAAAAGGGTGCTAACATCTTTCCTTTTAATAACCTACCCTCCGACCTCAAGAAAATTCTCGAAAGGTCTTTCCTGTTCTTTTCACCCTTTCCCCTTTATTGGATAAAATAAAAGTCGGTGGCGACTCTTACTATCCGCAACAATTGAAATAAAACGTAAAATAACCAAGTCAGTTCTCCCACCGTATTACATATATCCTACAGTATCTGCATCATCGTCTGGTTTTGTTGTTGCGTCTGTTGCATCGTTTCTAGCCAAGGTATGCCTGCATTCTCAATTTCAACCTCGGGCTCCACATTCCTAATCATGGGGCTTCTGGGACCTCTGTGTTCATCATCCATCTTCATGTTTATCCTAAACATAGAATTAAGTTGACCAGACTTAATACCATACGTAAGACATAAGGAATCATGTTGACAATCACACATATTAGGCATAATTGAGCTGACTTGTGATGTTTCATGGCAAAGCCGAGAATCGACCTGCTTTAATACCAACTGTAACTTCCCACATATATTGCCTAGGATATATGCATATGGTGTTAATAATAGTACATAAAATCAATCATAAGCAGCGGAATAGATATAAGTATTAGTACAGGTTACAATTTTCCGAAATCGTCATGGCCAAAAATAATACAAATCCCAAAAGTACTAATACATAATCAAATGAGTTACATAGACTGAAAGATACGAAAGAACAAAAAGTCTCCAAAAAACATTGCCGACAAGCTAAGCCATCTTACCCTTACCTCGATCCTACCTCGAACAACTTGGAAATAAATAATTGGAACAAGGTGAGATTACTAAATATCAGTGAGTCTCTATATCTCAGGGGTTCGCTCGGTTCTATAGGGTTCATTCACCAAAACGGATTTACCACGAATCCGATGTTTTTATTTACGGCTAGGTGAAAATACACAACAATGGTACACCCCCATTTGAAGTCCCATAACTATCCAATGAGGCAACAAGAAAAACATAATGGCACAAGGCCACAATCCAAACAGAAATATTCGGCCCAAGGCCCGGCACAATAGCCACAACAATATGCAGACCCGTACCCATGTACAAGGAATCTAGAAGTAAGTTCTTCACGCTATGTATTATACATATTCACATCCTCGGTGAGTTACTTTTGTGCATCACATCAAGAGACCTGTACCAGCACACTGCATGATGAAATAGAGGAATCCTAAGTGGAATTCCATTTATGAAGAGTTCATCAGAACTTAATCTGGAACAAAGTGACATTTCCTACATGGTGTCACCTCTTTATCAATCATCAAAACACATGTGTGGGAATACATCCAACTTAGTAAAAAAATCCATCTTGACAACACGAGCCCACCAGGAAAAATCCTAGTGGTGTAGCCTACTTAGCACCACTAGAGGTGAGTTAAACCTAAGGATTGCTTACATGGAAATTTTCCTCCCACCATACCAAGCATGAAGATGAGTTTCCAAGTGGGAAACACCATAAAGACCCCTGCTTGCTTCCATCGCAATGGTAGCTCATATATGTATGACATACCGAAATGTCGATGAGATCAAACAACACATCGTGTTGGTATAAAGGCCACAACAGTAGTCATAAGTGAATCACTATCTGCCAGTCGGGTCTACTCTAGTTTGAGCATATGTCACTCAATCACAATACATCAATTTGCAGCAGTCACATCCAAACATTCAACCAGAACGATGGGAATCATACAAGAGATTATATCATAGCATTTATCATATAAGTGATCCCAATATAAACATATAGTTTCATGTCATAAGCAAATAAATAATCACACAAGGTTGTTATGTATTCCACAATATGTTTCCAAATAATCAATGAGACAAAGGAAGAGTTCGGTACGTGCTACGGTATGAGACTACACTCAAGAGGTTAATTCATGTTTTTCTATTCAGGTATGTTTGCTAAGCAAACTGGTAGCGAATGCCCGATTCGCTAAGCAAAGTTCTAGAAAACGAAGTCAGTAGCTTCCCCAAGTTCTAGAAACCAACTTTCGTTAGGCAAACTCCTAGTGAGACCCTGATTCGCTAAGTGAGCTACCAGTGAGTAATTGATTAATAAATCCCAAACTGTCGATATGAAAATGCAGAACTCACGAAGCAAACTTTACTACACAATCTTCTTGTTAGATTCATACCTTCGCTAATCGAACTACACTGCATTCAGAAAAACCAGAAAATGAAGAACCCAAATTGGGTCCCCAAATTCCCACATGCATCCCACATTGACTTAACAACGGGTCATGGTAATGATGTTAGTACATTCTATTACAGAAAAAAGGAGTCTCAAACTAGCATATAAGGATTATTGAAACATTTACTCTCAAAACCCTTAACCCCAAAATCATATCATTCCCATAAACACACCAAGGTCTCTATCTATGAGACTCACCTTAATGAGGATGATGAAGAGATACAAAAAATCAGAAAGGATGGTGGAAGAGATGAGTTTGATTGATTTGCATGCAAGAGATGATGGAGTTGAACCAAAATGGGACTTCTTCGCCTCTTCCTATCTTTCAATAGTTTCCTTCTCTTATTTCTACAAAATTCAGATTTTGCTTTCCCAAATGAAAATGAGATAGCAACCAAATAATCCCTTATGTTTAATTTAATTGGTGAAAGACCAATTTATCCCCCAACTAAGAAATAATATCCAAATTGTCCCTTAGTTCAATTTCAATTAAACAAGAAACCCTCATTATTCTTATGGTTAGAGAAAATAGGGTATTACAAAATGACGCACATCTCCTAGGACCATGCTTATACAAAACCTCTCTTTAGCATACATATAACTATGGTTATTTGTCACAGCTTTCTATTGAGGTGATCAATTATCTTCTGATCAACCAATAAGACTGAATCTTTCAGTTCTAAATCCTCCTTGCACCATTCAGAATTCTGGAATGCTCATACCAAACAGCTAAGATGAGACTCCAAAACAAGTGCATAAATGCAAGTATATCAACTATTGAATGATTTACACACGTCTAGAAAACTTTCATAGCCCTTTTCACAGTCATGAGTCAAACTCTTGACCAAAGATCAGCCTATCCAAGATGATCCAACACACTTCAACCAACATTTTCAAGAAAAATAAAGATGTTCAACCTGATGTCAGAACATCAATGGCTTACTAGCTGTCTGGTGAAATCCATTTACCTGATATAGTCTTGAAGATCTTCAGACATCCAAACCACATCCTACCTTTGATGTCTTTTCCAGCAGAACTGGAGTTCCATGCTCTCATAGACTTGATCAAGACATCAAGTTTGAGTAGATATCCTCCATTCAGCTCAACACCAACCAATCTTCAAGATGTATGTGCAAATTTCCTTGACCTTTGATCTTAATTTCCATATCCATAAAATTCTAATTAATAAGTCTTCAATACCTCTTCAGCAGAATATTGCAAGCACCCTCACAACCCGAGATCTGGACCCTGTGCTCTTGTGAATTAGATCAGAAATAAACTAATTATAGGACATTCATCAGACTAATGATGTCTTCTCCTATATCAACATCTTCATTCAAGACTGATTAAGGATCACAAGATATACTTATACCAAAGGGGAGCGTACACTTGTACACGTCTTCTACAACTCTCACTTGGTAGGCATTGGCCCGAATCATGGGACACATTCTTGAGATTATTCAACTAATGATGTTGTACCCTGGTGTAACATGTAGACTTCAGATCTCTTGATTTCCACTTGAAGGATAAGAAATTAAATACTTTTGAATGTCACAAATAGAAATTGACTTTAAATCCTTTGTTCAGAAGCACACGATCTAGAAGATGTCATCATTATAGGAACACATATCATGTATTCTCTCTCTTAGCAAGGACAATGTTGAGACATCAACGCATGCATTCTTAACTTGCCTTTGACTATTGTGACTTCTCTTGCTAACATAGTTGGCCAAGCCCTACCAACCTTCCTTGAGATAGAGCATATCCTAACAGATCAGATTAACCTTTAGGAACATAGATGGTGACAAATAAATCACCCACACCAGAGATCAGAAATCGAGAACAAAAATAAATTGCTCTTGTTTTTGTGAGTGATTTATTTCTTCATGATTTATTGTCTAGAATAAACTCAGGGACTCTCCACCTTGATAAATTCCTCTTCTGAGCTCTTTTCACATATAGAAGTGCCTTTATGAGTGGACTTTAGAGAAACTTCAAGTATCTTTGGAAACTTCATGCATAATAAGAGCGTTCACCATTCACAAATCAGAGTGTTAGAGAACCAACATAATCTCATTTTTTTATCCTTACTTTCCACTGGTCTTATACTTCTAGAGAACAGTTGCACCATCTTGCTAAATTAAACTGGGATGTGAACATGTAGGCATATATGTTGTACCCCAAAATTTTCCCTCTCTTTTCTCAAGACATTTTCTCAAAAGGATTTTCAAAAGTTCAAGTACAATTGGATTTTATTGGGCTTTCAAGCATCAAATTGAAGAAGAGCGAGTTTGCTTCGATTTCCCAAGCTTCAATTGGAATTTGGCCTCCTTCAAGCTTGCTTCGATTTTCCAAGCTTCGATTGGACTTTGGCCCCCTTCAAGCTTGCTTCGATTTTCAAAGCTTCGACTGAGCATTGGATGCTTCATGCTTGTTTTGATCCACATGGCAAGGGTTTCCATCATGCTAGAATGCACAAGGCAAGGGATTCCCTCATGCTAGCATGCACAAGGTAATGGCTTCCCTCATGCTTCGATTCACAAGGAAATGACTTCCCTCGTGCTTTAATTCAAAAGGAAAGGGCTTCCCTCATGCTAGCATGCACAAGGCAATGGCTTCCCCCACGCTAGCATGTACAAGGCAATGACTCCCCTCATGCTTTCTTAGATTCCACCTTTAAACCCATCAACACACATAGTTTCTACATTATGACACACAATGGGTGGATTCAAAAGACACATATTTGGTGGCCCATTCTAAGAACATGAATTTGTTGGATTCGAAGAACACGTATTTGGTGGTCCATTAAAAGAACATGAATTTGTTTGATTCGAAGAACACATATTTGGTCCTTTCAAAAAACACACAATTAGTGGAATCTAAGAACCTAAAATATGGTTCATTCGAAGGACATACAATATGGACCATTAGAAGAACATTCAATTGGTCCATTCAAAATACATATAATGGGTTCATTCTAAGAACACACAATTGATGTTTTGTCTCTTGATGAGTCTGGTCGAAGGCTACTGGGCAAAGTCCTATGTGCTGCCAAGTCCAAGTCTGTTGCACTGCTATGAAACAGTCTTGCACCAAGCTGCCACAACACTGCAAAACTACTACAAAGCAGTCATGTTATGTTGTTCCCATATTTGCACCAAATTGGCATACAAGAGTTGCACCTCGAAGGCTATGAAGACAGTATACCCAATTTTTTCAAATTTCATTTGTCCCCCCCCCCCCCCCCCCACAAATGTCAGCCAAACTCTTTTATAAATAAGATGTTTCACAACACATATAAGGGTGGCTTTTTAGTGGCTGGAGAGAGATTTGTTGGCAAGGCAAAGAAAGGAAATAACACTTAACACACTCTCAAACCCAGAATCAAAGAAACCACATCTTTGTTTATGTTCTTTCAAATCCAGAACTAAAGAAACACAACACTTGTTTCTTTTCCTTCAAATCCAGAACCAAAGAAACACAACTCTTCTTTTCTTTTCTTTCAAATCTAGAATCAAAGAAACACAATACCCCTGTTCTTTGATTTCGAATTCAAGGATCTCCAGGACAATCACTCAAAGTCCAAAAGCACCAACTTCAGATTCAAGGTAAGTCTTAGTGACTTTAACCCTTTTGTTTCAAGCATGTAAATAACCTTTTGCTTATTTTTTGTTTCTACCCTTTCGTTTGTTTTCTTTTCCTGTCTAAATATATGTTAGAGACTAACCTATACAGACAATGAAACAACATTAGTATGGCTTCGACCCATACTGTTATCCTCTCCCAAACTAAAGAAAACAGAAAAAGGTGTGTGAATCGAAGGGTGTGCTTTGATACACACTGATTTGGAGGCCCAAACGAAAGGAAAGGATGTGTGAATAGAAGGGTGTATGCTTCGATACACACTGACTTACAATCCCAAACGAAAGAAGATAAAAAGGGTGTGAATCGAAGGTTACATGCTTCGATCCAGAATTTCTTTTCTTTCTCTCTTTTGCACTATTTTTGTCTTTATATTTTTTATATATTTTCTTTCATTGCTATTTAATGTGGTTGTAATAATTAGGACTTTTTTTATTTCTTTACACCCCCCCCCCCCCCCCCATATGTACATTTGTATCCCCCGTCCCCTAAAATATGTAATAGTGTAGGACATTTATTTTCCTGCAATTTATCGTTTTTATATAAAATACTAGTAATTAGGTTGTGTATGGCAAAACTAAAATCAAACCCTAGACAACCCTAATCCAACACAAAAATGAATGCAATCAAACACACTATTCACACACGTGCACCTCTAGGGTAACCTCACTTGTTGCCTCGGAAAATAGTCACGCCCCTCGAATATGGGCATTTTAGAAAAGACCCTCGATAAAAAGATCGTAGTCTCTCGATGTCCCACGATGTTGCCTTCGGTAAATGATCTAGTCCCTAACGAAACTTGCTAAAACGTCTCATAAGTTGCCTTCAATGACTACACGACGACCCACGCATGTCCCTTCACATCCAACGATGGGGCTTCTTACCAATAAATGGTAAGATATCAACATCTAAAGGAAGAGGAAAAGAACATATACATTTTAAGTAGGTAGGACGCTCGTAGTTGCTTGCTTTTAAACTAAAACCATTTCCACACTTACACTTTCAAAAACATCTTCAAAAGCAAATATCTCTTTGAACTATTTTCAAAACCAACACTTTGTATGCATTCTTATAGAGACGAGAATCATTACAAATTTAGCCGCAACAAAGGCATTTTGCAAAATATTTTCAAACTTACACTCACCACAAAGCACATTTTCAACCAAAGCATTTTCAAGTGATCTAGCAAGCAACTAAGAGCCCGTAGATAACTACGGATGAAAAGGATGATAATACCTTCCCTTTTCATAATCTACCTCCTAAACTCAAGAAAAAAATCTCAAAGGTCTTTCCTGCTATTTTCACCCTTTCCTTTATTGGATAAAAGAAAAGTTGGTGGCGACTCTTGCTATCTGCAACAATTGCGATCAAACATAAAACACCCAAGTCAACTCTCCCACCGTATCACAGAACTGGCGACTCTGCTGGGGAGTATCTTAAAAGTGGGGTTACCTTAGGGCTAGATCACCTTTAAAATTCTTTCATTGTTTTACTTGCTTGATTTACATTTTTAGGTCCTTGTTTGGGTTTTATTTTGATCCTACACCCAGATCTGGGGCACCTTTTAGGTAAGTAGCAATAGATTGTGGAAACTTTGCGGCGTATACCGATATGGTTGAAGAAATGGCTACATTAGTGTGACACATTTGTTGGTACTGGTATCCCTTGTGTTGAATTGAGGAGAATACGTGGCCGCTAAGCGGTGTCATTTAGCACTAACTGACAGTAGATCCTTAATTGAACAACTTGGCCATTAGGAATTAGTGAGATAGCCGATTTTGGTGCAGTCCAAAATTGGTTGATACTCAATGCTACACTCATTGAGATCTGACTTTTGGGATATTCCGGTCGCTAATAAAGAGGCTTGCATTGAAATAATGCCCAATGAAGAAAGATCAATGATATTGAGATCCCCTAGAACCTGGTTACTTCCTAGGACATGTTGATCCAACTAAACTTCAAGAGGGTACTTACCCTATGACTCCATGCAAGCCTAAACCTAAGGACTTATCTGCTTTGTGTGTATATGATTATTTTTACATAAAGACTTGTTTCCTTTGTTCACCTGTACATAACATCATAAACATCATAACATCATAAGCATTCTCACTAACCATTTCAAGGATTTAGGAATTTATCTGTTCTGTTTTGTAGGCCATGATTCTCATTCGTAAGAATACCATCCGAGTCAGCATCGTGAAAGAGCATCCTCAACTTCAAGAATTAGCATCAAAGGTGCCTGGAGATTCTCCCTTCACCAAGAAATATGGTCGACTTCTCAACTTGGCTACCTCAAACTCCCAAGAAGAAATGATGTGTGTGCTCTTCCAATTCTTTGATCCCATGCATCATTGCTTCACCTTTCCTAAATACCAATTGGTGCCTACATTAGAAGAACTCTCTCAACTGTTAGGAGTGCTTGTGCTTGATCAAATACTGTTCACCAGTTTAGAGGAGACTCCAAAGCCTGAAGTCATTTCTGAAGCCTTGCATTTGAAGAGATCTGACATTATAACAAAATGGGAGACAGGAAGTGGAGTTAAGGGTTTCTTAGCCAAATTTCTGTTGGAGAAGGCTCGTTCATTCTGGGAGGATATGGATTTTCAAGCTTTTGAAGATGTCTTGGCCCTTCTAATCTATGGTTTGGTTCTATTTTCCAATCTGGATCAACTCATAGATGGGAATGCCATCAAGGTTGTTCTCTCTCACAATCCTGTACCTACCCTGCTTGGAGACATTCTACATTGTCTCCACACTCGCACCATGAAGAAAAGAGGTACTCTTTTATGTTGCATTCCCTTACTCTCTAGGTGGTTTATTTTGAACCTACCTAGATCAATGTTGAAGAATGAGCAAGGCTAGACATGGTCTCAAAGGATGATGTCACTCACGCATTCTGATATTCATTGGTGTTCTCGATCCTTAGAGGACATTCCTATCATCGACCGTTGTGGGGAATTCCCTAATGTCCCTCTGTTTGGCATTAGGGGAGGTATTACCTACAACCCTTGTTTGGATTTACGATAGTTTGGGTATGCACAAAAGATGGTCCCCATGATGCACTCATCCAAGTATTGGTATTCAATTACGAGGGAGACGACCAAGGCTATCGTCAAAGATTCATACGAGCTTGGAGAATGATAAACAAAGTGGATAGTAAGACATTGGGACATAAGAATTCCACCCCCCTTGAGCCTTACCTGAAGTGGGTACGAACTCGTGCTCAAAGTCTCATGATGCCTTACCCCTCCATCTTACCAATCATCATGGAGCTTGTTGCCGAAGGGGATGTTCCATATACTGTCCTTTATCCTGACATGCCTACTTCTCTTGAAGATTTGCAAATAGCTTGGATTCACCTAAAGGAAGAGAGAGACACCTTTGAAACCCAGTTCTACGCAAGTGAAAAGAAGGTTTTGGAGCTTACAAGACAACTTCATGAAGAGCGAAGTTTGAACACCTACATTGCGCCAAAAAGGATGTGCTCGACCTTTTTGTCTTAGGAGTTTATTTTGAGTTTATTTCCTCCATTGTAAGCCCAAGAGACATGTTTGTAATCAATTTGAACTTATTAATGCAATTGATATTTGTTCCTTTTATCTAAACAAATTTAAATCTTCTAAATCCTTGAAAACATTGCATCCATATACCATGCATCATATCATGACAGGTTTTCCCCACACAAGTTTCTCATCTGCTTACTGTTTATTTCAGTAGATATGGATCTAGAGCAAATAGTGAAAGATCTTCAAGCACAAAATGCTCAATTCCAACAAATGTTCCTGGATCTGGCTAAGGGGCAAGAGGCTCTGAAGACTCTCATCCTCAAAGATAGGAAGAAAAAGATAAAGAAACCAGTGGGTGTCCTGAACATGGGAAAGAGACTCAGAAGACCAGCAAAGCAAGCTCTAGAATTCGCAACTCCGTCAACTGAGGGGGACAATCAGGAGGAGAAGACAAAAGAAGGGGACCACTGTCTGAGGTATGGTGAAGAAGAGTCTGATTACGCTGAAGAACAGTATCCTCCTGCAGACAACAAATACAAATAGCTAGAGGATCATCTCAACGCCATGGAAATTCAGAAGGTACCTGATCTGGTTTTTGAAGAATTGGGTTTGGTTTCTGGGGTGGTCATCCCACTAAAATTCAAGATCCCTTCTTTTTCCAAGTATGATGGGGTCTCTTGTCCTAAGATGCATCTGAGATCTTATGTCTGCAAGATTCAGCCACACACCACTGATCAGAAGCTTTGGGTCCATTTCTTCCAAGAGAGTCTAGCTGGGACTCAACTTGAATGGTTCTATCAATTGGAAGGTTCTCACATCCACACCTGGGAGGATCTAGTTGCTGCTTTCTACAAGCAGTACCAATACAATGTTGATCTTGCACCAACTCGTGTGCAGTTGCCGAATATGACCATGGGTTTCAACGAGGGCTTCAAAGAATACGCCCCAAAGTGGAGAACTTGGCTGACGGGGTGCAACCACCCTTAACTGACAGAGAGCTCATTAATATCTTTATGGGAACTTTGATAAAACCTTTCTTCAATCACCTAATCGGAAGCTCCTTAGCTGGGTTCACCGAGCTAATACTGACAGGCGAAAGAGTAGAAGTTGGCATCAAGAGCGGTAAAATCCAAAGGGGTGCATCTTAAAGTGCAGGGAAGCACCCTTTCAATGGGAAGAAAGAGTTCAATGTTGTGTACAGCCAAAAGGGTCGTAACCAGGGTAACCACGACCAACATGTGGGGGAAGTCCTGATCTCTAGTTTTGCATCTGTGCGACAACAACAACGGGGAAATTAGCGAAGGCAAGACGAGCCCAAAAGATAGTTTACCAAAATAAACATGCCACTGTCTCAAGCATTGCAACACATATTGGGGATGAATCTGATTACGTTGATAGGAGCTCATCCAAACCCCAAAACTTCTTCTCCTAACTACAATCCCGATGCAATATGTGCCTATCATTTCGACAGTCCTGGGCATGATACTAATGGTTGTTGGATGCTGAAATACAAGATTCAAAATATGATTGACGCCAAGGAGATTGAGTTCGGTCCTCCCGAGACTCCTAAATGTGATCACAGCTCCCATGCCAAATAATTGAGAGTGTCCAGTTCATTTCGAATTTTCAATTGTAATTTCTTTTGTTTGTTCAAATATTTATCTGTTATGTAAAAATTTGTTTTCATTAATGCATTGCATATGTTTGTCTTGAATTAATCTATTCGTTTTCACTATATTTAAACTGCTTCTTGTGATATTCAACTCTCATTAAAAGTTGCAAGCTTTTAGAGGGAGGATGGCGAAAACAATACCATAATCTCATACAGTATGCTTTTGAATAGACCTTGCTGATGATGTACAGGCGTTTGTTTCAAATTCCTAAACACTTGAGTTATAAGGAAGATAATCCCTAGTCAACCTATTTGAGCCTATGAAGTAGGAGTTTTATTTTTCACACAAATTGAAACCTTTAATCAAAACCTGGGGCAGGGTAGTCTCTCATTTAATTCAAATGCACGTTCAGTCGCAAGCTTTCACTTCATACATAACAAATGACATCAAAAACATCCTTCTGAGACGGTGATGGTTCCCCGTAAATAGGCAGTCATTATCTCTCAAAAGAAAAACCCACTGAGTCAAAACCTATGAAGGAGACTTAAGAAAAAATGGGGAATCCCGCTGGCTGTAATCTCAAAAAAAGAACAGTCGGGCAAAAAAATAGGGACAATAAAAAAGGAGGTCGCTACAAATCCTCGATAAACATGAAAATGTTACAAAAAATGATTGCCTTCACGAATAAACTTTCAATATCCAAACCATCACCAAAACATCATTCCATACTCAATTGGAATTCAAAATGCATAATCAACTGAGTTTAGGACTGAAGAACATCATGAAGAACGAGCGGGTACAAATACACTTTGAGCCTTAGGCCACGCTACAACCCTTTAAAAGTCCTAATTGAAACATGGGTTAGTTCGAAAGCATACTGTTACAAAAGGTATCCTGACTCCTGTAAGGCTTACTGCAAATCCTGAGTTGAATTCATATTCTTACAAAACTCTTTATTTGTTAAAATTGCATTCTCAAAACTTCAAGACAAGCATAAACTTTACATTGTTTGAATATCGTTGTTTGCATATGGCTAATTGTTTGACAGCGGAGAAATTCACACGGCGAATATCCAATGAACAAAAATTCTCAATGAATAGAATCACTTCAAATGGAAAAACACTTCCAAATGAAAAACTCTACATAACCAGAGGGGCATGACATGTTGTTGTCCAACCCATCTGGGGCAGTCAGGTCAGGATTCCAAGAAATCTCTCATAGCCAGGGGCAATTATGCGTCTGAATCACTTAGGACATTGAACATGAATTCCAGCAAAGGGTCACGTACATTCAAGCACACATGATCTGGAAACGCTACAACACTTACTACTGTGGACAATGACAAATCTCCACAAAGTTCCCTTTCATAAGGAGATCTCCAGTGAAGTCTCTAGAGCAATCTCTATAAGGATATCCCCACAGAATTATCCCAACAAAGTTGGATCTGTGTAATCACCATCCAGAGTTTCAACCTCCGGAAAACCTCTCCCCAGCTGAATTGGCCTTAAGAGGAAGCCTTGAGGAGTTCTGCCAGAAGAAAACACCTCTCCAGAAGATTGTCAAATGGGTTTATTTCCCAAACAAACTATGAATCCTCCAGACCAATACAAATCAACAGACAAAACTCCTCTTCCCCAGTAAAGTTTGCCACTACCTCCAGTGAGTTGCTATAAATACTAGAAGCCAATCAAATAACAATTAACTTCTTTATCCCCAGCAAGTTGTTAACTTCCATTCTCTCCAATCAAGAGTATAACTCCCCAGTAGAGAAATGGACAACTAAAACTCCTGAACTTTTTTCCCAAGCAGAAATCAACACTCTCCATAAAGATTTCTCAAGTCGAAGCCAATCTCCCCTAGCGGATTTCTCCTCAAACAACAAAACGGGAATCCCTAGTGGAAACATTCTAAACAAGGTTTGAAGATGTACATACTCTTCATCCCCAACAGCATTCCAGGATTTAACTTCCCAAAGCTCCTCAGCACTTATCAAGGATTTATTTTTCGAGACAAAGATACATTTCAACAAATATTTCACATTCATACATCATATTACATACATGATAAATGCATAATCTCATTTATTTTGAGAACATCATCAAGCCATGCATACATCTACATGCAACTAACCATCTTCCTTGTAGGAAAAGGCAATCAACAAAAGTCCTCTTTTGGTAAATACCACAACCATTTCTTAAAAGGTCAAAGATTAATTCCTGAAACAAGCCAGGGCAACTATCTCTACGGCCAATAAAAAAAAACAAGTTCCATATTAATACCTGAAACAAGACAGGACAACTATCTGTGAGCGACTGATTGTAGATTAATACCTAAAACAAGACAAGACAACTATCTACATGAGCATATTGAAGATTAACTCTCGAAACAAGCCGGGGAAACAATATTTCTTTCAAATAGATGCAGTTTCACACTGACTCATCATGAAGCAGCACTACCCAGGCTCGTTCTCTCATATTTTCAAAAGCAGCTTTACACAGGCTCATCATAAATCAATCTTACACGGATTTCCTCTCAAAATTTCCAAATACAGCTTTACACGGGCTCATCATAAAGCAATCTTACATGGCTTCCCTCTCAAAATTTCCAAATGCAGCTTTACACGGGCTCATCATAAAGCAATCCTACACAGATCCTCTCTCAAAATATCCAAATGCAACTTTATACGGGCTCATCATAAAGTAATCTTACACATATTCCCTCTCAAAATTTCCAGATGCAGCTTTACACGGGTACATCATAAAGAAATCTTACACGGATTCCCTCTCATAAATTCTAGATGCATTTTCACACAGACTCATCCTGAAGAAACCCTACCCAGGTTTCTTCTCATATATTTCCAGATGAAGTTTCACACGGACTCATGCTGAAGAAACCCTACCCATGTTCCTTCTCATAACTTCCAGATGCAGTTTCACACGGACTCATCCTGAAGCAACCCTACCCAGGTTCCTTCTCAAAAATTCCAGATGCAGTTTCACACAGAATCATCCTGAAGCAACCCTACCCAGGTTCCTTCTCAAATTTCCATATGAATTTTTACCCTGACTCATCATGAAGCAGCCCTACCCAGGTTCCTTCTCATAAATTTCCAGATGAAGTTTCACACAGACTCATCATGAAGCAACCTTACCCAGGTTTCTTCTCATAAATTTCTAGATAAAGTTTCACACAGACTCATCTTGAAGCAACCCTACCCAGGTTCCTTCTCATAAATTCCAGATGCAGTTTCACACGGACTCATCCTGAAGCAACCATGCCCAGGTTCCTTCTCATAAATTCCAGATGCAGTTTCACACGGACTTATCCTGAAGCAACCCTATCCAGGTTCCTTCTCAAATTTCCAGATGAAGTTTTACCCTGACTCATCATGAAGCATCCCTACCCAGGTTTCTTCTCATAAATTTCCAGATGAAGTTTCACACTGACTCATCATGAAGAAACCCTACCCATGTTTCTTCTCATAAATTTTCAGATGAATTTTCACATTGACTCATCCTGAAGCAACCCTAGCCAGGTTCCTTCTCAAATTTCCAAATGCAGCTTCACACGGGCTCATCATGAAGCAGCCCTACTCAGGTTCATTCTCATACATTTCCAAATGAAGTTTTACCCAGACTCATCATGAAGCAGTCCTACCCAAGTTCCTTCTCATACATTTCCAGATGAAGTTTTACTCGGACTCATCATGAAGCAGCCCTACCCAGGTTCCTTCTCATACATTCCCAGATGAAGTTTTACCCGGACTCATCATGAAGCAACCCTACCCAGGTTCATTCTCATACATTTTCAGATGAAGTTTCACCCGGACTCATCACGAAGTAGCCCTACATAGGTCTATTCCAACATGTCATTCAGAATTAAATCGACCAAAGATTTATTCTGATACTCCTCCCAGTTACAGTCAAGCTTAGACTTAGTCTAAGTTCTATCAACAATCATCTTTGGATGGCATCTATAAGCCCGTCTCCGACAACTCTCCATCATCTCTTTAAATGGCGTCTTTAAGCCCATTCCCTACGCAATCAACTAACACAGGGTCGAGTGTAAATTTTTTGGTACTCTAGTGTTCAATCGTCTTCCACCTTCAAGTTACGAATGGCGGACACGTCAATCTAACTCTTCAGGTTTAAGAAGATTGAACAGGGGCAGTTGTTGTACCCCAAAATTTTCCCTCTCTTTTCTCAAGACATTTTCTCACAAGGATTTTCAAAAGTTCAAGTACAATTGGATTTTATTGGGCTTTCAAGCATCAAATAAAAGAAGAGCGAGTTTGCTTTGATTTCCCAAGCTTCTATTGGACTTTGGCCTCCTTTAAGCTTGCTTCGATTTTCCAAGCTTTGATTGGACTTTGGCCCCCTTCAATCTTGCTTTGATTTTCAAAGCTTCGAATGAGCATTGGCTGCTTCATGCTTGTTTCGATCCACAGGCAAGGGTTTCCACCATGCTAGCATGCACAAGGCAAGGGCTTCCCTTATGATAGTATGCACAAGGTAATGGCTTCCCTCATACTTCGATTCACAAGGCAATGACTTCCCTCATGCTTCGATTCACAAGGAAAGGGATTCCCTCATGCTAGCATGCACAAGGCAATGGCTTGCATCATGCTAGCATGTACAAGGCAATGACTCCCCTCATGCTTGCTTCGATTCCACCTTTAAACCCTTCAACACACATAGTTTCTACACTATGACACACAATGGGTGGATTTGAAAGACACATATTTGGTGGCCCATTTGAAGAACATGAATTTTTTGGATTCGAAGAACACGTATTTGATGGTCCATTCAAAGAACATGAATTTGTTGGATTCAAAGAACACATATTTGGTCAATTCAAAGAACACACAATTGGTGGATTCGAAGAACCTACAATATGGTTCATTCGAAGGACATATAATATGGCCCATTAGAAGAAAATTCAATTGGTCCATTAAAAGGACGTACAATGGGTCCATTCAAAGAACACACAATTGATGTTATGTCTCTTGATGAGTCTGGTCGAAGGCTGTTGGACAAAGTCCTATGTACTGCCAAGTTCAAGTCTGTTGCACTCCTATGAAACAGTCCTGCACCAAGCTACAACAACACTCCAAAACTATTGCAAAGCAGTCTTGCTATGTTGTTCCCATATTTGCACCAAATTGGCATACAAGAGCTGCACCTCGAAGGCTATGAAGACAGCATACCCACACTCCAAACTCTTCTATAAATAAGATATTTCACAACATAGCTAAGGGTGGCTTTTTAGTGGTTGGAGAGAGATTTGTTGGAAAGTAAAAGAAAGGAAAGAACACTTAACACACTCTCAAACACGGAATCAAAGAAACCACACCTTTGTTTCTGTTCTTTCGAATCCAAAACTAAAGAAACACAACACTTGTTTATTTTCCTTCGAATCCAGAACCAAAGAAACACAACTCATATTTTCTTGGGTTTCAAATATAGAATAAAAGAAACACAATGCCCCTGTTCTTTCCTTTTGAATTCAAGGATCTCCAGGGCAATCACTCAAAGTCCAAAAGCACCAACTACAGATTCAAGGTAAGTCTTCCTGACTTTAACCTTTTCGTTTCAAGCATGTAAATAACCTTTTGCTTATTTTTCATTTATACCCTTTTGTTTGTTTTCTTTTCTTGTCCAAATATATGTTAGAGACTAACCTGTACAGACCATGAAACAACATTAGCATGGCTTCGACCCATACTGCTATCATGTCCCAAACGAAAGAAAATAGAAAAAGGTGTGTTAATCGAAGAGTGTGCTTTGATACACACTGATTTGTAGGCCCAGACGAAAGGAAAGAATGTGTGAATCGAAGGGTTTATGTTTCGATACACACTGTCTTACAATCCCAAACAAAAGAAGGAAAAAAGGGGTGTGAATCGAAGGTTACATGCTTCGATCCAAAATTTCTTTTCTTTCTCTCTTTTGCACTATTTTTGTCTTTATATTTTTTATATATTTTCTTTCATTGCTATTTAATGTGGTTGTAATAATTAGGACTTTTTTATTACTTTACACCCCCCATTTGTATATTTGTATCCCCCATCCCCTAAAATATATAATAGCGTAGGACATTTATTTTTCCGCAATTTACCACTTTTATATAAAATGCTAGTAATTAGGTTGTGCATGGCAAGACTAAAATCAAACCCTAGACAACCCTAATCCAAGACAAAAATGCATGCCATCAAACACACTATTCACACATGTGCACCTCTAGGGTAACCTCACTTTTTGCCTCGGAAAATAGTCATGTCCCTCGAATATTGGTGTTTTAGCAAAGACCCTCGATAAAAAGATCGTAGTCCCTCGATGTCCCGTGATGTTGCCTTCGATAAATGATCTAGTCCCTAACGAAACTTGCTAAAATGTCTCATAAGTTGCCTTCAATGACTACACGATAACCCACGCCCGTCCCTTCACATCCAACGATGGGGCTTCTTACCAATCAATGGTAAGATAGCAACATCTAAAGGAAGAGGAAAAGAACATAGACCTTTTGAGTAGGTAGGATGCTCGTAATTGCTTGCTTTTAAACTAAAACCATTTCCACACTTACACTTTCAAAAACATCTTCAAAAACAAACATCTCTTTGAACTATTTTCAAAACCAACACTTTGTATGCATTCTTATAGAGACAAGAATCATTACAAAGTTAGTCGCAATAAAGACATTTTGAAAAATATTTTCAAACTTACACCCACCACAAAGCACATTTTCAAACAAAGCATTTTCAAGTGATCTAGCAAGCAACTAAGAGCCCGTAGATAACTACGGATGAAAAGGGTGCTAATACCTTCCCTTTTCATAATCTACCTCCCGAACTCAAGGAAAAAAATCTCAAAGGTCTTTCCTGTTCTTTCACCTTTTCCTTTATTGGATAAAAGAAAAGTCGGTGGCGACTCTTTCTATCCGCAACAATTACGATCAAACGCAAAACACCCAAGTCAGTTCTCCCACTGTATCACAATATGTATTTTATAAGTGAGCTTAAAGGGTCTTGATAGAGACTCAAGAGAATTATATATTTATCACTTTTTTGAACAGAGAGCAACCCAAACTATTCCATGAGTAGATCTTCCTTGAACCATAAATCAAAATGCTCACATGTCTACCAGAGTTCTTTCATCAGAGACATATATAGATGAATAAAATAAATCCTCAACAGGATCCTGATAGGATGTCAAAGACATCTTATAGGACATCATACATAAGAGATATCCTCAATAGTAGCCATCAGTTAAAGATTAGAGTATATGGACGATACTTCCTCTATCATACCTAACTCGTCCCGCTCCTTACGGAAAAACCAAACCATCAGAAGCAAATCAAACATGATCACCACATGTTCACACATCAGAGGCACATGCAGCAGAAGAAAAACATGCCTCACAAGTAACACCACAGCCATACCAGTGGCTGCTAATAACACTTTGATCCTTCCATTTCCAACGTTCCAGAAAGTGTCTTCCTTGATCTCACCCAGAACAGAACAGGATGCCTACTCTGATACCAATTGAAATTCTAGTATACATATGACTAATATCCTAACACATGTCAAGAAACTGATCTATGTGTGACAATACTTGGACAGAATAAAGCACACTGATATAATCCTTATCAATACAGAGTCGTGATAGATGTTCCAATATCTTTATATGACATGTCAATCAATCAAGAAACAAAAACTGAACAATGCAAAATGATAATAACACAAAGATATGATGACTCAGTTTGGTGTACAATAACACCTACTTTGGGGGCTACCAAGTCAGGAAGAAGATTCCACTATCAGTAGTATTATTTTGTGTAAACAACCGTAGGTTTACAGGTAAACAACCTCCATTTTACCTAATCACTACCCAATGCAATCTTTATCTCAAAATCCCATCCAAGATAAGAGAAACCCATTTCACTCCATAAATCACCTCAGTGATATATAACAGCCACAACCTTTGGTGACCACATCAAACTACTTGAAAGACACCCCTTTCAATGTAAAATTCAGCCAAGACTCTTGACTAACTAACACACCTGGATTTGCTTCAAAGCTTCATCCAAGAATACTATACAGTCATTATCTAAAGGCTTTTGAATGTGCATAAACAACTATGTCTACCACAATATATCAAATCGATACAAAGGGTGACTTACAACACGGGAAATTACACGACTCTCAAAACATTAAAACCCTTATAATTTCTTCAAGTGTTACACCAGGATTAGTTAAAACGCCCTAGGTCTAAGTCTTCGTTTTATAATCTTTATTTTGTCCATGGGCTTCGAATCCTCTGTTAAAATATTTCTTGATCCACTGCTAAAGCGCTCCTTAAATCTTGGAACAGATATACTAAAATCCAGCTGTAGCAGTTCAAGATGTCGAGTCTTCATGGTAGGATATCTTTGTTCGATATGTTGTTCTTCACATATTTTAACATCTTGATCAACATCTTGTTTTACCAAAATTAATCAAATCTTTAAAGCTCAAATCTTTGAAGCTTTCATTTTGAACTTCCTCGCGAGATATGCAAAAACATGATGTTACACCTTTTTTCACTATAACATTTGCAATTATAATTATTCATCTTTTTTCATAATAACATTTGCAATTACCAAATACTTTTTTCTTAAATAATTCTCATTTTTCACAACTTAATATATCATGCTTTTTATGTATCCTACTTTTACAACATTTATAATTTTGCATTTTCATTCTTTCTATTCTACTTAATTATATATATTATAATCTTTATAAGTTTAATTTTTATTATGTTTTAATTTTTTAATTACGTCCAATGTATATTTACTTCATCAAAAGCATGATAATAATAATAGGATAAATTTTTTATTTCTGTAAAAATATAAAATATTTAATCAAATGAGCGTGTCAGATCGATATCCATGCGATAAGACGGATATCTCTTTAATTGTATTTATAGAATATCAGACGTTCATAATTGGTATTTTTTAAAATCATTTAAAAAAATATTAGATCTAATATGCACCTTAATCGACCATACATGATTTGTAATAATTATCTACTATCAATATAAAAAAATTAATAGCAGACTTAATTACATTTATATCATAATTATATTACTTCTTAAGTTATATTTCATGGATCTAATTGTCATTTGCATCTCCTAATAATCTCATTAAATCATAAACAATAACTATGGTCTATTGCAATAATTCTATTAATCGATATCAACCACTTTTTCGGCAAATTCAATTCACACTGTTAACTATTTGATTTTCCAAAAATTTCTATGGCTTTTGGTATTTCTTTAATTCAATTTTATTTAAATTTTTTAATAATTTCCCTACCATCATAACTATCATTAATACGTATCTCTATTATCTAAACAAGGTTTCAAAATACATTTTCTCTAAAAGAGGATCACTGGTATTTGAAAGTCATATCATTTCATTCCTCATTTCAATCTCCAGTTTCTATTCCGCAAAAGAAATCATCAAAATTTTTAACGTTTCGATGTTGCTTTCATTGTGTTGCATGCTCTTCATCGTATTTCAGTCTCTTGCAATAGGGTTTTAATATTTCACTTATACTAATAAAATAATTAATTTAATATTTTTTATAATCATTTCTTGCGAGTAATAACTACTATAATAAAATATTATATTTTTTAAAATAATCTGGAAAAAATTATTTAATATTGTTTGGGACTTACTTTTCAATTAATTAATTTTATAAACTTGACTATAATTAAAGAAAAATAATTCATACCAAATCCTATCATTATTATAATTAAATTATCATTTTTTAAATTCAATTAACATTTTATTCAAATTACTTTTCTAGTAAAGTGCTTAAGCCCCATATTATTAACAAATCCCAATAGAGCTTAAGCTTGGAAGCCTTGTTTAACTTGCTCCAAGAAATCGTTATGAATTTTCTTTTGTCGACATCTCCACTCCACAAGAAATTACGAAACCATTTTTCCAAATCTTTGATGAGATTGCACGACCATTCGTAGATTTGGAAGGAGTATGGTAACATGTTATAACCATATATTTAATTAACTGGAGTCTACCTACCATAGAAAGCAGAGAAGCCTTTCTAGGCACTAATTAAAGTTTGATCCTGCAACAATGAATTGTAGATGTTTAGCTTTAGGATTTCACTTGAAAATAGGCACTCCAAGATAAATGAAAGGAGGATGAGAAATGGAGAAACCAAGAATATCATCCAGCATCTTGTGACGATTTGTAGCTATTGCACTATCATAAATGGGAGATTTTGATAAGTTTCACTTCTGCCCAGAATAATCAGCAAGTTATTAAGCAGATTTTTGATAGTTTTAATGGATTTGGTGTCCCCTTTACAAAAAAAACCATGATATCATCTGCAAAAAGAATATGGGATAAAACTTTACAATTTCTCGTGCCTTAGATTAAATTAACAGAGCCAGAATTAACCAAATTTGTGATTCCTCGGCTTAAAACGTCTTCAGACAAGCAAAACAAGAGGGGAGAAAGGGGGTCTCCTTCTCTTACCCCGTTACTAAATTGAAAAAAGTCAATTTGTTTACCATTTAGGCCAATGGAGAGGAAAGCATGATTTAGAATGGTGTTTATTCAACCACAAAATTTATCGTTGAACCCGAAATTCTTCAACACTTTAAGAAGGAACGACCAATGCAAAGTATCAAAAGCTTTCGAAATATCAATCTTGAGAGCAACATTACCCGCATAAGCTTTAATGTTAAGGAGATTTATGGCTTCAGAAGCTAGGCAAATCCAGTAACCAATCCTTCTACCATTAATCAACCCGTTTTGCTCATTAGATATGATATTAGGAAAAATGCTAGCAATCCTGTCAACAAGGATCTTGGTGATACTTTTTTGCTTGAAGTTGGCCAAAGC
Organism: Vicia faba; assembly: GCA_948472305.1. Classification (NCBI taxonomy): domain Eukaryota; kingdom Viridiplantae; phylum Streptophyta; class Magnoliopsida; order Fabales; family Fabaceae; genus Vicia; species Vicia faba. The sequence goes on along the minus strand of OX451735.1, from coordinate 1,322,146,927 downwards.
AATGGGACGGAATTGATCCACTTTGCAAGCACCTTTGATTTTTGGAATTAATACAATTGTGTTGGAATTATAGTGAGGAAGAATCCAATCCTCTTTGAAGAATTGAGCAACAACTTCAATAACATCCCGACCAATAATGTCCCAGTAGGTTTGGAAGAAATGAGTTCCAAATCCATCAGAACCAGGGGAACTATCCTTGTTCAGATTGCGAAGCCATTCAGGTCCCTTGTATCGATCACATGAAGAGTTACCTGCTCGAGAGGGGACTCATCCCTGGCATCGAATTCAGAAAGGCGGTCGGTATCGAGCCTCCCAGGTCTTTTGACGCGCTCCTTGTCAAAGCTCGGACCTATATGAGTTACGAGGAAAAGGAGGCCGCTAACAGCGCCCGCGAGTCAAGGAACTGCGGGCCAACTAACATCTCGCGGCATAATGACGCGGCCCTTCTTGATGAACAGGGGAGTAGAGAAGGGAAGAGAAGCCTCGCGACTCTAGCGAGCATAGAGGACCAGCTGGGCGACTCGTAAGACGCTTTAGCAATTTGTCGTAAGGGACTAGATCATTTACCGAAAGGAAACATTGAAGGGTCATTGGGGGACTATGATCTTTTGACTAAATGGTCATTGCTAAAACTTCTCACGTCGAGATACGTGACTGTTTATTTTCCGAAGGCAACAAGTGAAGGTACCTTAGAGGCGCGCGTGTGCAAAGTGTGTTGTGTTTCAGTTATTTGTCTTGAATATTTAAGTTTTCTACCGTTTTCTTTTAAATATTGTCATTCAAACCTATTAGCATACATCTAACAATTAAATATATATAGAAGGCATAAAAGGTGCAAGAATTAAACTACGCTATTAAATCGCTTCGGGGTGGGGAGTACAAACCTAAATGGGGGAAATTGTAAATGTCCTAAATTAAACTATTACATCCCTTATACAGTTACAATAATATAGAAAATGATAATGCGAAAATAAATAATTGCGCGGAGAATGAAAAGGGGGAAGATGTCTAGAAAAACCCTAAAATTCTAAGTATAAAAAATATTTTTGTTGTTTTTAATTGTTTAGAAAAACAATTGAATTGTGAAGTCCTAATTCTACTTAATTTTAAATTAATAAAATAAACTTATAGGGGTTAAATTAAATTAATTAAAATTAACAAAAAATAATTTAATTAAAAAAACTTAAATCTAATGTTTTTTTTAATGATTTTATGATTTTTATTAAATAAAAAAAAGTCAAATTGATTTTCCTAATTTAGATTAATTTTAATTAATGGATTAAGAAAAATAATTATTTAAAAAAATAAAATAAAAAAATGAAATAAAGAATGTTGGGCTTGCAGAAGCAATTGAGGGGGTGTGAATTGTCGTGCCCATTTTAAGGATGCCCAGAACTGCGCTGCAAAAAAAAGTTAGGGATGCAATAATAAAAATCTGTTGAGCCCAATTATAACTGAGCCCAGAAGCCTTGTGTGATCTAGTGGGGAGCGCGCCTTGGAGTGTACCAAGGTCACCAGTGCTTTGGGGCGCTAGATCTGGGATTTGGGGATCTGATGGCCCAGATAAGAGCCACACCATGCGCTTGTTAACCCTCACATGCACTGAATCTGAAATTAAATGTTAGAAAAATAAAACTCCCTTACGCCTGGATGGAACCCAGGACATGGGGGAGGTATGCCTTCAAGATGCATGCGTTGCTACTGGGCTATATGCTCATTCATTGTTCCAAATACAAACAAATACATATATTATAAAATTCAAATATTTGAATTTCAAACACGCGCGTGCTGGAAGATTTGAATGGGCCATTGATAAAAGGACACGCAGGCCACCAGAGTCAACTTTTTGGTTGTCTTCTCCGGTGGGTTCAAAATCAAAACCTGCAAAATATCAAATATCATGGATCCAAATCAATCCTACCCCCCTTAAAAAATCACCTTGAGTCCGAATCTAGAGTTACTTTTAGCTAAAAGTTCTTGGATTATGCGCTTCAAAACAAAATGTCTGATCGGAGTTACAAATGGTATCTTGCGATTTAAGCCCCAAGGCTCACATGTGTTACGTCCAACCTGTTCTATACATTGCTATGAACATGTTTGCATGTGTTAGATTGATTAATAATGCATATTTAATAAGATTAGATCTAAGAAAATATACCAAACCGACGCGATTAAATGTGGGAGTTTTGGACGTGAAGGGGCTCGGTGATGAACTTGGTTCAACTCCTGTAAGCCTCAGGAATATGATTTGGTCACTTGTTTGGACTGCAATTACTTGGAAATGAAGATACAAATTTTGCAACTTTGAGAATTTTTTTTGAGAATTATAGAGTGTTTCTTTGGTGGCTATACGTGGTCCTTTTGGCTGGCTTTGGCTCAGTATTTATAGAGGGAGAGATGAGCTGATAAACAAGGCAAGGGATCAAGACTTGATGGCTCTGATGAACCAAAATCAAACAACTTTAAAACTTTCCTTTTGCATGTTTTATTTCCCTTTTGAATTTTGCATGAACCTGGACAGGTCGTGACTGGGTTGCACGAAATATTGGGCCTCAAAGCTAACCAAACTAAGCCCATATGCATTAGCCCATGATTTTTTATGATTTTATTTAATTTACTTTGTTTTTAAATTAAATAAAATCATAGTAAATATAAATAAAAAATCAATAAAATGTATGAATAGACTTATGGGTCCTCTAAAGTATTGTGAATATTTTTGAAAATCAAAAACTTGGCTCATTGGTTCAAAATTGCAATTTTGCTCAATTTGCATTTCATGAATTTCTTCAAAATCTCCCAACTTGTACAACTCATAACTTGCTCAATTTTCATCTTTTGAATATTATCTTGGACTTTTTAGAAATATCAAGATGTCCTCTACAATCTCTATGTTGATCATTTTTGCTTTTGGATCCATTATCTTGATGTAATATGCCTTGACAAAAAGTGTCTTTTGTTAACTTTTAAAAATGACCTATAATGTATTAGCCCATTTCTTCCAAATGAAGCATTTTTTGGACTTGAGAATAAAAGAAAAGTTGTAGAGAATTGAATTTTATTTAAAATGAGCTTTGGTTAGGGAAAAGTTGATGAAGCATGTGAAAGTTATGCCTAGTCAAAATTCAGTTGACTTCTCCTAAGGAAACCCTAATTTGACAATTCTTGACTTTTGATGATTTGAAAGCTTTCCTTGGGGAATCATGATCAACCCTTGATCAAATGATGAATACAACTTCAAAATGTTGATGTTGACCAAAAATCTTTAAGTTTGACTGTATGTTGACCACAGTTAACTTTTTGACCAATACAGTTGATTTTCAATCATCTGAGGCATTGACTGAGCAAACTTGTGATGCAGGACTTGAAACTTGACATGGAAATTGTTGAGGACCTAAGGGGAACCATGGAAGCCACTTGAGACCTTTGAAAACCAAATTTCCTTGAGAAACTCTAAACCCTAGTTGTAGGCCTTTGGCTTAGGAGGAGCATCTTGACTAGTCAACCCTTGAGTGTTTTGAATATTTGAGAAGCCTTGAAAGAATGTATTGAGATGAAAAGGGGAGGGAAAATTTCGGGGTACAACAGATAATAAAGAAGGAATGACGCCCCTTTTCGGGATATCTGCGAGGTTAAAGAAATTGAAGAGGATGCTCGACCAACTAATGAATCCGACCCCATCCAAGTAGCCTTCTGCATCTCCATGCCCGAGGTTCTGCATCCCTGACAGTCTCGAAGACAATGATCCTTTCTTCACTCACAGCAGATGGGAGAATTTCCCCTCCACCATGGTAATATCTTGCAAGGGATTCAGTGACGTCTCGGTGAATTCAGCAAAGAGGAAATTCAGCGAGCTGATAGATGCAGTCCCGGTCCAGGCCGTAACCTTTGAAAAAATCAAGGGAAAATCTGAGCCAGTCACCTTTTATCTCGAGGAGCTTCCCGGCGGAGCCCCCAACTCCAACATCCCTGTGCTGGTGGCGGAAAAATGTCCAATTTTGGCGTATATCACATCCTGGTCGATGAAGGGAGTTTTGTTGACGTCATGTACACCCATTTGTTCTGCACCCTGCAACTCAACAATTTTCACCTGCCACCATACGTGGGGTCCAACCTACAAGGATTCAACGGTTCAACTTCTAATCCATGGGGTTATATCGAGTTGTTCGTCATGTTCGGGGAAGAAACCGCATCCCGATAGGTCAAAGTGAGTTTTCTGGTGATCAACTGCCCTTCTCTCTACAACTGCATCATGGGGAGACCAACATTTTCCGAGCTGACCGCCGTACCCTCCACGGTACATTTGAAGATGGAGTTATACACCAAGAGGGCTCACGTCGCCACCATCCATGGAGATATCGCACCTGCTATGAGATGTTTCAATGCAGCCTCCAAAGAACAAAACATGGTCTACACGGGGGTACGACCTGCCAAAAGAATGACCTACTCGACAACAGCGCCTCCCTCGACGGACAAACCTGCTCAAGTTGGAGAACAATAAGCTCCACCAAAGGTCAACTCCATTGACCTCGACACCTTCTTCACTAAAGACGAATTCGAGGCCCCCAATGGCGAATAGGATCCTCTCCGACCCGACCTCGACGGAGACTTTGAGTTCATCCCCCTCAGCGAAGACCCAAGTAAAGGTGTGAAGATCGGTGTTGGACTCCCCGACTTGGCGAGGAAGCATCTCAAAGATTGTCTAAGGGAAAATGTTAATTTGTTCGCGTGGAGTGCTACAGAGATGCCCAGACTCGACCCAGAGGTCGCATGTCACCAACTTGATATGGATCCAACCGCTAGGGCAGTAGTACAACGTAGGTGTGGGCAGTTTCCTGAAAAAGTGAAGGCTGCTGAAAAAGCTGTAAAAGACCTTTTAGATCCAAATTTTATTTCTAAGGCCCGATATTCAACCTCTCTCTCCAACATTGTACTTGTTAAGAAAAATAATGGAAAATGGCGTATGTGTGTTGACTATACTGGCCTTAACCAGGCATATCCCAAAGATGCATTTCTTTTACCTAACATTGACATGTTGGTCGACAACTCGGTCAACTACAAATTTTATCATTTATGGACGCGGATTCGGGTTATAATCAAATCCCAATGGTGATGAGCGACAAATATTGCACTTCTTTCATGACCGTGTCAGGCAATTACTACTACAATGTAATGCCCTTTGGTCTAAAAAACACAGGAGCAACATACCAAGAATGATGAACAAAGTATTATGTGGTAAGATCGGGGAAATGCTCGAGGTATACATGGAAAACATGATCATCAAGTCTCGAGCAGAAACCAACCATGATGCCCATATGAAAAGATTTTTCGACCAAGCAAGGCGGTACAGGATGAGGTTCAACCCAGAGAAATGCACCTTCAGGGTGAAGACAGGAAAATTTCTCAGTTTTTATCTAACCGAAAAGGGAATTGAAGCCAGCCCCAACAAATGCAGGGCGTTCTCCGAGCTCCCCACGCCAAACTCGAAAAAGTCCATGAAAGTATTGAATGACATGCTCACCTCATTCTCCCGCTTCGTTAGCGAAGTTCGCACAACACGCACTCCCATTTTTCAGACTCTTGCGCAAAGATGCGACTTCGAGTGGACTAAGGAGTGCAAGAAAGCCATCCTCCACCTCAAGTGATCCCTTTCAAAACCGCCCGTGTTATCACAACTAAAGAGCGGGGAAACTTTGTTCCTTTATTTGGCCGTCTCCACCGAGGCCGTAAGTGCGGCCCTCATCCGCGAGACATAAGACGGTCATAAACTAGTGTACTTTACTAGCAAAGCATTACAAGGCCCCAAAGTCGTATATCAACAAATTGAAAATGTAGCCTTGGCACTCATAAACACGACGAGGAGACTTATATATTACTTTCTGGCCCATACGATCATCGTGCAAACAGATCAGCCCGTAAGAAAGCTCATAGGTCGACTAGACAAGGCCGGTCGAGTGCTGAATTGGTCCCTAGAACTTTCAGAGTTTGACATTCAGTATGAAAGCATGAAATCCCTTAAAGCCCAAACGTTGGTTGACTTCAGCATAGAGATGACCACCCACGAACCCCTACGGACAGGAAACACAAGTGGACCATCTTCGTGGATGGAGCATTCATCTCGACGGGAAGCAGAGCGGGAATTCTCCTCAAAAACGAGGAGGGTGTTGTAATCAAACATTAGCTCACCCCATTGTTTCTCACGTCGAACAACCAGGCCGAGTACGAGGCCTTGCTCGCAGTATTAAGGCTGGCCGAAGACCTAGGTACCCGAGAAGTATAAATATTCACAGACTCCCAGCTCTCCGCCTCTCAAGTTCGAGGAGAATATCGAGCCAAGAACGATAGCCTCATCGAATACCTTAACCTAGTCAAATAAAGGATAAAGAAGTTCGACCAGGAATAAATCAAACATGTACCCCACTGTAATACGGTGGGAGAACTAACTTTTTGGTTTTGCATTTTATCGCAAATGTTGCGGATAACAAGACTCTCCGCCGACTTTTCTTTTATCCAATAAAGACAAGGGTGAAAAGAACAGGAAATACCTTGGAGAATTTTCTGAGTTCGGGGGGTTGGTTATGAAAAGGGAAGGTGTTAACACCCTTTTCATCCGTAGTTATCTACGGGATCTTAATCGCTAGTTCACTTTTGAAAATGCTTTGTGAATGTGTAAGTTTGAAAATATTTTGAAAATGCTTAAGTTCGGCAACTTTGTAATGATTCTCGTATTAGTTGAGAACATATACAAAGTGTTTGTTTTGAAAATATTTCAGAAAAGAAGTGTTTTATGTGAAAAATGTTTTTTTGTTTGTGAGCAAGCGACTATGAGCTATCTACCTACTCAAAAGTCTTTCGCGTTATTTTCCTCTTTATTTAGATAGCGCTATCATACCAATAGTTAGTAGGAAGCCCTATCATTAGATGTTTGAGGGACAAGCGTGGGTCATCGTACAATCATAAAGGCAACATATCGGGATACCTTTAGCAATTCGAAGGGACTATCATCATGTATTTGTAGGCAACATCGAGGGACAAGATCATTTACCGAAGGCAGCATCGAAGGGTCATCGAGGGAATATGATCTTTATGATGATTTTTAATTGAGGGTCTTTGCTAGTGGTATCCCTACGTTCGAGGGACATGATTGTTTTTTATCCGAAGGAAACAAGGGAAGTTACCCTAGAGGTGTACGTGTGCATAATATGTTTAGTTGAATTATATTATCTTGATTAGTTAGGAGTTATCTACTGATTGATTTTAAATCTTGCCATACAAGCCTATTTACTAACAGTTATATATACAGGCATATAACTATAAGTGCAGAAAAATAAAGGCACAGAAAGTAAAGCGCGAAAAAGAAAAGGCCTACAACTATTACAGGGCTTTGGCACAGTTACATAATTAGGAAAAAGTGCGAGAATGTAAATCTAAGTTATTACATTTAAATTGCGCGACCTATACAATTTCTCTAGGAATTTTAAATAGCAAAAAAATAAATAAGAGAAAATGTTAGAAAAGAAATGTTTTTTTTGTGTATTTTTATGGAAAATAGTTTGATTTTAATTAAATAATTAAAACCTACTCGTTTCTAATTAATTTTAATAAATAAAAATGTTAATTAAATTTAATTAAAAAGATGTCAAAATTGATTATTGATAAAATGATTCAAACAACAAAATGAAACCACTCAGATCCACTAATTTAGACCTTGCGAATCTGGTGGTGAGGTTAGTTTGGTCTAAAAGTGACCATAGCTATGGATCCAAAGCTTCATCGAAACATTTCCCTAACAATGGTGGATTGTTTTTACTCTATCAAATCTCAAAAAAATGATGGTTCCAAACGGTTCCAGACATCATTAGAAACACCTATATATTCATAGAAATAATTTATATAGCATGGATGAAAAGTTTGAGATTGAAGAACATTACCAAGCCGGAGCCACTTGGTTGGCACATCCTGGGATCACTTGAGCGTGAGTAAGGATTGGAATAAGCTCTTGGGACCTTCATGAGTGTGATGGAATGCTTGGAACTGCTTGAGAGTTGCCGGAAATAGGCGTTTGTGTTTGCTCTAGTTTTGATAAAATTTGAGAAATTTGGAGTGTGTTCTTGAGAGGCAAATTTTGTCCTTTGCACTTGAATATTGCATTTATTTATAGAGGAATGAAATGGAACAAGAACAAGACAAGAATCTTGTACCATCATGTCAGAATTCATTGCAAAAAAACACATTGAAATCTTTCCAAAATTGTTTAAAAAAAACATTCCAAACTTGAAAAATCTTGTTCCCAACATATTTTCATGGTTTTGGAATGTTTGCCATGTGTTCTTGGGCCTCCATGTGATTGAAATCAAAAGCCTATGCGCCTTGGCCCAATGATTTTATATTTTATTTGATTTACTTGCATTTAAATGAATAAAAATTCAAATAAAAGAAATAAAAATCATAAAAAATATATGAATGGATTTAGATGTTGTGATGCGGTGCGAGAACTGACTTGAGGTTTTGCGTTTGTGTTCAAAAATGTTGTGGTTAGCAAGAGTCGCCACCGACTTTTCTTTTATCCAAAAGGAAAGGTAAAAAAGCACATGAAAGACCTTTGAGATGTTTTCTTGAGTTCGGGAGGGTAGATTATGAAAAGGGAAGGTGCTAGCATCCTTTTCATCCATGGTTTTCCATGGGCTCTTAGTTACTTGTTTAGATCACTTGCTTTGCTTTGTTTTGATTGAAATGGTGCTTGGTGTGGTTTTGAAAGTATTTTAAAAAGATGCCACTCGTTTAGGAAATCTTTGTATTGATTCTCGTTCGTAAGAATGTATACAAAGATGTTTGTCTTTTGAAAATGTTTTCAATGTTTTGCAAGATGTTTTGAAATATGTGTGTGTTTGTTTTTGAAAATAGCAAGGATTGTTTTGAAATTGAACAAGTAAATAGAAGCTATCTACCTACTCAAATGTCTTTCTTGTGCATTTTTATTCCTTTGACATTATTGATTTACCATTGATTTGGTAAACAACCCTATCTTTGGATGTGAACGGGACGGGCGTGGGTCATCGTATGACCATGATAACAATGTTGCCAAGTATCTTAGCATGTTTGAGGGATCAATATCATCTTTGTTTAGGTAACCTTTTGATAGCGTCATTGAGGGATTATGATCTTATTTTGTTTTATTTTGCCAAGATACTTCGCGTGCGTAACATGGCCATTTTTATTTAGGCAACCAAGTGGGAGAAACCCTAAGGGTGCTTGTGTGCAATGTGTGTCATTTTACATGCATTTGATTTGTCTTGTATTTGGTCTTTTCTATTTGTTTGTTTTTGTTCTTGTCATGCAAACCCTGGTTTACTAAACATGGTATATGAAGGCAATAAATTGCGTAAATGTAAACTAAGCTATTACAACAATTATTATGGGAGGGGGGATACAAGTTTTGAATGGGGATTTTTGCACAAATATAAATCTAAAAATACTATTACAACCCAATCGAATATTGTGCGCATTAAATAAATATACAAATATTAAAATGCAATGCAAATGTATTTATGTAAAAAAAAGTTTTGTATTTGTTTTTTGTATGAGAAAATAAATTAACTAACCCTAGAAAATAAGGAAAAATATTATTATTATTTTTTGAAAGTGGGAAACCCTAATTTTTTAATTAAAAGAAAATACATATTTCAAATTAATATTTTATCCATTTTTTGTATAAGAAAATAATAAGTAATATTATATGCAAATATTAAAAAATTAAATATGTGTAGAAAATAAATATTTATGAATGTAAATAATATAATAAAAATAATAAGTATTTTTTTTTTATCATTAACAAGTTATTTTAAGAAAATGATTTCTATTCTATTAAATAAACTATTTTTATACAAAAAAATGTGGAAATAAATAAATTATTTTTGGGTATATTTTATCATTAAAAAAAATAAATGCAAGTAATAATATAAAAATATACAAGAAAAAGGCAAAAATATAAAATAATGGTCAGGGGGTGCAAAAGTAATCTAGGAGGTGCAAAAAGTAAAAACAAAAAGGCCAGGCGCGCCAAAAAGACCAAGGCAACTCATCCCTGTCCTCCAGCCATCTCTGTGCGCGCGTGTTATTGTTCAAACTGCAACTTGCTAATGCTTGCACAAAAACAAAAACCCATAACATAAAACATGTAGCATTTAATCTCACGATTCCAACCATGTAAAATTTGTAATCTAACTCTCAAAGATCAGAGAGAATGTTGTCAGCCCTAATTCGTGACCTAGAAATTTTATGAACTTCAAGCTTTAAATTCTCACAGCACAGTTAATATAAATGGAAAGTATGCATATGTACAACTTCACCATGTTATAGACTACATCTTTTCTTCACAAATCGTGGCTTGGGGATGCCTAAATAGTGAGATAGAGTTTTGAAAAATACCTCCTTCAGTTGGATTTAGATACAACAATGTAGGGACTTTGATGGAAGCCTGAGGATCGTGTGAGCTTCCTTGAACTTCCTTCAAACTATTCCAATGCCTAGCTTGCTTTGTAGATGGCCATAAGTCTCTGCACAAGTCAAGTTGTAAGCTCCAAGTTTGAAAATGGAAATGGCTGGAACAGGGCTTACAGATGTGGGTTAAGGGCTTGGATAGCTTTGATATGATGTGGATAAGATGTTTCAAGTGTCAAGCCACAAAACGCACGAGCAAAAAATGAGTTTCCTATGGTTTTACAGAACCTGGATGTTTGGGCAGAAAAATGGAGTTTTTAAGTTTGAGAGAGTTCTAGCTTCAATGCAATCGTGTTCTGTATTGTGATAACTTTGAATATTTGTATAGAAATGACACCAAGGTCAATCCTTACTAGCTGTACAAGTTCTAGCATCTTTTGCAACTTTTCTTGTATTTTAAGTAAAGTGAAATGACAAATGCAACATGCTTATATTGGCTACCTCAATGGCTGATAAGAGTTGTTATACATTGCTTGAGACCTGTGGAAAATGTTTGCATCAAAGGGACAGGTCCAAGGCTCAAGGTTGACAAAATTGCAAAAGCTCACCTTTATGAAAATGGCAATGTGAGCTTTATGCCTAAAATGGAATTACAACTTGTGTAAAGTTCCAAAAGCCAAAATAAAGCCCTTAACTTCTGAGTTTGAATTTAATTATGGAGTGTATAATGAGTTTAGGACCTGTAAAGCAAGGTACAATCAACATAGATCTGATTTGCAACTTGATCTCATGTAAAAATGGCTTGAACAAAAGTGATAAAATGCTAACTTCTCCTCTTCAATTCTCCATAACCAAAAATGATCTTGGAGAGTTCTTGGACATTTTGAAAAGCTTGTCATGTTCTATATAATCCATATTTGAAATGAATTTTGAGATACCTCTTGGAACTAGGTGAAAAATGTCCATGAAGTTGAGTCAAAAGCCTGCCTAAATTAGGGCAAAATTTCACTAAGTTAAGAAGTTCATGGACCTATATTCACAAATTCATAACTTGAGATCTAAGCATCTTTTGGGAAAAGTTTGTGAAGAAAAGTTGTAGATTTCATGGAGGAATACAACTTTCATGTTGGAAGTTTTCTTTGAATCAAAATGAATCATGGTGAAAAAGTGGTGGAAAGTTAGGAAAAAATAAGAAAATTTCCATACTTAGAAAAATTCTAAGTTATGAAAATTTTCAAATTCAAAACCCTAATTTTAAAAATTGGTTTTCTTGGAGAGAAAGTTTCATATTTTGACATATCTTGATGAACTATGACCCTTGGCACTTGATTTTGACCAAAAAGTCAAAGTTTGACTTTTCAGTGTACATTTGACTTTTGATCAGTTAACTGCAAAATTCATCTGTCAATCCAATGAACTTGAGATATTTTGAACCATGTAATTAGGTCAATATGATGCAATTGTATCCTTTAAATCATGTTTGAACTCAATTGGTCATTGGCTAGGTTAAAAGTCAGAAATTTCCCTTTCTCAATCAAAACCCTAATTTTGACCATTTTGCCCTTTTGATGATTTGATCAAATTTCTTGAGGAATTGTGATCCAAACTTGATCAAATGGTAAATACGAGTCTAGAATGTTGATGTGGATCAAAAATTATGAAGTTTGACTGTAAATTGGCCATAGTTGACTTTTTCCCCAATACAACTAATTTTTAGGTCAACTGCCCAATTGACTGATCAAAAATGTGGTTCAAGGCTTGAAACTTAATATGGGCAATCTTAGGGGTCCAACATGATGTATGAAAGTCACATAAAGCATTGATGGTCCAAAAATCCTTGTGCAAACTCAAACCCTAATTTTGGGTGATCAGTGCAAGATGAGATGTCTTGAGCTGACCAAACCCTAATCTTATCTTGAGTCCAAGAAGTCTTGTGAGAAAAATCTTGATAAATGAGAGGGGAAATTTTTGGGTACAACAGCTGCCCCTGTTCAATCTTCTTGAACCTGAAGAGTTAGATGGGCGAGTTTTGCCGTTCGTGACTCGAAGGTAAAAGATGATTGGACACTAGAGTGCCCATAAATTTGCACTCGACAAAGTGTAGTTGAGGGAATGGGCTTAAAGATGCCATTTGGAGAGGTGATATAACCTTGTCGGAGATGGGCTTGTAGATGCCATCCAAGGACGTTTGCTGAATTGTAAGTTGTAAGTCAGAAGAATAAGTATCAGAATGGTATCCGCGTCTGAAACGTATCTGAGCTGTATCTTGAGACTTGAAATCTGAATGAGAAACAGAATAGCATCCGTGTCTGGAGCGTATATGTAATGTATCAAGAGTGTGAAATCTGAATTTGAATAAGTATCAGAATGGCATCCTTGTCTGGAGCGTATCTGAACTTGAAATTTGAATAAGGGCCAGAATGACATCCGTGTCTGGAGCGTATCTGAACTGTATCTGGGTGTTGAAGTATGAATGAGTAATAGAATGGCATTCGTGTCTGGAGCGTATCTAAATTGTATCGGTACTTGAATTTGAGTAAGTGACAGAATGGCAACCGTGTCTGGAGCGTATCTGGACTGTATCTGAAGTTGAATCTGGATGAGTGACATAATGGCATCCTTGTCTGGAGAGTATCTGTACCGTGTCTTGAGTTGAGATCTGAATGAGTAATAGAATGACTTCCGTGTCTGGAGTGTATCTGTACTGTGTCTAAAATCTTTGAACACTGTCAATGGTAACTGTTAATCTTATCCTGAAAAGGGTAAAATGTTAGTTGAAACACAAAGTTATGATGCATGAAATATATGATGCAACATATATGTTTTGTCAATTGTTTATGATATGTGGATGTAATGTTATGCGCATGTAAGCTGATGTGCTATATTGCTGAGGAAAATAAATCTTTGACTGCTGTCGGGGAAAATAAATCCTTGACTACTGAGGATAAGAAATCCTTGGCGACTTCTCTGGGGATATAGGGATCCTTCATGTCTTGAAGTTGGAGTATTAACAAAAATTCTGTTGTGAGCAATGCCATACTGCCTGAGTAATCTGCTTGGGGAATCCAGAGAAATTTGATGACTTCTACTCGGGATTACACAATGGGAATCCTTGTTCCGCTGGGGAATAAAGAAAACTCTGATGACTTCTGCGGGGAATTAATAAAGAGAATCTTCATTCTGTTGGGGAGCAATGAAAACTCTGTGGGGAAGAAAGCTTACTGTTGGGTAGTAGGTTCAGGAGTTTGGGTTGTCTGCCATTCTATAGGGGAGTTATCAGAAGTTGTTGAGAGACAAAAGTTAATTGTTATCTGGTTGATCCTCAAGATAACTTGCTGGGGAATTTAGAGAAACTGGATGGTTTCCGCTGGGGATTGATAGTTTAGAGTTTTGGCTCCGCTGGGGATTTGAATGATGTACTGTAGGGATTGCTCATGGAATAGCCTAAAGACGTTTTCCTATCCTTTCAACCTGTCAGTAATTGTTCTTTTCCATTCTGTTTATTTGTAAACAATAATTATGTTCAAATGCATATGTTCATCAATGAATCATTGGACGTTTTTGCAAATAAAAACACAAGTGGTAAAGAAAAAAGGCAAATAGTTTTCTGTACTTTGAAAGAGATATCTTTGTATTTACTTTGAATAAGTGTTTTATACAAAGGAGACAGACATCCTAGTAAGAGGATGGTGTCATAAAAGTAAGAAAAATTTATACAAAGAAAGATAGCTATGTGTGTAATAATCCCATGGGGTTCCCATTTCGCTATAGCCTTCGTATCTCCGAATATCTTGTCTGTTCGTTGCTTCGTCCGAAGATGATTGGATTGATCAGAAAGCTCCAGGTTTGTTAGTGAAGAGATTGTCCTTAAAGTGATCCGACGAGACACAGTCATACGCTTTAATTCCCTAACTTTTGCCTGGACCGCCCTTTCGGGTTTTCAGTCCACCGGGAAACCCTTTTTTGCCCAAGTCTCCCTTTCGGGTTTTCAACTTGCCGGGTGTACGGATTTTTTTTATTTTATCCCTAATTTTTGCCCGAACCCTTTTGGTTCGCTGGGATGCCCTTGTTTTGCCTAGGTGTGTAAACCTAACGGGTCTCTTATGCGTAGTATCTTTTGACTATGTCTGCATTCGCAAGGTGTGGCAGGTCGTCACCGTCCATGGTGGTTAAGATCATCACCCCACCAGAAAAGATGTTCTTGATTACAAATGGTCCTTCATAGGTAGGAGTCCATTTTCCCCTGGGATCACTTTGTGGCAAGATGATGCGCTTGATCACTAGATCTCCAACTTGATATATCTGGCGTCTGACTTTCTTGTTGAAAGCCTTGATCATCAGTTTTTGATACGTCTGACCGTGGCAAACAGCAGTAAGCTTCTTTTCATCAATTAAGTTCATTTGATCAAGCCGGGTCTGGATCCAATCGTCTTCACTCAAACCTGCATCTTTCATGATTCTCAAAGAGGGAATCTGAACCTCGATAGGTAAAACAGCCTCCATGCTATAAACCAAAGAATAGGGTGTTGCCCCAGTTGATGTGCGAGCCGTGGTACGGTACCCGTGGAGAGAAAACGACAGCATCTCATGCCAGTCCTTGTAGGTGACTGTCATCTTTTGTATGATCTTTTTGATATTTTTATTAGCAGCTTCGCCTGCACCATTCATCTTTGGCCGATAGGGGGATGAATTGTGATGTTGAATTTTGAACTGCTCGCACAAGGCGGTGATCATAGTATTATTAAGGTTTGTACCGTTGTCAATGATGATTCTTTCGGGAATACCGTACCGGCAAATAAGATTCTGCTTGATGAAGCGGGCAACAACATTCTTAGTCACGGATGCGAAGGAAGCTGCTTCGACCCACTTGGTGAAATAATCAATAGCCACTAGAATGAAGCGGTGTCCATTGGAAGCTGTAGGCTTGATCTCTCCAATCATGTCGATTCCCCACATAGCAAAAGGCCAAGGAGTTGTTAAGACATTTAGAGGAACCTGAGGCACATGCACCTTGTCTGCATAGATTTGACATTTGTGACAGGTGCGGGAGTGTTGATAGCAGTCAGCTTCCATGGTAGACCAATAATAGCCTGCCCGTAGGATTTTCTTTGCCATCGTATGCCCGCTAGAATGAGTGCCAAAGGTACCCTCATGCAATTCAGCCATGATCTTTTCAGCTTCAATGTTGTCCACACAATGGAGCAGAATAGAATCATGATTGCGTTTGTACAGGATGCCATTACTTAGGAAGAACTTAGCTGGGAATCTCCTTAAGAACTTTTTGTCATTGACTGAAGCTCCTTCTGGGTATTCTTGAGCCTCGAGATACCTTTTGACTTCATGAAACCACGGCTGGTCCACTACTTCTGTGGTATTAATCTCGTGACAATGTGTCGGTTCGTCCATCCGTTCAATGGTGATCTGGGGAGCCTCATTATCCCAATTAAGTTTAAACATAAATGACATTGTAGCTAGAGCATCTTCTAGCTGATTTTCTTCTCGTGGGAAGTGCTCGAAGGTAATCTGCTCGAAATGTGGTAACAATGTCAAAACATGTTCTTTGTAAGGGATGAGGTTTGGGTGCTTAGTGTCCCACTCTCCTTTGATCTGACTGATGACCAAATCCGAGTCCCCAAACACAATTAAGGATTTGATTCCCAAGTCTATGGCAACCTTGAGTCCAAAGATGCATGCTTCGTACTCTGCCATGTTGTTCGTACAGTTGAAGCAAAGTCTGGCAGTGAAAGGAGTATGGCATCCTTCTGGAGATATGAGCACAGCGCCAATACCGTTACCAAGTGAATTGCATGTCCCATCAAAGTACAGGGTCCATCGGGATCCTTGTTCAGGTCCGTCATATGGTTTGATTTCTTCATTGTCGTCTACTGTCATGATGTCTTCATCAGGGAAGTCGAACTTCATGGATTGATAATCTTCTACAGCTTGATGGGCCAGATGATCAGCTATCACACTGCCCTTTATAGCTTTTTGGGTCGTGTGCTGTATGTCGTACTCCGTTAGGATCATCTGCCATCTAGCTATCCTCCCAGACAGAGCAGGCTTCTCAAAGATGTACTTTATCGGATCCATCTTAGATATCAGCAAAGTGGTATGAGTCAACATATACTGTCTTAGCCGGCGAGCAGCCCATACCAAAGTGCAATAAGTTTTCTTGAGCAGTGAATATTTGGTTTCACAGTCGGTAAACTTTTTGCTTAGGTAATAAATGGCGTGCTCTTTTCGGCCAGACTCGTCATGCTGCCCCAGTACACACCCCATTGAATTCTCTAAAACGGTCAAATACATGATTAGCGGTCTTCCTTCGACGGGTGGCATCAAGACAGGAGGCTCTAGCAAATACTCCTTGATTTTATCGAAAGCAATCTGACATTCATCATTCCATCTGACTACTTGATCTTTCTTCAACAGCTTGAAGATTGGCTCACAAGTAGACGTTAGGTGAGAAATGAATTTGGCAATATAGTTTAGGCGTCCCAAAAAACCTCTGACTTCCTTCTCAGTGCGAGGAGCAGGTATTTCTTGTATCGCTTTGACTTTGGCATGATCAACCTCGATGCCTTTGTTGCTGACAATGAAACCTAAGAGTTTACCGGACCGGACTCCGAATGTACACTTGTTTGGATTCAATCTTAGCTTGTACTCCTTCAACCTGACAAACAACTTTTGCAAGTGATCAAGGTGTTCTTCTTCAGTTTGTGATCGGGCTATCATGTCATCTACGTAGACCTCTATCTCATGATGTATCATATCATGAAACAAAGCTACCATGGCGCGTTGATAGGTTGCCCCGGAATTCTTCAGTCCGAATGGTATCACTTTGTAGCAGAACGTACCCCACTGTGTGACAAAAGTAGTTTTCTCCATGTCCTCAGGTGCCATTTTGATCTGGTTATAGCCTGAGAATCCGTCCATGAAAGAAAATACTTTGTGATGAGCTGTATTGTCAACCAGGATGTCGATGTGTGGAAGTGGAAAATCATCTTTAGGGATGGCCCTGTTTAAATCTCTATAATCCACACACATTCTTACTTTGCCGTCCTTTTTAGGCACGGGAACAATGTTGGCCACCCATTGAGGATAGGAAGTAACAGCCAGAAATCCAGCATTGAATTATTTCATAACTTCCGCTTTGATCTTCTCTGACATGTCAGGTCTCATGCGGTAGACTTTTTGTTTCACTGGTGGACAATCTTCTCTTGTGGGTAGACGGTGTACCACAATGTCTGTATCGAGTCCCTACATGTCTTCGTATGACCAAGAAAAGATATCAACATAATCATGCAACAACTGAATTAGGCGCTCCTTGACACTCGGCTCTAGATTGGCACCTATTTTGATTTCCTTTCTATCATCCTCAGTACCCAAGTTGATTGTATCCAACTGCTCCTTATGAGGCTGAATTGCTCTTTCTTCTTGCTGTAATAGTATGGCCAATTCCCCTGGGACCTCACAATCTTCCTCACCTTCGTATTCGGCTTTGTAGATCAGATCTTCAGAGTCACTGAAGGCTATAGCAGTATCGTTACCCATGGGATCCGAAATGGAAGGGTACTGAGATATGAAAGTTATCGGAACAAAGTCTTTGGCTTCCCAGTTGCGTAGCCCTCCGCTGACAGTAGGAAATATCCAATCTTCCAAGCTGCCATCCTCTTCATTGTCTTCTATTACATTGACCCCTTGGTTGGTAATCTTCACAGGTGGCCCCCCAGCATGGGCACGGCGCACAACCTTCTGATCAGTCAAAGTAAACCCCAAGCTAAACTTGTCTGATTTGTAGGGAATGTCTGGAAGCTACCCCCAGATGGTGCATCCCCCTTCTTCCACTACTGCTCTTGCATCCTTTAGAGATGACATCCGAAGCGGAGGTCTTGTGATCTTAGGAATCGAGGATACCGCCTTGGTCGCTGCTATTTCTGGAGAGACTTCTTCAAAATGTTGGAAAGGGGTCTCTATGAACTCGCCATCTAACTCCATATAACGGAAGTAATTCATATGACTAATCATATACTCCTCCTCCCCATGGACAATTATGATTTTCCCTTGGACGGGGTATTTTAGCATCTGATGCAAGGTAGAGGTGACGCCACCGGCATTGTGGATCCAGGGACGTCCCAACAGACATGAATAAGAAGGACGGATGTCCATCACATAGAAGGTTGAGTTGAAGATCTGAGTTCCCACCTTGATTGGGATGTCCACCTCCCCATGGACCATCCTCTTCGATCCATCAAAAGCTCTCACCACTATATTGCTGGGTTTTAAAGTCATCCCCTCACAATCCAACCTATCAAGGGCTTTCTTTGGAAAGACGTTTAAAGACGATCTAGTATCGACCAAGACATGAGCTAGGGTTGTTCCTATGCACTCCACCGAGACATGTAATGCATCGTTGTGTTTTCTCCCTCGGGGTGTCAAGTCAGCATCAGAGAAGCCCAGGCCATTATCAGCTGTTAAACTGGCCACACAGTCCATGAACTAGTCAGCAGACGTTTCTTGTGGCACATGAGCTGTCTTCAGAAATTTTACCAGAGCTTTAGCGTGTGCTTCAGAGCAGAGCAACAGGGCTAGCATATAGATCTTGGAAGGGGTCTTCCCTAACTGTTCAACCACATCATAATCACTCTTCTTAATGATCCTCAGGATTTCTTCCATCTCTTTCTTGGATGTTTCAGGAATAGCTAGTGATTGGGCCTTCGTCTGGACAGGCTCCTCTTGGACGTTCTTTCCTTTATTCTCAGTAGTGGAAGTAGGGATAGGAATTGTATTGTCTTTGTCGGTGGGTACGCTTGCAGGTATAATCACTGGTACAGAGGTAATCTTCGGAATGGCCACGGGTCTAAAGACTGTTGTTGGAGGAGCAATCTCTACAGAGAAAATTCTACCACTGCAGGTAATCTTGCTTGTTCCAGCGATATTGCTAATGTCAGAATTATCCTCTACAGAGCTTTCTTCTTCAGCAGTCAGTTCAACCTGTTTAATACCATGGTAGTAGATTTCTCCACCATAATTCCATGGTACTGATTTATCTAATTTATATGGGGCTGGCCCGGGCATTGTTATCTTAAGTGGAGCAGTCTTCAGAGCAGGTGTAATCCTAACGGGTCTTTTAGGGGCCCTGGAAGGATTGGTGTAGATGGTTATTATTGAAACTTCTTTCACTGGAACGGGTGAAACAGGAGCATTCTCAAACAAAATTTATTGGTTATCCATCAGTCGTTGGATACCTTTCTTCAACAGAGGACAGTCAAATGATGAGGACAGGAAAACATGGCAGTCTTTGTCATAACCTAGGAAAATATCGGCTTTCAACAAATTTAACTTGATAATCGGGAGCGGAGTTAATAGTTCATCCACGGTAGCAACAAACAGATCTTCCTCAATAGCGTTGGCATTGTGACCATGCCTCGGCATTGGAGCGGAAATAACATTTGGTTTCTCAGGCACTTCAAACTCAACTTCCTTGGCATCTATCAGGTCCTGGATTTTGTTCTTCAGAGCCCAACAATTGTTGGTGTCGTGCCCTGGACTTTCAGAATGGTACGCGCATCTGGCGTTGGGATGGTAATGTGGAGACGTAGTATTAGGATTCTTTGGGGCCTCTTTTAAAGTGGCCAGATTCAACTTCAAGAGATGTGGTAGAACTTGGGCTGGAGTCATGTTAATCTTGGTAAATTGCCGAACTGTCCTTTCTACCCTTTGTTGATTATTTCTTGGCTGGTCTGATGCAAGCTTCGGAATCATAACGGCTCCCACTGTTGGTTGGCGCTCAGTTCTTCCCTGGTTCCTCTGAGAATGCAAAGCAGATACTTCCTTTCTTCCAGTGAAGGGCTTTTTTACAACTGTTGAGGCAGACACGTCCTTCTAAATTTTCCCATTTCTTATACCAGCCTCCACTCTTTCGCCAGTTAGAATCAATTCGGTAAACCCTGCAGAGGAACTCCCAATCAGATGATTGAAGAAAGGACCTGATAAAGTTCCCAGGAACATGTCCACCAACTCCCTCTCAGATAGAGGGGGTTGTACCCTTCCGGCTAGGTCTCTCCACTTTTGCGCGTAATCTTTAAAGCCCTCACTGGAAGCCATAGCCATACTCTGCAGCTGAGTACGGGTAGGCTCCAAGTCGGCGTTGTATTGATACTTTTTATAGAAAGCTGCTGCCAAGTCTTCCCAATTGTGGACATCAGCCCTCTCCAACTGGTAGAACCAATCAAGTTGCATTCCTGATAAACTGTCTTGGAAAAAGTAGACCCATAAGTCTTTGTCGGCAAATTGTGGTTGAATCTTCCTGACATAGGATCTGAGGTGCATTTTAGGGCAAGACACCCATCATACTTGGCAAATAGAGGCACTTTAAACTTTGGCGGGATTACAATTCCTGACACCAGCCCTAACTCTTCAAAATCTAGCCCTGGTACCCTCTGGATTTCCATAGCGCTTAGTCGCTCTTCAAGGTGTTTGTACTTGTCATCAGTCGGAGGGTATTGTTGTTCAGAGTAGTCTTCCTCTTCCTCTTCTTCTTGTTCTTCAGAATCTGATGGTACTGCCGTTTCTTTTCCTTTTCTTCCCCCTTCATCAGATGTTGTTGGAAATTCTAAGGTCCTTCTGGCTTGTCCCTGAAATATTCTGCCCATGATTACCACACCAGTTGGCTTCTTCTTCTTTTTCTCTTTCTCTTTCTCTAGCAGAGTCTTCAGCTCCTCTTGCCCCTTGGCTAAGGTCATGAGCAACTGTTGAAATTGTGAATTCTGAGCTTGCAAATCTTTGATCGTTTGTTTGATATCCATCTTACTCCTATAAACAGTAGAGAGATAAGGAAACTTGGTGTGAAGACCTGCTTATGCTTATGATGAATGATATGTATTCATGCAATGCTTTCAAGGATTCAGAAATTCAAATTTGTTTTAAACAAAAAAGAAACACACGTCATATTAATAAGATAGAATTATGAGTACATCAATGCCCCTTAGGCAAAATAATACAAAACTCTAAGGTAAAAAGACGTTGCACATCCTCTTTGGTGCAATGTAGGTGTCGAGAGTCTGCTCTTCATGAAGTAGCCGAGTGAGTTCGAAAACCTTCTTCTTGCTTGCGTAGAATTGGGCTTCGAAAGTATCATGCTCTCTCTTGAGCTGTATCCAACTCCTTTGTAGGTCTTTGAGTGATGTCGGCATGTCAGGATGTAGGATGGTGTATGGAACCTCTCCTTCCTTAACAGGCTCTATAATCACTGGGAGAATGGAGGGATAAGGCATCATAAGACTTTGAGCATGGGTTCGTACCCACTTGAGGTAAGGCTCAAGAGGGATGGAATTCTTGTGTCCCAAAGTCTTTCTATCCACCTTGTTTGGCATCCTCCAAGCTCGGATGAATCTCTGACGGAGTCCTTGGTCGTCGTTGTCGTAGTCGAAAACCAATCCTTGAATCAGCATATCATGTGGGCCATCCCTTTGGGCGTAACCAAACTGTCTTAGAGCCAAGCACGGGTTGTAGGTGATGCCTCCCCTAATGCCAAGTAGAGGGACATTAGGGAATTCCCCACAACGGTCAATAATAATGACATTCTCTTTTGATCGAGAACACCAATGAATATCTGAATGGTTAAGTGTCATTAACCGTTGTGACCACCTCAAACCTTGCTCATTCTTCAAGACTGATTGGGGAGGATGAGAAATAAACCATCTTTCCAGGAGAGGAGTGCAACACATAAGAACACCTCTTTTCCTCATTGTACGAGTGTGAAAAGAATGGAGGATATCCCCAAGCAATGTAGGCACCGGGTTACGAGACATGAAGATTTTGACAGCACTCACATCTATGAGTTGGTCAGGATTAGGGAACAAGACCATCCCATATATGAGAAGAGCTACAATCTCCTCAAAAGCTTGCAAGTCTAGAGAATTCCAACAGCTTTGGGCCTTCTCAAACAAAAACTTTGCTAAGAAGCCTTTGACACCACTTCTAGTTTCCCAATGTGTTGTGACATCAGATGAGTGCAAGTGCAGGGCTTGAGCAATCTCTTCTGGCTTTGGATCTCTTTCCGTACCGTTGAAAGGTAGTTGATTGAGAATAGGAATCCTCAGAAGTTGAGAGAATTCTTCCAAAGTGGGCACAAGTTGATAGTCAGGAAATGTGAAGCAATGATGCAAATGGTCAAAGAAATGGAAGAGAACCTTCATCATATCCTCCTCTGTGTTGGAAGTGACCAAGTTGAGTAGACGACCATGCCTCTCGGTGAATGGAGAGTTCTCATGGATCCTTGAGGCTAGATCCTTGAGTTGTGGAGGAATTATTACAAGGTTGATTTGGATAGTTTTCCTGCGAAGTGAATCCATAACCTATAAAACAAGAACAAAGATGAATCTCCAAAATCCTTGAAATGGTTAGTGAATGCATATGATGCTCATGATGTCCATGATGTTATGCACAAGTATATATGTACAAGAAAATCACACAAGTTCCTAGATTAGGCTTGCATGGGGTTTCATAGGTAAGTACCCTCTTGAAGTTTAGTTGGCTCAACCTGTCCTAGAAATAGTAACCGGGTTCTAAGGAGCTCAATATCACTGGATTGTTTCCTTGTTCATTGTTTCAGTTCGAGCCTCTTTACTGGAGACCAAAATATTCCAAGAAACCAACCCTCAATGAGTGTAGTATCGAGTATCTACCAAATTCGGACTGCACCAAATCCGGTCATCTCACTACATCCTAAAAGGCCAAGTTGGTCAAGTTAAGGTTCTAGAAGTTCATTAGTGTTTCATGACATCATTCAGCGGCCCCGTATTCTCTTTGATTGACTCAAAGGCTACCGGTACCCACAAATATGTCACACTAACATAGCTATTGCTTAGACCATGTCGGTATACCCCGCACAGTTTCCACAACATATTGCTATTTACCTAAAATGTTTCCTAAATCCGGGTGGATGATTCAAACCCAAACAAAGAACCATAATTGTAAAGAAAACAAGTCAAACAATTGTAAGCAAATAAAGGTGATATAAACCCTAAGGTAACCCCACTTTTAGAATATTCCTCAGTAGAGTCTCCAGTTCTGTGATGCGGTGGGAGAACTGACTTGAGGTTTTGCATTTGTGTTCGCAAATGTTGCGGTTAGCAAGAGTCTCTACCGACTTTTCTTTTATCCAAAAGGAAAGGTAAAAAAGCACAGGAAAGACCTTTGAGATGTTTTCTTGAGTTCGGGGGGTAGATTATGAAAAGGGAAGGTGCTAGCACCCTTTTCATCCATGGTTTTCCATGGGCTCTTAGTTACTTGTTTAGATCACTTGTTTTGCTTTGTTTTGTTTGAAATTATGCTTGGTGTGGTTTTGAAATTATTTTAAAAATATGCCACTCGTTTAGGCAATCTTTGTATTGATTCTCGTTCGTAAGAATGTATACAAAGATGTTTGTCTTTTGAAAATGTTTTCAATGTTTTGCAAGATGTTTTGAAATGTGTGTGTGTTTGTTTTTGAAAACAGCAAGGATTGTTTTGAAATTGAACAAGTAACTAGAAGCTATCTACCTACTCAAATGTCTTTCTTGTGCATTTTTATTCCTTTGACATTATTGATTTACCATTGATTTGGTAAACAACCCTATCTTTGGATGTGAACGAGACGGGCGTGGGTCATTGTATGAACATGATAGCAATGTTGCCAAGTATCTTAGCATGTTTGAGGGATCAAGATCATCTTTGTTTAGGCAACCTTTTGATAGCGTCATCGAGGGACTACGATCTTATTTTGTTTTGTTTTGCCAAGATACTTCGCGTGCGTAACATGGCCATTTTTATTTAGGCAACCAAGTGGGAGAAACCCTAAGGGTGCTTGTGTGCAATGTGTGTCATTTTACATGCATTTGATTTGTCTTGTATTAGGTCTTTTCTATTTGTTTGTTTTTGTTCTTGTCATGCAAACCCTAGTTTACTAAACATGGTATATGAAAGCAATAAATTGCGTAAATGTAAACTAAGCTATTACAACAATTATTATGGGAGGGGGGGGGGGGGGGGGGGGGTACAAGTTTTGAATGGGGATTTTTGCACAAATATAAATCTAAAAATACTATTACAACCCAATCGAATATTGTGCGCATTAAATAAATATACAAATATTAAAATGCAATGCAATTGTATTTATGTAAAAAAAAGTTTTGTATTTGTTTTTTGTATGAGAAAATAAATTAACTAACCCTAGAAAATAAGGAAAAATAATATTATTATTTTTTGAAAGGGGGAATTCCTAATTTTTTAATTAAAAGAAAATACATATTTCAAATTAATATTTTGTCCATTTTTTGTATAAGAAAATAATAAGTAATATTATATGCAAATATTAAAAAATTAAACATGTGTAGAAAATAAATATTTATGAATGTAAATTATAATAAAAATAATAAGTATTTTTTTTATCATTAACAAGTTATTTTAAGAAAATGATTTCTATTCTATTAAATAAACTATTTTTATACAAAAAAAAATGTGGAAATAAATAAATTATTTTTGGGTATATTTTATCATTAAAAAAAAATGCAATTAATAATATAAAAATATACAAGAAAAATGCAAAAATATAAAATAATGGCCAGGGGGGTGCAAAAGTAATCCAGGAGGTGCAAAAAGTAAAAACAAAAAGGCCAGGCGCGCCAAAAAGCCCAAGGCAACTCATCTCTGTCCTCCAGCCATCTCTGTGCGCGCGTGTTATGGTTCAAACTGCAACTTGCTAATGCTTGCACAAAAACAAAAACCCATAACATAAAACATGTAGCATTTAATCTCACGATTCCAACCAAGTAAAATTTGTAACCTAACTCTCAAAGATCAGAGAGAATTTTGTCAGCCCTAATTCGTGACCTAGAAATTTTATGAACTTCAAGCTTTAAATTCTCACAACACAGTTAATATAAATGGAGAGTATGCATATGTACAGCTTCACCATGTTATAGACTACATATTTTCTTCACAAATCGTGGCTTGAGGATGCCTAAATAGAGAGATAGAGTTTTGAAAAATACCTCCTTCAGTTGGATTTGGATAGAGCAATGTAGGGACTTTGATGGAAGCCTGAGGATCGTGTGAGCTTCCTTGAACTTCCTTCAAACTATTCCAATGCCTAGCTTGCTTTGTGGATGGCCAGAAGTCTCTGCACAAGTCAAGTTACAAGCTCCAAGTTTGAAAATGGCAATGGCTGAAACAGGGCTTACAGATGCTGGTTAAGGGCTTGGATAGCTTTGATATGATGTCGATAAGATGTTTCAAGTGTGAAGCCACAAAACGCACGAGAAAAAAATGAGTTTGCTATGGTTTTGCAGAACCTGGAAGTTTGGGAAGAAAAATGGAGTTTTTGAGTTTGAGAGAGTTCTAGCTTCAATACAATCATGTTCTGTATTGTGATAACTTTGAATATTTGTATAGAAATGACACCAAGGCCAATCCTTACTAGCTGTACAAGTTCTAGCATCTTTTGCAACTTTTCTTGTATTTTAAGCAAAGTGAAATGACAAATGCAACATGCTTGTACTGGCTACCTAAAGGGTTGATAAGAGTTGTTATACATTGCTTGAGACCTGTGGAAAATGTTTTCATCAAAGGGACAGGTCCAAGGCTCAAGTTTGACAAAATTGCAAAAGCTCACCTTTATGAAAATGGCAATGTGAGCTTTATGCCTAAAATGGAATTACAACTTGTGTAAAGTTCCAAAAGCCAAAATAAAGCCCTTAACTTCTGAGTTTGAATTTAATTATAGAGTGTAGAATGAGTTTAGGACCTGTAAAGCAAGGTACAATCAACATAGATCTGATTTTCAACTTGATCTCATGTAAAAATGGCTTGAACAAAAGTGATAAAATGCTAACTTCGATTCTCCCTAACCAAAAATGATCTTGGAGAGTTCTTGGACAGTTTGGAAAGCTTGTCGTGTGCTATATAATCCATCTTTGAAATGAATTTTGATATACCTCTTGGAACTAGGTGAAAAACATCCATGAAGTTGGGTCAAAAATCTGCCTAAATTAGGGCAAAATTTCACTAAGTTAAGAAGTTCATGGACCTATATTCACAACTTCATAACTTGAGATTCAAGCATCTTTTGGGAAAAGTTTGTGAATAAAAGTTGTAGATTTAATGGAGAAATACAAATTTCAAGTTGGAAGTTTTCTTTGAATCAAAATGCATCATGGTGAAAATGTGGTGGAAAGTTAGGAAAAAATAAGAAAATTTCCATACTTAGAAAAATTCTAAGTTATGAAAATTTTCAAATTCAAAACCCTAATTTTCAAAATTGGTTTTCTTGGTGAACAAGTTTAATATTTTGACATATCTTGATGAATTATGACCCTTGGCACTTAATTTTGACCAAAAAGTCAAAGTTTGACTTTTCAATGTACAGTTGACTTTTGATCAGTTGACTGCAAAATTCATCTGTCAATCCAATGAACTTGAGATCTTTTGAACCATGTAATTAGGTCAAGATGATTCCATTGTATCCTTGAAATCATGTTTGAACTCAATTGGTCATTGGCTAGGTTAAAAGTCAGAAATTGCCCTTTCTCAGTCAAAACCCTAATTTTGACCATTTTGCCCTTTTGATGATTTGATCAAATTTCTTGAGGAATTATGATCCAAAATTGATCAAATGGTACATATGAGTCTATAATGTTGATGTGGATAAAAAATTATGAAGTTTGACTGTAAATTGGCCATAGTTGCCTTTTTCCCCAATACAGTTGATTTTTAGGTCAACTGCCCAATTGACTGATCAAAAATGTGGTTCAAGGCTTGAAACTTAATATGGGAAATCTTACGGGTCCAACATGATGTATTAAAGTCACATGAAGCATTGATGGTCCAAAAATCCTTGTGCAAACTCAAACCCTAATTTTGGTTGATCAGTGCAAGATGAGATGTCTTGAGCTGACCAAACCCTAATCTTGTCTTGAGTCCAAGAAGTCTTGTGAGAAAAATCTTGATAAATGAGAGGGAAAATTTTGGGGTACAACAGATGTCTTCTAACACATTGTGAACATGTTTGAACATCAAAATTTAGGCCCACTAGTTTAAAATTTCAAGTTTGCTCACTTTGCATTTTATGCATTTCCCAAAATTTCCCAACTTGAACTAGTCATAACTCTCTCAATTTTTATCTTTTGAATGTGATCTTTGACTTTTTGGAAAGATCAAGATGTCCTCTACAATTTCTTTTTGATAATTTTTGCATATGGAGGCTTTATCTTGATGTAAGTTGCCTTGACAAGAAGTGTCTTTTTGATGACTTTTGAAATGACCTGTAATGTATTAGCACATATATTTCAAATGAAGCACTTTTTGTACTTGGGCATACATATAAAAAGTTGTAGAGAATTGAATTTCCTTCAAAATGGTATTTTGTTAGGGAAAAATTTATGAAGCATATGAAAGTTAGGCTTGGTCAAAGTTCAGTTGACTTCTCTTAAGGAAACCTTAATTTGGCAACTTTCGACCTTTGATGATTTGAGGGCTTTCCTTGAGGAATCATGATCAACCTTTGATTAAATGATAAATATCACTTCAAAATGTTGATGTTGACCAAAAATCTTGAAGTTTGACTGTATGTTGACCATAGTTGACTTTTTACCCAATACAATTGATTTTCAATCATCTGAGCCATTGACTGAGCAAACTTGTGATGCAAGAGTTGAAACTTGACATGAACATTGTTAAAGACCTGTGGAGAACCATGAAAACCTTTTAAGATCTTTTAAACCCATTATTCCTTGTGCAAGATGAAACCCTAGTTATGGACCCATTGCTTAGGAGGTGAGTTTGTCTGATCAACTCTTGAGAATCCTTGAGCAAATGAGGACCTCATGAGAATGTCTTGAGGAAAATGGGAGGGAAAATTTTAGGTTACAATAGCTGCCCCTATTAAATCTTCTTAAACTTGAAGAGTTAGATTGGCATGTCTTCCATTCATGACTTGAAGGTAGAAGAGGATTGAACACTTAAATGCCTAGAAATTTGCACTCGTTCGTGCGTAGAGTAACAATGTTGGTTGATCATATCAGGAATGGGCTTAAATATGCCATTTGGAGAGGTGATAGAGAGTCGTCAGAGATGGGTTTATAGATGCCATCCAGAATAACTGTTGATAAGAAAATAAGACTAAGTCTACGCCCGACTTTGTCTTAGAAGATGTATTTGGAACGATTATGCGCCCGACTTTGTCCAAAAGAATATCATAATAAATCCACGCTTGGTTTTATCTGAACTAGAAGATATCCACGCCCGATTTTAACTAGAAGAGGTATTGGAATGAGTTTACGCCCTACTTTTTCCAAAAGAATATTAAAATAATTACACGCTTGATTTTATCTTAACCAGAAGATGTCTACACCCGACTTCAACTAGAAAAGGTATTAGAATGAGTCTTTAAATGAACTGTTTTTCAGAATTCAGTCTCTGAAGGAAATGCTTCTCAGATTAAATATCTGAGGGAAATGCTTTTCATAATAAATTTGAGGTAAGTTCTTTTCAAAATTCAGTCTCTGAGGAAGTGCTTTTCATAATTCAGTCTCCGAGGAAATGCTTGTCGGAATTTAGTCTCCGAGGTAATGCTCGTTGGAATTCAGTCTATGAGGAAATGCTTGTCGAAATTCAGTCTCCGAGGAAATGCTTGTCGGAATTCAGTCTCCAAGGAAATACTTGTCGGAATTCAGTCCCCGAGGAAATGCTTGTCGAAATTCAGTCTCTGAAGAAATGCTTGTCAGAATTCAGTCTCCAAGGAAATGCTTGTCGAAATTCAGTCTCCGAGGAAATGCTTGTCGAAATTCAGTCTCCGAGAAAATGTTTGTCGAAATTCAGTCTCCGAGAAAATGCTTGTCGGAATTTAGTCTTCGAGGAAATGCTTGTCGGAATTTAATCTCCAAGGAAATGTTTTTTAGGATATGTTTTTCAGAGTAAATCTTTGACGGAAGTCATTTGGTCATGCAGATGCTCGGCCCGTCTTATTTCAGGAATTGATCTACAATTCTATTTCATTGGTAAACTTGGCCTGTTTCTGGAATTCATACCACCTGGTCTTTGATAGTTGCCCTGACTTATTTCGGGAATTAATCTTTGACCTATTTGAAAATTACTGATGATATTCGTCTTGTTTGTAGACTTTACCTGAAAAGACAAAGTTAGTCTTTATGCAATGTCATGATGTATGTAATGCATTGCGTAATGATGTTCTCAAAATAAATGAGAGTGTGTTATATGCATTTCATATGCATATGCTATGATATTTTGTAAATGATGTATAAGATGTAAGAATTCGCTGACACCGACAGTAGCTTCGTGTAACATCTTTGGCAAAGGAAAATAAATTCCTGACTGTCGCTGGGGATGAAGAGTGTGAATCTTCAATATTGTTTAGAATGTCTTTGTTGGAGATTCCCGTTTTCTATTTTGGAGGATACTCTGCTAGGGGATTCCTGCTTAATGTTTTGGAGGATACTCCGCTGGGAATGTTTGACTTCTGCTTGGGAATAGAAAAATTCAGAAACATTGGTCGTTCCTCGCTCTACTGGGGAATTTAATTCTTATATACCCTGACTGGGGATAAAAGAGATGGATAACCTTTCAAGGTGTTGTCTGACCGAGTTTTTTATATGGATGTTGACTCGTCTGGGAGAATAAGGTTGAATGATATCTGGTCCGATTTCAGATTCCGTAGAAAATATCTCGGGATAGTAGCCTGAACTGTCCTTTGCTGGAGAGAGGAGTTTTACCTGTGATTTGCAGAATCTAAAGGAATAGACTCAAGCTGGGGAGGTTGAACTCCATTGGGGAAATAAACCCTGTTGGGGAAATAAAACCTGTTGTAGGAACACTTTGTTTGGGAATACTTTTGCTGAGGAGATAAGTCCTGCTGGAGGAGAGAATTCTACAGGGAATTTTATAGTGCTGGAGAAATAAACTCAGGTGGTGAAGAGAATTCCTATGAATTATGTTGACGACCTAATCTCTGATGATGGTTGGGACTCCGTAAGTTGGCGACATTGTCGGGGAGACAATCACACTCGTTTATCCATTAGGAGGATCTGTTGGTGAGTATGATTATGTTAACAGCTGCAAGATGCCTTACTTTATGTCATGAAGGCATATTAGACTTGTGGGGAATGTATATCTTGTTGAAGATAAGTTTGTGCAGAGAGCTTTATAGGGATAATTATGTGGAAACTGCTATGTGGGGATTTATGGATGACTTGAACATTATCTTAACTTCTAGGGCCCTCTGTAAATGCTGATCAAGGTGATGAGTCTTCTACTGATAGACAAGAGATAACGAGACATAGTCGTACACTTTAATCTCTAAATTTTGCTTGGACCGTCTTTTCAGATGTTCAGTCCACCGGGATACCCTTTTTAGCCCAAGCCGCATTTTCAGGTTTTCGACTTGCCGGGTGTACAATTTTATTTATATATACCTAACTTTTGCTCGAACCTTTTTGGTTTGGCGGGATGCCCTTAGTTTTGCTTAGGACTATCAACCTAGCGGGTCTCTTTTATGCGTAGTATTTTTCGACTATGTCCGTGTTCACAGGGTGCGGAGAATTGTCATTGTCCATAGTAGTAAGTATTGTAACACTTCCATAAAATGTTTGCTTGATTGTACGTGACCCTTTGCTAGAATTCATGTTTAATGCCCCAAGTGATTTAGATGGAGATTTTCCCCTGGCTATTCAGCACCTTTGAGAGATTCTTTGAATCTTGACTTGACTCCCCAGATTAGTTAGACACCATGTCATGCCCCTTGATTATGAAAGGCCAATTATTGGAAATGTCTTTTCATTTGAAGTGATTATGTCCTATTAAAGGGATTTCTGTTTATTGAACATTCATCGTGCGAATTTCTCTACTGCCAAACAAATAGTCATATGTAAACAGTGGTATTAAAAATGCAAAGCTTATGTCTGTCTTGAAGTTTTGAAAATTCATTTTTAGTAAAAATATAATTTTGTAAGAATATGAATTCAACTCAGGATTTGTAGTAAGCCTTACAGGAGTCAGGATACCTTTTGTAACAGTATACTTTCGAACTAACCCATGCTTCAACTAGGAATTTTAAGGGTTGTAACGTGGTATGGTTTACGGTTTAAGAAACAAAGAAAAAAAAGGCTCAAAACGTATTTGTACCCACCCGTTCTCCGTGATGTTTTTCAGTTCTATACTCAGTTAATTATGCGTTTAGATTCCCATTGAGTTTGGAATGACATTTTGGTGATGGTTCGGATACTGGAAGTTTATTTGAGAAGGCATTCATTTTTTGTAACATTTTTCTATTGTCGAGGATTTATAGCGACCTCTTTTTGATTTTATTATCCCTACCTTTTTCCTGAATTGTTTCTTCTCTAATTACAGTCAGCGGGATACCCCAGTTTTTTCTTAAGTCTCCTTCATAGGTATTGACTTAGCGGGCTTTTCTTTTGAGAGATAATGACGGCCTGTTTTACGGGGAACCATCACCGTCTTTTGATTTGGAAGGACGTCTTCGATACTACCTACTGTGTACGAAGGAAAATCTCGTGACTGAATGCATAATTGAATTAACTAAGAAACTACCCTGCCACAGGTTATGATTAAGGGTTTCAATTTGTGTGAAAAAGAAAACTCCTGCTTCTTAGGCTCAAAGGGGTTGACTAAGGATTATCTTCCTTATAACTCCATTATTTAGGATTTGAAACAACGCATGTACATTGTTAGCAAGGTCTATTCAAAAGCATACTGTAGAGATTATGGTATCATTTTCGTCATCCTCCCTCTAAAGGCTTATAGCTTTTTAATCGAGAGTTGAATATCACAAAAAGGAAGTAAAAGCATAGTTTAAGTATAGTGAAAACGAATCATTAATTCAAGACAAACATATGCAATGCATTAATGGGGACAACCAAAGTCTGACATAAAGATAAGTGTTTGAACAAACAAATAAATTACAAATGAAAATTCGAATGAACAAAAAGATTCTCCGCCTGAGTTTGTCACTTCAAATGGTGTGCCTATGAGGGATGACAAAAAAACTCAATCTGACCCTCTTGTGTGAATCCCAATATTCCTTCGTCGATTAAGTCTTGAATCTTATACTTCAACATCCAACAGCTGTCAGTATCATGCCCCAGACTGTTGGAGTGATATGCATACCTTGCATCAGGATTTTATCTAGGAGCGGAAGTATTGGGATTCTGAGAAGGATCCTTCAACATGACCAAATTCATCTTCAACATGTGTTGCAAGGCTTGCGACATCGGCATGTTGAGTTTGGTATATTGCCTTTTGGATGTATCATGTTTACATTGACTACCTTATTGTTGTTGGCGAGGTCGTTGTTGGGCTTGCAATGTTGTAGCAATCCGAGAATGCCAACTGTTGTACCCCAAAATTTTCCCTCCCATATTTCTCAAAACATTTCAAGAAAGATCCTCAAGTTGCTCAAGGAAGTCCAAGGGTTGACCAGACAAACTCCCTCCTAAGGCAATCTACCTCAAATTAGAGTTTCATGTTGCATCAAGATGCTTGAATCCAAGGGATCCCAAATTCTCACCCATTGTCCTAATATGTTTTCAAGATCATCCATGTCAAGTTTCAAGCCTTGCAGAGAAAATTTGCTCAGTCAATTGCTCAAAGGCCTGAAAATAGATTGTGCTAGGGCAAAAGTCAATTGTGGCCTACATACAGTCAAACTCCAATATTTTTGGTCAACATTCTCATTTTGAAGTATATTTCATCATTTTATCAAGGGTTGATCATGATTCATCAAGGATTGTTCACAATTCCTCAAGAACCAAAAGTTGCTAAATTAGGGTTTTATAGGAAAAGTCAACTCAACTTTGACCAAGCATAACTTTCTCATACTTTATGAGAAATGACCCATCCAAATCTCATTTTGAAGAGGATGTCATACTCTACAATCTATCTGCATCTCCCAAGTTCAAAATATGCACTCACAAGAAGTTATGATTTTGGACATTATAGGTCATTTTGGAAAGTCAACAAAAACACCTTTTTTGTCAAAGCTTCATACATGAGCATGGAATATAAAATTGAGATGAGACCAAAAGGGTTGATTAGAGGACATCTCAAGATTTCTAAAA
This sequence comes from Vicia faba, assembly GCA_948472305.1. Classification (NCBI taxonomy): domain Eukaryota; kingdom Viridiplantae; phylum Streptophyta; class Magnoliopsida; order Fabales; family Fabaceae; genus Vicia; species Vicia faba. Next base: position 1,322,113,364 of record OX451735.1, on the reverse strand, counting down.
AATCCAAGAACACCTTCAAAGATTCAAAATTGAGGAAGTTATACATTGGAGAAGTTGACCCTTTCTGCAAAATTGTCAAAAGTCAACTATGCCTAAAAATGCAATTTTTGCCAAATGGGCCCAATCTTTTTCACTTGTTTTGAGTTGGCAACATGGTCCACGAGCCCTAGCCCTTTCCACTTGTCATTATCTTGTTTTTATTATTTATTTTGATTTTTTTATTTGAATTAAATCATCTTAAATCAAAACAAATCATAGAAAATCCAAAATATTGAAAACACAAGATTTTGTACTTGTTTCAGGTCTTAAATTCCAGCTAGCATGAGATCAAATTCGTGTAAAGGCTTGGAGTGCACAAAAAGATTGGTTTTAGGCTATTTTTGGAATTATTTTAAAGAGAATTAAATCAAGATCAAAGACATTGATGGAGGAAGATTGAGGCCAGGTTTTCAACCCTAATTCATTCCTCAGTACATAAGGATGATGGGCAGACCCAAAGAAAGGCTAGGAGGAGGCGTGAGAACCAGAACAAAACTTGAAAAAAACAAGAAAAAGTGTGGAATCGATTTCCTAGTTGTAAGCAATTTCAAAGCCTCCTAACCATCCCAATCGCTTCCTGGGATCCCCAGCAAGCAAAACCAATCAAGAGCAAGCATTTCCAGGCCCTGAAACTCGCTGTAAGTCATCCACGATATTGATATATTTTTGAAATCAAATTGCATCATTTTGTTATTTATAGCACGAAACAATCATAGATTATTGATCCTTAGGACATTTGCAAGCTTTCTGTGATATTTAATTGCATTTTTATGGATTGTATCAAGATTTACCATTGTTAGGTTTTCTGGGTTTGTTTTAGGGTTTTCTCGTGCAGGTGAAATTGGCCTAAATGGAAGAAATCATTATGATCAACAGATCAAACACAACTGATCCATGGTCTTGAATTTTATTTACATTGCTTGTATGTGATTTCTGAGGTATACAGGGTTACAGCTACATCGCCATGTCCGTAGGTAAAAGTTATGAGTTTTAAACGACGGATCCAGGGAAGAAGACGATAGCGTGTCATCGCTTTACTGGCTGGTTTAAATTCTAGCGCGTTTGTTTTGGCCAGAAACCCATAGTTCTGATCTGTTTGTTTGTTCTGTTGTATTGTTAAACTAACACCCTAATGCAGTAGTCCAGAAGGATAAAGTCATAGATTCATGATTCTGGGTTTGATCCCAGGCGTGACCCTCTGGCACCCTTTCCCTTTGTTTTCACCAGATCCAGCGCTTACATCTGCTGGAGGTTATCCTCTGATTTGCTCAAACAGGACTAGACCGAGCGTCTCCTGGGGTTATCCTCTGGATCCATCAGTCACAGCCAGATCCAGCGCATTTCATCTTCTGACAGTCACAATCTGCTGGATCCACTACCCGGGAGTAGGCCCAGTACCACCATCCTCTGGACCATCATCTCCTGGACCTTCATCCTCTGGACTACCATCATCTGCTGGATCATTATCCTCTGATCAGAGCCGCTGGCAGTGGGCCTTTGGGTTATTTCTTTTACTTTTTTATTATTATTATTGTCCATTTTCAAAATTAAATAATTCTTTTTATAAAAAAAAATCACAAAAAAAATCTTTTTCACCAAATTAGGTTTAGATTTGATTTTTTATCCAAAAATCAAATTAATTTAACTAGGTTGTTAATTTTAGATAACTTTAATTCTTTTTGTAAATAAATTTAAAAATAATTAGAACAATTAGGGTTTTATTTCTAACTTAGTTATATTTTCTTTTCCTAAAAATAACCAAAAACACAAAAATAGGCCATATATTTATTTTCATTAATTAATTTAATTAGATAATTAATTGAATATTTAATTTTAAAACCTAATTCTTTTCTTTAAAAAAATAATTAAAAAAACAACAAAAACTTTTTTTCTTTTAATTAGGTTAAAAAGGGTCAAAACCCTAATTTTTCTTATCGTTCTAATTTCATCGCGCGCGCTTTATTGTTTTATTATTTACCATATTGATGTAACTGCATACAAGTTGTAATAGCTTAATTAGGACTTTTACCTTTTCATTTATCGCTTTATTTTTAAGGGTTTGTTTTTGGCTATGTAAATACCCGAAGCCTTGTAATAGCGTAGTTTAACTTCCGCACTTTAAATTCCACAAAATATTTAACTGTTAGATGTATGAATAATTAGGATTGCATGACAAGAATGTATGTAAACTTTAAAATAGTTAGCAAACCCTAAATGTGCAAAGATAAATAATCTGAAATTGAATACTCGCACATGCGCACTCCTAGGGTACACTCCCGCTTGGTTGCCTTCGGTAAACGGTCATTAAGTATAGGATGCTTTAATGGCCGCTCTCTTGTCTAAACAAAGATCAAAGTCCCGTTCGGAATGGTTGCCTCGGAAAAGTTGCCTCGGAATGGTTGCCTCAAATATTGTTGCCTCGAATAATTGATCTAAGACATTAGGGTTACTACTAAGACGTCCTAACATTGCTTTAGTGACCGTACGTCCCTTTTCGAATTGACCCTTAAAACTCCAACGACAATGCTACCTACTCACTAATAGTGGGATAGCACGGTCTAAAGGAAACGAACATAGAACAATTCTCTTTTAGAGTAGGTAGATTAGTTCTTAAGTATTTGCTCAATCCAAACAAACTTTTTCACACTTACACTCCTCTTTTAAACAAAGCTTTCAAAAACACTTCGTAACACTCTTAAAGACAGAAGCAAGAGTTAAATCGAAGTAAAAAACTTTTCAAAACACACAAGCATACAAAGAAGCAATTTTGAAAATGATGAGCAAGTACCTAAGAGCCCGTAGATAACTACGGATAGAAAGGGTGCTAATACCTTCGTACTCAGAAAATCTCGAAAAAAGGAATTTTTCTGTGCTTTTTTTCCTTTCCTTGTTGGATAAAATAAAAGTCGGTGGCGACTCTTGCTTACCGCGACATTTTGCAAACACAAACGCAAAACGCAAACCAGCAAATCCTAAAAGAAACAGTCCCGGTTCTGGCCACCGTATCACAGAACTGGTGACTCTGCTGGGGACTTAATAAGTGGGGTGTACCTTAGGATTAGTTCATCATATTGTTTTCTATTGTTTTATTTGATTGTTTTATTTTTGTGGGCTTTGTATCGGAGTTACTATAGATCCTAACTCGTATCTGGGGGACACCTTTTAGGTAAGTAGAAATAGACTGCGAGGGAACTGTACGACGTAGACCGATTCGGTTGAAGCAATAGCTACGTTGATGTGGCACATTAGTTGGTACCGATATCCCTTGTGGAGCAACAAGGAGAGTATGGGGCTGCTATATGGGTCGTTAAGCATCAACTGACCTTAGAACCTATAATTGACCAACTTGGCCATACGAAGTAGTGAGATGCTACACTCATTGAGACCATACTCTCGAGATGGTTCCGGCCACAAGAAAAGGTTGCGCGAGCTGAAACTATGACCGATGAAGGATGGCCAGTGATATTTAGAACCTTTAGAACCTGGTTACTATTATTAGGACAGGTTGAACCAACTAAACTACAATAGGGTAGTACCTAAACTCCATGCCAGCCTGGAGCTTAAGGGCTATTGTGTGACTTGTTTGCCTTTACCATGTTTGCTATCTGTGATACCTGTGGTGTGTTTTATCATGACATCATGCATCATGATATCGCATGCATATTTCATTAGACTAACCATTTCAAAGACCAAGGGGATTCATCTTTATCCTGTGTTGCAGATTATGGCATCTATGCGCAGAAATACCATTCGAATCAACTTCGTGCAAATCCCTGCTCAGCTCAGAGAGTTAGTCTCAAAGGTTCCTGATACTTCTTCATTTGTTAGAAGACATGGTTATCTCCTTGGCTTGGTCACTTCAAGGTTGGATGAGCAAATGATGAGTGTGTTATTCCAGTTCTTTAATCCATTGCATCATTGTTTCACCTTCCCAGATTATCAGCTAGTCCCTACTTTGGAGGAGTTTTCTGATTTGTTGGGTATATCCATTCTCGAGAAGACACCCTTCACCGGTTTAGAGGAGGTTCCCAGGCCTGAGGACATTGCTTTAGCTTTACACTTGACAAAGGTTGATGTAGTATCCAACTGGGAGACGTGGAGCGGGGTTAAAGGTTTCTTGGCTAAGTTTCTGATCGATCAAGCTCAATAATTCTGGGATGACTTGGATTTTCAAGATTTTGAAGACATCTTGGCTCTCCTCATCTACGACTTGGTTCTTTTTCCAAATCCAGATTACTTCATAGATGTGCACGCAGTTAAGATCTTCATGTCTCGTAACCCGGTGCCTACTCTCTTGGGTGATATTTTGCACACTCTCTATACCCGTACTGTGCGGAGAAGGGGAACTCTCATGTGTTATACACCGCTGCTGGAGAGGTGGTTTATTTCGCACCTCCCCAAATCTGTATTGAAGAATGAGGAAGGCGTAGGTTGGGCTTACAGAATCATGTCCCTTGCTCATACGGACATCCTTTGGTGTTCTAAAGATATGGAAAGAGTAGCTGTCATTGATCGATGTAGGGAATACCCTAATGTTCCGTTTCTTGGAATTAGAGGGGGTATAACCTACAATCCTTGTTTGGCTTTATGACAGTTTGGACGCGCTCGGAGAGATGGTCCCCATGAGATACTGCTTACAGGCATTGTCTTTGACTACAAGGGGGATGTTGAGGGACATCGCCGCAGGTTTATACGAGCTTGGGGCATGGTGAACAGGTCTGACCCACATGAGCTAGGATTGAAGACTTCTCTCCTGATGCAGCCTTATCTCCAGTGGGTTCGGGCCCGTGCTCAAAAGCTGGGGATGCCATATGAAGCTGTTTTGCCGGTGATTGTGGAACATACTAATGAAGAAGGGGTTCCTTATACCATGCTTTATCCCTACATGCCTACTGATCTTGGGGAATTGAAGAGATCCTGGATTCAACTGAAGGAAGAAAGGGATACCTACAGGGAGAAGTATCATGAGCAGGAGAGAAAGATCTTGAGGCTTACAAGGCAGCTTGAGAATGAAAGGACAATCAACAACTATGTCAGCACGAATGAAAGGCGACCATGGGATTTTTGATTTCTTTGTTTTTTTTCTAGTTTAGGTTTATTTTCAGCTATTTCTTTTGTAACACCTTAAAGGCATTGTTAAACATTTTACAAGTTTGAATCTAATAAAGTGTGTTTTATTTTGGTTTACAAATTTGAATCTCCCAAAGTCTTTGAAATCATTTCATACACATTCCATTATCATGCACCTCATCATAAGTACCATTACAGGTTTCTTATCTTCTTCGCTGTTTATTTCAGTAATCATGTCTTCTGAAACACCTACTGATCAAGCCATTAAGGCTCTCCAGGCTCAAAATGCACAATTCCAGGAGCTGTTCCTGAACTTGGCTAAGGGACAACAGGATTTGAAGTCTCTCATCTTGAAAGAGAAGAAGAAGATAAAGAAGAAGGTGGTTCTCCTGAATATGGGTCGCAGATTCGGGAACAATTTGCGATAGGAAACTGATTTGTCCCATTCATCTGGAGGGGGAGAGAATCAAGAGGAAAGAAGGGGGCCTAGTCCCGTGGTCTCTGATAATGACACTGATTTTGATGAAGACCAGTATCCTCCTACTGAGGATAGGTATAAGCAACTTGAAGACCGGTTGAGTGCGATGGAGATTCAAAAGATACCTGGGTTGGACTTCAGAGATTTGGTACTGGCATCTGGGGTGGTGATCCCTCATAAATTCAAGGCTCCTATCTTTGCTAAGTACGATGGAGCATCTTGCCCAAAACTCCATCTTCGCTCATACGTCAGAAAGATCCAACCCTATACTGCTGATAGAAACCTGTGGATTCATTTCTTTCAAGATAGTCTGTCAGGGATTCAACTTGAATGGTTCTATCAATTAGAAGGAGCTAATGTCCACAACTGGGAAGACCTTGCTGCTGCTTTTTACAAGCAATACCAGTACAACACCGACCTTGCTCCCACGCGTACTCAACTTCAGGGTATGTCTATGGGTACAGGCGAAGGCTTTAAGGACTATGCTCAGAAGTGGAGAGATCTTGCTGGAAGAGTCCAACCCCCTCTGTCTGATAGGGAGTTGGTGGATATGTTTCTTGGGACTTTTTCTGGTCCATATTTCAATCATTTGGTCGGTAGTTCGTCGTCTGGGTTCACTAAATTGATTTTGACTGGGGAGAGGGTAGAAGCTGGTATCAAAAGTGGAAAGATACAGAAAGGTGCTTCGTCGAGTACAAAAAGGAAGCCTTTCAAGAAAGAAGCTAGTGCAGTTTACAGCTCGAGGAGCCAAAACCGACCTGAACGCCGCCAAGCAGTTAATGCCGTAGTAATATCAAGACCTACTGTTGCCCCACAATGCAACAATTAGCAAAGAGTAGAGAGACCGTAAGGACACTATACTCGGCTCAGTATGACTCTATCTCAAATTCTGCCGCAATTATTGAAAACCAACTTGGTGACTCTGAGGGAAGCCCCAAAGAATCCCAACACCACATCACCGCTGTACAATCCGAACGCCTGTTGTGCTTATCACTCTGATAGCCCGGGGCATGATACCAATAACTGCTGGGCCTTGAGGAATAAGGTGCAAGATTTAATCGAGGCTAAAGAAATTGAGTTTGACATGCCAGAAAAGCCTAATGTCGTGACTGCTCCTATGCCCAAGCATGGAGTAAATTCCGTGGACGATGATTCATTTATGACCTTTGTGGAAGACATTTCTACTCCATTGATGACAGTAAAGAAGAAACTATTATTGGCCGATTTATTTCCGGGCTGTGGCGAAGGTTGCCACCTATGTTCAATCTTGTCTGTTGGTTGTCATTTGCTGAAGTCAGGTTTTCAACGCCTGATGGATAACAAAGAGATCTTGTTCGAGAAAACTTTGGTTCCATTGATTCCTGTTGAAAATGTGTCCATCATTACCATTTCCGCCAATCCTTCCAAGGCTTCCTCGAGAAAGCCTGTTAGGATTACACCCGTTACAAGAGTTGCTCCATTGATCATTACTATTCCCGGTCCTATCCCGTACACTTCAGATAAGGCTGTCCCGTGGCACTATGGGGCCGATGTGTATTATCATTGGATTAAATAAGACCTGAAGGTTGAAGAGGCTGATAATGATGTCAGCAACATCTTCGGGTCTAGCAAAATCACTCGAAGCGGAAGACTCTTCTCTCCTGAGATATCCCCACCGACTGTTCGGAAACCTGTTGTTATTCCACCTGCCAATACATCTGCTACTGTTCCCGTTCATATTCCAATTATCACCCCTGTCGCCGAGTCATCTGACGCTCGGGGCAAAGAGATCACAGGTGAGCCTGCCCGGATGGAGGCACCTAAAAAGATTGTGGTAGAGACCTCTAGACAGGAGATAGAGGAAATTATGAAGATCATCAAGAAAAGTGACTACAACGTAGTCGAACAGCTAGGGAAAACCCCATCCAAGATCTCCATGCTATCCTTATTGTTGTGCTCAGAAGCCCACACAAAGGATTTGATTGCTTTCCTTAAAACTGCACATGTGCCGCAAGAAACATCTGCTGACCAATTCAACGACTGTGTGGCTAGTTTGACCGTTGACAACGGGTTGGGTTTCTCTGACGTAGATCTGACTGCCAAAGGAAAGAATCACAATAACGCTCTGCATGTCTCGATCGAGTGCAGGGGCACTACTCTGGCCCATGTACTGGTGGATATTGGGTCCTCATTAAATGTTTTACCCAAGAAAGCGTTAGACTGGTTGGACTATGAAGGGTTGGTGCTAAAGCCGAGTAATATTGTGGTTAGGGCCTTTGATGGGTCCAAAAGGATGGTGCACGGGGAGGTGGATGTCCCTGTTAAAGTTGGTTCCCAGACTTTCGCGTCTACGTTCTATGTGATGGACATTCGACCATCTTATTCTTGCTTGCTGGGTCGCCCGTGGATTCATAAGGCTGGGGAAGTGACTTCTACACTTCATCAGATGTTGAAATATCCAATGAAGGGGAAGATTGTTACGGTACGAGGAGAAGAGGAGTACATGGTGAGCCACCTCAACTCTTTTCGGTATGTGGAGATGGATGGGGAGTTCATTGAGACCCCGTGTCAGAACTTTGAAGTCCCCCAGACCCTGGCGTCGGCTGAAACTATTGCTGAAGAACCTCCAATGAGATAGCTTCCCTCAAGGATGCCCAGGATGTAATAGAAAAATGTGGGTGTGCAAATTGGGGCCAACTCCCTGACTTTGCACACAAGACTGACAAGTTTGGTTTGTGTTTTACTACAGAAGCTCAAAGGGCTGTTCGGCGTGTGCGGATTGGAAGACCTCCCCTGCGTATCAGTAATCCGGAAGTGAATGTAATTGAAGATGATGATGAAGAGTCTGAGTTTGACAGCTTGATTTACCCGACTATCGACGGTGGATTAAGCAATTGGACGGCAAAGGACTTCGTGCCCATTTCTTATTTTACATAGTAATAAGACTTTTGTTTTGAGATTTGTAACAGAAAATTTAAAATTTTACGGCCCGGTGCCTTGCCCGAGACACTGTGGCTTTGTTTGTGAGGGCTTAATGTTTGTCATTTCCATATATCATCAATAAAGCATTGGACATTTTCTTGCATTACAAATTTTGCGCTCTTTGTTTTTCTATCTCGCACTTTATTAAAATAGCTATTGTCTTACACACACTCACATATCATAATACAGGTCCACATCCACTCTGTATCCCACTAATAACGACTCTGCTACTGCCAATTATGACTTCGAAAGTCCGATCAACCAAGCCGAGGACGAAGGTGAGGATGATTGCGAAGTGCACGGGGAACTTGCTAGACTGTTACTACAGGAAGAGAGGGCCATACAGACCCATGAAGAGCCAGTGGAATCAGTAAATCTGGGTACAGAAGAAGACAAGAAAGAGGTTAAGATTGGTGCAAATCTGGAGCCTAGCGTCAAGCAATGGTTGATACAAATGCTGCGTGACTATGTTGAGATTTTTGCTTGGTCTTATGAAGATATGCCTGGGTTGTACACTGATATTGTGGAACACCGCTTGCCAACCAAATAAGACTGTCCTCCAGTGAAACAGAAAGTTCGCCACAAGCGCCCAGAGATGTCTGAGAAAATCAAGGCTGAAGTCATGAAACAATTTGATGCCGGTTTTCTAGTTGTTACTTCTTACCCACAGTGGGTCGCCAACGTTGTCCCAGTGCCCAAGAAGGATGGTAAGGTGCGGTTGTGTGTGGACTATAGAGATCTGAACAGGGCAAGCCCCAAGGATGATTTCCCGCTCCCTCACATCGATGTTTTGGTCGACAACACCGCACAACATAAGATCTTATCATTTATGGATGGTTTTTCTGGTTACAATCAGATTAAGATGGCTCCCGAAGACATGGAGAAGACAACTTTTGTTACGCAGTGGGGTAACGTTTGCTACAAGGTCATGCCGTTCGGATTGAAGAATGCTAAGGCAACGTATCAGCGCGTCATGGTCGCTTTGTTCCACGACATGATTCATCATGAGATTGAGGTATACGTTGACGACATGATTGCAAGATCCCAGACTGAAGAAGAACATCTTGACCATCTCCAGAAGCTATTTGATAGGTTGGAGATGTACAAGCTGAGGTTAAACCCGAACAAGTGCACCTTCGGGGTAAGGCCTGGTAAGCTGCTGGGTTTCGTCGTTAGTGATAAAGGTATTCAAGTGGATCATGCAAAGGTAAAGGCTATACAGGAAATTCCAGCACCCTGAACTGAAAAAGAAGTCAGAGGCATCTTGAGATTCAGGAATACCCCGAGGGTGCATCTATTAATGATAAGAAATTCTTGAGGAGGTTCGCGGCGAAGTTCTTCATCAGTAATGGTATCCTTTACAAGCGTAACCATGATTCAACCTTACTGCGATGTGTGGACAAGAATGAGGCAGAAAGGATTATGGAGGAGTTACACGCAAGTACTTTCAGAACTCATTCCAGTGGACATACTGTTGTACCCCAAATTTTGACCTAAGATATCATCTCCCATCTGCATCATTACATTGCAAGGGTTTTGACCTATTTTTATCAATTTTCAAAGCAGATTTTAAATTCATAACTTTTTCAAGTCGAGAGCTATTTATTTTTTGAACGCTAAATTTATTAATTGATCAATGCTAAAACAATGTTTATTAATTATTTATTATCTTAAATGTAAATAATTGGAGTTTATTTTCAGTTATTACATAATTTAAAGATTTATAAATAATAAAGTAGATATTTGAAAAGAAGTTTATTAATTGATCAGACGATGTTTATTAATTATTTATTATCTTAAATTTAAATAATTGGAATTTATTTTCAATTATTATATAATTTAAAGATTTATAAATAATAAAATAAATATTTGAAAAGAGTTTATTAATTAATCAACAATGTTTATCTAATTATTTATTATTCTAAGTTTAAATAGTTGAAATTTTATTTTCAGTTATTATAATTTAGAAGAATTATAAATAATGAAGTAAATGACTGAAGAGAAGTTAATTGATCAATGATGTTTATTTAATTATTTATCATTCTAAATTTAAATAATTGGAATTGATTTTCAGTTATTATATAATTTAAAGAATTATATATGATAAAATAAATAATTGGAAAGAAGAAAAGAATTAACTGAAATAATAGAATTTTATTTATCTTTATTCTAATTATTACAATTGTTGTTTAAATACTGTATTATGTACAAAGTATTTACAATGACAATTACATAAAATGTTTAAAGTAAAATAAAAAACTATTTTTCTAAGATTCTAAATCTTCATCTTCTATCCAATGCTTCTTTAATGCTCATTTGATTTTACCTGCAAAAGAATTAAAAGAAAAGTCAGAAATGAATATATAATTAAAAGCGGACAATTATTTTAGCGTTCATCATTAAAAGCAAACGGCTGGAATCAATTTTTACCCTTTTTGCAAATCACGAGATTTCTCCCGGTTCACAAAAAGGGATGAATTTTATTGATAAAAATGAATGCACAAGTTAAAAAATATGCACAAATTCATTTTTTGTCAAAATTGCACATTTTCAAAAGTAAACTGCATAGTTCAAAACCATATGCACAAATTCAATTTTTGGTCAAAACTGCATATTTCATAAATCAACATCATATGCATAGCAAAACAGCATATGCAATTTTCAACACAAGCCATATGCAACGTAAACTACCCCAAGATGTGGGAAGAAGTCAAAATACATATGGCTCCTCTACTGTTACATTGCAATTGACAAAGAGAACATGTGCAGTTAAAACCAAATATGCAAGCATAATATTTCCTAATTACATCATTTTCCAGCTTTCACTTTTTCAGAACTTAAAGTACATGCATCATTTTAATGTCAATTGTACTAGAGAGAGAGAAGAGAGGAAGAGTGTGGTTTTACAGGCTTTGGCTTTAGGCAGAAAGAGGACACAAAACAGAACAGCAGCAATACAGTAAGAGAAAAGGAAAGCATGAAAAATAATATGGACAAACTGATGTAGCAGTATAGAGTGCAGAGGTCAAAGGCAAAATATAGTTAAATATACCAAACCTGTAGCATAAAAAAAGAGGCCAAATAACTGTTATAACATCAAACCCCTTCAAAAAAAAAAGAGAGAGTTCAACCTGTTGTAAAACCTTCAAAAAAACAAACAAATACAAGCAGCCAATTCTCAAAGTACCAAAAACCTCACCTCAAGCACCTGCCTGAAGATAAACCAAAACCATGGCCTAAACGAAAACCTCAAGCACCTGCCTGAAGCTAAACCTCAACCATGGCCTAAACCACAAACCTGTTTCCATAACCTGTTAAACCATGTCAAACCAACAACCTTGGCCTAAACCATAAAACCTGCTATCTCCAACAAAAACCAATAGAACCTACTGTATCAAGACCAAAACCAATGACCATGGCCTAAAAAAACCAGTAGAACCTGCTGTATCGAGCCAAAAACCAGAATAATACAAACTTATCCAACCAACATCCAAACCCAGCAAACAGCCTCAGAGTATATCATCATAGGCCAACAATAAGAAGCAACTGAAGCACAGTAAAGAAGAAGAGAGGAAAATTATTCGAAGGCAACAGTCAAGCATCAAGCCAACAAAAGAAGAAGAAAGAAGCAGTCAAGCATCAACATTGGGAAGCTAGTCAAAACAAAAATATTTCAACAATAACATTCACAGCATCCAAGGCAACATAAGCGTGTAAAGACAACAGAAGTAGAGGAAAAAGACGCTAAATCTAGGTTTTCACCATCATCATCAAACCACAAAATAAAGAAGTAAGAACGAAATACCAGGCTCGTCACTGTCCTCCCTGCCGTCTTGGACGCCATAGCCCGTCCAAACCTCTTTCCTCCGTCTCCAAAGGTAACGTTTTTCTCCATCTCTTTCTTTTGTATACCTCAAATAGCCATTAATAAATTCGAAGTCAGAATCAAATGGATAAAAAAGATCATAACATGCATTAACCAAAAACCCTAACGAAATGAAACGAAATTGGTACCTCGAGTCTGTCGCCCTAACATTTTGTTGGAGGGAAGAAGAAGCTTGGACATGCCGGTGGCCATGGGTAAGGAACTCAGGCGAAGGTGGAAGAAGGCAAAGACGAAGAAGAACGCGAAAACGAAGAAGACGAGCAAATAAGCGCCGCTCTGTAAACCTTAACCCTAATCTGTTTTTCCCCAATGCTAAGACAATGTTTACCCTAAAACAAATTATGAAATATGAATGGACCTGACCTGCTTCTTGCCAAAGCCCAAACGAATTTCTTATACACCCCCCGTTTCTGTTTTTTTGATTGGGCCCTCTCAAAACCTTTTAGCCCATGTAATAGTTTATGGTTTGCTTATCTACCCTTGATTCTTGATGCACCTCTCTTTCTATTTTTTACTTTCTTTAGCCCTTTTTTTTAGCATTATTATTAATTTAGTTAATTATTAAAATTAATCAAATAAGAGGTGTATTTAATTAAAACATTTTAAATAATTTGATCTTTTTTTTTATTAAGTTTAACTTTAGGTTTAGTTTAGTAATTTTTAGTATTCCTTTTTTTAAATTAGGTTCAAATTAATAGCTTTTAAGTTTTAATTTAGTTTAGAGTTATTTAATAATTCTCAAAATAATACTTTATATTAATATTTAAAAAAAACATATAAAAATAGAAACATATAAAAATAAAAGCTTTAAAAAAAAACATTTTATTTTTCTTAATTAATTCTCTTGCGTTATACCTATTAGATAAAAATATAAAAAATGCATGTTCACGCCATTTAATCTGTTTATTTAATCATTATTGTAGTTATATATAACTTAATCATCATCTATCTAATTTCCTGTTTTGATTATTCAGTATTTACTTGTTTATTTCGTTTATGTCTAAATCCAAGGGAAAAAAATGATTAAATTTGTTGACTTCATGTCCTCAAGTCCAATCACGCGAATATTTTAATTTCATTAAAACTTAAGACAATTTTTCCCAAAATATTCAATCTTTTCAAACTTATACCTTTTAAGCCAAAACTTCGACATTAGGTCGTCGTACCTTCAAAAACCCGTCCGTATCCCTTTTCGGCCAAAACAATTTATTTTTAATCAAACGAACATTTTAATAAACAGATATTTCAAAAGGTTCCTATAGAGTACTATAGATACATTGGGTGCTAATACCTTCCCACTGTATAACCAACCCCCGAACCATAGATATCTTTTCAAAAACGCCTTGTATTTTTATTACTTTTAGAAAGTATTATTTTACATTGCATATTTAGGGTTTTATTTCGCTCTTTCCCCTTTTCCCTTGGAAATAATAAAGCGCGGTGGCGACTCTTGCTTTTGTGAGACGAATTAATCAATAATTCGATCTCCTATTTACCCCGCTACATTTTTTATCGCTACAGAATTGGCGACTCTGCTGGGGAAAGATTGACCTCTTGCTGGTCCATCCCTAAGTGGGTTAGGCCTAATTTGTCTTATCTGTTTTATTATTATTTGATTTGTTTGATTGTGTGTTTAAATTGGGGTTGTTTGGGTTTTTTGCAAAGGACGAATCCTATACCCGGATTAAGTTACACTTAAGAATAGGACGGGCGGTACAGTCATGTTAACTTTGAGGGAGTAATCCCGAAGAAGGAGGCATGAGATCCCCCACTCAATGGAAGGCCCTCTTGAACTTAATATTTGTTTACCGAGTAATCGGGAAGACATTATTATTTTCGACCTGGGAGCCAAAGAAATTGAGGACCGTAGAACCCTAACTCATCTTGGCCTTTTTAGGTGTAGCGCGGAGACTATAACGGAGTAATTCGGAAGTAGTTGTTACGCGATGCTACGCTCGGATGAGTTTCTCTTGAGAATATTGCTAATTATTGAGTAATCAAGACGTTGGTAATATTCGAAGGAGGAATGTAGACTCTGGGAACTTTTAGAACCTTGTCTTACAGGTGTGATTGAGCCGTTAGTACATACCTTGGGGTGGGCTTTACCCTCGACTCCATGCTGAAACGTTGAACCTTTGAACCCCATGTTTGTGAACTTGTGTGTAACTGTTGCATTACCATTCATTCATGCATTCATCAATATTCTTTGTAAAAAACATGTTTTTCAAGGAACTTAGGAATGATTTTTGCAGACATCTCAGGTACTATTATTATGGAATTTGGAAGGAGAAACACTCGAAGTTTTAGTTTTAAGGAGCCCGAGATCGAAGAACTGAAGAGTTTAATTCCTAAGATCAAGAACCCGACGGATTTTCAGAAAAAGTATGGGTCCATTATACCTCTCATGAAGCGCAAGATGAAGGAAGGCATCCTTAATACGTTGGTCCAATTTTACGATCCTTTGTACCATTGCTTCACCTTTCCGGATTACCAGTTGATGCCCACCTTAGAGGAGTACTCCTACATACTTGGTTTGCCGATCACCGACTGTGTTCCTTTTTCTGGCTTAGAAGAGGAACCCAAATCTCACGAGATAGCGACCATCATCCACTTGAAGAAGTCAGAGATAGAGGAGAACATGACTACAAAAGGGGGAATCCGAGGCTTGTCTGTGCAGTTTTTGTTGAGGAAAGCTCGTCATTTCGCTGAGATAAAAGATACTATTGCCTTTGAAGACGTCTTTGCTTTACTCGCTTATGGTCTATTCTTGTTCCCTAACGTTGATAAGTTTGTGGATATCAACGCCATCCGAATTTTCTTGATTGGAAATCCGGTCCCTACGTTGCTAGGAGATACCTACTACTCCATCCATCTTCGAAACTCTTATCAAGGAGGGATGATTATTTGTTGTGCACCGTTGCTGTATCAGTGGTATGTTTCTCATCTACCTAGGTCTGATGTTTTCTGGGATCTCGAGAAGGAGCCGCGATGGGCGCCAAAAATCATGGCTCTCACTCATTTCGACATTGATTGGTATAATCGAATTTACTATGACGTGAAGATCATCGATAGATGTGGTGCTTTTCCTAACGTGCCTCTTCTTGGTATGAAAGGTGGAATTAACTATAACCCTGTTCTCGCGCACCGTCAGTTTGGATACCCGATGAGGGACAAGCCAAACAACATCCATGTGAGTGGTTTCTTTCTACAAGAAGGACAAGATCATCAGGCAGCTAAGAGGGAGATCGAAGGAGCTTGGCGCCACATCCATAGGAAAGGGAGAGACATGTTAGGACATAGGGGTGTCGTTTCTTTGGATCCTTACCTACAATGGGTCCGTGTTAGGGCTTGTGCTCTCAAGATGCCCTATAAACCTGAGAAACCTTTATTCCCTATTGTTGCATCATCATCTGTTGTTATCCCTATCGAGAATATGGGAGAATACCAAGGAAATCTGGATAGGATGAAGTCCGAGAGAGATGTTTGGAAAGAAAAGTATAATATGTCTGAATATGAGAATCGGGTCCTGGCTCGTCAACTAAAGGAAAAGGAGGATTTGCTCTTTATTCAAGACGGCTGGTTCATTAATCATGATGAGAAGCTTCGTCAAAAGGATGCTTTACTGAAGAAGTATGCTAGTGAAAGGAAGAGAAAGAAGGAAGGTTCGGTAAGCGTTGCTCTTGTTCCTAATCCGCAAAAGGAAATCATTGATCGACTGGTAGCTGAGAAGAAAGAGATGGAAGACTTTTATGAAGAGAAGATCAGGAAGCTCCGGTTACAGTTGGCATTTGGTCCTTCATCTGATGATTCTGAGTGATCTTTAGTTCTTAGTTTTATTTTACTGATGTCATTTTGTAAAAGGGCTTCATGCTCCAAAGTTGTAATTTACTGCTTTTATTATGGGCTTCATGTTCCAAAGTTGTATTTACTGCTTTATCATGGGCTTCATGTTCCAAAGTTGTAGTTTACTGCTTTTATTATTGGGTTGTTATCCCAGATTGTAATTTATTGTTTTGTTGTTCCAAAGTTGTAAGTTGTAATTTACCGCTTTTGATTAATGGATTGAGTTTTTGTTGTTCCAAATTCCTTTACCATTGATGTGTGCAAAATTATTGAAGTTCCTTGAAAAAACTATTAAAATGAATTATCATTTACATCACATATCATGCATCATTCAACATTCCACTTCACATGTTTTCTAGAATCTTATCCTTGTTTCTTTTTCCACTCCGATAGATTGTCAAGCTGTCTCATCGATACGATACTCGAGCCAATCGTCAGAGGAAGATGGAAGATCTGGAACAGGAAAACCACGAGCTTCGTGAGGAGGTCGCTACCCTTCGTGTCGGTATGGAAAAGTTAACTGCGCTAGTGGAAAGTTTGATGGCTGCTCAGAATCAGCCATCGACTACAGCTGCTGAGATTCAGACTTCAACTACTGTGGTTTCCGAGATTGTCACCGTTCCAACATCTGTGACTCAAATCAACTCTCCGCTTCAACATCAGATGCCAAAAGGTTTTCCGTGGGGAATGCCTTACAACTTTGTGCCAGAGGGGTATCAGCCTGTCGTACAGCCTTTGTTTCAACCTGCTTTGTCTCTTCCTCAACCAGAGACAACTGCCATGCCGCCGGTAATCCCGTCTGTAACACCTTTCCCGCAACCGGTATTGACAACTGTCGCTCCTGTGGTTCACTCCGTGCCATACTTGAATGAACCTACTTATCCTGCCGAGCCTGCTGAAAGTTTGGGTCTCTTTCATAGAATGGAAGAATTTCAAGACCAGTTCCAAGAAATGCAGAGGGAGCTCAGAGCGTTAAAGGGGAAGGATTTGTTTGGGAAGAACACTCATGACCTTTGTTTAGTTCCGAATGTCAAGATTCCAGCAAAATTCAAAGTGCCAGACTTTGAAAGATATAAGGGTGATTCGTGTCCTCGGAGTCACTTGACTATGTACGTGAGAAAGATGTCTACATATTCCGATGATCATGACTTGTTGATTCACTATTTTCAGGACAATTTGACGTGTGCTGCTCTAAAGTGGTATATGGGTTTAGACAGTATTCGGATCCGCAACTTCAACGATCTCAGCGAAGCTTTTGTCCATCAGTATAAGTATAACGTTGACATGGCGCCGGACAGGGATCAACTCCGGGCGATGTCCCAAAGAGACAGAGAATCTTTTAAGGAATACGCCCAGAGGTGGCGTGAAATTGCTGCTCAAATCTATCCTCCTCTTGAGGAAAAAGAGATGACGAAGATATTCTTGAAGACTTTAGGTTCCTTTTACTATGAAAGAATGATTGCCAGCGCACCCAGTGACTTCACCGAAATGGTAAGCATGGGCATGCGTTTGGAGGAAGGGATTCGTGAGGGGCGTTTGGTTAAAGAAGGAAGTCCGTCTAGCAGTACCAAGAAATTTGGAAGTGTTTTCCCGAAAAGAAAAGAACAGGATGTCAGCGCAATCTTCCCAGGGAGACCAAGGAGAGGTTACTCACACGTTGCGACAGTCACTCTGGCTGTCCGCCCAGCTTTGATGACCCCAGCTCATCAAACCCCACCAACTCAACAAAGGCCATTTCAGCAGCAGCCTCAACAACAGGCTTATCCATTCAACAACCAGAACCGTTCACCAAGGAGGCTGCAATTCGATGCCATTCCTATGACTTATACTGAATTATTCCCTGCTTTTATAAGAAAGAACCTCATAAAGACGAAGCCTCCTCCTGTCGCACCAAATAGTACTTCTCCGTGGTACAAGGCGGATCAGTTTTGTGAATATCATCAAGGGTCGCCGGGGCACAACCTTGAAAATTGTTTTGCTTTAAAGGCGGACGTGCAGAGGTTGATTAAGAACGGTATCTTGTCTTTCAAGGATGTTAACCCAAATGTTAGAGATAATCCTTTGCCTCGACATGGGGCAGCATCAGTGAATATGGTGGAAGGTTGTCCGGGAAAGTTTCGAGTTTTTCAAGTTGAACATATAAGAGAGTCGTTGATCAGGTTACATCAGAGCTTAAGAAGACTTTCCTTTGTTAGGCATCAACATGATTATGATGTTTGTGAATTTTGTTCAAGAGAGGTTGATTGCCCTATTGTGAAGGAGGATATTCAAAAGTTGTTAGACCAGAGGGTTATCACTATTACATATGACAGAGATCCGGAGGATGAAGTGAATGTTATAATACCATAATTCAATTTTCCTGAATCAGTAGAGATCGTTTACGACAGTCAGACCGCACCTGTTGCTCCTTTGATCATTTATCCACCTAGTCTTGTACCTTACAACTCAGACCAAGCTATACCGTATAAGTATAATGCCACAATGATTGAGAATGGGGTAGAAGTCCCTATACCAACAAGGCCATCTTTTGTTAACATCGCTGATGTGAGTAGAGTTACGAGAAGTGGACGTGTCTTTGCAGCAGTACCTTTGAAGAGACCAGAAGTTCAAGTCAGGAGGCCCGTACCGGCAGAAATTCCAGCGAGAAATGTTGAACCAAGGGTTGAGATAGGCCGATCCAGTGAACCTATCCCTCATCCCGAGGATGATGAGATTCTGAAGCTTATCAAGAGAAGTGAATATAAGATTGTGGACCAACTTTTGCAAACTCCTTCCAAGATTTCTTTGCTTGCTTTACTGAGAGATTCTGGTGCCCATAGAGAAGCTTTGATGAAGGTCTTGGACCAGGCATTCGTGGATCATGATGTGACGGTTGACCAATTTGATGGAATTGTGGGAAATATTACTTCGTGTAACAATATTGGTTTCAGGGATGAAGAGCTTCCGGAGGAGGGAAGGAACCATAATATGGCTTTGCATATCTCAATAAGTTGTGGAAATGATAGTTTATCAAGTGTGTTGGTAGATACAGGTTCGTCGTTAAATGTAATGCCCAAAACTACATTATCTCGACTCTCATATCAAGGTGCTCCCATGAGACCTAGTGGGGTAATTGTCAAAGCGTTTGATGGTTCTAGGAAGACTGTCATTGGTGAAGTGGATCTTCCTATAGTAATTGGTCCTCATACTTTTCAGATCACTTTTCAAGTAATGGATATTCGTGCCGCCTACAGTTGCCTATTGGGTCGTCCATGGATCCATGATGCAGGGGCAGTCACTTCCACGCTCCATCAAAGATTGAAGTTTGTAAGGCATGGAAAGCTAGTAATGATTGGTGGAGAGCAGGCTATGGTGGTAAGCCATTTGTCATCTTTCTCTTTTATTGATGCTGATGAGGATGTTGGAACCCAATTCCAAGCTCTATCTGTTGCTAATAATGAAGTGAAGAAACAAGGGACATCTATTTCTTCTTTTGAGGATGCGCGACGAGTGGTTGAAAGTGGTTCGGCTGAAGGTTGGGGCCAGGTGTTGACTCTGCCCGAGAACAAGTCTGGAAAAGGTCTTGGTTTTCATCCCGTGTCTACAAGAGTCAAGCAGGAAGTGTATACTCGTCCGATTCAAGAAGTTTTCCGAAGTGTAGGTTTTATCCATCCGACTCCTCCTGAAGTTGATGCTATAATAGGAGACGATTCTGAAGAGGATTTACCCGATTTTGTAACGCATGGAGTGGTTTGCCAGAACTGGATTGCTGTCGATGTTCCTGTTGTGATGCACATTTCTGAGTAATGTTTGTTTTATTTTTTTTTAAAAAAAAAATTTCGCTCTGCCCAAGGCGGAAAGTATTTGTGTCGGGCTATGTTGAAAATAAATCCTTTTGCTCTGCCCAAGGCGAAAGAGAAATGTCTGGGCTCTTTGTTTCAAGTATTTCCCCTCATGAATAAAAATGTTATTTTGTCCACGACTGTTTTATTTTTCACTTTCTGGGAAATAGTAATGAAAATTAGTTGGTAGTAATAGGAAAATATAATAATATTTTGTTTCATTTGTACAACATTCATATTAATCGATTTCTAAAATAAAGCATAATCATATGTGCAGATTAATCCATGACTTAACCATTGAAAACAATGATCCTATGCCCTCTCCCAACTTTGAATTCCCTGTGTTCAGAGCCGAAGAAGAGGATAGTGAAGAGATTCCTGATGAAATTTCCCGTTTGCTTGAGCACGATGAAAAGACTATTCAACCGTTTGAAGAGCCTATAGAGTTGATCAATTTGGGTGATGAAGAAGATAAAAAGGAAGTCAAAGTCGGAGCATTGCTTATCCCAGAGGTCAAAGAGAAAATGTTGGAGCTTCTCAAAGAGTATGTTGATGTGTTTGCTTGGTCCTACCAAGATATGCCAGGTTTGGACAACAATATTGTGGAGCATCGTTTACCGTTGAGACCTGAATGTCTGCCGATTAAGCAGAAGTTGAGAAGGACTCGTCCCGATATGGCTGACAAGATCAAAGAAGAAGTTCAAAAACAAATTAATGCAGGTGTGATCGGTGGATCTGGAACTGACTGTTTAACGCTGGTTCGCGAAATGTCGCGGAAGCAAGAGTCGCCACCGTCTTTTATTTTCTCCAAATGGAAAGGACAAAAGCACAGAAAAATTCCTTATAGAGATTGCTCTCGGTTCGGGAGGTAGATTATAGAAAGGGAAGGTGTTAGCACCCTTTCTATCCATGGTTATCCATGGGCTCATAGATACTTGCTCACTTGTGTTTTCAAAAATGGTTTGTTTGCTTTTCAGCTGTGGGTTTTAAAAAGTTTCTTTGAAAATTTCAGTTCGACTCTTGTATCGGTCCTCAAGAGTGTTTGAAAAATTGCTTTCGAAAGCTTTTGAAAAGGTGTCGGTGTGAAAAGAGTTTTTGAATTTGTTTTGAAATTTAGAGCAAGTATCTAGAGTCATCTACCTACCCTAAGGAATTCGTCTGTGTAAATGTCCTTTAAAGTAGTGCCATCCTACCATTGAGAGGTAGGTAGCACCACCGTTGGAGGTGTTCGGGTCAATTCGAGGTTCGGGACATGGTGATCACCAGAGCAATGGGAAGACACCTTAGAAGCTACCCTCATGCCAGGTTCCCGGATCATGAGGACTTACTAAGACATCCTCTACTCGACGATCACCTTTCGAGGCAAGGCAACAGTGAGGCGTACCCTAGGGGTGGTGTGTGCGAATTGTGTGTCGTTTTCATTTGTATTTGTCTTGTCATGTTATTGGTGTTCTACGCTTGTTTTTATTTATGTCCATACAGTCTTTCATGCTTTGTTTAACAGTTTAAAAGTATTGCGAGGAAAATAAATCTAAAGCTATTACAAATGGCGCGGGTACACATCGCCAAAATTATCCAGGACCTGATTTGGCGGAAAATAAACAAAAGAATTAAAAGTGCGAAGAGTAATTACAAGGCTTCGGGAGAGGTACATAATTATTTAAGCAAAAATAAAATAAATATGCGAAATTAAACAATTAAGTCGAAAGGAGGGCGTTGGACCCTTTTTGCAAAATATGAAAGTTACATGAATTAATTAATTAAGAAATGAAATTGTTTTTGTTTTTTTGGTATTTTTATGTTTTTTAAGATTTAATAGAAAAAAGAAAGAATTAATTAAAATTAACTACTAACCCTAATTCTACTTTATTTTAATTTAAGAAAACATTAAAATTTAACCTAAATTAAACCTAAATTTTTTATGTACAATTTTAATTATGAAAATAAATAAAATAAATAACATTATTGTGAAAAAGAAAAATTAAAAGGAATAAAACAATTATTAAACCTATTTCTACATTTTTTGTATTTTTGTTATTAAAAGAATTAAAATTAAAAACCCTAATTTAAGCTAATTAATTTACATGCATTTATTTACAAGAAAATATTAAAATAAAATATTTATTATGTTTTTTTATCTTTTCTGATTTTTTAGGCATTTTTTATATTTATGAAAAAAATAACTAATTAACTGAATAAATAATAATTAAGAGAAATAAAAAATAATTGAAAATAAAAACAACAAGGAAAAATATAAAGAATTGCAAACCAGGGGGGGTAGTCCCCAAATAGGAGGTTTTGATCCAAGAATTCTGGCCCAACAAGCTTCAGGTCTGTTTGACTTTCCCCACTAGCGTGTAACAATGTTGACCTGAGTTTATGGTGTGCTTTCAATCTATGCCCTTGACTTGATCTCAGTGTGCACGTGGATGTGAGATATTTGAAGACATATGGTACGTCTGCAGCCTTGAAGCGCATGGGATTTGTTAATGAAAAATAATATGGAAATATATAAGACCTGGGGTTCGAACCCAGGTCACATACCTTGCCAATCAACACGTTTGCCACTGAAGCACGCTGTTCATCTGTATATTAATATAACAACTAAATATTATAAAAGAAAATGGTCAGTGGCCTTGGAAACGCGCGCGAATTTTAAACAAGCCAATTAGTGTGTGCCACGAAGTTATCGTCTTCACCATCCCTGAAATACAAAACATGAGGCAACGGTTTTTTACGCGTTGTTTAAAGTCAGTTTTGAGAAAATAGCGAATAGGTCTTATAGGGTCAATAAATTAGGCGCGATGGGTGATTTGTGATCGTTCAAGCCTGCTGATTACAACCATGGCATTCTTGAAGGCTAATTTTTCGTTAAATAAGAAACCCCAATTTTGAGGTCCTGCAAACCCTAGAAATCAAACATGGCACAATCGTGTATACAACATAATAATCAAATTAAGGCATATGGTTAGCTTCAAAACTTCACAAGGAACATGAATCTATAACCAAAATTCTATGAATGTACGTAAATATTGAAACACGATAATGGATTTTTCATGAGGTTTCTTGAATGCTGTATACCAATTCTTTGCGTTTTGATGGTGGTTTCTGATTGGAATACGTTCAGGGAACCTTGAGGAAGCTATTGAAACAAGAATTAGGTCTTGAATCGTCCTGGAATGATGTTTTCAGAATTGACTTTTTTGACAATTTTTTCAAGTTTGTGAAGAGCTTTCTTGCGCAGCTTTGTGTCTATCCTGATTAGGGTTATGTTTCTTGTATATGTAGGAACAATTAGGTTAAGAAAAACTCAATCAAATCTCTTGTAATCATGGTTTTGAATATTTGATTTCTTAAGATTTTTCCATATCTTTTTCCATGTGTTTTTGGTTCAAAATCATGCTAATCAACCCAAATCTTTCCATATTGGTACAAGCACGAAATCTTGAGGCTAAAACATGTACAAAAAGATTTTTTAGGTTAAGTCAAATATTTTTCATATATTTAAATGATTTAAATGAATAAATATAAATAAAAATTCAAATAAATAAATAAAAAATGAGAAAATACTTCCCTTTGGGCCAAATGGTCGTGCACATGCTTGGAATGATGAATTGTGGAAGAAAAATGGGCCCATTAGCAATTTTAGGTCATTTGAATCAATGTTGACTTTTCAAAATATCCAAATATTTCCCAACTTCCACAAGGCATAACTTGCTCAATTTTTAAGCTTTTCTCATGTTCTGTGACATTTTGGAAAGGTCTTTGAGTCCTCTAACCAATGTCTTTGGTCCCATGTCATTTTGATTTACCAATCTCAAGTTATGGCCTTTGACTTAAAGTCCCTTTTTGTTGACTTTTGAAAATGACCTATAATGTTGAAATTGATAACTTTTTGTGAGAGCATTTCTTGGACTTGAAGTATGAAGATGAGTTATAGGAAATGTCTTTCTCTTTAAAATGAGCTTTGGATGGTATTTTTCTGATAATCCATGTGAAAGTTATGCCTTGGTCAATTTCAGTTGACTTTTTCAGCTGTCCAAATAAGGAAACTTTTGCATCTTGATGATTTTTGAGCCAAACTTTGAGAATCATGATCAATCATTGATCAAATGATGTTTGTGGCTTCAAAATGATATGTTGACCAAAAATTTGAACTTTTGACTGTCAAATGACCATTTTGCCCCTACAGTTGACTGTAGTGCAATTAGGGTTTTTGACTGTGCAATTTTGTGCTGAATGTCTTGAAACTTGATATGAGGATATTTGACCATGTTTGTAAGCATATGAGACTTGATTGGACCTTTGAAAACTTCATTCTCTTGATCATAACACAAACCCTAATCTTGACTGTATAGGAACCCTTTGCATTGTGCAACCCTTGGGGAATTTTGAAGCATGACTTTGGCAATTTCCTGAAGAATATGGGAGGGAAAATTTTGGGGTACAACAGTTGCCCCTGTTCAATCTTCTTAGACCTGAGGATGCAGATTGGCTGACGTGTCGTTCGTAATCCGAGGGTAGAAGATGATTGAACACTAGAGTGCCCAGAAATTTGCGCTCACATAGTAGCAGTGATGGGGGAATGGGCTTATAGATGCCATTTAGAGGTTGATGAAATAGGATGATGGGCTTATAGATGCCATCTGGATGTTGATCGCGTAAGAGATTCCTTAGCGAGAACCTGCATACCTGCAAAAGAAAAATGAGTACCTGGCACGTTGCAGGAGCTGATTTTCAGATGCTTGATACAGATGTGTCCTGACTGGTTACAGGAGCTGGATCTGGAGCTTCACAAGATGATGAATGAACCAGTGATGGTTATTACCTTAGCATGAATGGTAAGAGAACCTTGAGTGACTTTAACTTCAACAACGCTCGTTGAGAAAATCTTGATGGGAATTACTATCTTCGCAGTATCGGGAAGAGAACCATAGGCAATTATAATCTGAAAGGAATTATCACCTTACCCACCGTCGGAGAGGGAACCCTGGGGAATTATAATCTGAAAGGAATTATCACCTCACTCACCGTCGGAGAGGGAACCATAGGAGATTATCACCTCACTCACAGTCGGAGAGGGAACCAAAGGAACCTAAAATGGAATTATCATCTCACACACCGTCGGAGAGAGAACCAAAGGAACCTAAATAACTTCTACTGAGTCTTCATCAGAAAAATCTGTTGGGAGTCGATTTAGCTGGACTAGAGAAGGCCTTGGACGGGATAACAACAGAGAATCTTAGGGTCGATTAACTGAACCGGTCTAGGTCTTGAAATGTCTTCAACTGGAATAAGTGTCAGAACGTCGCCATATCTGGTTCATATCTGGACTATATCTGGAAGGAAATCTGGAAGCAGCATCAGAACGTCACCATATCTGGTTTACATCTGAAACTATATCTGGAAGGAAATCTGGAAGCAGTATCAGAACGTCACCATCTCTAGTTTACATCTGAAACTATATCTGGAAGGAAATCTGGAAGCAGTATCAGAACGTCACCATATCTGGTTTACATCTGAAACTATATCTAGAAGGAACTCTGGAAGCAGCATCAGAATGTCACCATATCTGGTTTACATCTGAAACTATATCTGGAAGGAAATCTGGAAGCAGTATCAGAACGTCACCATATCTGGTTTACATCTGAAACTATATCTAGAAGGAACTCTGGAAGCAGCATCAGAACGTCACCATATCTGGTTTACATCTGAAACTATATCTAGAAGGAACTCTGGAAGGAGTATCAGAACGTCACCATATCTGGTTTACATCTGAAACTATATCTAGAAGGATATCTGGAAGGAGTATCAGAACGTCGCCATATCTGGGTCATATCTGAAACTATATCTAGAAGGGAATCTGGAAGCAGTATCAGAATGTCACCATATCTGGTGTACATCTGAAACTATATCTAGAAGGATATCTGGAAGCAGCATCAGAACGTCACCATATCTGGTTTACATCTGAAACTATATCTAGAAGGAAATCTGGAAGGAGTATCAGAACGTCACCATATCTGGTTTACATCTGAAACTATATCTAGAAGGATATCTGGAAGGAGTATCAGAACGTCGCCATATCTGGGTCATATCTGAAACTATATCTAGAAGGGAATCTGGAAGCAGTATCAGAACGTCGCCATATCTGGGTCATATCTGAAACTATATCTAGAAAGAATTGCGATAGTTGATAGTAATCATTTTTGTATTGATCTTTTTCCTGAAAAGGCAAAACATAATTGTATGCAAAATCATGATGCATGAACTGTATGTCTTCAAAATTAATGAGATTCGTGTAGTATGATGCATATGCATGCTATAATGTATGAAGATGTGATGTTTATGAATGTATTTTTGTCTAAGAAAATAAATCCTTGACGGGTGCCGGGAAGTCACTCCTGGGCTGATGTTGAAGAATAGGTTTTGCTTCCGCCGGGGATGATAGTTGCAAGAATTCCGATAGGAGAAGATAACTCTATTGGGGAATAAACTTGGCGAATGGGTTACTCTGCGGGGAGACAAATACTCTAGTAATCTTGCTGGGGAGCAATACTCTGTGGGGAGAGAGACACTCTGTTGATTGTTGATAGTAACTTGCTGAGGATATCATTGTTGTTGGAAGTGTTGATGGACTTCGCTGGGGTAAGAAGACTGTGTCGACGACGATCTTTCCGTGGCTTTTGGCTGAGGATAACCCAGTTATATCCTGTTAGGGAAATAACTCTTTGAATAAAGTCGGGAGACGCATTCGTGCTCTACGAGGATAAGCTTCCAAAATCAACTGGGGATAAGCTTACTGCTTGGGGAGATGGATTCCAACTTTCCTGGGGAAGCTGGATTGGACTCTCCTAGGGAAGTATTGAACTGTATTGGTTATGTTCTTCAACGGAACCTACCCTGATACCTTGGAGGATAGAACAATCAGATTGCTTAGACCACTCTTTATTGCCCCTGTTTCTATGGGGGAGGCACTTGTGGGGTGCTGATAGTTGTTGATGGACAAACCTTCTTCTGGTAGACAGATGGCAGGACATAGTCGTACGCTTTAATCCCTAACTTTTGCCTGGACCGCCCTTTCGGGTTTTCAGTCCACCGGGATACCCATTTTTGCTCAAGCCGCCTTTTCAGGTTTTCGACTTGCCGGGTGTACAGATTTTTTCATTTCATCCCTTCATTTTGCCCGAACCCTTTTGGTTCGCCGGGAAGCCCTTATTTTTGCCTAGGTGTGTCAACCTAGCGGGTCTTTGATTTTGCGTAGTATTTTTCGACTATGTCCACGCTCTTAGAATGCAGGTAGGTGCCCCTGGCTGCTTGTGTTGCCATATTACCAGAAGGTGTCTGATCGTGCAAGATTCGTTGCTGGAGTGCCCCAAGTGACTCAGGCAGAGATTTGCCCCAGGCTTTTTGGCCTTTTGAGAGATTCTCTGGATCTTGACTTAACTGCCCCAGATGGTAGACCATGATCATGCCGTGCCCCTTGATTGGAGATACTCTTGTTCATTAGACTTTCGTCATGCGAATTTCTATGTTGTTCAAACAAAAAGTCATATGCAAACAAAGTTATGTTAAAAATGCAAAGCTTATGTCTGTCTCGAAGATTTTGAAAATGCATTCTTTTTTCATAAAACAAGTGAATGTTTGTAAAACGTGATGTCAACCCGTATTTACCGTAGGCCTTAAGGAGTCAGGATACCTTTCGTGACAGTATGCTTTCGAGCTAACCCATGCTTCAGCTAGGACTTTTGAGGGTTATAACGTGGCCTGGTTCACGGTTTAAGAAACAAAGGATAAAGGCTCAAATTATTTGTACCCCCCCCCCCCCCCCCCCCCCGCTCTTCGTGATGTTCTCCAAACCTAAACTCAGTTGATCGTGCGTTAGACCTTGCTTGAGTCTTTGCTTTGATGTTCCAATAATGGTTCAGATGTTGATGATTTCTTTTGAATAGGCAGTCATTTTTTGCTTTGGTTGAGGGTTTGTGAGACCTCTTTCTTGATTTTTGTTATCCCTTTCTTTTTTTGCCTGAACTGTTTCCTTTTTTGGAATTACAGTCAGCGGGATGCCCCAGTTTTGTAAGTCTCCTTCATGGGTTTTGACTTAATGGGTTTTTCATTTTTTGAGATAATGACTGCCTGTCCTTGTGATTTATTCAGAACCATCACTGTCTTTTGTTTTGTAAGGACTCCTTTGGTGCCATTTGTTATGCACTTGGATCAACTGAGAGAACTACCCTGCCCCAGGTTATGATAAAGGGTTTTAAATTTCGAAAAGAAAAACTCCTACTTCTTTGGCTCAGAGGGGTTGACGAGGGATTATCATCCTTATAACTCCAGTGTTTAGGGATTGAAACAATGCCTGTACCTCATCAGCGGGGTCTGTTCAAAAGCATACTGTAGATTATGGTATCGTTTTCGTCATCCTCCCTCAAGAGGCTTAGAATTTTAGATCCAGAGTTGACATCAGAAAAAATATGAAAAGAAATTTGAATATAATGAAAACAATTGTATTAATTCCCAAAACAGACGTATGCGATGCATTGATAGAATAAAAGAGTTTGCTATGACATTAATTGTTTGTATAAGCAAAGAAAAATACAACTCAAAAATTCAAATAAACAAAAGGCTTCAATGATTGGGCAACGGAGCAGTGATTATGTTCGAATTCTCAGGCACTTCAAACTGAATCTCCCCGGCGTCGATCATGTCTTGAATCTTGTTCTTGAGAGGCCAGCAGTTGTCCGTAGCATGCCCCGGGCTATCAGAATGATATGCGCACCTATCATTGGGATGATAGTTGGGAGCAGAAGTGTTCGGATTCCGAAGAGGAGCCCTTAAGGTGATCAGCCCTGCCTTCAACATTTGTTGCAGTGCTTGATCCAGCGACATGTTGATTTTGGTGTACTGTCGTTTCTCCTTGCGCTGCTGCCCCTGTCCTTGTTGAGCAGGTCCAGGATTGGAGATCTGGATTGCCCCTACCTCATGACATCTCTTTTTACCGTGCACATCATTGGATTCTTTCTTTCCATGATGAGGCTTTTTATTAGAAGGTGCAGCCTCTTGAATTTTCCCAGACCGGATACCAGCTTCTATTCGCTCTCCAGTCAAGATAAGATCTGTGAATCCAGCAGACGAATTCCCAATTAGGTGGTTGTAGAACGGACCAGACAGGGTCCCCAAGAACATATCGACAAGTTCCCGATCAGTCAGAGGTGGTTGTACCCTTCCAGCAAGATCCCTCCATTTCTGCGCATATTCTTTAAAACCTTCACTTGATCCTAACGACATACCCTGGAGTTGGGTACGCGTAGGAGCAAGGTCGGCATTATATTGATACTGCTTGTAGAAAGCAGTAGCCAACTCCTCCCAGTTACGAACCTTGGTCCCATCTAGCTGATAGAACCATTCGAGATGAGTCCCTGAAATACTCTCCTGGAAGAAGTGGATCCACAAGTTCTTGTCCACCGTATATGGTTGAATCTTCCGAACATAGGACCTGAGATGTAACTTGGGACAAGACGCCCCGTCATACTTGGTAAAGGATGGTGCTTTGAACTTCTGAGGAATAATCACACCAGTTGACAAACCCAGATCTCCAAAATCCAGCCCAGGTACCTGTTGGATCTCCATAGCATTCAGCCTATCCTCCAACTGTTTGTACTTGTCTTCGGCAGGAGGGTATTGTTCGTCGTTGAAATCTGTCTCGTTGTCGGAGACCACTGGACTGGGAACCCTTTCCTCCTGATGACTACCTTCCCTCACAGATGGAGTTGTCCTCTCAGTTTCAATCTGCGGTGTATTCCCAGATCTGCGCCTGGGGTTGAAGAAAACAGTCCTCTTCTTCTTCTTTTTCAAGAGCAGAGTCTTCAGGTCTTGTTGCCCCTGGGCCAAATTCATGATCAGCTCTTGGAACTGGGCATTCTGAGCCTGGAGGGCCTTGATGGACTGCTCAGCTGATGATTCAGGATTCATGACGATCGGCTGAAATAAACAGCGAAGAAGGGTAAGCAACCTGTCAAAGGGATACCTGCAATGCAATGAGATGTATGACATGCATGTAATGTTTTCAAGGATCTCGCGGGGTAAACAAGAAAATTGTTAGAATTTGAATCTGGTAGCTTGATTGAAGGAACTTCATGTTGTTGAGAGTCCTTCTTCAAGGGTCAAGGCTCACCATATCTAGTGGGTCATAGCCCCTGACTTTAGTCATCATGTCTGGTTTTGATTTCCAAACAACCTTGGTTAAGGGAACCTTCTTCAAGAGTCAGAGCTCACCATATCAAGTGGGTCATAGCCCCTGACAACCTTGGCTAGAGGAAAATAAATCCTCTTTGCCCCTTGCTAGATGTTTGATTCATCATGACCTGCATCACAAGCCCTTGAGATCCTTGAAATGGGTTAGGATGTATGCAATGGTATGATGTCATGATGCATGGGGTGATATGAATAAACCCTGTTATGAGTCCTTATTAAGGACTGCAAACCAAAACCTGCAAGAAAACTTGGTAAACCCTGTTATGAGTCCTAATTAAGGACTACAAACAAAACCTGCGAGAAAACCTGGTAAACCTTGTTATGAGTCCTAATTCAGGACTACAAACAAAACCTGCGAGAAACTCAAGTGTCAGATAACAAGCATGCAAGTAGGCAAGTACAAAGGCACACAAGTCACACAAAAGTGCCCTTAGAGTTTAGGCCAGCATGAGGTCTAGGTATTACCCTCTTTCAGTTCGTTGGTTCATACCTGTCCTAATCAAAAGTAACCGGGTTCTTAGAGGATCCCAATATCATTGACTAACCTCAATCGGTCATAACTCCAGCATCGCAATCTTTTCTTGCGGCCAGAACCATCACGAGAGTTTAGCCTCAATGGGCGTAGCATACTGCTACTGTTCTAATGGCCAAGTTGTGTCATTTAAGGTTCTAAGGTATGTTGGTGCTTAATGACTCCTTGGAAGACCCATATTCTCCCCGTTTCAACACGAGGGATATCGGTACAGACCAAGGCGCCACACCAACGTAGCCACTGCTTCACCCATGTCGGTATACGCCGGACAGGTCCCTCACAGCTTATGCTACCTAAACAGGGTATCCCCAGATCCGGGTTAGGATCTATGTAACTCCGATACAACCCACAATAGTAAAGCAAGCAAAGAAGACAATTGAAAACACAGTTATGAACTAACCCTAAGGTACACCTCACTTTATAAAGGTATCCCCAGCAGAGTCGCCAGTTCTGTGATCGGTGGATCTGGAACTGACTGTTTAACGCTGGTTCGCGAAATGTCGCGGAAGCAAGAGTCGCCACCGTCTTTTATTTTCTCCAAATGGAAAGGACAAAAGCACAGAAAAATTCCTTATAGAGATTGCTCTCGGTTCGGGAGGTAGATTATAGAAAGGGAAGGTGTTAGCACCCTTTCTATCCATGGTTATCCATGGGCTCTTAGATACTTGCTCACTTGTGTTTTCAAAAATGGTTTGTTTGCTTTTCAGCTGTGGGTTTTAAAAAGTTTCTTTGAAAATTTCAGTTCGACTCTTGTATCGGTCCTCAAGAGTGTTTGAAAAATTGCTTTCGAAAGCTTTTGAAAAGGTGTCGGTGTGAAAAGAGTTTTTGAATTTGTTTTGAAATTTAGAGCAAGTATCTAGAGTCATCTACCTACCCTAAGGAATTCGTCTGTGTAAATGTCCTTTAAAGTAGTGCCATCCCACCATTGAGAGGTAGGTAGCACCACCGTTGGAGGTGTTCGGGTCAATTCGAGGTTCGGGACATGGTGATCACCAGAGCAATGGGAAGACACCTTAGAAGCTACCCTCATGCCAGGTTCCCGGATCATGAGGACTTACTAAGACATCCTCTACTCGACGATCACCTTTCGAGGCAAGGCAACAGTGAGGCGTACCCTAGGGGTGGTGTGTGCGAATTGTGTGTCGTTTTCATTTGTATTTGTCTTGTCATGTTATTGGTGTTCTACGCTTGTTTTTATTTATGTCCATACAGTCTTTCATGCTTTGTTTAACAGTTTAAAAGTATTGCGAGGAAAATAAATCTAAAGCTATTACAAATGGCGCGGGTCCACATCGCCAAAATTATCCAGGACCCGATTTGGCAGAAAATAAACAAAAGAATTAAAAGTGCGAAGAGTAATTACAAGGCTTCGGGAGAGGTACATAATTATTTAAGCAAAAATAAAATAAATATGCGAAATTAAACAATTAAGTCGAAAGGAGGGCGTTGGACCCTTTTTGCAAAATATGAAAGTTACATGAATTAATTAATTAAGAAAAGAAATTGTTTTTGTTTTTTTGGTATTTTTATGTTTTTTAAGATTTAATAGAAAAAAGAAAGAATTAATTAAAATTAACTACTAACCCTAATTCTACTTTATTTTAATTTAAGAAAACATTAAAATTTAACCTAAATTAAACCTAAATTTTTTATGTACAATTTTAATTATGAAAATAAATAAAATAAATAACATTATTGTGAAAAAGAAAAATTAAAAGGAATAAAACAATTATTAAACCTATTTCTACATTTTTTTGTATTTTTGTTATTAAAAGAATTAAAATTAAAAACCCTAATTTAAGCTAATTAATTTACATGCATTTATTTACAAGAAAATATTAAAATAAAATATTTATTATGTTTTTTTATCTTTTCTGATTTTTTAGGCATTTTTTATATTTATGAAAAAAATAACTAATTAACTGAATAAATAATAATTAAGAGAAATAAAAAATAATTGAAAATAAAAACAACAAGGAAAAATATAAAGAATTGCAAACCAGGGGGGGTAGTCCCCAAATAGGAGGTTTTGATCCAAGAATTCTGGCCCAACAAGCTTCAGGTCTGTTTGACTTTCCCCACTAGCGTGTAACAATGTTGACCTGAGTTTATGGTGTGCTTTCAATCTATTCCCTTGACTTGATCTCAGTGTGCACGTGGATGTGAGATATTTGAAGACATATGGTACGTCTGCAGCCTTGAAGCGCATGGGATTTGTTAATGAAAAATAATATGGAAATATATAAGACCTGGGGTTCGAACCCAGGTCACATACCTTGCCAATCAACACGTTTGCCACTGAAGCACGCTGTTCATCTGTATATTAATATAACAACTAAATATTATAAAAGAAAATGGTCAGTGGCCTTGGAAACGCGCGCGAATTTTAAACAAGCCAATCAGTGTGTGCCACGAAGTCATCGTCTTCACCATCCCTGAAATACAAAACATGAGGCAACGGTTTTTTACGCGTTGCTTAAGTCAGTTTTGAGAAAATAGCGAATAGGTCTTAGAGGGTCAATAAATTAGGCGCGATGGGTGATTTGTGGTCGTTCAAGCCTGCTGATTACAACCATGGCATTCTTGAAGGCTAATTTTTCGTTAAATAAGAAACCCCAATTTTGAGGTCCTGCAAACCCTAGAAATCAAACATGGCACAATCGTGTATACAGCATAATAATCAAATTAAGGCATATGGTTAGCTTCAAAACTTCACAAGGAACATGAATCTATAACCAAAATGCTATGAATGTACGTAAATATTGAAACACGATAATGGATTTTTCATGAGGTTTCTTGAATGTTGTATACCAATTCTTTGCGTTTTGATGGTGGTTTCTGATTGGAATACGTTCAGGGAACCTTGAGGAAGCTATTGAAACAAGAATTAGGTCTTGAATCGTCCTGGAATGATGTTTTCAGAATTGACTTTTTTGACAATTTTTTCAAGTTTGTGAAGAGCTTTCTTGCGCAGCTTTGTGTCTATCCTGATTAGGGTTATGTTTCTTGTATATGTAGGAACAATTAGGTTAAGAAAAACTCAATCAAATCTCTTGTAATCATGGTTTTGAATATTTGATTTCTTAAGATTTTTCCATATCTTTTTCCATGTGTTTTTGGTTCAAAATCATGCTAATCAACCCAAATCTTTCCACATTGGTACAAGCACGAAATCTTGAGGCTAAAACATGTACAAAAATATTTTTTAGGTTAAGTCAAATATTTTTCATATATTTAAATGATTTAAATGAATAAATATAAATAAAAATTCAAATAAATAAATAAAAAATGAGAAAATACTTCCCTTTGGGCCAAATGGTCGTGCACATGCTTGGAATGATGAATTGTGGAAGAAAAATGGGCCCATTAGCAATTTTAGGTCATTTGAATCAATGTTGACTTTTCAAAATATCCAAAAATTTCCCAACTTCCACAAGGCATAACTTGCTCAATGTTTAAGCTTTTCTCATGTTCTTGGACATTTTGGAAAGGTATTTGAGTCCTCTAACCAATGTCTTTGGTCCCATGTCATTTTGATTTACCAATCTCAAGTTATGGCCTTTGACTTAAAGTCCCTTTTTGTTGACTTTTGAAAATGACCTATAATGTTGAAATTGATAACTTTTTGTGAGAGCATTTCTTGGACTTGAAGTATGAAGATGAGTTGTAGGAAATGTATTTCTCTTTAAAATGAGCTTTGGATGGGATTTTTCTGATAATCCATGTGAAAGTTATGCCCTGGTCAATTTCAGTTGACTTTTTCAACTGTCCAAATAAGGAAACTTTTGCATCTTGATGATTTTTGAGCCAAACTTTGAGAATCATGATCAATCATTGATCAAATGATGTTTGTGGCTTCAAAATGATATGTTGACCAAAAATTTGAACTTTTTACTGTCAAATGACCATTTTGCCCCTACAGTTGACTGTAGTGCAATTAGGGTTTTTGACTGTGCAATTTTGTGCTGAATGTCTTGAAACTTGATATGAGGATATTTGACCATGTTTGTAAGCATATGAGACTTGATTGGACCTTTGAAAACTTCATTCTCTTGATCAGAACACAAACCCTAATCTTGACTGTATAGGAACCCTTTGCATTGTGCAACCCTTGGGGAATTTTGAAGCATGACTTTGGCAATTTCCTGAAGAATATGGGAGGGCAAATTTTGGGGTACAACTGTAACACCCCGATTTGATTAAATAATATTTATATTATTAATTTCCAAAATTATCAAATTATATCTATTTTGAGAAATATATTCATTTGATATCGATTAAAATATTAATTCGATTATATGAAATAAATATATTTATATTGTTGAAATATTATTTTGAATAAGATTAATTTGGTGTGTAATAATATTTGGCTTTGTTTGATTAATTGGTATAATTGAATTAATATGACTAATTGATATTTATTACTATCTTGGGCTATAATTTGAATTAATTATGTTGGGGCCAAATTAGAATTATAGAAAGTTGGAGGGATAGAAGTTAGTAGTAGAAAAGTTTGTTTTATAAAATAGAGAAAGAAATAGTTGGTAAGAGGTAGAAAGAAAGAAAAGAGGAAAAGAGAGAAGAAGAAGAGAAAGAGAAGGAGAGCCTTGGAGAAGAGGAAGAAACAAGAACATCAAAGGCTAGGGTTTGGATTGGGTAAAAGATCATGAAGCTTTGTAAGAACACTTTGAGGTAAGGGGTTTGGTCATTCTTTTACTATGGATAAAGTTGTGATATATCCTATATGAGTTAGGGTTTGTAGGGATGATGGATTCTTGATGCCATGGTTGTTGTGATGATGAAACATGAATGGGTATTAGTTAGGATGAAATAAGAACCATGAAATGTGGGTTTTGGTGGAAACCCCATTTGTGCCCTATTTTGCAAAACCATAGAAATGAGGAAATGATGGCATGAGATGAATGGAATTGATTGGTGTTTTGATGTGGTATTGATCCTATTGTATGCCTTAGATCATTGCTATATGGTAGGAATTCGATTTAGATGGTTTTAGGATGTTTGGGGATGATTAGGAATGGATTGGGGTGATTTTGGGAAGCATAAAAACGTGAAAAATGGTGTTGCAGAGTCATCAACACGGGCCGTGTTGATGCACACGGGCACCCGTGTTGATGCTCGGGTAGGTTTTTCCCAAAAATCGTTTCGGCCATAACTTTTGAACCGTAACTCCGATTTAGGCGCCGTTTGATGCGTTGGAAAGCTAGTGAAATTTTATATATGATTATGAGGAATTAGGTAGCTTTAAGAGCTTATTTTAATAAGTGATTATTGGAGAAAGTGTTTATATTTATAGGTGAATTTGATTGTTATGTATTTTAGTGAAGTGTTTGGTGATGTTTGGTGTACTAAATGAATGATCTTGTGAGTTATACATCAAATGCAAAATGCATTATGTTTTGATATGGTTTGAATGATTGGGTATGACAACATGTATGCTTATGTTTAATATGCATGTTTGTATGAAAATGATGATGCTACATGATGATATGGGAGGCTTGTGATGAATTGTTCATGACTAAATGATTTTTGTTGATAATGATGATATATGTCCTTGTACATGATGATGTGATGATCATATTGATATTGTCGAAATATACTTTCCGATTTGGAATTGTTGATAGTTGATGGTTTATGTTTTGGTTGAGTAAGTAATCTCGTTTGTATACATTTTACTTGACGTTGAGATTGATAAATTATATGTATGCATGCATGTACAATAGTTGATGTTCCATTGGTTGGATTTGATGGCATGTGTATGTTAAGATTGTTGTGAGTCTTAATTGCATGCATTGGTTATATTGTACATTGCATGGCATGGTGGTCTTGAAACAGAGACGGTGGAACTTTGGGTCCACAATATCTAGACGGTGACCCTATTATGGGAAAAGACGTAGTGACCTTGATCCGGAAGGGAAACATAGGTGGTGGAACATTGGGTCCACAATATCTAGACGGTGACCCTATTGTGGGAAAAGACGTAGTGACCTTGATCCGGAAGGGAAACATAGGTGGTGGAACATTGGGTCCACAATATCTAGACGGTGACCCTATTGTGGGAAAAGACGTAGTGACCTTGATCCGGAATGGAAACATAGGTGGTGGAACCTTGGGTCCACGAGTCGGTACCGCATTTGCATACGTTGAGTCGTTTTGTGAGTCACATGTATAATTGTGCATGATATGTATGTGTGTTGATGTGTTTGATTATGTGCCAATATTGTTGTTGTTTGAATTATGGTTATGTGCCAAGGATGTGAGTATTCGGATAATCGGTTTACATGGTTAATGTGTTGGAAATGGATTCCTTGAGTAAGGATGCTACAGGTGATAAAATGAACATGATCATTATGTATTGCTTTATTTATTGCCATTTCATTTACTTAAAATTACATGTTATATGATTATTGGAATTCTTACCCTTTTGTTGGCCAATGCTTTTAATGGCATTGTGCAGGTACCGAGGACGGTAGCGCGAGGCGCTAGCTAACGGATGCATTGGATTGCAATCTGTTTTATTTTGATTAGAGTCGAGTCGATGCTCTGGTAGTAACACATGGGGGGGGGGGATTTATTTAGTGTCGAACTCGATTATTTTGTATTTGGATTATGATGTATATAATCCTTATTCGTGTATATGGTGTTTTGTAGATGTGAGACTTGATAACATATGCTTATGTGAATTATGATGGCTTGATGCCTTGAATTATGTTTTGATTCCTCCATAAATGGAGATGATGTGAAATTATGAAACTCCGTTGCGTTTGCACGAGAGAATGAAGTAAATATTTATTGTATGTTTGTTTTGTGTTGGAATGCTTATACTTTCAAACATACCCTGTCCGTTTTCCTTAAAAACTTTGGAATGTGATGTGTGTTGTGGCATCCCTTCCGTGCAATTTTATTTCTCTGATTTTTTATCTTTACCTTTAATTGGGGTATTTAGAAGGGGTGTTACAATAGTGGTATCAGAGCAGGTCGGTCTATCGGCCAGGTTGTTTATGTGTTTAATCCCTTTTGGTACGCGACATGTGTGTGAAACACTATCGGTACTTGATTGTTTCCTTTTCGTTGTCTGCAGAGGTACGTGTGAATTAAGTGGGGGAGAAGTTTCTTCTCTGAAGTTTTGTGTAAGAGGTTGGTTCAGTATACCGCCGACTGTAAGATGTAAGTATTGCCGAGCAGTTGATGCTTCAAGCATGGTTATGTTTAAGTAGCTTGAGGGGTAAGATGGAAGATGCTGTTGTGGTTTGGTAACGATGGTTAATGCCACCTCATGATTGTCGACTGTCTATTGACAAATTGAGGGACTGATCATCCTTAATCTCTTGTTGATGGTAGTCGGGAATTGTGTTGTTTGGGATAGACTTGTCTTGCCAACTTAATAGTGTGTGAAGCAGATGAGTTGGCACAAGGCAGTGCATGGTTACTTGACTTGTGGGCGAATTTGGATTTTGGTGAGAAATAAGATTTTTGGCAAGCGAGCTTCTTGTTGTGATTCTTCCGAAACCTTTTGTGGAAATGTGAGTGAATTACCGTTGTAGTGCAAGGTGAAGTTTTGATGGATTTAGTTTCTGGAACTAGTTGGGATTCGAAGTATCCTTAAGGGATGTTTGTTTCTGAATTAGAGTTGAAGAGTCAACTTGAATATTGGTTTTAGTAGCGTTTGTTTGTTTGAGTGGTTCGCCGTGGAGTGCGCCGATTGTGTTGTTCGAGAAGAGCAAAGGTTACCCAAGTTGGTGTGTCGTTTGTAGTCAAGGAACGAAGCGGATGTTGAGGACGAGTGTCTGCTTCGGAGGATTGAATATTTAAGTGAAGCAGTTATTTGGAGTTTATGTGTTTAATGAGATCGTTTTGAAGTCTGGCTGCCTATGGGTTAGTGTGAGGGTTGAAGATGTTCAGGCAATGCTTTTCAAGATAGTGTATGGTCCGGGCGAGTATAAGCTGATGTCATTAGTGTGACTAATGCGTCAGGTAAGATTTTGGAATGTTCCAACAATACTCTCATGAGTAGCTGAAGAGTTGTTTCGTGTTCATGGATATTATTTGGTTTACATCAAGTTAAGGGATTGTGGCAAGCATCCGAGTGTTGCGTTATCAGTAGTGGAGTTAGATTGGTGCATGTTGAGCCCTCTAAAGAAGGAGTTTTGGAACTGTTGGACGTGAATGTCTTAAGTAAGCAACTTAGGCGGCAATATTTTGGACAGTTCCGCGAAGATTTATTTTGGGTCTTGTCGAAGACTTTAAGGGGCTAATTCATAGTTTAGAAGTTCTTTTGTTTTGGATGGTTAACTTTGTGAGTTTGATGGGAGATATTTTTATGAGTTGGTATTGATCGTGAGTATTTTGATCCGAAATGGTTGAGTCACTAATTGGACTTCGCAATGGGAAGCGAATTTGTTTTAGCCGGTGAAAAGTTTAGCGAATGCCTTGATTTTGGTTTCGTTTTGTACTGAAGAACCTGGTGCGACGTGTTGTGATATTTTGTTTTGGACGTAAGATGTATTTCGACATAGAGTTGGAAAAGTGTATTACTACCTTGGAACGATTTGATTTTTCTTATGGAAAATTATCGGATGCGGGAGTTAGAGTTTGATGCAGTTATGCTCATTGGAACCTTATAGGTACAGATGTTAACGACAAGGAGATTGGAATTGTTGAAGACAATTCAAGTTGAGTATGATCTATAAAGAGACTTCGTCTGTTGTTGAGTTTATTAAGTTGATATTGAGGATAACCCAAGAATATCTTATTTGAGATTTATTATTTTGAAAGAATGTTGCATGTTTGTTTTGAGACGCTTGTTGAGATTAAACTCAGAAGGTTATTAAGGATTCGTTCACTACTACCATATGGATTTCACCGGATACTAATGGTCGCGGTGGATTATTAGATTACGACTAAAATAAGTCTTGGCGGTAAGGAATTTGGTGATGGTTTGGTAACCACATGTACTTAAAGATGATTGATGTTTTATAGAGGAAGATGTTCTATTTGTGACTGAAGTCGGTCGCGACGGTGTTTATGTTGGATTCCATAGAAATTGATGTTATGGTTCTAAGTCCAAACTATGTTGTAATTTCAGGAGTATGAGACGAAATTGATGAGTAGAGTTCTTGAGAGAGTGTTTTGGTTT
Source organism: Vicia faba (assembly GCA_948472305.1). Lineage (NCBI taxonomy): Eukaryota > Viridiplantae > Streptophyta > Magnoliopsida > Fabales > Fabaceae > Vicia > Vicia faba. The sequence goes on along the minus strand of OX451735.1, from coordinate 1,322,073,329 downwards.
GGATTACCACTTTAGAAGATTGAAAGATATGAGAGATGTTTCGAATAAGAAACCAGTGTATTAATCGTTGCGACGATGTGAGGATAGTGATTACGTAATTAAACTTTGGGAATTGAATTGTTATAAGGGAAGACTTCGTGGAAGTCAAGTGTATACATCGAAGTTTCACAAGTGAAATATTTGGACAGTATTTGAAGAGGTCAAACTATGTCGTGTATTTCAGAGGATCAACGGGCGTTGATCAATCGAGAATGAAAGAGTAATTCTTCGAGTTGATGAAGTTGATGTTGCGGGGTGTCTTGATGGGTGTACGCTTTGAACGTATCCATTTTGGGTGATTGGGAAGTTGAGGATTAACCAAGTTGTTTTACGGTTGGCATCTTATGCATAAAGTGACACAACATGGTTTAGGTATCGAGCATTGAGTTTTAGCGAGTATGCGGGATTGTTGGATTTGGGCTAGTGAGTTATAGTCGCAAGTCGTCAGTATACGTCCTAGGATGAGTGGTGTGTCGCAGTTCAGTTATGTTTGGGTAACTTGGTATTGTTCAAGGGTGGTACGTTGGGAATCTACAAGGACGATGTGACCTTGTGATTTTCTGGAATGAGAGCGATAACTGCAAGTGTAATTCTTGAGTTCGTACTTATGCGTGAATGATGGCATCTTTTCGTGTTTGCGTAGCACGCGTGGTTTTATCCTTTCTGATTGTTTCAGTTTTGGTTTGTATAACCATTTTGTTGTTTTTGTTTTAGCGATGGTGTCGGTGTTGTGTCGTAGGACTTTATGTTCCTACCTTTGGTGACTCGTTTCCGAGGCGTCGGTTCCAGTGTATGACTAATTCTATGGTTGAGACGTTAGGATGGTATCGATCTTGTTAGTTTAGTTCTCGAGCGAATCGGTGTGTCTGCGACTTGTTTAGTTGTTAGGTGTTAGTTGATTGTCGAGTGCATTGTATGGGCTTCGCATCTCGGCATGGTTGTTCTTGTCTAAACGTTATGGCTAGGGAGATGCCCTTGTGTTAGGTGTAATTTGTATGTTGTTTAATTAACGCAAGGATTGAGTGGATGAATGCGTAGGCATGTCCCGATTTGTTCGTTTTGGTCAAAATTTTCGAGGCCGAAAATCTTTTAAGTGGGGGAGAGTTGTAACACCCCGATTTGATTAAATAATATTTATATTATTAATTTCCAAAATTATCAAATTATATCTATTTTGAGAAATATATTCATTTGATATCGATTAAAATATTAATTCGATTATATGAAATAAATATATTTATATTGTTGAAATATTATTTTGAATAAGATTAATTTGGTGTGTAATAATATTTGGCTTTGTTTGATTAATTGGTATAATTGAATTAATATGACTAATTGATATTTATTACTATCTTGGGCTATAATTTGAATTAATTATGTTGGGGCCAAATTAGAATTATAGAAAGTTGGAGGGATAGAAGTTAGTAGTAGAAAAGTTTGTTTTATAAAATAGAGAAAGAAATAGTTGGTAAGAGGTAGAAAGAAAGAAAAGAGGAAAAGAGAGAAGAAGAAGAGAAAGAGAAGGAGAGCCTTGGAGAAGAGGAAGAAACAAGAACATCAAAGGCTAGGGTTTGGATTGGGTAAAAGATCATGAAGCTTTGTAAGAACACTTTGAGGTAAGGGGTTTGGTCATTCTTTTACTATGGATAAAGTTGTGATATATCCTATATGAGTTAGGGTTTGTAGGGATGATGGATTCTTGATGCCATGGTTGTTGTGATGATGAAACATGAATGGGTATTAGTTAGGATGAAATAAGAACCATGAAATGTGGGTTTTGGTGGAAACCCCATTTGTGCCCTATTTTGCAAAACCATAGAAATGAGGAAATGATGGCATGAGATGAATGGAATTGATTGGTGTTTTGATGTGGTATTGATCCTATTGTATGCCTTAGATCATTGCTATATGGTAGGAATTCGATTTAGATGGTTTTAGGATGTTTGGGGATGATTAGGAATGGATTGGGGTGATTTTGGGAAGCATAAAAACGTGAAAAATGGTGTTGCAGAGTCATCAACACGGGCCGTGTTGATGCACACGGGCACCCGTGTTGATGCTCGGGTAGGTTTTTCCCAAAAATCGTTTCGGCCATAACTTTTGAACCGTAACTCCGATTTAGGCGCCGTTTGATGCGTTGGAAAGCTAGTGAAATTTTATATATGATTATGAGGAATTAGGTAGCTTTAAGAGCTTATTTTAATAAGTGATTATTGGAGAAAGTGTTTATATTTATAGGTGAATTTGATTGTTATGTATTTTAGTGAAGTGTTTGGTGATGTTTGGTGTACTAAATGAATGATCTTGTGAGTTATACATCAAATGCAAAATGCATTATGTTTTGATATGGTTTGAATGATTGGGTATGACAACATGTATGCTTATGTTTAATATGCATGTTTGTATGAAAATGATGATGCTACATGATGATATGGGAGGCTTGTGATGAATTGTTCATGACTAAATGATTTTTGTTGATAATGATGATATATGTCCTTGTACATGATGATGTGATGATCATATTGATATTGTCGAAATATACTTTCCGATTTGGAATTGTTGATAGTTGATGGTTTATGTTTTGGTTGAGTAAGTAATCTCGTTTGTATACATTTTACTTGACGTTGAGATTGATAAATTATATGTATGCATGCATGTACAATAGTTGATGTTCCATTGGTTGGATTTGATGGCATGTGTATGTTAAGATTGTTGTGAGTCTTAATTGCATGCATTGGTTATATTGTACATTGCATGGCATGGTGGTCTTGAAACAGAGACGGTGGAACTTTGGGTCCACAATATCTAGACGGTGACCCTATTATGGGAAAAGACGTAGTGACCTTGATCCGGAAGGGAAACATAGGTGGTGGAACATTGGGTCCACAATATCTAGACGGTGACCCTATTGTGGGAAAAGACGTAGTGACCTTGATCCGGAAGGGAAACATAGGTGGTGGAACATTGGGTCCACAATATCTAGACGGTGACCCTATTGTGGGAAAAGACGTAGTGACCTTGATCCGGAATGGAAACATAGGTGGTGGAACCTTGGGTCCACGAGTCGGTACCGCATTTGCATACGTTGAGTCGTTTTGTGAGTCACATGTATAATTGTGCATGATATGTATGTGTGTTGATGTGTTTGATTATGTGCCAATATTGTTGTTGTTTGAATTATGGTTATGTGCCAAGGATGTGAGTATTCGGATAATCGGTTTACATGGTTAATGTGTTGGAAATGGATTCCTTGAGTAAGGATGCTACAGGTGATAAAATGAACATGATCATTATGTATTGCTTTATTTATTGCCATTTCATTTACTTAAAATTACATGTTATATGATTATTGGAATTCTTACCCTTTTGTTGGCCAATGCTTTTAATGGCATTGTGCAGGTACCGAGGACGGTAGCGCGAGGCGCTAGCTAACGGATGCATTGGATTGCAATCTGTTTTATTTTGATTAGAGTCGAGTCGATGCTCTGGTAGTAACACATGGGGGGGGGGGGATTTATTTAGTGTCGAACTCGATTATTTTGTATTTGGATTATGATGTATATAATCCTTATTCGTGTATATGGTGTTTTGTAGATGTGAGACTTGATAACATATGCTTATGTGAATTATGATGGCTTGATGCCTTGAATTATGTTTTGATTCCTCCATAAATGGAGATGATGTGAAATTATGAAACTCCGTTGCGTTTGCACGAGAGAATGAAGTAAATATTTATTGTATGTTTGTTTTGTGTTGGAATGCTTATACTTTCAAACATACCCTGTCCGTTTTCCTTAAAAACTTTGGAATGTGATGTGTGTTGTGGCATCCCTTCCGTGCAATTTTATTTCTCTGATTTTTTATCTTTACCTTTAATTGGGGTATTTAGAAGGGGTGTTACAACAACAGCAGGTTTCCTTGTTACATCGGTCTGTCCTCAATGGTTAGCCAATATAGTTCCTGTTGCTAAGAAAGATGGCAAAGTTCGGATGTGTGTAGACTATAGATATCTGAATAGAGCTAGCCCAAAGGATGACTTCCCATTACCGCACATTGACGTATTGGTCGACAGTACCGCAAAGTTCAAAGTCTTTTCTTTCATGGATGGTTTCTCTGGTTACAATCAAATCAAGATGGCACCAGAAGATATGGAGAAGAGCCATGACTTCTTTGTTCCATGATATGATGCATAAATAGATAGAAGTGTATGTAGATGACATGATTGCTAAATCACAAACTGAAGAAGATCATTTGGAACATTTATTGAAGTTATTCCAGCGTTTGAGAAAGTATAAACTCCGTCTGAATCCCAACAAGTGCACTTTTGGTGTTCGTTCTGGAAGACTTCTGGGTTTCATTGTCAGTCAGAAAGGTATTGAGGTAGATCCGGATAAAGTCAAAGCTATTCGGGAAATGCCCGCACCCAAGACAGAAAAACAAGTAAGAGGATTCCTTGGGAGACTGAACTATATTTCTAGATTTATATCTCATATGACTGCTACCTGTGGGCCGATTTTCAAGCTTCTCCGAAAGAACCAAGGATGTGTGTGGACAGAAAATTGTCAGAGAGCTTTTGATAGCATCAAAGAATATTTGCTTGAACCTCCCATACTGATTCCTCCAGTGGAAGGAAGACCTTTGATTATGTACCTGACTATATTGGAAGATTCCATGGGATGTGTGCTTGGTCAACAAGATGAGACTGGAAGAAAGGAACATGCCATATATTATCTGAGTAAGAAATTCACAGACTGTGAGTCTCGATACTCATTGCTTGAGAAAACCTGTTGTGCTTTAGCTTGGGCTGCTCACCGTCTGCGCCAGTTTATGATTAACCACACCACTTGGTTGATCTCCAAAATGGATCCGATCAAGTATATCTTTGAGAAGCCCGCCTTATCTGGAAGAATAGCCCGTTGCAGATGTTGTTATCCGAATATGACATTGAGTATCACACTCAGAAAGCAATCAAAGGGAGTATTTTAGCCGACCATTTGGCTCACCAACCAATTGAAGATTATCAATCCATCAAGTTTGATTTCCCAGATGAAGATGTTATGTACTTGAAAGCTAAAGATTGTGAAGAGCCGTTACCTGAAGAAGGACCTGATCCCGAATCCCATTGGGGTTTAATATTTGACGGAGCTGTGAATTCTTATGGAAATGGAATTGGGGCAATCATCGTCACTCCCCGAGGTACTCATATCCCGTTCACGGCGAGATTGAAGTTTGACTGCACGAACAACATGGCTGAATATGAGGCATGTATTATGGGTCTCGAAGAAGCAGTGGATCTAAGGATTAAGATTCTTGATATTTTCGGAGATTCGGCATTGGTAATTAATCAAATCAAAGGAGAATGGGAGACTCGTCATCCTGGTTTGATCCCTTACAGAGATTATGCTAGAAGATTGTTAACTTTCTTCAACAAAGTGGAATTACATCATATCCCTAGAGATGAGAACCAAATGGCTGATGCTTTAGCTACTTTGTCTTCAATGTTACAAGTGAATGGTTGGAACGATGTGCCTACAATCCGGGTTATGCGCCTCGACAGACCTGCTCATGTGTTCTCAGTAGAAGAAGTTACCGACAACAAACCGTGGTTCTATGACATTAAACGTGTTCTTCAAACTCTAGAGTACCCGCCTGGGGCATCCAATAAAGATAGGAAGACGTTGAGAAGATTAGCAAGCAGTTTCTTCCTCAATGAAGAAGTTTTGTATAAGAGAAATTACGACATGGTCTTGCTCAGATGTGTAGACAGACATGAAGCAAACATGCTGATGCAAGAAGTACATGAAGGATCCTTTGGTACCCATGCCAACGGACATGCAATGGCTAGAAAGATGTTGAGAGCTGGTTACTATTGGATGACGATGGAATCTGATTGCTGCAAATATGTGAAGAAATGCCATAAATGCCAGATTTATGCGGACAAGATACATGTGCCACCGACCCTCCTCAACGTTATCTCTTCACCTTGGCCTTTCTTTATGTGGGGCATTGATATGATTGGAATGATTGAACCCAAAGCTTCAAATGGTCATCATTTCATCTTGGTAGCAATCGATTATTTTACTAAATGGGTGGAAGCAGCATCTTATGCTAATGTAACCAGACAGGTGGTAGTCAGATTTATCAAGAATCAGATCATTTGTCAATACGGTATCCCGAGCAAGATCATCACTGATAATGGTTCGAATTTGAATAACAAGATGATGAGAGAGCTTTGTGAAGAGTTCAAGATCGAACATCATAATTCTTCTCCTTACAGACCAAAGATGAATGGGGCTGTTGAAGCTGCTAACAAGAATATCAAAAAGATTGTCTAGAAGATGGTGGTAACTTATAAAGATTGGCATGAAATGCTTCCGTTTGCTCTGCATGGATATCGTACTTCGGTTCGAACTTCAACAGGCGCAACTCCTTTTTCCCTAGTTTATGGTATGGAAGCAGTACTCCCCGTGGAGGTTGAGATTCCGTCTATGAGAGTGTTGATGGAAGCTAAACTTTCTGAGGCTGAATGGTGTCAAAGTAGATATGATCAGTTGAATTTAATTGAAGAAAAGAGATTGACAGTATTGTGTCATGGTCAATTGTATCAGTAGAGGATGAAGAAGGCTTTTGATAAGAAGGTTCGACCACGCGAGTTCAGAGAAGGTGATCTTGTACTCAAGAAGATATTATCTTTCCAACCTGATTCTAGGGGCAAGTGGGCTCCGAATTATGAAGGACCGTATGTCGTTAAGAAAGTTTTCTCTGGAGGTGCCTTGATTCTCACCAATATGGACGGTGAAGAGCTCCCGCGTCCCATGAACGCCGATGCAGTCAAGAAGTATTTCGCTTAGGTTTGAGTTGATAGTTTGCTAAGTTGAAAACACGAAGGGGCGGCTTAGGCATGCTTTTGGTCAGACCGGTCTTGGCATTTGAACACATTTTGGAAATTCGAAGTTGTTAGGGAGAATAGTGATCATTGTTCTTGTGTAACCCTTTCTTTCATGTACTATTTCCCAAACTTTTGTAAACCGTTGGAGTCGCGTTTTTAGCGAACTACCATCTTATTAATGAAATTTGAGCATTTACCTTTTGTGGGCAAAATTTTAATTTTATGGAAAAATTGAAACAAAGTTATTTAAAGTATTCTTATTTTAAAAATGTGTCGTGTATAATGAAAGGAATATTAACAGTTGTTCCGAGGATGGTCAAGCAATGAAATGCAAAACAATACAGTAATTTATCCTTGCATGATGAACATGTTTCGTTTCAAAATCGTCATGAGGGGTTGGTTGTGTTAAGCTTGCGTTTCTCGTGGTACTAAGTTTGTTGACTCCCCAGTTGTCCCAGTTAAGCGTTGTTTTGGTTATCATTTGGGCAGATTTCTGAAGTGTGGTACGCTTTGTCTCATGCCAGTGGTCTATTGGTGTTAGAAATTTGGATTTGAATACTTTTCTCCTCATAAGACTTGAGCCTTGTGGCGTGTTACGCTCTGACGTTGCTTTGTGTTTCCAGTTCCAGTTATTTTCCGTCTTTTTTAAGATTGGCCGAGTATCTATTATGTCGTGACATCTTATTGTCTTCAAGTTATTCCATCTGTTTGCTTTGTCATCATAACATTCATTTATTCATTTACACTTATATCAGCATGCATATTCACATTTGCCATTGATTTTGGGTTGTACTTTGTTTATTTAAACAATGTACATGTTTCTTTCCAAGTAGAAGGTTAGCTTAGGTAGAAAATGTGTTTCCTTTCTAAATTCCCCAACTGAGCTAATCCTCGTGGATGATTTTTGATTTAGCCTACCTTGTCCATTTCCGGATAGGATGAATCCCCCAATCAAGTTACTTTCTCATTGGGTGGAGTCTTGTTTGACTGTTTTCTCTCTGGTTTATTCCTGGAGGGAGTTGTTGCCTCTTGCATAGGCTATCTCATGATTTTCCCCAGTGAAGTCGTGGCCGAGACGAATGGTGCATTTATTTTGCACATTTAAGTATGTGATCTCCTCGGGAAGGATTGATTCATGTTTCCCTTTGATGAAGTTTTTATTCTCTGCCAGTGTCATCGCAATTTCCTTCTGAGTTATTCTTCAGAAAACGACAAGCGGCAGCTCTTCACGAGCAACTTGTACGTTATTATTCTTCGGAAAATGGCAAGCGGCAGCTCTTCACGAGCAACTTGTACGTTATTATTTTGGAAAACGACAAGCGGCAGCTCTTCACGAGCAACTTGTTACGTTATTATATTTTTTGGAAAACGACAAGCGGCAACTCTTCACGAGCAACTTGTTACGTTATTATATTTTTTGGAAAACGACAAGCGGCAGTCTCTTCATGAGCAACTTGTACGTTATTATTATTTTGGAAAACGACAAGCGGCAGCTCTTCACGAGCAACTTGTACGTTATTATTTTATTTTTTTTTGGAAAACGACAAGCGGCGGTCTCTTCATGAGCAACTTGTACGTTATAGACATCGTTGGAAAACGACAAGCGGCAGCTCTTCACGAGCAACTTGTACGTTATTATATTTTTTGGAAAACGACAAGCGGCGGTCTCTTCATGAGTAACTTGTACGTTATTATTATTTTGGAAAACGGCAAGCGGCAGTCTCTTTATTTGAGCAACTTGTACTTTATTATTTTTTCGGGAATACAGCAAGTGGCAGCCTCTTTATTTGAGCAGCTTGTATGTTATTGGCATAGTATTTTTTGGAAGACAGCAAGCGGCGGCTTCTTTATTTGAGCAGCTTGTATGTTATTGACATCCCTGGACGATAGCAAGTGGCAGCCTCTTTATTTGAGCAGCTTGTATGTCACAATATTTTTGGGAAGACAGCAAGTGACAGCTTCTTTATTTGAGCAGCTTGTGTATCTACAACCATATTATTATTTCAGCATTAATGAGTATATCTCCAGAAATCTTGCAGAGAAGTTTTTTATGAATCTTTACCTTCAGAAGTCGGTAATCCGTCGCCAGCAAAATTGATACTTTTTTCTATCGTTGACCTTGAGTTCTGAACTCGCTGATATTTTTGGGTCAATAATCTGTTTATGGCCTATGCAAGATGCCTTCTTTGTTAAGGTCAGAAGTCGTATTCCCTCAATTTCATTCACCGTCAAGAGTCTGTCATTTGAAGTCAATGGCTCGCTTCCCCGGTAGTGTATAATCCATGTCTCTGTGTTTTGTTGGTGTTTGATTTCTCCAGCATTGTCTTGTTTCATACAAAATCTTTCTTTGTGAATTCAATCACTGCGTTCATATCAAACATAATGGCGGTATCTTAGGGCAAAAATTTGCGTATTATGTATTTAAGTACCTTCAATCTCGTCGAAACGAAGATTTTAATCTTCATATCTCCGGATAGAAGAAACTTAAATAGGGGCAGCTGTTGTACCCCAAATTTTGACCTAAGATATCATCTCCCATCTGCATCATTACATTGCAAGGGTTTTGACCTATTTTTATCAATTTTTAAAGCAGATTTTAAATTCATAACTTTTTCAAGTCGAGAGCTGTTTATTTTTTGAATGCTAACTTTATTAATTGATCAATGCTAAAACAATGTTTATTAATTATTTATTATCTTAAATGTAAATAATTGGACTTTATTTTCAGTTATTACATAATTTAAAGATTTATAAATAATAAAGTAGATATTTGAAAAGAAGTTTATTAATTGATCAGACGATGTTTATTAATTATTTATTATCTTAAATTTAAATAATTGGAATTTATTTTCAGTTATTATATAATTTAAAGATTTATAAATAATAAAATAAATATTTGAAAAGAGTTTATTAATTGATCAACAATGTTTATCTAATTATTTATTATTCTAAGTTTAAATAGTTGAAATTTTATTTTCAGTTATTATAATTTAGAAGAATTATAAATAATGAAGTAAATGACTGAAGAGAAGTTAATTGATCAATGATGTTTATTTAATTATTTATCATTCTAAATTTAAATAATTGGAATTGATTTTCAGTTATTATATAATTTAAAGAATTATAAATGATAAAATAAATAATTGGAAAGAAGAAAAGAATTAACTGAAATAATAGAATTTTATTTATCTTTATTCTAATTATTACAATTGTTGTTTAAATACTGTATTATGTACAAAGTATTTACAATGACAATTACATAAAATGTTTAAAGTAAAATAAAAAACTATTTTTCTAAGATTCTAAATCTTCATCTTCTATCCAATGCTTCTTTAATGCTCATTTGATTTTACCTGCAAAAGAATTAAAAGAAAAGTCAGAAATGAATATATAATTAAACGCGGACAATTATTTTAGCGTTCATCATTAAAAGCAAACGACTGGAATCAGTTTTTACTCTTTTTGCAAATCACGGGATTTCTCCCGGTTCACAAAAAGGGATGAATTTTATTGATAAAAATGAATGCACAAGTTAAAAAATATGCACAAATTCATTTTTTGTCAAAATTGCACATTTTCAAAAGTAAACTGCATAGTTCAAAACCATATGCACAAATTCAATTTTTGGTCAAAACTGCATATTTCATAAATCAACATCATATGCGTAGCAAAACAGCATATGCAATTTTCAACACAAGCCATATGCAACGTAAACTACTCCAAGATGTGGGAAGAAGTCAAAATACATAAGGCTCCTCTACTGTTACATTGCAATTGACAAAGAGAACATGTGCAGTTAAAACCAAATATGCAAGCATAATATTTCCTAATTACATCATTTTCCAGCTTTCACTTTTTCAGAACTTAAAGTACATGCATCATTTTAATGTCAATTGTACTAGAGAGAGAGAAGAGAGGAAGAGTGTGGTTTTACAGGTTTTGGCTTTAGGCAGAAATAGGACACAAAACAGAACAGCAGTAATACAGTAAGAGAAAAGGAAAGCATGAAAAAGAATATGGACAAACTGATGTAGCAGTATAGAGTGCAGAGGTCAAAGGCAAAATATAGTTAAATATACCAAACCTGTAGCATAAAAAAAGAGGCCAAATAACTGTTATAACATCAAACCCCTTCAAAAAAAAGAGAGAGTTCAACCTGTTGTAAAACCTTCAAAAAAACAAACAAATACAAGCAGCCAATTCTCAAAGTACCAAAAACCTCACCTCAAGCACCTGCCTGAAGATAAACCAAAACCATGGCCTAAACGAAAACCTCAAGCACCTGCCTGAAGCTAAACCTCAACCATGGCCTAAACCACAAACCTGTTTCCATAACCTGTTAAACCATGTCAAACCAACAACCTTGGCCTAAACCATAAAACCTGCTATCTCCAACAAAAACCAATAGAACCTACTGTATCAAGACCAAAACCAATGACCATGATCTAAAAAAACCAGTAGAACCTGCTGTATCGAGCCAAAAACCAGAACAATACAAACTTATCCAACCAACATCCAAACCCAGCAAACAGCCTCAGAGTATATCATCATAGGCCAACAATAAGAAGAAACTGAAGCACAGTAAAGAAGAAGAGAGGAAAATTATTCGAAGGCAACAGTCAAGCATCAAGCCAATAAAAGAAGAAGAAAGAAGCAGTCAAGCATCAACATTGGGAAGCTAGTCAAAACAAAAATATTTCAATAATAGCATTCACAGCATCCAAGGCAACATAAGCGTTTAAAGGCAACAGAAGAAGAGGAAAAAGACGCTAAAGCTAGGTTTTCACCATCACATCAAACCACAAAATAAAGAAGTAAGAACGAAATACCAGGCTCGTCACTGTCCTCCCTGCCGTCTTGGCCGCCATAGCCCGTCCAAACCTCTTTCCTCCGTCTCCAAAGGTAACGTTTTTCTCCATCTCTTTCTTTTGTATACCTCAAATAGCCATTAATAAATTCGAAGTCAGAATCAAATGGATAAAAAAGATCATAACATGCATTAACCAAAAACCCTAACGAAATGAAACGAAATTGGTACCTCGAGTCTGTCGCCCTAACGTTTTGTTGGAGGGAAGAAGAAGCTTGGACATGCCGGTGGCCATGGGTAAGGAACTCAGGCGAAGGTGGAAGAAGGCAAAGACGAAGAAGAACGCGAAAACGAAGAAGACGAGCAAATGAGCGTCGCTCTGTAAACCTTAACCCTAATCTGTTTTTCCCCAATGCTAAGACAATTTTTACCCTAAAACAAATTATGAAATATGAATGGACCTGACCTGCTTCTTGCCAAAGCCCAAACGAATTTCTTATACACCCCCCGTTTCTGTTTTTTTGATTGGGCCCTCTCAAAACCTTTTAGCCCATGTAATAGTTTATGGTTTGCTTATCTACCCTTGATTCTTGATGCACCTCTCTTTCTATTTTTTACTTTCTTTAGCCCTTTTTTTAGCATTATTATTAATTTAGTTAATTATTAAAATTAATCAAATAAGAGGTGTATTTAATTAAAACATTTTAAATAATTTGATCTTTTTTTTATTTATTAAGTTTAACTTTAGGTTTAGTTTAGTAATTTTTAGTATTCCTTTTTTTAAATTAGGTTTAAATTAATAGCTTTTAAGTTTTAATTTAGTTTAGAGTTATTTAATAATTCTCAAAATAATACTTTATATTAATATTAAAAAAAAAACATATAAAAATAGAAACATATAAAAATAAAAGCTTTAAAAAAAACATTTTATTTTTCTTAATTAATTCTCTTGCGTTATACCTATTAGATAAAAATATAAAAAATGCATGTTCACGCCATTTAATCTGTTTATTTAATCATTGTTGTAGTTATATATAACTTAATCATCATCTATCTAATTTCCTGTTTTGATTATTCAGTATTTACTTGTTTATTCCGTTTATGTCTAAATCCAAGGGAAAAAATGATTAAATTTGTTGACTTCATGTCCTCAAGTCCAATCACGCGAATATTTTCATTTCATTAAAACTTAAGACAATTTTTCCCAAAATATTCAATCTTTTCAAACTTATACCTTTTAAGCCAAAACTTCGACATTAGGTCGTCGTACCTTCAAAAACCCGTCCGTATCCCTTTTCGGCCAAAACAATTTATTTTTAATCAAACGAACATTTTAATAAACAGATATTTCAAAAGGTTCCTATAGAGTACTATAGATACATTGGGTGCTAATACCTTCCCACTGTATAACCAACCCCCGAACCATAGATCTCTTTTCAAAAACGCCTTGTATTTTTATTACTTTTAGAAAGTATTATTTTACATTGCATATTTAGGGTTTTATTTCGCTCTTTCCCCTTTTCCCTTGGAAATAATAAAGCGCGGTGGCGACTCTTGCTTTTGTGAGACGAATTAATCAATAATTCGATCTCCGATTTACCCCGCTACATTTTTTATCGCTACACATACCATGGCAAAGAGAATCCTTCGAGCAGGATATTATTGGTCCACTATGGAAGCCGACTGCTATCAGCATTCTCGGACCTGTCATAAGTGCCAAGTCTATGCTGATAAGGTGAAAATACCTCCAGTTCCTCTGAACGTCTTGACAGCTCCGTGGCTTTTTGTAATGTGGGGCATCGATATGATTGGCGAGATCAGACCTACTGCGTCCAACGGGTCGTTTCATCCTGGTAGCAATTGATTACTTTACGAAGTGGGTTGAGGCAGCTTCATTTGCTACAGTGACTAAGAATGTCGTGGCACGGTTTATTCGACACAATTTGATCTATCGATACGATGTACCAGAGAGGATCATTACGGACAACGGTAAAAATCTCAACAATACAATGATCACCGAGCTCTGCAAACAGTTCAAAATATAGCATCACAACTCTTCTCCTTACTGGCCGAAGATGAATGGGGCTGTTGAAGCGGCTAATAAGAACATCAAAAAGATTGTGCAGAAAATGATGGTGACATACAAAGATTGGCACGAGATGTTACCATTTGCTCTTCATGGGTACCGAACTTCAATACGAACTTCAACAGGGGCAACACCCTACTCTTTGGTGTATGGCATGGAAGCAGTCCTACCCATGGAGGTCTAGATACCCTTTCTTCGGATTATGAAGGATGCAGGTTTGAGCGAAGATGAATGGATCCAGACCTGGCTTGATCAACTGAACTTAATCGACGAAAAGAGACTTACTGCTATTTGTCATGGTCAGACGTATCAAAAGCGGATGATCAAGGCATTTAACAAGAAAGTTAGACGACAAGAGTATCAAGTTGGGGATCTGGTGATCAAACGCATCATACTACCGCAAGGTGATCCTAGGGGCAAATGGACCCCTACTTACGAAGGGCCATTTATGGTTAAGAACATTTTCTCAGGAGGAGCTATGATTATAACCACCATGGATGGTGACGACCTTCCTCACCCCGTCAATACAAACATAGTGAAAAAAATACTATGTATGATCAAAGACCCGCTAGGTTGACTAGCCTAGGAAAAAATAAGGGCTTCCTGGTGAACCAAAAGGGTTCGGGCAAAAATAAGGGATGAAAATGAAAAAACTGTACACCCGGCAAGTCGAAAACCTGAAAAGGCGGCTTGGGCAAAAAGGGGTATCCCGGTGGACTGAAAACCCGAAAGGGCGGTCCAGGAAAAAATTAGGGATAAAAGCGTAACACTATGTCTCATTGGATCACCTTGCAATCAGACTTCGGTATCGACTATCAAGCTTGGACGGTGCTAATCAATCTGATCTAACTTCAACCAAGTAGCAAAGTGATGAGATGCTCGTGGATATAAGGGCAATAGCAGAGTTGGAACCCAGTGGGATTGTTTGCATAGCTGTTTTCCTTTATTTTACACAAATCGTATAAATTCTATCTTTCGGCGGCGTTCTCTTACTAGGACGTCAGCCTCTTGTACAAAAACGCCTATTTACAGGCTAACTTCAAAATAAATACAATTCATTTTTCACAAAGAAATTTCAAATTGTTTTCCTTTTTCTATTTTGCTTTGCAAGAACGTCCAATGTCCATTTTTGATATATGCATTTGACAATAGTTGCTGCTCATAAATATTTACATGCGAAACAAAAGACGATTACTCGTAATATCAGGAACAAGGGTAAACAAGAAATGTCTAAACCGTACGGTTGCTCTGTCCACCAGGTATAGGGATAGACCTAGTCGGAGAAAATGACTAAAGGCACATTCACTCCCCGCATAGTAAGGAAAAGACAGTGATATTAGCAATCTCGAACATGACACCACTCTCCCCAACTGAGGCTCGTAACCGCGAATGAATCAGCAATATTCTCCCCAAGCAGAGTTTATCTATCATCAGCACTAGAAGATTATCCCCAGTGGAGTCTGGAGGATTATCCCCAGTAGAGTCTAAAAGATTATCCCCAGTGAAGTCACCACTGGAAAATCATCCCCAGCGGAGTTCATTCATTTCACAAATAGAAACTCAATCCCCAACGGAGTTCATTATCGCCTGCAATGATAATTCATCCCCAGCCGAGGTTGTTTCTCCAAATCAACAGAGCTTCTAGCAGAGTATCTCTTCCCCACAGAGTCATTTTCTCGTCAATTCATTCCCCAGCGGAGTTATTCTTTCCTGCAGGATTATGCTCACAATCATCTTCGTTCATTATCCCTAGCGGAAACAAAGAATTCAACTCTTTTCTCCAACAGCAATCCGAGATTTATTTCCCCCAGCTAGAAAACATTACATGTCCATACATCATGACATACGCATACGCATCATACAACACAATCTCATTTATTTTGAGAACATCATTGCTTGATACATATCATGCATTACATACGGCTATCCTTTAGCTTTCAGGAAAGATACAATCAAATTCCCACCAAGTTCAAGCTATGAAGCCCAGATTCGACCGGATAATATCTTGATTTCTACAACATATTGTAAAGCCCGAAGAACGACCGGATAACAATATCAAACACCGCGAAACCTGGATTCGACCAGATAGTGATTCATCTTTAAGATATGAAGCCCAGAGAACGACTGGATACTAGTTTAATCCCCATAAAGCCGTGAAGCCTGGATTACGACCGGATAACAGCTCAGCAAATTACTGTGAAGCCTGGATTACGACCAGATAGTAATACATTACCATGAAGCCTGGATTACGACCAGATAATGGTAGAAGATGTTGTGAAGCCTGGATTACGACCAGATAGCAGCC
This sequence comes from Vicia faba, assembly GCA_948472305.1. Lineage (NCBI taxonomy): Eukaryota > Viridiplantae > Streptophyta > Magnoliopsida > Fabales > Fabaceae > Vicia > Vicia faba. The sequence goes on along the minus strand of OX451735.1, from coordinate 1,322,057,203 downwards.
AAAGACACCGTAAATCCTGGATTACGACCAGATAGTGGTATATCTTTAATACAAGTTATGAAACCCGGATTACGACCGGATAGTATCTTGATTTTCTCCGAACACCATGAAGCCTGGATTCGACCAGATAATGGTATAACACATCGTGAAGCCTGGATTACGACCAGATAGCGGTACAAGACATTGCGAAGCTTGGATTTCGAACAAATAACAATTTCACCTAGACAATTACTAAGAAGCCCGAAGTCGACCAGATATTAGTGTGCCCTGAGTTCAAGTTGAAGCCCGAATGTGACCGGATAACAACTCATTCATTCTGAAGCATGGATTACGATCAGATAAGAATTGAGAAATTGCGAAGCCTGTATTACAACCGGATAGCAAGGTTAATCTCATCTATCCAGTAAGTCACTGTAAAGCCTGGATTACGACCAGATAGCAGTCAATTTTACCACTATGAAGCCTGGATTACGACCAGATAGTAGTTAACTTTCCTCTTCAACAGAGATGATCCCTCAGTAGAATAACGAACGACCGAAGCTCCTAAAATTCAACTTTCCTCTTCAACAGAGATGATCCCTCAGTAGAATAACGGACGACCGAAGCTCCTAAAATTCAACTTTCCTCTTCAACAGAGATGATTCCTCAGTAGAATAACAGACGACCGAAGCTCCTAAAATTCAACTTTCCTCTTCAACAGAGATGATTCCTCAGTAGAATAACGGACGACCGAAGCTCCTAAAATTCAACTTTCCTCTTCAACAGAGATGATTCCTCAGTAGAATAACGGACGACCGAAGCTCCTAAAATTCAACTTTCCTCTTCAACAGAGATGATCCCTCAGTAGAATAACGGACGACCGAAGTTTCTAAAATTCAACTTTTCTCAAAACAGAGATGATACCCCAGTAGAATAACGGATGACTGAAGCTCATAAAATTCTACTTCTCTCAAGACAGAGATCAGCATTCCCCAGCGGAATCTTCCTCAACAACATGTATACAAGCTCTCGCTAAGGAATCTCTTAGGCGATCGACACTCCTTCGGATGACATCTTTAAGCCCATTCCCCGTCATCAATTTCCAAATGGCATCTGTAATCCCATTCCCGACATCACAAGACGAATACCACTTCATGTGAGTGCAAATTTCTGGGCACTCTAGTGTTCAATCATCTTCCACCTTCGGATCACGAAAGGCACGAAAGTCAATCTACATCCTCAGGTTTAAGAAGATTGAACAGGGGCAGATGTTGTACCCCAAAATTTGCCCTCCCATATTTCTCAAAACATTTCAAGAAAGATCCTCAAGTTGCTCAAGGAAGTCCAAGGGTTGACAAGACAAACTCCCTCATAAGGCAATCTACCTCATATTAGGGTTTCATGTTGCATCAAGATACTTGAATCCAAGGGATCAAAAATGCTCACCCATTGTCCTAATATGTTTTCAAGATCATCCATGTCAAGTTTCAAGCCTTGCAGAGAAAATTTGCTCAGTCAATTGCTCAAAGGCCTGAAAATCGACTATACTAGGGCAAAAGTCAACTATGGCCTACATACAGTCAAACTCCAATATTTTTGGTCAACATTCTCATTTTGAAGTATATTTCATCATTTGATCAAGGTTTGATCATGATTCATCAAGGATTGTTCACAATTCCTCAAGAACCAAAAGTTGCTAAATTAGGGTTTTGCAGGAAAAGTCAACTCAACTTTGACCAAGCATAACTTTCTCATACTTTATGAGAAATGACCCATCCAAATCTCATTTTGAAGAGGATGCCATGATCTACAATCTATCTTCAGATCCCAAGTTCAAAATATGCACTCACAAGAAGTTATGAATTTGGACATTATAGGTCATTTTGGAAAGTCAACAAAAACACCTTTTTTGTCAAAGCTTCATACATGAGCATGGAATATAAAATTGAGATGAGACCAAAAGGTTTGCTTAGAGGACATCTCAAGCTTTCTAAAAAATCAAAGAACACCTTCAAAGAGTCAAAATTGAGGAAGTTATGCATTGGAGAAGTTGACCCTTTTTGCAAAATTGTCAAAAGTCAACTATGCCTAAAAATGCAATTTTTGCAAAATGGGCCCAATCTTTTTCACTTGTTTTAAGTTGGAAACATGGTCCACGAGCCCTAGCCCTTGCCAACTGTCATTATCTTGTTTTTATTATTCATTTTGATTTTTTATTTGAATTAAATCATCTTAAATTAAAACAAATCATAGAAAATCCAAAATATTGAAAACACAAGATTTTGTACTTGTTTCAGGTCTTAAATTCCAGCTAGCATGAGATCAAATTCGTGTAAAGGCTTGGAGCGCACACAAATATTTGTTTTAGGCTATTTTTGGAATGGTTTTAAAGAGAATCAAATCAAGATCAAAGACATTGATGGAGGAAGATTGAGGCCAGGTTTTCAACCCTAATTCATTCCTCAGTACATAAGGATGATGGGCAGACCCAAAGCAAGGCTAGGAGGAGGCGTGAGAACCAGAACAAAACTTGAAAAAAACAAGAAAAAGTGTGGAATCGAATTCCTAGTTGCAAGCAATTTCAAAGCCTCCTAACCATCCCAATCGCTTCCTGGGATCCCCAGCAAGCAAAACCAATCAAGAGCAAGCATTTCCAAGCCCCGAATCGCTGTAAGTCATCCACGATATTGATATATTTTTGAAATTGAATTGCATCATTCTGTTATTTATAGCACGATGTGATACAGTGGGAGAACTGACTTGAGGTTTTGCATTTGTTTTCGCACTTGTTCGGTTTAGCAAGAGTCGCCACCGACTTTTTATTTATCCTAAGGAAAGGTTAAAAATCACAGGAAAAACCTTTGAGATGTTTTCATGGGTTCGGGGGGTAGATTATGAAAAGGGAAGGTGCTAGAACCATTTTCATCCATGGTTATCCATGGGCTCTTAGTTACTTGTTTTAGATCACTTGCCTTGATTTTCAATTGTTTTGAAATGGTGTTTGTGTGTGTGGTTTTGAAAATGTTTTGAAAAAGATGCCTTGTCTAGGCAACCATTGTAACAATTCTTTACTCGAATGTTTTACAAAGGTGTTTGTCTTTTTGAAAAGATGTTTCAATGTTTTTGAAAGTTGTTTTGAAAGTTGTGTTGTGGAGTGTGTTTTGAAAGTAGGCAAGTGTGTTTTGCAAGTTTGATCAAGTAACTAAGAGTTGTCTACCCCTAAATTTACTCAAAGATCTTTCCTTATGTTTTTAACCCTTTTAACAGTGTTGTTTCACCATTGTATTTGGTGAACAACCTTGTGTTAGGATGTTAACGGGACGGGCGCGGGTCATCGTATAGACCATGAATGCAATAGTGTCAAGTGTCTTTGGCAATTTTCTTGAGGGACTATGATCATTTTGTTTAGGCAACTTCGAAAGCGTCATCGAGGGACTATGATCATTTGATTTGTTTTTGTTTTTCCAAAGTACTTGACATGCAAACATGGCCCATTTTTGAAGGCAACAAGCGGGATTACCCTAGGGGTGCAAGTGTGAATTGTGTATTGATTGTCATTCATTTATCTTTGTATTAGGTTATCTAGCGGTTGATTTTGAATCTTCGCATACAAACCCTAATTACTATACAGTATATAGAAAGCGATAAATTGCGGGAATTTAAAGTCTAAGCTATTACAAATAAGTATCCAGGGATGGGGGTACAAATATTTACAAATGGGGATGAGTCTTATCAGGATAGTAGTGTCCAAATATTATTTACAACCAAATCGAATCATGGCATTCTCAATGTAAAATATAGCAAAGTATATAAGGATAAAAGAGAATCAAAAGTATATAAGATGCACATGATTATTTACAAGTGACTAAAAATATTAACCTAATGTGTTATTAAGTATTTTATTATTATGTATCTAGTTAATGTTTTTAGAAACTTGTATAGAAATAATTAAACAAAAGTTTTAAGATCGTTTAACTTAAAAGAAAACTAATGTTTACATATTTTAAGTGTAATAAAAAGTATTTAAGAAAATTTTGTACAAAAGAAGTTAATGTATCATTTTTTATTTAACAAAAATATTAATTTAAGTTATGCATATAAAAAAGGAAAAAAAGTAAAGTGATAAAAAATGGTTGATTTGTAAAAAAAAAAAAGGGTTTAAATGGGCCTTGGGGATTATGTACATGGCCCAAGAAAACAAAATATCAAATAAGGTAAGAAAGAAAAGAGGGGGTAAGGTGCCATAATGGAGATTGGGCTTTGGGTTTAATGGGGATTAGGCCCAGCTGCGCTTGATAATGTTTTTGTTAGGGTTGGAATTAGTTTGTCTCAGAACTTAGGGTTACAGTTTTGAACGAACGGCGCCGCTTCTCTTCTTCGTTCTTCGTCCTCTTCATCTTCTCAAACCATGGCTTGTGACGCCTCATCCATGCCTCAGCTGCTAGAGCGCCACCTCCACTTCCCTCTCTCCATGGTCATACCCAGGCGGTGATAAAAGGTAATGATTTCTCAGTTTTTCGTCTTCGTGTTTTAGGGCTTTGGATTCTTGTCTCTTACATGTTATTAACTTCTTCTGTGTTATTTTGTGTTTTATGATATGAGATTGCATAAAAAAGGAAGGAGGGAATAATACCTTGGGGTTTGGCTTTGGGAGAGGAGACGGGGGGTTTGGACGGTGGCGTTTCTCAGGCGGCCGGGTGAGGGAGGCTGTGACGGTGATGCTAGCTACCTGGTACTTGTATCTTTTAGTTTTTGTTTGGTTTAGTGATGAGTGTTGCAATCTAAAAACCCTAGGATAGCTTCTTTTCCTCTTTTGATCGCTTGCCTCTGTGATGCTTTCTTCTGAGTTTCTTTTGATATCTTGGCTTTGTTTCTCAATGATGAACCTTGGTTCTGAGAGACTTGGACTTTTTGATGATTATTCTGAGATTGCTGATTGTTATGCTTCTGAGTTGCTGATATGTTCTTCCTCTCTTTTGCTTGGTTTCTCGATGATGAACTTTAGTTCTGAGAGCTTGGATTTGTTTTCTCAATGATGATGATATTGAAACTGAGAGTTGTTTGCTTATGATTTGAGATGCTTGGAGTTGCTTGAATTTTGATGGTAACAAGCCTCAAGGTTTTTAGAGGTTTTCCTCTAGTACAGTTTTATGTGAAGGTTTTATGAAGGCAGGTTGAATGTTTGTAGGTTTGTATGGTACAGTCCTGGACTTTAGGCTATGCAGGGTTTTGGCTTGAAGGCTGTAACAGATCTTTAGGCTTGTTTAGAGGTTACAGGCTGGCTTGAAGCAGGCTTGGATTGAAGGAAGTTTTGAGGCTCATTTGTATTATGCAGGCTTTTCTGAATAGGCAGGCTTGCTTATGTTTTATGCAGGTTTGTGGAGGTTTGAGTTGGTTCAGGTTTTGACAGGTTATATGTTTGAGTTGTTTTTTTATTTATTTGAAGGCTTGCTTCAGTTTGTAATCTTGAAGGCAGGATGAAACAAGTTTGAAGTTTGTTGGAGGCCGGCTGAAGCAGTTTGTAAACTTGGAGGTTATGGTTATGTGTTTACAGTTTTTGTGATGTATTTTTCTATGTGTTTCTGCCTGCTTTTCTCAACTGAGATCGTTGTTATATTTATTTGTCTTTAAGCCTGCAAACTGTAAGCCTCTACTTCTCTCTCTCTCTCTTCCTCTCTCCACAGAAAAAAGCATATTATATTGCTTAAAGTCCCTTTTTTCTGAAAAAGTGATGGCCTGGAAAATGATGAATAAAAGTGTTTTTACAAGTTTGCTTGCACTTTGTCTTTCCTCTGCATATCTCTTATCTTCCAGATTTTCTGCCTTTTGTGTACTTGTTGACAGCTTTATTGGCTTCTTTGGACAGTTTTGACAGCTTAGTTGACATTTTCACAATGCAATTTGGTTTTGGCATTTCAGTTTGGTTTGCCTTTTCAGTTTACAATTTGGTTTGAAATTATGCAGCCTTGTACATTTTGTTTGCCTTGTATGAATTCATATGCTTGCAAACATATTTTCTTTCCCTCTTTGTGAACCAAGAAGAGAATCTTCTTGCGATTTGCAGAGAGGACGAACAAACTGATTCCGGCCAACACTTTTAATGATGAGTTTTTATGATTAGCTGTCTGAGAATGCTTTTCCAAATTCATCCGTGTTTGACTTCTTTCTTTTTTGTCTTTGCAGATAAATATCAGTTGAGCAAAGGGGAGCAGCAGTAGAACATGAAGATTTCAAGCAATTTAGAATGTAGATTTAATTTATTTTTAATCATTGTAATAAATATCATTGTAACACTATAAATAAATTTACTGTATCAAATAAACATTTGTAACAACAATTAAAAATGAATAAAAAAATCCTTTGTCAGTTAATTCTTTAATTCTTCTGCATTTATTTATTTAATTACTTAAATTTCTTGAATTATAATAATTGGAAATTATCCAATAATTTTAACTTACAAATTATAAATAATCAATAAACGTCTGGCATTCCGAATAACCAAAAGCGTTGCACAGTTAATCAAACAAACGTCCATATGTCCTTTATCTCACTGATCAAACTTAAACTTCAAACTTTCAATCAGAAGCCTCAACCGATGTCCCAGAGTCAATTGAAAAGAACTGCAGAATCAATTCCTTCTGAGAACACGCGCACAAACCCTAATTCTTGATTTATTGTCAAAGAAACGTCCGCCTGATCAAACCCTGAGCCAAACTCAACCAAACCCTATCAATTTGCTTGAACTGATTCTAAATCAATGGAAACCCTAATTTTGTCTGACTGATGAGAAAAGTCTGTTTGACCGATTCTTAAGCCAATCTGAAAAATCAGGAAAAGCCCGAAGCTGTGATTTCTTGTGGAAAAGAGAGGGCAAATTTTGGGGTACAACAGTTGCCCCTGTTCAATCTTCTTGAACCTGAAGAGTTAGATTGGCAAGTTTGTCGTTCGCGACTCGAAGGTAAAAGGAGATTGGACACTAGAGTGCCCAAAAAAATTGCACTCGTCAAAGTGTAGTTTGAGGGAATGGGCTTAAAGATGCCATTTGGAGATGGGCTTAAAGATGCCATCTGGATATGTGACAGAATCTTGTCGGGGGATGGGCTTAGAGATGCCATCTGGAAATTGTTGGTAGGAGGATGGGCTTATAGATGCCATCTGAAGGTGATTGTATCTTGTTGGAGATGGGCTTGTAGATGCCATCCAAGAATGTTTGTTGAACTGTATGTCGTTGGTGAGGGGGTGAGTATCAGAAAGGTGTCCCTGTTTGGAACAACTTTGAACTGGGGGTCTGAATAAGCAATAGATTGACATCCATGTTTGGAGAATCCGTAAATTGTTTTCAGAAGTCTTGGATCTGAACAAGCGACAGGTTAACATCCGTATCTGGAGAACCCGTAAACTGTTTTCAGAAGTCTTGAAGTTGAATAAACATGAGTTGGTCGAGTAGATATTTGTCCTGTCTGGTTTCAGGTGTTAATCTCTGACCTGAGAAAGAAAGATAGTTTTCCTGACTTGTTACAGGTGTTGATCTTCAATCCCTCGTCCACAGATGGTTTTCCTGGCTTGCTACAGGTATTGATTTGGAACTTGAAAAGGTTGATGGTAGCCATCTGTTGATTGACCTTTTTCTGGAAAAGGTAAAACGTTAGTTGTATGCAATGTCATGATGTATGAAATGCATAATGTAATATATGTGTTTATGATATATGAAAGTAATGAATGCGCATGTAAGCTGAGTAGCTGTCTTGCTGAGGATAGATGAATCCTGGATAGCCGGAAATAATAGAATCTTGACTGCTGTCGGGGAAAGTGAATCTTTGACAGCTGCAGGGGATTGAAAATCCTTTGATTGTTGAAAATCAGAAGTCCTGGGACCACTGTTGGGGAATCAGGAGCTTGGGTTGTATGCCAATCTACTGGGCATTTCTGTCTTAAGGTGATCTTCACTGGAGAATATTTGAATACTCTGTGAGGAACTGAGAATGAGAGTCTTCATTATGCTTGGGGATCGATAGTTGGAAGTTTTAGCTCCGCAGAGGATTGCAAGAATCTTTTGATTGCTGCAGGGGATTGAAAATCCTTTGATTGTTGAAAATGAGAAGTCCTGGGACCACTGTTGGGGAATCAGGAGCTTGGGTTGTATGCTAATCTACTGGGGATTCCTGTCTTGAGGAGATCTTCACTGGAGAATATTTGAATACTCTGTGAGGAACTGATAATGAGAGTCTTCATTCTGCTTGGGGATTGATAGTTGGAAGTTTTAGCTCCGCTGGGGATTGCAAGAATCTTTTGATTGCTGCAGGTATTGATCTGGGATCTTGAAAAGGTTGGTCGGTGAGATAGTTGTCCTGACTGGTTTCATGTATTAATCTCTGACCTGAGAAAAGAAAAGCTTCTTGGCTTGTTTCAGGTATTACTCTTCAATCTCTTCATGTAGATGGTTTTCCTGGTTGGTTTCAGGTATTGTAATGTCGGAGATGGGCTTAAAGATGCCATCCAGAAATGATTGTTGAATTGTTTGAACTGGTCGAGTAGATAGTTGTCCTGGCTGGTTTCAGGTGTTAATCTCTGACCTGAGAAAGAAAGATAGTTTTCCTGGCTTGCTACAGGTATTAATCTTCAATATCTTCATGTAGATGGTTTTCCTGGCTGGTTTGAGGTATTAATCTACAATCAGTCGTCCACAGATAGTTTTCCTGACTTGCTACAGGTATTAATCTGAAACATGAAAAGGTTGGTCGGTGAGATACTGTCCTGGCTGGTTTCATGTATTGATCTCTGACCTGAGAAAGAAAGATAGTTTTCCTGGCTTGCTACATGTATTAATCTTCAATATCTTCATGTAGATGGTTTTCCTGGCTGGTTTTAGGTATTAATCCACAATCAGTCGTCCACAAATATTTTCCTGGCTTGCTACAGGTATTAATCTGGAACTTGAGAAAGGTTGGTCAAGGAGATACTGTCCTGGCTGGTTTCAGGTATTGATCTCTGACCTGAGAAAGAAAGATAGTTTTCCTGGCTTGCTACAGGTATTAATCTTCAATCTCTTCATGTAGATATTTTCCTGGCTGGTTTCAGGTATTAATCCATAATCAGTTGTCCACAGATATTTTCCTGGCTTGCTACAGGTATTAATCTGGAACTTGAGAAAGGTTGCTCAAGGAGATATTGTCCTGGCTGGTTTCAGGTATTGATCTCTGACCTGAGAAAGAAAGATAGTTTTCCTGGCTTGCTACAGGTATTAATCTTCAATCTCTTCATGTAGATAGTTTTCTTGGCTGGTTTAAGGTATTAATCCATAATCAATCGTCCACAGATATTTTCCTGGCTTGCTACAGGTATTAATCTGGAACTTGAGAAAGGTTGGTCAAGGAGATACTGTCCTGGCTGGTTTCAGGTATTGATCTCTGACCTGAGAAAGAAAGATAGTTTTCCTGGCTTGCTACAGGTATTAATCTTAAATCTGTTCATGTAGATAGTTTTCCTGGCTGGTTTCAGGTATTAATCCATAATCAATCGTCCACAGATATTTTCCTGGCTTGCTACAGGTATTAATCTGGAACTTGAGAAAGGTTGGTCAAGGAGATACTGTCCTGGCTGGTTTCAGGTATTGATCTCTGACCTGAGAAAGAAAGATAGTTTTCCTGGCTTGCTACAGGTATTAATCTTCAATCTCTTCATGTAGATAGTTTTCTTGGCTGGTTTCAGGTATTAATCCACAATCATTCGTCCACAGATATTTTCCTGGCTTGCTACAGGTATTAATCTGGAACTTGAGAAAGGTTGGTCAAGGAGATACTGTCCTGGCTAGTTTCAGGTATTGATCTCTGACCTGAGAAAGAAAGATAGTTTTCCTGGCTTGCTACAGGTATTAATCTTCAATCTCTTCATGTAGATGGTTTTCCTGGCTGGTTTCAGGTATTAATCCACAATTAGTCGTCCATAGATATTTTCCTGGCTTGCTACAGGTATTAATCTGGAACTTGGGTTATACGCCACTTTGAGAATGAGAATCTTCATTCTGTTAGGGGTCAGAAATTGGGAGTATACCAATATTCTGAGGTTTTAAGGATGAGAGTCTTCATTCTTTGAGAGAAACATATTTTTTAGGAGCTTCAATTGTCCGTTATCTGTCGGTGGTTGTAACTTCCAGCAGGTGATGAAGGGATTTTGATGATGACTGCAATTTCCAGCAGGTGATGAAGGAAATTTTGAACGTTCTTGAATTCCAGCAGGTGATGTAGGAATTTTTGATGATTACTACTCCAAAAGATGAAGGAATCTTTGACGATTACTACTCCAAAAGATGAAGAAACCTTTGACGATTACTACTCCAAAAGATGAAGGAACCTTTGATTACTACTCCAAAAGATGAAGGAATCTTTGACGATTACTACTCCAAAATATGAAGGAATCATTCGATCAATCTGCATATGTTAAGAATGCTGTTGAAATGTAATTTTGTTTTGGAGAATAAATCCTTGACAAATGTTGGGGAAATAAACCCATGACTGCAGGTCTGCTAGAGAGGTTTCATCACTGCCCCTAGTATCAGATGCGTGTGATATTGCTAGGAAACTTGGACTGTTCGTAACCCTTAAGATTGACATTCGAATGGCCCAAGTGATGGTGACGGAGACTTGCCCCAGGTTAATCTGTAATTGAGAGATTTGTTGAAATCTTGACTGGACTGCCCCTAGGTTAACTGAACTTTGAAAGATCTGTTGAAACCTTGACTGGTCTGCCCCAGGTTAATTGGGCTTTGAAAGATTTTGTTGAAATCTTGACTGGACTGCCCCAGGTTAACTGGATAGTTACATGTCATGCCCCCTTGTTGATAGGAGATTTGTCAATGGAAGTGTCATCCTTCTTGAAGTGATTTTATTCACTGAGAGAGTTTTCGTTCCTCCGAACATTCGCTGTATGAATTTCTTCGCTGTCAAACAAATAACCATGTGCAAACAACGATATTCAAATAATGCAAAGTTTATGCTTGTCTCGAAGTTTTGAAAAATGCGTTTTTTAGCAGAAAACTTTTTGTAAGACAAATTCAACACAAGATTTAGGGCAAAGCCTTACAGGAGTCAGGATACCTTTTGAACAGTATGCTTTCGAACTAACCTATGCTTCAATTAGGACTTTTGAAGGGTTGTAACGTGGCTTGGTTCATGGTTTAAGAAACAAAGGATAAAGGCTCAAAGTATATTTGTACCCACCCGCTCTTCGTGATGTTCTTCGATCCTAAACTCAGTTAATTGCGCGTCGAACTCTGTTCGAGTTTGGAACGACTGTTGGCAATGGTTCACCAGTTGAATTTGGAAGGCAGTCATTATCTCCTTTTTCTTTTGCAACATTTTTCATGTTGTTGAGGATTTGTAATGACCTCGTTTTTTGATTTGTTATCCCTAACTTTTGCCTGACTGTTCCTGTTTTCGAGATTACAGTCAGCGGGATGCCCCAGCTTTCTTAAGCCTCCTTTATAGGTTTTGGCTTGGTTCCCTTTTCTCTTTTGAGAGATTGACTGCCTATGTGATAGGGAACCATCACCGTCTTTTGATTCCAGAGGAATGCTTTTTTTTTATGTCGTTCGTTGTATTACGAACTCAGAGTTTGCGACTTCAATGCGCATTTTTTTTGAATTATCTGAGAGACTACCCTGCCCCAGGTTTAAATCAAAGGTTTCAAATTGTTCAGAACAGAAAACTCCTACTTCTTTGGCTCGAAGGGGTTGACTAGGGATTATCTTCCTTATAACTCCAGTGTTTGGGATTTGAAATAAACGCCAGTACATCATCAGCAAGGTCTGTTCAAAAGCATACTGTATGAGATTATGGTATTGTTTCGTCATCCTCCCTCTAAAGGCTTTTAGCTATTTATGAAGAGTTAAATATCATAAAGAAAGCATAAGAGTAGTGAAAACGAATGGATGAATTCAAGACAAACATATGCAATGCATTAATGAAACAGAGTTTGACATCAACAGATAATTGTTTAAATAACAAAGAGATTACAACTTGAAAGTTCAAATGAAACAAAGATGCTCTCAATGATTCGACATAGGAGCAGTGATTATGCTAGAGTCTCCGGAGGGTCAAACTCGATCTCCTTGGCATCAATCATGTCTTGGACCTTATTCTTCAGAGCCCAACAGCTGTTTGTGTCATGCCCTGTGCTACCACAATGATAAGCACATCTTGCATTCGGGTTGTAGTTTGGAGAAGAAGTCTTAGGGTTCGGATGAGGAGCCTTCAATGTAATCAGCTCTTTCTTCAACATGTGTTGTAGTGCTTGAGCTAGTGACATGTTGATCCTAGTATATTGTCTTTTAGGCGCGACCTCCTTACGCTGATGCCCCTGTCTTTGTTGAGCAGGCGTAGGATTAGAGATCAAGATTGCTCCTGTGTGTTGGTCATGGTGACTCTTTTGACTGTTCGCAGCATTAGACTCTTTCTTTCTGTTGTAGGGAATTTTCTGAGCATCAGAGGGTGTAGCTCCTTGGATCTTTCCACTTTTGATGCCAGCTTCGACCCTTTCGCCGGTCAGTATTAGCTTGGTGAATCCGGCTGAGGAGATTCCAATTAATTGATTGAAGAGAGGCCCTGTCAAAGTTCCCATGAAGATGTCAATCAGCTCTCTGTCAGTTAAAGGGGGTTGCACCCTACCAGCCAGATCTCTCCATTTTTGAGCGTATCCTTTGAAGTTCTCGTCAGAACCCATGGTCATGTTCTGCAACTGCACACGAGTTGGTGCAAGATCAGCATTGTACTGATACTGTTTGTAAAAAGCAGCAGCTAAGTCCTCCCAGGTGTGGATGCGAGAACTCTCCAATTGATAAAACCACTCGAGTTGAGCCCCTACCAGGCTTTCTTGGAAGAAATGGATCCAAAGCTTTGGATCAGTTGTGTATGGTTGAATCTTGCGGACATAAGACTTTAGATGCATCTTAGGGCAAGAGACTCCATCATACAGGGCCAAGGTATGGACTTTGAACTTTGGAGGGATGACCAATCCAGAAACTAAACCCATGTCTCCTAAATCCAAGCCAGGTATTTGTTGAACCTCCATAGCATTGAGGCGATCCTCCAACTGTTTGTACTTGTCATCAGCGGGAGGATATTGTTCTTCGGAGTAGTCAGCTTCATCAATCTCCAAATTGTGGTCTTCTTCAAGAGTATCCCCTATGTTGGATGGAGTTGAAAGATCTAGGGTTTTAGGTCTTCTTCTCAAGTTCAGGATGCTCGCTGCCTTCTTGGACTTCTTCTTCTTGTCTTTGAGAAGGAGAGCTTTCAGATCCTCTTTCCCTTTACCCATAGCCAAAAACATTTGTTGGAATTGAGCATTTTGAGCTTGGAGATCTTTCACCGTTTGTTCCATATCCATCTTACTGAAATAAACAGTAGGAAGATAAGGAGACCTGTAGGAGATACCTGTTATGCAATGATATGTATGATATATGTATGCAATGTTTTCAAGGATCTCTTGGGGTAAACACAAGAAAAATGTTAGAGGTTGAACTTCGATCTTTGATTGGAGAACTTTGCACCGGTGGATGTCTTTTCACGAGAATCAAGCTCACCATGTCAAGTGGGTCATAGCCCCTGATTCAAGTTGTTGCACTTGATCTTTAATGGCATTTGTTTAGAGGAAAACCTCTTTCCCCTTGGTAGACGTCTGGTTCAACGTGACCCTGCATCAAAAGACCCTTGAGATCCTTGAAATGGTTATTGAAAATGCTATGGTATGATGTTATGATGTTATGTACATGTATGCAAAAGCAAGTAAGTGTATATAGAGGTAATCATATTCACACAAAGCAAACAAGTCCTTAGGTTTAGGCTTGCATGGGGTTCGTAGGTAAGTACCCTCTTAAAGTTAGTTGGCTCATCATGTCCTAAAATAGAAACTGGGTTCTAAGGAGCTCAATATCACTGGATTATTTTCTATGTTCATTGTTTTGGTTTAGCCACTTAACTGGCGACCAAAATATTCCAAGAAAACAACCCTCAATGAGTGTAGTATCGAGTATCTACCAACTTCGGACTGCACCAAAGTCGGTCATCTCACTACCCCTAAAAAGGCTAAGATGGTCAATTAAGGTTCTAAGAGTTCGTTAGTGCTTCATGACATCACTCAGCGGCCCCGTATTCTCCTTGACTACTCAAGGGCTACCGGTACTCACAAATATGTCACACTAACATAGCTTACTGCTTCAACCATGTCGGTATACCTCGCACAGTTCCCTCATAGTTTTATTGCTATTTACCTAAAAAAGGTGCCCCCAAATCCGGGTGTAGGATTTAACAAACCCAAACAAGGAACCCAAAAAGTAAAGCAATCAAAGCAAACAAAGTAAACATGTAAAGGTGATCTAAAACCCTAAGGTAACCCCACTTTTAGAATCAATCCCTAGCAGAGTCGCCAGTTCTGTGATACGGTGGGAGAACTGACTTGAGGTTTTGCGTTTGTTTTCGCACTTGTTCGGTTTAGCAAGAGTCGCCACCGACTTTTTATTTATCCTAACGAAAGGTTAAAAAGCACAGGAAAAACCTTTGAGATGTTTTCGTGGGTTCGGGGGGTAGATTATGAAAAGGGAAGGTGCTAGCACCCTTTTCATCCATGGTTATCCATGGGCTCTTAGTTACTTGTTTTAGATCACTTGCCTTGATTTTCAATTGTTTTGAAATGGTGTTTGTGTGTGTGGTTTTGAAAATGTTTTGAAAAAGATGCCTTGTCTAGGCAACCATTGTAACAATTCTTTACTCGAATGTTTTACAAAGGTGTTTGTCTTTTTGAAAAGATGTTTCAATGTTTTTGAAAGTTGTTTTGAAAGTTGTGTTGTGGAGTGTGTTTTGAAAGTAGGCAAGTGTGTTTTGCAAGTTTGATCAAGTAACTAAGAGTTGTCTACCCCTAAATTTACTCAAAGATCTTTCCTTATGTTTTTAACCCTTTTAACAGTGTTGTTTCACCATTGTATTTGGTGAACAACCTTGTGTTAGGATGTTAACGGGAGCGGGTCATCGTATAGACCATGAATGCAATAGTGTCAAGTGTCTTTGGCAATTTTCTTGAGGGACTATGATCATTTTGTTTAGGCAACTTCGAAAGCTTCATCGAGGGACTATGATCATTTGATTTGTTTTTGTTTTGCCAAAGTACTTGACATGCAAACATGGCCCATTTTTGAAGGCAACAAGCGGGATTACCCTAGGGGTGCAAGTGTGAATTGTGTATTGATTGTCATGCATTTATCTTTGTATTAGGTTATCTAGCGGTTGATTTTGAATCTTCGCATGCAAACCCTAATTACTATACAGTATATAGAAAGCGATAAATTGCGGGAATTTAAAGTCTAAGCTATTACAAATAAGTATCCAGGGATGGGGGTACAAATATTTACAAATGGGGATGAGTCTTATCAGGATAGTAGTGTCCAAATATTATTTACAACCAAATCGAATCATGGCATTCTCAATGTAAAATATAGCAAAGTATATAAGGATAAAAGAGAATCAAAAGTATATAAGATGCACATGATTATTTACAAGTGACTAAAAATATTAACCTAATGTGTTATTAAGTATTTTATTATTATGTATCTAGTTAATGTTTTTAGAGACTTGTATAGAAATAATTAAACAAAAGTTTTAAGATCGTTTAACTTAAAAGAAAACTAATGTTTACATATTTTAAGTGTAATAAAAAGTATTTAAGAAAATTTTGTACAAAAGAAGTTAATGTATCATTTTTTATTTAACATAAATATTAATTTAAGTTATGCATATAAAAAAGGAAAAAAAGTAAAGTGATAAAAAATGGTTGATTTGTAAAAAATAAAAAAAAAGGTTTAAATGGGCCTTGGGGATTATGTACATGGCCCAAGAAAACAAAATATCAAATAAGGTAAGAAAGAAAAGAGGGGGTAAGGTGCCAGAATGGAGATTGGGCTTTGGGTTTAATGGGGATTAGGCCCAGCTGCGCTTGATAATGTTTTTGTTAGGGTTGGAATTAGTTTGTCTCAGAACTTAGGGTTACGGTTTTGAACGAACGGCGCCGCTTCTCTTCTTCGTTCTTCGTCCTCTTCATCTTCTCAAACCATGTCTTCTGACGCCTCATCCATGCCTCAGCTGCTAGAGCGCCACCTCCACTTCCCTCTCTCCATGGTCATACCCAGGCGGTGATAAAAGGTAACGATTTCTCAGTTTTTCGTCTTCGTGTTTTAGGGCTTTGGATTCTTGTCTCTTACATGTTATTAACTTCTTCTGTGTTATTTTGTGTTTTATGATATGAGATTGCATAAAAAAGGAAGGAGGGAATAATACCTTGGGGTTTGGCTTTGGGAGAGGAGACGGGGGGTTTGGACGGTGGCGTTTCTCAGGCGGCCGGTCGAGGGAGGCTGTGACGGTGATGCTAGCTACCTGGTACTTGTATCTTTAGTTTTTGTTTGGTTTAGTGATGAGTGTTGCAATCTGAAAACCCTAGGATAGCTTCTTTTCCTCTTCTGATCGCTTGCCTCTGTGATGCTTTCTTCTGAGTTGCTTTTGATATCTTGGCTTTGTTTCTCAATGACGAACCTTGGTTCTGAGAGACTTGGACTTTTTGATGATTATTCTGAGATTGCTTGTTGTTATGCTTCTGAGTTGCTGATATGTTCTTCCTCTCTTTTGCTTGGTTTCTGGATGATGAACTTTAGTTCTGAGAGCTTGGATTTGTTTTCTCAATGATGATGATATTGAAACTGAGAGTTGTTTGCTTATGATTTGAGATGCTTGGACTTGCTTGAATTTTGATGGTAACAAGCCTCAAGGTTTTTAGAGGTTTTCCTCTAGTACAGTTTTATGTGAAGGTTTTATGAAGGCAGGTTGAATGTTTGTAGGTTTGTATGGTACATGCCTGGACTTTAGGCTATGCAGGGTTTTGGCTTGAAGGTTGTAACAGATCTTTAGGCTTATTTAGAGGTTACAGGCTGGCTTGAAGCAGGCTTGGATTGAAGGAAGTTTTGAGGCTCATTTGTATTATGCAGGCTTTTCTGAACAGGCAGGCTTGCTTATGTTTTATGCAGGTTTGTGGAGGTTTGAGTTGGTTCAGGTTTTGACAGGTTATATGTTTGAGTTGTTTTTTTTTTGAAGGCTTGCTTCAGTTTGTAATCTTGAAGGCAGGATGAAACAGGTTTGAAGTTTGTTGGAGGCCGGCTGAAGCAGTTTGTAAACTTGGAGGTTATGGTTATGTGTTTACAGTTTTTATGATGTATTTTTCTATGTGTTCATGCCTGCTTTTCTCAACTGAGATCTTTGTTATATTTATTTGTCTTTAAGCCTGCAAACTGTAAGCCTCTACTTCTCTCTCTCTTCCTCTCTCCATAGAAAAAAGCATATTATATTGCTTAGAGTCCCTTTTTTCTGAAAAAGTGATGGCCTGGAAAATGATGAATAAAAGTGTTTTTACAAGTTTGCTTGCACTTTGTCTTTCCTCTGCATATCTCTTATCTTCCAGATTTTCTGCCTTTTGTGTACTTGTTGACAGCTTTATTGGCTTCTTTGGACAGTTTTGACAGCTTAGTTGACATTTTGACAATGCAATTTGGTTTTGGCATTTCAGTTTGGTTTGCCTTTTCAGTTTGCAATTTGGTTTGAAATTATGCAGCCTTGTACATTTTGTTTAATATGCTGCCTTGTACTAATTCATATGCTTGCAAACATATTTTTTCTTTCCCTCTTTGTGAACCAAGAAGAGAATCTTCTTGCTATTTGCAGAGAGGACGAACAAACTGATTCCGGCCAACACTTTTAATGATGAGTTTTTATGATTAAATGTCTGAGAATGCTTTTCCAAATTCATCTGTGTTTGACTTCTTTCTTTTTTGTCTTTGCAGATAAATATCAGTTGAGCAAAGGGGAGCAACAGTAGAAGATGAAGATTTCAAGCAATTTAGAATGTAGATTTAATTTATTTTTAATCATTGTAATAAATATCATTGTAACACTGTAAATAAATTTACTGTATCAAATAAACATTTGTAACAACAATTAAAAATGAATAAAAAAATCCTTTGTCAGTTAATTCTTTAATTCTTCTGCATTTATTTATTTAATTACTTAAATTTCTTGAATTATAATAATTGGAAATTATCCAATAATTTTAACTTACAAATTATAAATAATCAATAAACGTCCGGCATTCCGAATAACCAAAAGCATTGCACAGTTAATCAAACAAACGTCCATATGTCCTTTATCTCACTGATCAAACTTAAACTTCAAACTTTCAATCAGAAGCCTCAACCGATGTCCCAGAGTTAATTGAAAAGAACTGCAGAATCAATTCCTTCTGAGAACGTGCGCGCAAACCCTAATTCTTGATTTATTGTCAAAGAAACGTCCGCCTGATCAAACCCTGAGCCAAACTCAACCAAACCCTATCAATTTGCTTGAACTGATTCTAAATCAATGGAAACCCTAATTTTGTCTGACTGATGAGAAAAGTCTGTTTGACCGATTCTTAAGCCAATCTGAAAAATCAGGAAAAGCCCGAAGCTGTGATTTCTTGTGGAAAAGAGAGGGCAAATTTTGGGGTACAACACACGAAACAATCATAGATCATTGATCCTTAGGACATTTGCAAGCTTTCTGTGATATTTAATTGCATTTTTATGGACTGTATCAAGATTTGCCATTGTTAGGTTTTCTGGGTTCGTTTTAGGGTTTTCTCGTGCAGGTGAAATTGGCCTAAATGGAAGAAACCATTGTGATCAGCAGATCAAACCCAGCTGATCCATGGTCTTGAATTTTATTTACATTGCTTGTATGTAATTTCTTAGGTATACAGGGTTACAGCTACAACGCCATGTCCGTAGGTAAAAGTTATGAGTTTTAAACGACGGATCCAGGGAAGAAGACGATAGCGTGTCATCGCTTTACTGGCTGGACCGTCATCTTCTGGACCTTCATCCTCTGGACTACCATCATCTGCTGGATCATTATCCTCTGATCAGAGCCGCTGGCAGTGGGCCTTTGGGTTATTTCTTTTACTTTTTTTATTATTATTGTCCGTTTTCAAAATTAAATAATTCTTTTTATAAAAAAAAATCACAAAAATAATTTTTTTCACCAAATTAGGTTTAGATTTTATTTTTTATCCAAAAATCAAATTAATTTAATTAGGTTGTTAATTTTAGATAACTTTAATTCTTTTTGTAAATAAATTTAAAAATAATTAGAACAATTAGGGTTTTATTTCTAACTTAATTATATTTTCTTTTCCTAAAAATAACCAAAAACACAAAAATAGGCCATATATTTATTTTCATTAATTAATTTAATTAGCTAATTAATTGAATATTTAATTTTAAAACCTAATTCTTTTCTTTAAAAAAACAATTAAAAAAACAACAAAAACTTTTTTTCTTTTAATTAGGTTAAATAGGGTCAAAACCCTAATTTTTCTTATCGTTCTAATTTCATCGCGCGCGCTTTATTGTTTTATTATTTAGCATATTGATGTAACTGCCTACAAGTCGTAATAGCTTAATTAGAACTTTTACCTTTTCATTTATCGCTTTATTTTTAAGGGTTAGTTTTTGGCTATGTAAATACCCGAAGCCTTGTAATAGCGTAGTTTAACTTCCGCACTTTAAATTCCGCAATATATTTAACTGTTAGATGTATGAATAATTAGGGTTGCATGACAAGAATGTATGTAAACTTTAAGACAGTTAGCAAACCCTAAATGTGCAAAGATAAATAATCTGAAATTGAATCACTCGCACATGCGCACTCCTAGGGTACACTCCTTCTTGGTTGCCTTCGGTAAACGGTCATTAAGTATAGGATGCTTTAATGTTCGCTCTCTTGTCTAAACAAAGATCAAAGTCCCGTTCGGAATGGTTGCCTCGGAAAAGTTTCCTCGGAATGGTTGCCTCAGATATTGTTGCCTCGAATAATTGATCTAAGACATTAGGGTTACTACTAAGACGTCCTAACATTACTTTAGTGACCGTACGTCCCTTTTCGAATTGACCCTTAAAACTCCAACGACAATGCTACCTACTCACTAATAGTGGGATAGCACGATCTAAAGGAAACGAACATAGAACAATTCTCTTTTCGAGTAGGTAGATTAGTTCTTAAGTACTTTCTCAATCCAAACAAACTTTTTCACACTTACACTCCTCTTTTAAACAAAGCTTTCAAAAACACTTCGTAACACTCTTGAAGACAGAAGCAAGAGTTAAATCGAAGTCAAAAACTTTTCAAAACACACAATTACACAAAGAAGCAATTTTGAAAATGATGAGCAAGTAACTAAGAGCCCGTAGATAACTACGGATAAAAAGGGTGCTAATACCTTCCCTTTCTATAATCTACCCCCCGTACTCAGAAAATCTCGAAAAAAGGAAATTTTCTGTGCTTTTTTTACTTTCCTTGTTGGATAAAATAAAAGTCGGTGGCGACTCTTGCTTACCGCGACATTTTGCAAACACAAACGTAAAACGCAAACCAACAAATCCTAAAAGAAACAGTCCCGGTTCTGGCCATTGTATCACACCTACTTTCAACCAAGCCAACTTCCTGTCTTGTCGGAGGTTGATTGATGATTTGATTCCCAATTCTAACCGTTTGTCCCATACGCTTGTATTCGTCCTGATGAAGTTTGCTGATGAGGATTCTCAACTCTTCTTGTCCATGAGCCAAGTTTTAGATAAGAGCCGTATGACCCATCATCTGGATTCTCATATTTTCCATCAGCTAACAATTGTTCCAACTGATCATCCTTGTCGCCTTTAGGATTCTTGGTGATGAGTGCTTTCAATTCCTCCTTCCCCTTGGCTAAGTTTAGGAACATCTCCTAGAATTGTGCATTTTGAGCTTGGAGATCTCTGACGATCTGTTCGAGAGCCATTTTTCTACTGAAATAAACAACAAGAAAATGAGAGACCTGTCTTGAGAACTACATGTTATGTAATGACATGCATGATATGTAGATGCAATATTTTCAAGGATCTCGTGGGATAAACAAAAATTGAACTATTAGAAGTTGCTGCAACTTTGACTGGAGAACTTTGCATCGTTGGATGTCCTTCTGTAAGAATCAAGCTCACCATGCTGAGTGGGTCCTAGCCTTTGACTCAGAATGACATTTGGACTTTGACGACATCTAGTTAGAGGAAAATAATCCCCTTGCCCCTTGCTAGATGCCAGTTCATGATACTTTGGCGGTATTTGGTTAGAGGAAAATAAATCCTCCTGCCCCTTGCTAGGCGTCTGGTTTATGATAACCTGCGTCACAGGCCCTTGAGATCCTTGAAATGGTTAATGAAAATTCTATTGCATGATGTCATGATGTGTATGCTATGCACTAAGCAAAATCGTAAGGTGATGAAAACAAGTAAGTCTTGCAAGAAGTCCAAGTTATTGGATAATGAATACAAACAAGTCCTACAAGGAATTCACATTGCTTAGATAATGAATACAAACAAGCCCTGAAAAGAGTTTAAGTTATTATATAATGAATGCAAACAAGTCACACAAGTAGCATTAGGTTTAAAGGCATGCATGGAGTTTATAGGTAAGTACCCTCTTGAGTTTTAGTTGGCTTAACCTGTCCTAAGAAAAGTAACCGGGTTCTAGGAGCCTCAATATTACTGATCTTTCTCCCTGGAATTGTTTCAGCACAAGCATCTGATTTGTGACCTAAATATCCTGAGAGTCTGATCTTAATGAGTGTAGTATCAAGTATCAACCAATTTCAGTATGCACCAATGTCGGCCATCTCACTACTTTCTAATGGCTAAGTTGTGTTAAATAAGGTTCTACGGTAAGTTAGTGCTTTATGACACCATGTGGCAACCCAATATTCTCCTTGACTTAACTCAAGGGACACCGACACCAACCAATGTGTCACACTAATGTAGCCATTGCTTCAACCATATCGGTATACACCGTACAATTTTCACGATCTATTGCTACTTACCTAAAATGCCCCAGATCCGAGTATAGGATCTTTACAAAAATAAACCTGAGCAAAACCCCAAAATGTAAAGCATACAAATCAAGCAAGTACAACATTTTAAATGTGATCTAACTCTAAGGTAACCCCAATTTTAGTTATCCTCAGCAGAGTCGCCAGTTCTGTAATACGGTGGGAGAGCTGACTTTTTTGTTTTGCATTTTATCGTAAATGTTACAGATAGCAAGAGTCGCCACCGACTTTTATTTTATCCAATAAAGGAAAGGGTGAAAAGAACAGGAAATACCTTTGAGAATTTTTTGAGTTCGGGGGGTAGGTTATGAAAAAGGAAGGTGTTAACACCCTTTTCATACGTAGTTATCTATGGGCTCTTAATCTCTATCTCACATTTGAAAATGCTTTGTGAATGTGTAAGTTTGAAAATACTTTAAAAATGATTAAGTTCGGCAACGTTGTAATGATTCTCGTATCAGTTGAGAATGCATACAAAGTGTTTGTTTTGAAAATATTTCAAAAAAGAAGTGTTTTATGTGAAAAATGTTTTTTTTGTTTGTGAGCAAGCGACTACGAGTTATCTACCTACTCAAAAGTCTTTCGTGTTATTTTCCTCTTCCTTTAGATAGCACTATCCTACCATTAGTTAGTAGGAATCCCTATCATTGGATGTTTGAGGGACAGACGTGGGTCATCTTACAATCATAAAGGCAACATATAGGGATACCTTTAGCAATTCGAAGGGACTGTCATCATGTATTTGTAGGTAACATCGAGGGACAAGATCATTTACCGAAGGTAGCATCAAAGGGCCATCGAGGGACTATGATCTTTATGATGATTTTTAACTGAGGGTCTTTGCTAGTGGTATCCCTATGTTCGAGGGACATTATTGTTTTTTATCCGAAGGCAACAAGGGAGGTTACCCTAGAGGTGCATGTGTACATTGTGTGTTCAGTTCAGTTATATTATCTTGATTAGTTAGGAGTTATCTACTGATTGATTTTAAATCTTACCATAAAAGCCTATTTACTAACAATTATATATACAAGCATATAATTATAAGTGCATAAAGTAAAGCGCGAGAATGTAAATGCCTACAACTATTACAGGGATTTGGTACAATTACATAATTAGGAAAAAGTGCGAGAATGTAAATCTAAGTTATTACATTTAAACTGCGCGGCATATACAATTTCTCTAGGAATTTTAAATAGCATAAAAATAAATAAGAGAAAATGTTAGAAAAGAAATGTTTTTTTTTTGTATTTTTATGGAAAATAGTTTGATGTTAATTAAATAATTAAAACCTACTTGTTTCTAATTAATTTGAATAAAGAAAATTTTTAATTAAATTTAATTAAAAAGATGTCAAAATTGATTATTGATAAAATGATTCAAATAACAAAATCAAACCACTCAGATCCACTAATTTGGACCTTGCGAATCTGGTGGTGAGGTTAGTTTGGTCTAAAAGTGACCGCAGCTATGGACCCGAAGCTTCATTAAAACGTTGCCCTAACAATAGTGAATTGTTGTTCCTGCATCAAATATCAAAAAAATGATGGTTCCAAACGGTTCCAGACATTATTAGAAACACATATATATGCTTAGAATTAATTTATACAGCATGGGTGATAAGTTTGAGATTGAAGAACATTACCAAGCAAGAGCCACTCAGTTGGCATGTCCTGGGATCGCTTGAGAGTGAGTAAGGATTGGAACAAGCTCCTAGGAGCTTCAGGAGTGTGATGGAATGCTTGGAACGGCTTGAGAGTGGCTGGAAATAGGGGTTTCTGTTTGCCCTAGTTTTTGACAAAATTTGAGAAATTCGGAGTGTGTTCTTGAGAGGAAAATTTTGTCCTTTGCACTTGAGTATTGCATGTATTTATAGAGGAATGAAATGTAACAAGAACAAGACAAGAATCTTGTACCATCATGTCAAAATTCATTGCAAAAAAACACATTGAAATCTTTCCAAAATTGGTTAAAAAAACATTCCAAACTTGATGATTCTTGTTCCCAACATATTTTCATGGTTTTGGCATGTTTGTCATGTGTTATTGGGCCTCCATGTGATTGAAGTCAAATGCCCATGCGCCTTGGCCCAATGATTTTATATTTTATTTGATTTACTTGCATTTAAATGAATAAAAATTCAAATAAAAGAAATAAAAATCATAAAAAATATATGAATGGATTTATAGGTCTTATAACACATTGTGAACATGTTTGAACATCAAAATTTAGGCCCACTAGTTTAAAATTTCAAGTTTTCTCACTTTGCATTTCATGCATTTTCTCAAAATTTCCCAACTTGCACTAGTCACAACTCTCTCAATTTTCATCTTTCGAAGGTGATATGTGACTTTATGGAAAGATAAAGATATCCTCTACAATTTCTATTTTGATCATTTTTGCATCTGAAGAATTTATCTTGATATAAGTTGCCTTGATAAAAAGTGTCTTTTTGTTGACTTTTGAAATGACCTTAATGTATTAGCACATGTCTTTCAAATGAAGCACTTTTTGGACTTAAGCATACATATACAAAGTTGTAGAGAATTTAATTTCCTTCAAAATTGGATTTTGTTAGGGAAAAGTTGATGAATCATATGAAAGTTATGCTTGGTCAAAGTTCAGTTGACTTCTCCTAAGGAAACCCTAATTTGACAACTTTTGACCTTTGATGATTTGAGGGCTTTCCTTGAGGAATCATGATCAACCTTTGATTAAATGATAAATATCACTTCAAAATGTTAACGTTGACCAAAAATCTTGAAGTTTGACTGTATGTTGACCATAGTTGACTTTTTACCCAATACAATTGATTTTCAATCATCTGAGCCATTGACTGAGCAAACTTGTGATGCAAGACTTGAAACTTGACATGAACATTGTTAAAGACCTATGGAGAACCATGAAAACCTTTTAAGATCTTTGAAACCCATTCTTCCTTGTGCAAGATGAAACCCTAGTTGTGGACCCATTGCTTAGGAGGTGAGTTTGTCTGATCAACTCTTGAGAATCCTTGAGCAAATGAGGACCTCATGAGAATGTTTTGAGGAAAAATGGGAGGTCGAATTTTAGCGTACAATAGCTGCCCCTATTAAATATTCTTAAACCTGAAGAGTTAGTTTGGCGTGTCCTCCATTCATGACTTGAAGGTAGAATAGGATTGAACACTTAAGTGCCCAGAAATTTGCACTCATTTGTGCGTAGAATAACACTATTGGTTGATTATACCATGAATGGGCTTAAAGATTCCACTTGGCGAGGTGACAGAGAGTCGTCGAAGATGGGTTTATAGATGCCATTCAGAATAACTATTGATAAGAAAATCAGACTAAGTCTACGCCCGTCTTTGTCTTAGAAGATGTATTTGGAACGAGTCTACGCCCGACTTTGTCCAAAAGAATATCATAATAAATCCACCCTCGATTTTATCTGAACCAGAAGATGTCCATGCCCGACTTCAACTAGAAGAGGTATTGGAATGAGTTTACGCCCGACTTTTTCCAAAAGAATATTAAAATAATTATACGCTTGATTTTATCTGAACCAGAAGATGCCTACACCCGACTTCAACTAGAAAAGGTATTAGAATGAGTCTTTGAATGAACTGTTTTCAGAATTCAATCTCTCAAGGAAATGCTTATCAGATTAAATATATGAGGGAAATGCTTTTCATAATAAATTTCCGAGGTAAGTGCTTTTCATAATTCAGTCTCTGAGGAAGTGCTTTTCATAACTGAGTCTCTGAGGAAATTCTTGTCGGAATTCAGTCTCTGAGGAAATGCTTGTCGAAATTCAGTCTCCGAGGAAATGCTTGTCGGAATTCAGTCTACGAGGAAATGCTTGTCAAAATTCAGTCTCCGAGGAAATTCTTGTCGGAATTCAGTCTCTGGGGAAATACTTGTCGGAATTCAGTCTCTGGGGAAATACTTGTCGGAATTCAGTTTCCGAGAAAATGCTTGTCAGAATTCAGTCTCTTAAGAAATGCTTGTCGGAATTCAGTCTCCAAGGAAATGCTTATCCGAATTCAGTCTCCGAGAAAATGCTTGTCGGAATTCAGTCTCCAAGGAAATGCTTGTCGGAATTCAATCTCCGAGGAAATGCTTGTCGGAATTCAGTCTCCGAGGAAATGATTGTCGGAATTTAGTCTCTGAAGAAATGCTTGTCGGAATTCAGTCTCCGAGAAAATGCTTGTCGAAATGCAGTCTTCGAGGAAATGGTTGTCGGAATTCAGTCTCAGAGGAAATGCTTGTCAAAATTCAGTCTCTGAGAAAATGCTTGTCGGAATTCAGTCTCCGAGGAAATGCTTATCAGAATTCAGTCTCCGAGGAAATGCTTGTCGAAATTCAATCTCCAAGAAAATGCTTGTTGGAATTCAGTCTCCAAGGAAATGCTTGTCAAAATTTAGTCTTCGAGGAAATGCTTTTCGGAATTTAGTCTCTGAGGAAATGTTTTTTAGGAGATGTTTTTCAGAGTAAATCTTTGAAGGAAGTCATTTGGTCATGCAGATGGGCTCCCCGTCTTGTTTCGGGAATTGATCTACAATTCTCTTTCATTGGTAAACTCTGCCTGTTTTGGGAGTTCATACTACCTGGTCTTTGATATTTTCCCCGACTTATTTCGGGAATTAATCTTTGACCTATTTGAAAATTACTGATGATATTCTTCTTGTTTGTATACTTTACCAGAAAAGATAAAGTTAGTCTTTATGCAATGTCATGACGTATGTAATGCATTGCATAATGATGTTCTCAAAATAAATGAGAGTGTGTTATATGCGTTTCGTATGCATATGCTATGATATTTTGTAAATGATGCTTGAGATGTAAGATGTCGCTGACAGCGACGGTAGCTTCGTGTAACATCTTTGTCCAGGGAAAATAAATCCCTGAGTGTCGTTGGGGATGAAGAGTGTGAATCTTCAATCTTGTTTAGAATGTCTTCGCTGGAGATTCCCGTTTTCTGTTTTGGAGGATACTCTGCTGAGGGATTCCTGCCTAATGTTTTGGAGGATACTCCGCTGGGAATGTTTAACTTCTGCTTGGGAATAGAAGAGTTCAGGAACATTGGTCATTCCTCGCTCTACTGGGGAATTTAATTCTTATATACCCTAACTGGGGATAAAAGAGATGGATAACCTTTCGAGGTGTTGTCTGACCGAGTTTTTGATATGGATGCCGACTCGTCTGGGAGAAAAAGGTTGAATGATATCTGGTCCGGTTTCAGATTCTGTAGCAAACCTCTAGGGATAGTAGCATGGACTATCCTTTGCTGGAGAGAGGAGTTTTGCTGGTGATTTGCAAAAGCTAAAGGAATAGACTCGGGCTGGGGAGGCTGAATTCCATTGGGGAAATAAACCCTGTTGTAGGAACATTTTGTTGAGGAATACTTTTTCTGAGGAGATGAGTCCTGCTGGAGGAGAGAATTCTACGAGGAATTTTATAGTGCTGGAGAAATAAACTCAACTGGTGAAGAGAATTCATATGAATTATGCTGACGACCTAATCTCTGATGATGGTTAGGACTCCATAAGTTGGCGACATTTCCGGGGAGACGATCACACTCGTTTATCCATTAGGGAGATATGTTCGTGAGTACGATTATGTTAACAGCTGGAAGATTCCCTACTTTTTGTCGTGAAGGCGTATTAGACTTGACGGGAATGTATCTCTTGTTGAAGATGAGCTTGTGTAGATAGCTCTGTAGGGATAATTCCGTGGAAACTGCTCTGTGGGGATTTATGGATGACTTGAACATTGTCTCAACTTCTAGAGCCCTTGGTAAATTCTGATCAAGGTGACGAGTGTTCTATTGATAGATAAGAGATAAGGGACATAGTCGCACACTTTAATCCCTAAATTTTTCTTGGACCATCTTTTCAGATGTTCAGTCCACCAGGATACCCTTTTTTGCCCAAGCCGCCTTTTTAGGTTTTCGACTTGCCGGATGTATAATTTTATTTATATATCCCTAAATTTTGCTCGAACCTTTTTGGTTCTCCGAGATGCCCTTATTTTTTCTTAGGCCTATCAACCTAGTGGGTCTCTTTTATGCATAGTATTTTTCGACTATGTCCGTGTTCACAGGGTGCGGAGAATTGTCACTGTCCATAGTAGTAAGTGTTGTAACACAGTCATAAAATGTTTGCTTGATCATATGTGACCCTTTGCTAGAATTCATGTTTAATGCCCCAAGTGATTTAAATGGATATTTGCCCCTGGCTATTCAGCACCTTTGAGAGATTCTTTGAATCTTGAGTTGACTGCCCCAGATCAGTTAGACACCATGTCATGCCCCTTGATTATGAAATGCTTGTTACTGGAAATGTCTTTTCATTTGAAGTGATTATGTCCTATTGAAGGGATTTCTGTTTATTGAACATTCATCGTGCGAATTTCTCTGCTGCCAAAAAATAGTCATATGCAAACAGCAGTATTAAAAATGAAAAGCTTATGTCTGTCTTAAAGTTTTGAAAATGCATTTTTAGTAAAAACAGAATTTTGTAAGAATATGAATTCAACTCAGGATTTATAGTAAGCCTTACAGGAGTCAGGATACCTTTTGTAACAGTATGCTTTCGAACTAACCCATGCTTCAGCTAGGACTTTTAAGGGTTGTAACATGGTATGGTTTATGATTTAAGAAACAAAGGAAAAAGGCTAAAAATTTATTTGTACCCGCCCGTTCTTCGTGGTGTTCTTCGGTTCTATACTCAACTAATTGTGCGTTTAGATTCCCATTGAGTTTGGAATGACATTTTGGTGATGGTTCGGATACTGGAAGTTTATTTGAGAAGGCAGTCATTTTTTGTAACATTTTTCTATTGTCGAGGATTTGTAGCGACCTCTTTTTGATTTTATTATCCCTACCTTTTGCCTGAACTGTTTCTTCTCTAATTACAGTCAGCGAGATACCCCAGTTTTTTCTTAAGTCTCCTTCATAGGTTTTGACTTAGCGAGTTTTTCTTTTGAGAGATAATGACATCCTGTTTTACGGGGAACCATCACCGGCTTTTGATTTCGAAGGACGTATTAGATACTACTTGTTGTGTACAAAAGAAAATCTCGTGATTGAATGCATAATTGAATTAACTAAGAAACTACCCTGCCACAGGTTATGATTAAGGGTTTCAATTTGCGTGAAAAAGAAAACTCCTGCTTCTTAATCTCAAAGGGGTTGACTAGGGATTATCTTCCTTATAACTCCACTTTTTAGGATTTGAAACAATGCCTGAACATTGTTATCAAGGTCTATTCAAAAGCATACTGTAGAGATTATGGTATCATTTTCGCCATCCTCCCTCTAAAGGCTTATAGCTTTTTAATAGAGAGTTGAATATCACAAAAAGGAAGTAAAAGCATAGTTTAAGTATAGTGAAAACGAATGGATTAATTCTAGACAAACATATGCAATTCATTAATGGGGACAACCAAAGTCTGACATAAAGATAAGTGTTTGAACAAACAAAGAAATTACAAATGAAAATTCGAATGAACAAAAAGCTTCTCCGCCTGAATTTTTCACTTCAAATGGTGTGCCTTTGAGGGATGACAAAAAAACTCAATCTGACCCTCTTGTGTGAATCCCAACATTCCTTCGTTGATTAATTCTTGAATATTATACTTCAACATCCAACAACTATCAGTATCATGCCCCAGACTGTTGGAGTGATATGCACACCTTGCATCAGGATTGTAGCTAGGAGCGGAAGTATTGGGATTCCGAGAAGGATTCTTTAACGTGACCAAATTCATCTTCAACATATGTTGCAAGGCTTGCGACATTGGCATGTTGAGTTTGGTATATTGCCTTTTGGATTTATCCTGTTTACGTTGACTACCCTGTTGTTATTGGCGAGGTCGTTGTTGGGCTTGCAATGTCGTAGCAATTCGAGAATGCCTACTTTCAACCAAGCCAAATTCCTGTCTTATCGGAGGTTGATTGATGATTTGATTCCCAATTCTAACCGTTTGTCCCTTACAGTTGTATTTGTCCTGATGAAGTTTGCTGATGAGAATTCTCAACTCTTCTTGTCCCCGAGCTAAGTTTTAGATAAGAGATGTATGACCCATCATCTGGATTCTCATATTTTCCATCTCAGCTAACAATTTTTCTAACTGATCATCCTTGTTTCCTTTAGGATTCTTGGTGAGGAGTGCTTTCAATTCCTCCCGCCCTTTGGCTAAGCTTAGGAACATCTCCTAGAATTGTGCATTTTGAGCTTGGAGATCTCTGACGATCTGTTCGAGAGAAATTTTTCTGCTGAAATAAACAACGAGAAAATGAGAGACATGTCTTAAGAACTACCTGTTATGTAATGACATGCATGATATGTAGATGCAATATTTTCAAGGATCTCGTGGGATAAACAAAAAGTGAACTGTTAGAAGTTGTTGCAACTTTGACAAGAGAACTTCGCGTCGTTGAATGTCCTTCTGTAAGAATCAAGCTCACCATGTTGAGTGAGTCCTAGCCTTTGACTCAGAATGATGCACTTCATCCTTTGAAGACATCTAGTTAGAGGAAAATAAATCCCATTTCCCCTTGCTAGATGTCGGTCCATGATACTTTAGCGGTATTTGGTTAGAGGAAAATAAATCCTCCTGCCCCTTGCTAGGCGTCTGGTTCATGATAACCTACATCAACAGGTCCTTGAGATCCTTGAAATGGGTAATGAAAATTCTATGGCATGATGTCATGATATGTATGATATGCACTAAGCAAAAGTGTAAGCTGATTAAAACAAGTAAGTCTTGCAAGAAGTCCAAATTATTGGATAATGAATACAAACAAGTCCAGCAAGGAATTCACGTCGTTTAGATAATGAATACAAATAAGCCCTTCAAGGAGTTTAAGTTATTATATAATGAATGCAAACAAGTCACACAAGTAGCCTTAGGTTTAAAGGCTTGCATGGAGTTTGTAGGTAAGTACCCTTTTGAGTTTTAGTTGGCTTAACCTGTCCTAAGAAAAGTAACCGGGTTCTAGGAGCCTCAATATCATTGATCTTTCTCCCAGACATTCTTTCTGCACAAGCATCTGATTTGCGACCAAAATATCCCGAGAGTCTGATCTCAATGAGTGTAGTATCGAGTATCAACCAATTTCAGTATGCACCAATGTCGGCCATCTCACTACTTTCTAATGGCTAAGTTGTGTTAAATAAGGTTCTACGATAAGTTAGTGCTTTATGACACCATGTGGAAACCCAATATTCTCCTTGACTTAACTCAAGGGACACCGGCACCAACCAATGTGTCACACTAATGTAGCCATTTCTTCAACCATATCGGTATACACCGTACAATTTTCACGATCTATTGCTACTTACCTAAAATTCCCCAAATCTGAGTATAGGATCTTTACAAAAATAAACCTGAGCAAAACCCCAAAATGTAAAGCATATAAATCACGCAAGTACAACATTTTAAATGTGATCTAACTCTAAGGTAACCCCAATTTTAGTTATCCTCAGCAGAGTCGCCAGTTCTGTAATACGGTGGGAGAGCTGACTTTTTTGTTTTGCATTTTATCGTAAATGTTACAGATAGCAAGAGTCGCCACCGACTTTTATTTTATCCAATAAAGGAAAGGGTGAAAAGAACAGGAAATACCTTCGATAATTTTCTGAGTTCGGGGGGTAGGTTATGAAAAGGGAAGGTGTTAGCACCCTTTTCATCCGTAGTTACCTATGGGCTCTTAATCGCTAGCTCACTTTTGAAAATGCTTTATGAATGTGTAAGTTTGAAAATATTTTGAAAATTCTTAAGTTAGGAAACTTTGTAATGATTCTCGTATTAGTTGAGAATGCATACAAAGTGTTTGTTTCAAAAATATTTCAGAAAAGAAGTGTTTTGTGTGAAAAATGTTTTTTTGTTTGTGAGCAAGCGACTATGAGTTATCTACCTACTCAAAAGTCTTTCACGTTATTTTCCTCTTCCTTTAGATAGCATTATCCTACCATTAGTTAGTAGGAAGCCCTATCATTGGATGTTTGAGGGACAGGCGCAAGTCATCGTACAATCATAAAGGCAACATACAGGGATACTGTGATACGGTGGGAGAACTGACTTGGTTGTTTTGCATTTTATCGCAAATGTTGCGGTTAGCAAGAGTCATCACCGACATTTCTTTTATCCAAAAGGAAAGGTGAAAAAGAACAGGAAAGACCTTTGAGATTATTTCTTGAGTTCGGGTGGTAGATCATGAAAAGGGAAGGTATTAGCACCCTTTTCATCCATGGTTTTCCATGGGCTCTTAGTTACTTGCTAGATCACTTGCTTTTGTTTGAAAATGTGCTTTTTGTGGTTTTTTGAAAGTATTTTGAAAAGGCGCCATCGTTTAAGCAAACTTTGTAATGATTCTCGTTTGTAAGAATGTATGCAAAGTGTTGATCTTTTGAAAATGTTTTTTGAAAGTGTTGGTGTTTGTTTTGAAAATAGCGAGGATGTTTTTGGTTTTGAAATTGAGCAAGCAACTAGGAACAATCTACCTACTCAAAAAGTCTTTCATGTTTATTTCGTCTTTCCTTTGACATTATTATCTTACCATTGATTTGGTAAGTAACCCTATATTTGGATGTAAAAGGGACGGGCGTGGGTCATCGTATAACCATGATTAGCAATGTTGCAAGGTATCTTAGCATTTTTCCTTAGGGACTAAGATCATTTTGAAAGGCAACTTTTGATAGCGTCATCGAGGGGCTATGATCTTGTATTTTGTTTGTTTTTGCTAAGATGCCTCACATGCATAATATGGCCATTTTTTATAAGGCAACC
This sequence comes from Vicia faba, assembly GCA_948472305.1. NCBI lineage: Eukaryota > Viridiplantae > Streptophyta > Magnoliopsida > Fabales > Fabaceae > Vicia > Vicia faba. The sequence goes on along the minus strand of OX451735.1, from coordinate 1,322,024,474 downwards.
AAGTGGATTTTACCCTAGGGTTGCTTGTGTGCAAGTGTATTGATTTTCATGCTTTGTTTAGTCTTTGATTAGGGTTTGCTACTTGTTGATTTTATCTTCTCATACAAACCCTAATTACTAGCATTTATATAAAGTGATAAATTGCGAAAAATAAAATTACTACGCTATTACATTATTAGGGGAGGGGGTGTGCAAATTTACAAATGGGGATTGCAAGAAAATTAAACCTAATTATCTATTACAACCATATTGAATATTGTACAAAATTTGAAAATAAAATGCAAGAATATAAATGGGAAAAGAAATGATTTTTGTTGTTATTTTATGAAAGGGGTTTTGTCTTAACCTAATTAAAGAAAATGATTAATTAAAATTAAATAAAATTAACTTAAACTAATTAAGAAAAAAAATTAATTTGAAAAGGATTTTTAGGGTTTTTTATGAAAAGGTTTTAAATTAATGAAAATAAAATTAAGATTAATTAATTAAAATAACCTAAGTTCTAAATTAATTTTAACTAAGAAAATAAAATAATATATTAATTTATCCTAAGCCTAAAAATTAATTATTTAAGAAAAAAAGAAATTAATTTGTTTAAGAAAATGTTTTTTAGTCTTTTTGTTTTATGGAGAAAATAAAATATATAAGTATAAATAATGAATAAAAATAAATTTGGATTTTTTTTATGATTTATGAAAATAATAATAGTAATAATAATAATATTTATAATAATAATAATAATAATGAAGAAAAATAAAATAAAAATAAAAATATAAAGAAAAGTTAGGGGGGTGGATTAGTAATGCAAGAGGTATTATGAGAGAGAAAAAATAATTAGGCCCATATGAAAGCCCAAGCGCTGCTAAAAAAACACAAAAAGTCAGAAAATAGTGAAAAAATAGAAAAAGGTCACGCTGGGGCTTGAACCCAGGACATAAGGGTGACAGGCGCGCGCTTTAACCACTGGGGTGGTGATACATCCGTTAACTTATGTGAAAGGATAAATACATAACATAAAACGCACCCTGATTACACTTCATCTTCAACCTCCAGCCAAAGGACCTGTATCTTCTTCATCTCTCAACAAAAATGAAAAGTTCAAACATGAAAATTGTGGCATTTCTTCCCACGAATCCAACTATGTAAATAACTTAAGCTAACAGTCAAAGATGAATGAGAATTTTTCTGGCCCTAATTCAAAACCTAAAAATTTCAGAAAACTTCAACTCTAAAAATCTCTAAGCTCAGGCCATATAAATGCAAACTATGGATATGTACAGCTTCTTGGCAATGGTATCTACATTTTATCTTCACAAATCAAACTCAAATGATGCTTGTATGAAGAGATAGAAGTTTTAAAACTTACCTCTTGCAGCTGGAGTCGTGTATGGAGTTTGAGCAACCTTTGTGATGGCCTGATGATTTATGTAGCTTGCCTTGACCTCCTTGAGTGTGTTCCAACTCCTACTTTGCTTTGAGGATGGCTGAAACTCCCAACTCAAGTCAAGTTGCAAGCTTCAAATTTGGAAATGGTGGATAGTGATGGAGGAGTTACAGTCTTCAAACAGGGGCTTGGATCACTAGTATATTATGTAAGTAAGGTGTCTGGATGGTTAAGAATCAAAATGTATGAGTGGAAATGGAGATGAAGAGTTTTGGCTCAAAACTGTCAAGTGGGACAGTTCTGTGCAGCAAGGGTCTTTTCGAGAGTTCTCGGGGGCTTGAAATCGTATCTTATGTTGCAATATACTTGTGCATAAGTAAGGAAAAGGTTAGAGTACTTAAGGAGGTCAGAAGCACAAGATGTAGAGTTATGGCTATGTTACTTGATTTTGAAGAAAAGTGAAAAAATGGTTTCAAGGCATAGTAAAAGCATGACATAAGTTTATGGGAGGCTCTAGACATGTTTCTTTTGCCTTTGACATTGCTTGTGATCAGAAGGAACAAGTGCAAAGCTCTATGCATTGACTTTGTGATTAAAGCTTCTTTACAAGAATAGAATGGTTACTTTCTTCCAAAAATGGAAATGCAACTTAGATAATGATTCAAATGCTTGGACAATGGCTCCATATGTTGTGTAAACATTTAATTATGGAGTGACAAACAAGTTTGAGGCCTTCCAAGTGAAGATTATGCAACATAGGCTTGGATTTGAATTCTTGTTCATCATGAAATGGCTTGTAATTTAAGTTTGAAAACCCTAACTTCATCTCTTCGATTCTCCTTGCTCACAAATGATCTCAAGGAGTTCTTGGAAATTTTGGAAAGCTTGTAATGTGCTCTACAACCCCTCTTTGAATTACTTTTGAAAATACCCCTTGGAACTATATGAAAAAGTTCCATGAGTTTAGGTCAAAATCCTGACCAAAACTAGGGCAAAATTTCACTAAGTGTTCAATTTCAAGACCATGACTTTATGAATTAATAACTTGAGATCCAAGAATTTTTAGAAGAAGTTGTGTAAAGAAATGTTTTAGATATCATGGAGATCTACAACTTTCATGTTGAAAGTTTCTTTTGAATCCTCTTGCATCATGGTGAAAAGTTTACTCAAAGTTGTGGAAAAACATGAAGTTTTAAACACTTAGAAAAATTTCTAAGTTAGAAAACTTTGACTTTTCAAAAGGAAATCTTGACTTTTTGATTTATTGATGAATAATTTTCATATTTTGACATGTTTTGATGAATTGTGATCTTTGACATTGGATTTTGACCAAAAAGTCAAAGTTTGACTTTTCAATGTACAGTTGACTGAGAATTCACTAACAATCCAATTGATCTCGAGCAACGCTTTAGGTCATGCCATTAGGTCAAAAATATTAAATTGAACTCTTGAAACCATGCTTCAAACCAATTGACCATTTTCTAGGTCATAAATTAGAAATTGCCCTTTCTCAATCAAAACCCTAATTTTGACCATTTTGCCCTTTTGATGATTTGATCAAATTTCTTGAGGAATTATGGTCCAAACTTGATCAAATGATACATATGAGTTTATAATATTGACGTGGATAAAAAATTATGAAGTTTTACTGTAAATTGGCCATAGTTGACTTTTCCCCCAATACAGTTGATTTTTAGGTCAACTGCTCAATTGACTGAGCAAAAGTGTGATCCAAGGCTTGAAACCTGACAAGAGTAATATTGGGGGTCCATAATGATCCATGAAAGTTATATGAAGCATTGAAAGTTCAATTATCCTTGTGCAATCTCAAACCCTAATTTTGGTCATCAGTGCTTAAGGAGGTGTCTTGAGCTGATCAAACCTAATGCAATATTTAATGGAGAGAGATCTTTGTGAGAAAATATTTGATAAATGAGAGGGAAAATTTTGTGGTACAACAGATACCTTTAGAAATTCGAAGGGACTATCATCATGTATTAAATATCAACATCGAGGGACAAGATCATTTACCGAAGGCAACATTAAAGGATCATCGAGGGACTATGATATTTATGATGATTTTAATCGAGGGTCTTTGCTAGTGGTATTCTTATGTTTGAGGAACATGACTGTTTTTTATCCGAAGGCAACAAGGTAGGTTACCCTAGAGGTGTATGTGTGCATAAGGTGTTTAGTTCAGTTATATTATCTTGATTAGTTAGGAGTTATCTACTGATTGATTTTAAATCTTGCCATACAAGCCTATTTACTAACAGTTATATATACAGGCATATAATTATAAGTGTAGAAAAATAAAGGTGTGGAAATTAAAGTGCGAGAAAGTAAAGGCCTACAATTATTAAAGGGATTTGGTACAGTTACATAATTAGGAAAAAGTGCGAGAATGTAAATCTAAGTTATTACATTTAAACTGTGCGGCCTATACAATTTCTCTAGGAATTTTAAATAGCAAAAAAATAAATAAGAGAAAATGTTAGAAAAGAAATGTTTTTTTTGGGTATTTTTATGGAAAATAGTTTGATGTTAATTAAATAATTAAAACATACTTGTTTCTAATTAATTTGAATAAAGAAACATGTTAATTAATTTTAATTAAAAAGATGTCAAAATTGAGTATTGATAAAATGATTCAAACGACAAAATCAAACCACTCGGATCCACTAATTTGGACCTTGCGAATATGGTGGTGAGGTTAGTTTGGTCTAAAAGTGACCGTAGTTATGGATCCGAAGCTTCATCAAAATGTTGCCCTAACAATGGTGTATTGTTGTTCCTGCATCAAATCTAAAAAAAATGATGGTTCCAAAATGTTCCAGACATCATTAGAAACACATATATATGCTTAGAATTAATTTATATAGCATGGATAAAAATTTTGAGATTGAAGAACATTACCAAGCCGAAGCCACTTGGTTGGAACATCCTCAGATCACTTGAGCGTGAGTAAGGATTGGAACAAGCTCCTGGGACCTTCAGGAGTGTGATGGAATACTTGGAACCGCTTGAGAGTGGCCGGAAATAGGGGTTTGTGTTTGCCCTAGTTTTAACAAAATTTGAGAAATTTAGAGTGTGTTCTTGAGAGGCAAATTTTGTCCTTTGCACTTGAGTATTGCATGTTTTTATAGAGGAATGAAATGGAACAAGAACAAGACAAAAATCTTGTACCGTCATGTCACAATTCATTACAAAAAAACATATTGAAATCTTTCCAAAATTGTTAAAAAAACATTCCACACTTGAAGATTCTTGTTCCCAACATATTTTCACGGTTTTGGAATGTTTGTCATGTGTTATTTGGCCTCCATGTGATTGAAATCAAAAGCCCATGCACCTTGGCCCAATGATTTTATATTTTATTTGATTTACTTGCATTTAAATGAATAAAAATTCAAATAAAAGAAATAAAAATCATAAAAAATATATGAATGGATTTAAAGGTCTTATAACACATTGTGAACATGTTTGAACATCAAAATGTAGGCACACTAGTTTAAAGTTTCAAGTTTGCTCACTTTGCATTTCATGCATTTTCTCAAAATTTTCCAACTTGCACTAGTCATAACTCTCTCAATTTTCATCTTTTGAAGGTGATCGTTGACTTTTTGGAAAGATCAAGATGTCCTCTACAATTTCGCTTTTGATAATTTTTGCATTTGGAGACTTTATCTTGTGTAAGTTGCCTTGACAAAAAGTGTCTTTTTGTTGACTTTTGAAATGACCTGTAATGTATTAGCACATATCTTTCAAATGTTGCACTTTTTGCACTTGAGCATACATATACAAAGTTGTAGAGAATTGAATTTCCTTCAAAATGGGATTTTTTGGGGAAAAGTTGATGAAGCATATGATAGGTAGGCTTGGTCAAAGTTCAGTTGACTTCTCCTAAGGAAACCCTAATATGGCAACTTTTGACCTTTGATGATTTGAGGGCTTTCCTTGAGGAATAATGATCGAACTTTGATTAAATGATAAATATCACTTCAAAATGTTGATGTTGATAAAAAATCTTGAAATTTGACTGTATGTTGACATTGGTTGACATTTTACCCAATACAGTTGATTTGCAATTATCTGAGCCATTAACTGAGCAAACTTGTGATGCAAGACTTGAAACTTGACATGAACATTGTTAAATACCTGTGGAGAACCATGAAAAACTTTTAAGATCTTTGAAACCCATTCTTTCTTGTGCAAGGTGAAACCCTAGTTGTGGACCCATTGCTTAGGAGGTGACTTTGTCTGATAAACTACTGAGCATCCTTAAGCAAATGAGGACCTCGTGAGAATGTCTTGAGGAAAAATGGGAGGTCAAATTTTGGGGTACAACACCCTTGAATAGAACACTCGGGCCGACATAATCTCAAAATCCCGAGCACAAAGAAAAAAGGTGGGAACAAATCCGTCATTCAAGAGTCCCTTTTTTGCTTGAGTATTAAAAAATCCATCATGTCACCTAGGTGAATGCCATCGGGTAAAGTATGTGTTGGATGACCCCGATATTTAACCATCTCACAAAGGAAGAGTTACCTACTGACCAAAAAGAGGCCAATGTGACCAAATGACAAACCTGTTCTTACGTAGTAGTCGAGCATAAGCTCTATCGATAGGGATTCTCCATCCCACTCCTGAAATGCGTTGAGGAATCCAAAATCCCTGAGATCTTACGAGAAATCCACTAGGGAATCAATGCCCAGCACTTGGGCAGAAGATCCCTGACATGAAAGGCGCTGCGATCAGGGTATTATTGGCCCACCATGCAGCAGGACACGAAGGAGAATTTCAAAAAAATGTGACAGATGTCAAAGACACGTGGACATGCATCTAGCGCCCCCATACGAGCTCAAAACATTGTCGTCCCCATGGCCATTTTCCTAGTGGGGGATGGACATCCTCAGACCGTTCATGCAAGGAACATATCAAAATAAATTACTGATTATGGTCGTTGACTATTTCACAAAGTGGATAGAGGCTGAAGCCCTTGCCAGAATCACATTACATAATATTCTTCGTTTCTACAAACAAAACATGCCTGCCCGATTCGACATACCACAAGCGCTCGTCACCAACAATGGGACACAGTTAACTGACCAAAGCTTCCAAGAGTTCGTCACTAAACTCTGCACCAAACAACACTTCACGTCCGTCAAACACCCTCAAATGAACGGGCAAGCTGAGGCTGCGAATAGAGTCATCTTACGGGGACTCAAGCACAAGTTGGGCGAAGCCAAGAGGGGATGGGTCGAAGAGCTCCATAGGATCTTGTGGGCTTACAGGACGACACCACACTCGACGATCGGAGAAACCATATTTCGACGATCAGACAAATTAAGGTTCCATTCGACGAGGAGCTAAACAATGAGGCCCTATGGGAAGAACTCAACCTGGTCGAAGAGATTAGATCGAGGGCATCTCTTTGTGAGGCCACCTAAAGCATCAGATAACTCTGTGTCATGATGCCAAAGTCATAAAACGTGAGTTCTAGGTCGGAAGCCTAGTCCTACAGAGAAATCAAAAAGATTCCCATGAGGGAAAGTTGGCTGCCAACTGGGAAGGCCCTTATCGTGTCTTTGGTATGCGGGTATCGGGGCCTACTACCTCGAACACCTAAGTGGAGAATCACTACCTCGACCATGGAACGCTATAAAGCTGAAACAATATTATACCTAAGTCCCAAATAAACATTAGGGCCTAGCAGTCGACGTACCCTCTCCGACAAATGACAAGGCTCACTCGACCATGAAAGCAAATTGAGGTATTAACATAGCCTCCAACCAATAACAAAAGGCGAGTTTTCGCTCATTGGTTGAGTAGAACCTTACCCTGACAGGGACACCTCGACCGAGATCCGCCGTCGAAGTACCTAATAGGTAGAACACCCAGCTTGCAATAGGAAGTTCACGCCACAAAGTCAACACCCCGACCACAATCTTGACCTCATCCATGCGGACCCAGAATTTGCATTCTCGACATATCTCCACATATATCGACCATAATTAAGGTTGAGCACAAATCTCCGCTTCTCAAAATTTTCACACCGAAATAAACATGTTAAACACAATGACAGAATATCAAAATACAGAATATAGGAGCAAGACAAAAACATTCAAAGGCCGACCACGAAGGCCTATGTTCTGTACATTACAAAAGTGGGGCACGCATGCCCAACGTAAAAGCAGTCATATAGACGGGCAAAACCCCTTGTCCAAAACCGTTAACAAAATTTGGCGCGTAGGCCAAGTAAACATACGGGCACGCAGGCCCGAAAACTCCTAATCTTGGCACCCATCATCCTCGCCATCCCATTCTTCCCCGAAACGATCATCAGGAGGACAAATTATCTTCCGGTCGACCACTTGATTGAAAGGCCCAACACCTTTGTTGTACCCCAAAATTTACCCTCTCATGTTTTTCCAAGATTTCTTCTTGCATAGGTGGTTACAAACCTTTGCCTAAAGAAAAGGAAATTTTTCAAATGATGGTTAAGTATCCTTCGATTGGCATATGCAAAATGTCCTTCGATTGGCATATGCAAAAGGTCCTTCGATTGTTATAGGGCCTTTCGATGGGCATTTCAACAAGGCAGCTTCGACGGGAATCGTAAATAAGGTTGTTTTTTGTTAGAGCGTACAAAGTGCCTTTCGACGGGCATGTTAACCAAGTGATGTTTCGATTGGCATATCAACAGGGAGATATTATGATTGTCAAGTTAGAGAAAATGAGATCAAAAAGAGAAAGAGCTGAGAGGGTTCCAGAAGCTCTGATGATGGTCATTCAAATTCATGCAGGTTAGAGAGGATAACTTTGAGCCTTTTTGCAGACTATGGTTCAAACGTAGAAGCTCTGATGTTGAGAATATGAGCAATTCGAATCAAGATGTAGAGCCATTGAAGGGATCAAGGCTTAAGGTTTAATCGAATGAGTCGTGATAACAAAGTTGGTGCAATTTGAATTCAGAGCCTTCGAAGGAAAACAAATTTTCTGATGAGGGAAGTTCTGGGAAATTCAAATCAGGACTTAGAGCCACCAAGGAGTGTAGAACAACATTTCGATTAGTCAATAAGATAACGCTTCGATTGGACCAAGTTAAACGCCATCGAAGAGAGAAAAACTTGAGACTTAATCGAAGGAACCATGATGAAAGCCTTAAAGCCAAATTCGAACAAAACACCTATCTTAACTTGTCCAGGTTCACCCAAAGTTCAAAATGGCATGTTTTCCTTGCAAATATGGCAAGAATTCAATGTTGATCGTGGATTTAATTCCTGAGTTAAAGGCCATATTCTTGCCTTGTTTGTTCCTAACTCCACAAGAGTTGATTCGACCAGGGTGATTCTCTTCAAATCAAGCAATCGAAGTAGAGGGTGGCTCAATCGAAGGAGCCATGACATCGAAGCTGGTGCAATTCGAATTAGCGTTCAGAGCCTTCGAAGAGAACAAATTCCAAGGGAAATGGATCTGCAGGGGCATGTTAGCTTTAGATTTCCATCATATTGGAGGCCCAAACAACTCATAATAGGCTGGCAGTAACACATGAAAATAGATTGGCACCTGATTGAATCAAATATAGCAAGTTTTTATGAAGAAATCAAATCAAATCTCTTCATCATAATGGAACGAGATTTGATACACGAATGTTGACCTAAAATCCATTGTCTATATAAACCTCATAATCTCAGAGAAAAAGAACACACAGAGAATGCCTCACAAAAAAGTGCAGCCTTCCCCACGAGATTTCAGAAAGGTGCACAAAATTTCCAAAAAAACTGTCAAACTCAAAGTTGATTTTGCAAACAGCCTCCGTCCAGACTAACACCTGAATCGTGTTCCTGGGATTCATGCAGAAGCATCCCTCATACAATTCCTCTGTTGTTAATTTTGTCTTTGATCTCAAACTTGTTAAACATGATTTAAATTCATGTCGAGCATATGTACATATTGCTGCTAATGTTCATGTTTGTTTGAGTGTGTTACACGTGAGCAAAGATGCAGGATTAAGATCGTGCCATTGTTGGGGCACGATCTGAGCTTACCTTCAATTCTTACAACTTTAGTTTAACTTCGATGGGAAAATACCATAGGGGTCGACTAAGCACGCGGACATGATACTTAAGTCAATACTGTGTTTTTTGTTTCTAACAAATATTGTTGTTTCGTTTGTACCAATAAATGGAAATCTTCAACCAGGTTGGTGAGGAAGATGCGTTGCAATGAAAAGGACATGGGTTCGACACCTAAGTCATACATTTTGTGTTTTTCTAACAAACTTCCTTGCAGATCCAATATCCTAGATCGAAGGATGACACATCTAGATCGAACGCCCCCAGACGTGTAGTCTCTCAGGCACCTTCGATCATTATTCTTCATTTGATAGAAAGGAAACCCAAGCCTCTTCGATCCAGGCCTTACTTCCAAGAATGCACTCTTTTCATTTACTGTTTTTGTCTTTCGATTTTATCCTTTCTTTTGATTGTTTGTCCTTAATTCTTCTAAGCTTTAATTAACATTAAAAAACCACAAAAACATTAGGCTTATCTTTTTAGATTAAATTAATTTTGTCAATTAATTAATTAATTATTTAAATATTTTCTTAAAAACTATAATTGAATAGACTTAGGATTTTTAATTCAATTTCTTTTCATAACAAAAATAAACAAAAAGAATTCCTTTCACTTAGGGTTTTAGACATATTTTCAATTCATGCGCGCGTTTATTTACTTTTGCATTTTTTGATTATTGTAACTGCCTACTGGTTTGTAATAGTCTAATTAGGGTTTTAATTTCTGCATTTTACATTTTCAGTCAGATATAATTGTAATTGCCCCAAAGATTTGTAATAGCCGTAGGTTTTACTTTTCGCACTATATTATATGTCTGAACATAAACTGCTAGTAAATTAGGCGTGTATGGAAAGAACTAATCAATTAATTTTAGATCACTAACATCAAGATAAAAATATCTGAAAAAAGCACACTATTGCACACTTGCACCCTTAGGGTATCTCCCACTTTGGTTGCCTTCGGAAATGGTCATGTCCCTCGAACATAGGGATACTCTTAGCAAAGACCCTCAGTTTTAAGTCATCATAAAGATCCTAGTCCCTAAATGTCCCTCGAGTTTCCTCCAAGAAATGATCTTATCCCTCGATGTTGCCTACGAATATATGATGATAGTCCCTTCGAAATGCTAAGGTATCTCTACATGTTGCCTTCAATAACCATAATGGCCCTTACGGTAGTCCCTCAAACATCCAATGATAGGGCTACTGTGATACGGTGGAAGAACTAACTTGGGATGTTTTGCGTTTTATCGCAAATGTTGCAGTTAGCAAGAGTCGCCACCGACTTTTCTTTTATCCAAAAGGAAAGGCTGAAAAGAACATGAAAGACCTTTGAGATTATTTCTTGAGTTCGAGGGGTAGATTATGAAAAGGGAAGGTATTAGCACCCTTTTCATCCATAGTTATCTATGGGCTCTTAGTTGCTTGCTAGATCACTTGCTTTTGTTTGAAAATGTGCTTTGTGTGGTTTTTGAAAGTATTTTGAAAAGGTGCCATCCTTTAGGCAAACTTTGTAATAGTTCTCGTTTGTAAGAACATATACAAAGTGTTCATCTTTTGAAATTGTTTCATGTTTGGAAAGTGTTTTGAAAGTGTTTTTGAAAGTGTTGGTGTTTGTTTGGAAAATAAGAAAGAGTGTTTGATTTGAAATTGAGCAGCAACTAGGAACAATCTACCTACTCAAAAGTCTTAGTTCATTTCTTCCTTTCCTTTGATATTGCTATCTTACCATTGATTTGGTAAGAAGCCCTATCTTTGGATATAAAGGGACAGGCGTGGGTCATCGTGTAGCCATGATAGCAATATTGTGGAATATCTTAGCAATTCTCTTTGAGGGACTAAGATCATTTTGAAAGGCAACTTTGATAGCGTCATCGAGGGACTATGATCTTGTATTTTTGATTAATTTTTGCTAAGATATTCCACATGCATAACATGACCATTTTTATAAGGCAACAAAGTGTAATTACCCTAAGGGTGCAAGTGTACAAGTGTGTTGATTTACATGCATTATTTTGTCTTGAATTAGGGTTTGCTAACTTGTTGATTTTAATCTTGTCATACAAATCCTAATTTACAAGAATTTATATATAAAGCGTTAAATTACGGAAAATAAAAATACTAAGCTATTACATCATTAGGGGAGGGGGTATACAAATTTACAACCATATTGAATATTGTACAAAATTGAAGATAAAATGCAAGAATGCAAAATGGAAAAAGAAATGCTTTTTATTTGATTTTATGAAAGGTTTTGACCTAAATATAATTGAGAAAATAATTAATAAAAAAATTAGCTAAAATGAACTTAAACTAATTAAGAAAAGAAATTAATTTAAAAATGATTTTTTAGGGATTTTTATGAAAAGGTTTTAAATAATGAAAATAATATGAGAATTGATTAATTAAAAAGAAACATAAGTTCTAAATTAATTTTTAATTTACAAGAAAATAATGTGATAATTAACCTAAGTCTAAACATTAATTATTATTAAAAAAAGAATTAAGTTGTTAAAAAGAAAATATTTTGGTCTTTTTGTTTTATGGAGAAAATTAAAATATTAATGAACATTTTTTAAATATGTAAATAAATAAAAATATATTTTTGGATTTTTATTAATAAAAATGATAATAATAATAATAATAATAATAATAATAATAATAATAATAATAGTAACAATAATGTGAAACTAAAATAAAGAAAAAGGAAATGAAATAATAAAAGGGCCAGGATGTATGAAACATAATCAGGGGGGAGTCAGCAAAAATAAAGGCCCAAAAGGAGGAAAGCCCAGCACCTGTTGCAAACAAAAAAGGAAGATAAAAATAGAAAATATGAGAAAAATGGCAAAACGGACGCTGGGGATCAAACCCAGGTCCTAAGGGTTATAGGCGCGCGCTTTAACCACTGGGGTGGTGATACATCCGTTAACTTGAACACAACAATAAATATATAACACAAGTTTTGTCCCGACTGTACTTCATCTTCAACCTCCAGCCAAAGGATCTGCAACTTATTCATTTCTCATCCATTTTCAAAAGTGTAAACATGAAACTTGTGCATTTTTCCAACACGAATCCAACCATGTAACTAACCTAAGCTAACATTCAAAGATAAGGATGAATTTATGAAAGTAGCAAATTTTGACCTAAATGTTTCAGCAAGTTCAAACTCAAAATTCTCCCTACTCAAGCAATATAAATGAAATCTATGGACATGTATAGTTTCAGGGCAATGATGTCTACATTCTATCTTCACAAATGCAAGCCTAACAATGCCTAAATAATGAGATAGAAGTTCAAGAAAAATACCTCAAAACTGGAAATCGTGAAATGAGTTTGAGCTTGTTTCAAGTGATGGTGATAATCAGGTTAGCTTCCTTGAACCTCTAGGAAGCTAATACAATGGCTGGCTTGAACTGAAAGTGGCTGGAATGGTTTGGAGAACTCCAACTGCAATGCTCTGTTTTTTAACTTGGAAGTTGATGAAGATGATGTTACAGTCGTGTAACAGAGACATGGATGGTTTGTATTTGATGTGAGGAAGCTTTTGAAACTAAAAGGCCAAGAAATGCACGAGGGAAATGGAAGTTTGAAGTTCTTGGTCAGAATGTGTAACAATGGTGGTTTGTGATGCAGTTTTGAGTTTGGGGGAGTTTGAGAGCTTGTGTATTCGTGTCTTAGCTTGCAAACGACTTGTATAATTATATGGAAAAGGTTGGAGCACTTGAGGTGGTCAGAAGCACAAGATATAGAGTTATGGCTATGTTACTTGATTTTGAAGAAAAGTGAAAACATGGTTTCAAGGCATAGTACAAGCATGGCCTGAGTTTATGGGAGGCTCTAGACATGTTGCTCTTTCCTTTGACATTGCTTGTGATCATAAGGAACAAGTGCAAAGCTCTATGCATTGACTTTGTGATTAAAGCCTCTTTACAAGAATGGAATGGTAACTTTGTGCCATAAATGGAAATGCAACTTGGATAATGGCTCAAATGTTTGGATCTAAGCTTTAACAACTGTGTAAACATTTAATTATGGAGTGACAAACAAGTTTGAGGCATGCAAAGCAAATATTATGCATCCTATCTATGAATTGGTCAAGTGTCCATCACAAATTCTGCCTTGTAAATCAAGAATGAAACTCTAACTTCATATCTTCGATTCTCTTAGCTCAAGCATGATCTCAATGAGTTCTTTGACATTTTGGAAAGCTTGTAACGTCCTATACAACCTCTAAGTTGGTAATTTTTTAAAATTCCTCTTGGAACTATGTGAAAAATTTCCATGAAGTTAGGTCAAAATCCTGCCTAAACTAGGGCAAAATTTTACTAAGTTTCCAAGTTTCATGAACATGTATTCACAAAATCATAACTTGAAATCCATGAATTTATAGGATAAGTTGTGGTATACAATATTTTAGATCTCATTGAGATCTACAACTTTCATTTTGAAAGTTTCCTTTGAATCATCTTAAATCATGGTGAAAAATTGGCTCTAAGTTGTGAAAAAATATGAAGTTTCCAACACTTAGAAAAATTTCTAAGTTTAGAAATTTTGACTTTTCAAAATTAAATCTTGACTTTTTGATTTCTTGACGAACAAGTTTCATATTTTGACATGTTTTGATGAATTGTGATCTTCGATACTTGATTTTGACCAAAAAGTCAAAGTTTGACTTTTCAGTATACAGTTGACTTTTGATCAATTGACTAAAAATTCATCTGTCAAACCATTGATCTTGATCCATGTTTTAAGCCATGCCATTAGGTCAAAATTTTGCAATTGAATATTTGAGATCATGTCTCCAATCAATCAACCATTGCTAGGTCAAAAATCAGAAATTGCACTTCCTCGGTCAAAATCCTAATTTTGACCATTTTGTCCTTTTGATGATCTGATCAAATTTCTTGAGGAATTGTGGTCCAAACTTGATCAAATGACATATATGAGTTCATAGTGTTGATATGGATAAAAAATTATGAAGTTTGACTGTAAATTGACCATAATTGACTTTTTCCCTAATACAGTTAATTTTTAGGTCAACTGGTCAATTGACTGAGCAAAAATGTGATCCAAGACTTGAAACTTGACATGAGCAATCTTGAGGGTCCACAATGATCCATGAAAGTCATACGGGGCATTAAAAGTCCATTTATCCTTGTGCAATCTCAAACCCTAATTTTCACTCATCAATGCTTGAGGAGGTGTCTTGAGCTGATCAACCCTAGTGCAGTCTTGAATCAAAGGAGATCTTGTGAGAGATTAATTGATAAATGAGAGGGAAAATTTTGGGGTACAACAGCTGCCCCTGTTCAATCTTCTTAAACCTGAAGAGTTAGATTGGCAGATCCGCCATTCGTTACTTGAAGGTGAAAGATGATTAAACACTAGAGTGCCCAAAAATTTGCACTCGAAGATGGATTGTGAATGGGCTTATAGATGCCATTTGGAGGAATGTTGGTAAAAACTGAAAGAAGTATTAGCACAAATCTCTTGTTGATTCATACTAAAACTTGATGTTTTACATGTGGGAAAAAAGAGTTAGTAAAATGCAGATGTATGCATGATATTCACCAGAAGCGGTATTATGCTAAATGCATCTTGTATGTACATGATATGATGTATGAATGTGAGATGTATGTTTTTGTCCGGGAGAATAAATCCCTGACTGCTGCTGAGGAAATTCGGGGGGGTTGAATCCCTGATCGCTGTTGGGGAATATCTCTTGAACGTCAGCTATTATCTGGTCGGATCCAGGCTTCATAACTTGCTGAGAATGAGGAAGTAAACTTCTATCTGGTCGGGTCCCAGGCTTCACGGTAGCTTACTGGGGAAGAAATAAATTAACTGTTATCTGGTCGGATTCCAGGTTTTGCAGAAAATTTCTTGAAATCGAATAGTTATCTGGTCGGATCCAGGCTTCACAATAACTTGTTAGGGATAAGGAAGTTAACTGTTATCTGGTCGAATCCAGGATTTGCAGTAACTTTAAGTGGTAACTACTATCTGGTCGGGCTCAGGTTTCATGGTTTTTGGAAAGTTGTACTATTATCTGGTCGGGTCCAGGCTTCACAGTGTCTCTCCGGGGATCAAAATTAATTGTTATCTGGTCGGGCTCCAGGTTTCACAATAACTTTATTGAAAAACTGACATCTGGTCGGGTCCAGGCTTTACAGATTTCTGAGGTTGACGAGGTTAATTGTTATCTGGTCGAATCCAGGTTTCATAATAAACTATTTGGGAATTTAGTTGTTATCTGGTCGGGTTCCAGGTTTCACAACGAATTTCTGAGGGTAATTGCTATCTGGTCGGATCCAGGCTTCACAACAACTTGTTGGGGTAGAGGCAAACTCTACTGGGGAAAAGAAGTTAAACCTTGGTCTGGTTGAGTCCAGGTTCTTCTATATTTTGAAGAGTTAAACTAATATCTGGTCGGGTCAAGGCTTTAGTAACTTAAAATTGAGATTAACTATTATCTGGTCGGGTCCAGGTTTCAGAAACTCAAACTGTTATCTGGTCGAGTCTAGGTTTCAGCAATTGATAAAGTCAAACTATTATCTGGTCGGGTCCAGGCTTTATAGTAGTTTGAAAGTTTACACTATTATCTGATCGGATCCAGGCTCTAAAGTTATTTGAGAAGTTGACTATTATCTGGTCGGGTCCAGGCTTCATAGTAGTTTAAAAGTTGTGCTAATATCTGGTCGGGTCCAGGCTTCATAGTATCTTTTGGAGACAGTAAAGGTTTTGTTGATGACTTTACTGGGGATTAGGGGTTGTGGCCCTATGATTTGTAATAGTCTAAAAGGCAAACTCAAGCTGGGGAGTGTAGACTCAGTCGGGGAGGACAGACTCAGCTTGGGGGGGACATACTCAGCTGGTAACAGGCTCAACTGGAGAAGATAGACTAAAGCTGGGGAATTTTACACTCAGTTGGGGAGTTATGCTACTCGTTATTTGTTGGGGAAATAAACCCTTTTGATAAACTGCTGAAGAGGTGAGTTCTTTTTGGGAAGAGATCCACAAAGCTTCTACTTGTAAGATTCAACTTAGCTGGAGAGAGAGCTGCTGAGAGATTAAGACTCTGGTTGGAGATTATCTTATGCAAAAAGAATTTGTGAGAAACTTTGTTGAGGAGGATGTTAATGAAATAACTCTGTGGGGATATTCCATATTCATTGAAGAGGTGCTTGTTACTGCTTAGGTCATATGTGCCAAACAGTTTTAATTATGTTCATATGCATATGTTCATTCAATTTTAGTCACTGGATAAGTTTGCATTCAAAACAAAAACAGAAAGTTTGCACTTCAAAGTATATTTGTATTTGATATTTTGCCCATGAATATGCATTTTTGTACAAAGATATGGAGATCCTAGTAAGAGGAAATCGTCGAAAGGAAAACAAGAGATTGAAAACAAAAACAAATAGCCATGTGGAAATGATCTCATTGCCTTCCAACTCTACTATTTCCCCAATGTCTTTGAATGCCCCTTGGCCGTTGACAGAAGTTGATTGGACTAATCTTGGACCATTTGAACTCGGACCTTAGTGATAAAGTTGACAGTGGTGATTCCACGGGACATAGTCATACGCTTTCAATCCCTAATTTTTGCTTGGGCCTCCCTTTCGGGTTTTTAGCCCACCAGGATACCCATTTTTTCCCAAGTCGCCCTTTCGGGTTTTCAACTTTCCAGGTGTACAATCTTTTGCATATATCCCTAATTTTTTCCCAAAAGTTTTGGTTTGCCGGGATGCCCTTATTTTGCCTGGGTGTGTCAACCTAGCGAGTCTCTTATACATAGTATTTTTGAACTATGTTCGCGTTTATAGGATGTGGAAAGTCTTCACCATCTATGGTAGTCAACATCATGGCACCTCCAGAGAACACTCTCTTGACAACGAATGGCCCTTCCTAGGTGGGAGTCCATTTGCCTCTGGGGTCACCTTGTGGTAAAATGATGCGTTTTATCACCAAGTCACCAGCTTGATATATCTGAGGCTTAATCTTTTTGTTGAAAACCTTGATCATACGTTTTTGGTACGTCTGACCATGACAAACAGAATCCAATCTTTTTTTGTCGATCAAGTTCAGTTGATCCAATCTCGTTTGAATCCACTCGTCTTTGCCTAGTCCTGCCTCATTCATAATCCTCAGCGAGGGAATCCGAACTTCCACTGGAAAAACAGCTTACATGCCATAGACTAGAGAAAAGGGAGTTGCCCCAGTTGATGTTCTAGCTGAATTGAGGTAGCCATGTAGAGCAAACGGAAACATGTCATGCCAATCCTTATAGGTTACTACCATTTTCTGCACAATCTTCTTGATATTTTTGTTGGCCGCTTCGACTGCGCCATTCATTTTCGGTCTATATGGAGAAGAATTATGATGCTTGATCTTAAACTGAGTGCGAAGCTCAGTAATCATAGAATTATTGAGGTTAGTCCCATTGTCGGTGATAATCCTTTCGGGGATACCATAACGGCAGATGATGTTGTGTTTGATGGATCTGGCTACCACATTCTTGGTGACTGAGGCAAACGATGCGGCTTCGACCCACTTGGTAAAATAATCAATAGCGACCAGAATGAAGTGATGTCCATTGGAAGTGGTGGGCTTGATTTCCCCAATCATGTCAATGCCTCACATTGAAAATGGCCACGGAGAGGTCATGATGTTCATAGGGATAGGAGGCACATGGACCTTGTCAGCATAGATTTGGCATTTGTGACAAGTTCTTGAATGTTGATGGCAATCAGCCTCCATTGTTGACCAATAGTAGCCAGCTCTTAAGATTTTTTTAGCCATAGTATGTCCACTTGAGTGAGTACCAAAGAGTTTGTCGTGCATGTCTTCCATGATTTCCTCTGCCTCCTTCTTGTCCACACATCGGAGTAGAGTAGAGTTATGGTTGTGCTTGTACAATATTTTATTGCTTAGGAAGAATTTGGCTGAAAATCTTCGTAAGAACTTTCTGTCATTGATGGATGCTCCCTCGGGATACTCTTGTGCTTCAAGGTATCTCATCACCTCATGGTACCATGGCTTTTCTGCGTCAGCATCAAGCTCATGGCAATGTGCAGGTTCGTTGAATCTCTCAATTGTAATCACAGGGGCCTCGTTATCCCATCTGACCTTGAACATTGAAGACATGGTTGCTAAAGCGTCAGCCAACTGATTTTCTTCCCCAGGGAAGTGCTCAAAAGTGATCTCTTCGAAGTAAGGAATTAGGGATAGCACAAGTTCCTTGTAAGGGATGAGATTAAGGTGTTTAGTGTCCCACTCTCGTTTTACTTGGCTAATCACTAGAGCGGAATCCCCAAACATATTAAAATGCTTGATCCTCAAATCAATAGCAGCTTTCAGACCCAAGATGCATGCTTCATATTCGGCCATGTTGTTCGTGCAATCAAAGCATAGTCTGGCTGTGAAAGGAGTGTGGCAACCTTCAAGAGAGATGATCACAATGCCAATTCCATTACCTAAGGCGTTGGAAGCCCCACAGAGTACCATAGTCCATCGGGATCCTTGTTCAGGTCCGTCATACGGTCCAGGTTTCGCCCAATCGGTTACCAGCATGATGTTCTCTTCAGGGAAGTCGAAGTTCATAGACTGATAATCATCCACAGCTTGATGGGACAAATGATCTTCTAGTACGCTTCCTTTGATGGCCTTTTGAGTAGTGTATTAAATGTCGTACTCAGTCAAAATCATTTACCATATGGCTATCCGTCCGGAGAGGGAAGGTTTCTCGAAGATGTACTTGATTGGATCCATCTTAGAAATCAACAGAGTGGTATGAGTCAACATATACTGTCTTATCCGGAGAGCAGCCCATGCCAGAGCACAACAAGTTTTCTCGAGCAGTGAATATCTGGTTTCACAGTCGGTAAACTTTTTGCTTAGGTAATAAATAACACGCTCTTTTCGTCCAGACTCGCCATGTTGGCCCAAAACACACCCCATAGAGTTCTCTAGTACTGTCAAGTACATGATCAAGGGTCTTCCTTCAACTGGAGGCATGAGAATAGGAGGCTCTTATAGATATTCTTTGATTTTGTCGAAAGCAGCTTGGCATTCATCATTCCATCTAACTACCTGATCTTTCTTTAAAAGTTTGAAGATTGGCTCACAAGTAGCAGTCAAGTGAGATATGAAGTGGGCGATGTAATTGAGACGACCCAAGAATCCTCTAACTTCCTTTTCAGAATAAGGGACTGGTATTTCTTGGATGCCCTTTACCTTGGATGGATCAACTTCAATGCCTTTATTGTTGATAACAAAACCTAGAAGCTTTCCAGATCGTACTCCAAACATGCATTTGTTAGGGTTTAACCTCAGTTTGTGCTTTTTCAGCCTTTCGAATAGTTTGTACAGGTGATCGAGATGTTCTTCTTTAGTTTGTGATCTAGCAATCATATCGTCCATATAGACCTCTATTTCATGATGAATCATATCATGAAACAGAGCTACCATAGCTCTTTGATATGTTGCCCCTGCATTCTTCAATCCAAACGACATGACCTTGTAGCAGAAGGTGCCCCCTTGCGTAACAAAAGTAGTCTTCCCCATATCTTCGGGAGCCATCCTTATTTGATTATAGCCTGAGAAACCATCCATGAAAGAGAAGACTTTATACTGAGCAGTATTATCAACTAAGACGTCAATGTATGGTAGAGGGAAGTCATCCTCGGGGCTTGCCCTATTCAGATCCCTATAGTCTACGCACATGTGTACTTTCCCGTCCTTCTTTGGCACTGGAACTACATTGGTAACCCATTGGGGATAGGATGTCACAGCTAGGAACCCTGCATCAAACTGTTTTATTACTTCAGCTTTGATCTTCTCAGACATATCATGCCTCATGCGACGAACCTTTTGTTTAATAGGAGGGCAGTCTTCTTTTGTCGGCAGACGATGAAATACGATGTCGGTATCCAACCCAGGCATATCTTAATATGACCAAGCAAATACTTCCACATAATCATTCAACATCTGGACTAACCTGCTCTTGACACTGCTTTCCAAGTTAGTGTCGATCTTGATTTCCTTCTTATCTGACTCAGTATCCAGATTGACGACTTCAACTGACTCTTCGTGCGGTTGAATAGCTTTTTCCTCTTGTAATAGAAGTCTGGCTAGTTCTCCCGGTATTTCACAATCTTCCTCGCCTTCGTCTTCGGCTTGGTTGATTGGACATTCGAAGTCATAGTCGGCAATAGTAGAGTCATTAGCAATAGGATCCAGAGTGGATGAGGATCTGCAAGAGTGCGTGTGTGTGCATGTAAGATACATGGCTATTTTTTTGAAAAATGTATTTGAAAGAAAAGAAAGACAATGAACACAAATATTTGAATGCAAAAGAGTCCAATGTACTGAATGATCGTATGATTAGATGAACATAAATAAAACCCTTGACAGATGGACCAAAGTGCCTCGGGCCAGGCACATGGCATAAAAGTCATTGTTTAAATATTACAGACAAAATGTTCTTGAATTGAAATAAAAGCAATAACAAGTAGATTACTCCTCAATGAAGGAGATGGGAACAAAGTCCTTTGCATGCAAATTCTTCAGCTCCGTTGTACTTGGATACACCCAATCTTTAAATGCAGCTTCTTCATCAGAAACACCTACAGCGTTGACTTCATGGCTTCCAATATGGAGAGGTGGCTTTCCAGCACGAGCACACCTCACTTCCTTCCGAGCTTTGACGGTGAAGCCCAAACCAAACTTGTCTGCTTTAAATGGGATATCGAGGAGTTTCCCCCAAGTATCACAGTTTCCTTCTTCAATTGTCGCACAAGCATCTTTGACTGAAACCATCTTTGGTATGACTTTAACAACTTGAGACTCATCAGAGGAACATTTGGTAGCGACAATCATCGGTGGTACAACCTCAAAGGCTTGACACGAGGTCTCAATGAATTCTCCATACATCTCTACGTATTTGAACGAGTTAAGGTGGCTTCCCATAAACTCTTCCTCACTATAGACGGTGACAATTCTTCCCTTGATAGGATATTGTAGCTTTTGATGGAGAGTTGAGGTTACTGCCCCAGTTTTATGGATCCACGGGAGACCCAACAGACAAGAATAGGCAGGACGAATATCCATAATGTAGAAGGTGGAGTTGAAGATTTGGGAGCCCACTTTGATTGGAAGATCTACTTCCCCATGAGCAGTCCTCTTTGATCCATCGAACGCTCTTACAATGATATCGCTTGGCTTCATGACTAAACCTTCACAGTCTAGACGGTCTAACGCCCCCTTGGGTAATACATTCAAAGAAGAACCACTATCGACTAGCACATGTGCTAAGGCAGTCCCTTTGCACTCGATAGAAACATTAAAGCTTTATTGTGATTCTTCCCAAGAGGTGTTAAGTCAGCATCTGAAAATCCCAAGTCATTATCAGCTGTCAGGCTAGCCACGAAATTCTCAAATTGATCAGTTGTTGTCTCATGGGGGAGATGAGCCTTTTTCATGAATTTGATTAATGTCCGAGCATGGGCATCAGAAAAAAGTAGCAATGACAACATTGAAATCTTAGAATGGGTTTGCCCCAACTGTTCCACAATCTTGAAGTCGCTTCTTTTTATGATCTTCAATATCTCGTCCATCTCACGAGGGGAGGGCTCTCCATCAGCAACATCCTTTGCAGGTATTTTTGTTACGGCCAGCTCAACAACTTTTTCTTTCCCTCTTGTATCAGTATTTGGCTTGGCAGCAGTAATGCGGATGGGCGCCTTTGTAACAACTGGTGGCGAGATATTGGGTGAAAATATTCTCCCAGTTCTTGTTACTTTGCTTGAGCCAGTTATGTTACTAACATCATCATCTTTTTCTTCTTCGATCCAAGCGTCTTGTTTAATCCCATGATAAAACACTTCAGTACCATAGTTCCATGGTACTTCCTTGTTTTAGGAATAGGGAACTGGTCCAGGATTGGTAATTATTAAGGGAGCAACAGTGGGTTCATTTGAAATCCTAATAGGACCTTTGGAGGTGATCCTAAGAGGTTTGTTTGAGATGGTGATAATGGAGAGGTCTTCACATTTGTTAGTCAAACTTTTGGCAAGTGGAGTCTTCTCAAATAGAATTTCGTGGCTATCCATCAGGCGTTGTATGCCTTTCTTCATCCCTTCACATCCATTGAGTTGTTGGGTACAGCAAACACAGTCTTTTACACAGCTGGGGAAAATCCCAACTTTCAACAGGTTCTTTTTGATGATATTCAGCGGAGTGGTCAATTCTTCAACAGAGACAATAAAACTTGTATCTTCAATAACATTAACACCCTTGTCATGCCTCGGCATAGGTGCGGTGATTACATTCGGAGTCGAAGGAGGATCAAACTCGATAGTCTTGTTATCAATCAAATCCTGGATTTTGATCTTCAAGGCTCAGCACTGGTCAGTCTCGTGCCTGGGGCTGCTTGAGTGGTAAGCACATTTAGCGTTTGGATTATACTTTGGTGAAGAGGTATCAGGGTTGGCAGGAGGGTCGCGTAATGTCACCAAATTAGCCTTGAGAAAATGTTGTAAGGCTTGAGACAATGACATGCCTAACCTCGTAAATTGTTTTCTCGGAGTTTCAAAACGTTGATAATTTGCAGATGGTCTTGGAGTAGGAGTTGGATTGGAGATTCAGACGACAGTTACAGATGGATGATCATTCTTCTTGGTATGGGCCTGTTGTACCCAAAAAATTTCCCTCCCATTTTACTCAACATATGTTCATTGAGATCCTCAACTTGCTCAAGGATGTCCAAGAGTTGACCAGACAAACTCTCTCCTAAAACAATGAACCTCCAACTAGGGTTTCCATTTCCATCATGATGGGTGAGCTCAAAAGGTCTCAAATCCTTTCTATAGTCCTAATATGTTCTCAAGACTATCCATGTCAAGTTTCATGCCTTACACAAGAAGTTTGCCCAGTCAACTGCTCAGATGCTTGAAAATCAACAGTATTAGGTCAAAAGTTAACTGTGGCCCACATACAATCAAACTTCAAGATTTTTGGTCAACATCAACATTTTGAAGTGATATCCATCATGTGATAAAGGGTTGACCATGATTCCCCAATGAATGCTCCTAATTCATCAAAACTCAAAAGTTGCTAAATTAGGGTCTCTCATGAAAAGTCAACCAAACTTTGACCAAGAATAACTTTCTCATACTTTATCAGAAATTTCTCATCCAAGGCTCATTTTGAAGAGAATTCAATTCCCTACAACTCATCTTCATCCCTCAAGTTCAAAAAATGCACTAATGGAAATATATGAATTCAGACATTATAGGTCATTCTAAAAAGTCAACAAAACACATTTTGGGTCAAAGCTTCTTACATGAACATGGAAGATCCAATTGATATGAAACCAAAATGGTTGTTTAGGGGACACCCTAAGATTTCTAAAAAGTCCAAGAACACCCCCTTAGGATCAAAATTGAAGGAGATATGCATTGTCAAAGTTGGCCATTTTTGGAAAATTGTCAAAAGTCAACAATGCCGAAAATTACATTTTTTGTCAAATGGGTCTAACTTTTTATGCTTGCATCTTACTTATAGAAATTTCCACTACCCAAACACTCTCTCATATATTATTGAATTTTCTTATTTTATTTTATTCATTTAAAAGTTAAATTAAATCAAATAAATGATATAAAATATGGAAGATTTGTTTTTGATCTGATTTTGAATGGAATCACAATGCAAATATGCTGTCAAACCAAATCAAATCGTGCCAAGGGTGATTAGGATGAAAATGGTATGATTTGTCTTGATATAGAAAGAAATAATGCAAGGAGGGAATCAAATCAAATCTTGATAATTGGCAAAGATATGCATGTTTTTTGTTAACCTAATTCAGTCTCATGCATATACACAACAAGTCCAAGGCACAAGGAAGAAGGTGGATCATGTGAAACAGCAAGAAAAAGTTACATTTTTTTTGTCAAAAATATCAGATCGAATTCCATACTACAGCCATCCTCAAGGAAATTTAAGGGTTGCAACACGTTCTTGGCAATCTCCTGAAGCTAACTGCACCTTTTACACGCACCAAAACACCTTGAATCGTAAAATCCGCAACTCTGTTATCCAACTATTTTTTATTTTTGATTACGTGCATACATGCTATTTTGATGAAATTTAATCATATATTCTTGTTTATTATAAAGTCTCGATGCTTGCTGAATCGTTTAATTGAGTTTTAAGTGCAGGAATCATGGTTTTCCATTCTTAGGGTTTCTGAGCTCGATTTAGGGCTTCCTTCTACAGGCAAAATTATGGATAGGCGTGGATACCATGATGTTCAGGGCTTCAAGCCCAGTTGATTCATGGTCTTCCTTGTAATTTATATTGCTTGTGCTAGATTTTTGAATAACGCAGGGTTGTAGTTACAGGCATGGAACCGTAGGTAAAAGTCTAAACCTAAACCGACAGTGCTGAGGAAGAAGAAGGCTAGGTGGCAAGCTCCCATTGGGCCATTTGAATATTGGCGCGTTTGCTGGACATCACATGATTGTTTTTCTTATATTATTTTTATTTGATTATATTAACAATTGAACAGCCAGCGCAGATGGTTAAGGACAGAGGGTTTGAAGCAAGCGTCCTGGGTTTGATCCCAGGCGTGTTGCTTTTGCATTTTTCTTGAACATTCCTTGCAGATCCAGCATATCTCAATACCCAACGTTCACCATACGCCCCAGATCTCATCCTTGGGATCCATCATCATGTAGATCTCATGCCCCAGCCTTGAGGGTCCACCATGAACCATCAGAGGAAGGATGCATTGGATCTCACGTTGGACAACTGGGCCACCAGCTTTGGGCCTAACACAAAATTGGCAACATACCCCCAAATTGCTCCAAAAATATCTTTTCTTTATTCGCAATTTTTTTTCTTCTAAACTTGACATTAATTCCCCGTATCTAATTTTGTCGCGCGCGTCTTTGTTTCCATTATTTGATTAATTATTGTAACTGCTCCAAGTTTGTAAAAGTTAATTAGGTTTACTATTTCGCATTTATCATTTTTCCCCGGTTTTTGATTATGTAATCCCCCCCCCCCAAAGCCTTGTAATAGCTAGGGTTTTAATTTCTCGCACTTTACTTTCCGCAATTATAAACTACCTAGATGTATGGATAATAGGATTGAATGACAAGATAAATCAATTTAAAACAGTAGAAAACCCTAAACGCGTAAGATAAATGAAACTGAAATCAAACACTTGCACATGCTCACTCCTAGGGTTTTGCCTCACTCGGTTGCCTCGGAAAATAATGGTCGTGTCCCTCGAACGTAGGGATACCTTAACAATGACCCGTAATTCAAAGTCGTCATAAAGATCATAGTCCCTACTTGTCCCTCGAGATGCCTACGAGAAATGATCTTATGACGATAGTCCCTTCGAAATGCTAAGGTATCCTTACTTGTTGCCTTCAGTGACCATTTCGTCCCTTTCGAATGTCCCGTAAAATTCCAACGACAGAGCTATTCACTCATTTACAGTAGGATAACACTGTCTAAAGGAAACAAAAATGAACAAACTTTTTTTGAGTAGGTAGAAAACTCTTAAGTACTTGCTCAAAACAATAAAAACTCTTTTTCACAAACCCTTTCAAAACAGTTTTCAAAAACAACTTTGTCACACTCTTGAGGACAGATACAAGGGTTATCACGAAGTTAAACAACAACTTTTCAAAACAAGCACACACAAGCAATTTTAAAAATGAGCAAGTACCTAAGAGCCCGTGGAAAACCACTGATAGAAAGGGTGCTAACACCTTCCCTTTCTATAATCTACCCCTCGTACTCAGAAACATCTCGAAAAAGGTTTTTCTATTCTTTTTCCTTTTCCTTTGTTGGATGAAATAAAAGTCGGTGGCGACTCTTGCTTACCGCGACATTTGCGAATACAAAACTAGTATAACAGTCGGTTCTGCCACCGTATCACAGAACTGGCGACTCTTCTGGGGAAATAATAAGTGGGGTATGCCTTAGGATTTAGGTCACTTCTAAAATTTCTTACTTGTCTTTTGCTTTGCCTGCTTTATATTTAAGGGTTTTGTTGGGGTTATGTAGATCCTACACCCGGATCTGAGGACACCTTTTAGGTAAGTAGCAATAAATTGTAAGGGAACTGTGCGAGGTATACCGACACGGTTGAAGCAGTAGCTACGTTGATGTGGAACTTTGGTTGGTACCGGTAACCCTTGAGTCAATCAGGGAGAGTACAGGGCCGCTGTGTGGTGTCATAAAGCATCAACTGAACTTAGAACCTTTAATTGCACAACTTGGCCAGTAGGACGTAGCGAGATGGCTGACTTTGGTGTATTCCCAAGGTCGACAGATACTCGATGCTACACTCATTGAGGTTTGACTCTTGAGTTTTGTTTGGTTCCGAGTCAATCACCTATTGAATGAAGCTTGGGGGAAAGATCGGTGATATTGAGATCCCTTAGAACCCAATTATATTTATAAGATAGGTTGAACCAATCCAGCTTCAAGATGGTATGACCTTAAAACTCATGCAGGCCTTAAACCTAAGGACTTGGTGTGACTTGTTTGTTGCTTGCTATACATGTGTTTTTCTAGCATAATCATGACATCATAAGCACGACATACCATACTGACCATTTCAAGGACTTTCTAGGGCTCATCTTTGCTTTGTTTTGTAGGACATGGCATCCGCCCGTAGGAATACTATCCAGATTAACCTTGTGAAAGTGCCTCTCCAACTAAAGGACTTGGCATTAAGGATCCCTGAAATCTCTCCCTTCACTGAAAAACATGGTTGGTTGCTTAACTTGGTCACTTCAAAACCAGATGAAGAATTGTTAAAAGTGTTATTTCAGTTCTTCGATCCTTTGCACCACTGTTTCACTTTCCCAGATTACCAACTAGTGCCTACTATGGAGGAATTTTCTCAATTGTTGGGGGTACCTATTCTTGACCAGTTACCTTTCAATGGTATGGAAGAACATCCAAAGCATGAGGAGATTGCTCGAGTTGTGTCCTTACAACGATCCGACGTAGTGACAAATTAGGAAACTAGAGGAAATATCCAAGGAATCCCGGTCAAATTTCTATTCGAGAAGGCTTATTATTTTTGGAATACCCTGGATTTACAAGCTTTTGAAGAGGTATTGGAACTCCTCATCTACGGGATGGTACTTTTCCCTAATGCGGACCAACTCGTAGATGTGAGTACTATTAAAGTGTTTCTGTCTCATAATCCAGTACCTATATTACTTGGGGACATTCTACACTCTTTGTATGCTCGTACTCTAAAGAGAAGGGGGACCCTCCAGTGTTGCACTCCTCTATTGGCTAGGTGGTTTATTTTGCACCTACCCAGGTCCATTTTGAAGAAGGAGCGGGGTATGAAATGGTCTCATAGGCTGATGTCCCATACACATTCAGACATTCATTGGTGTTCACGATCCTCAGAGGATGTTACCATCATTGATCGGTGTGGTGAATTCCCTAATGTCCCTCTCTTAGGCATTGGGGGAGGAATCACTTATAACCTTTGTTTGGCACTGCAGCAGTTTGGTTATGCGAGAAGGGATGGTCCTCATGATACACTTATCCAAAGAGTCGCCTTCAACTATGAGAATGATGCTCAGGGTTACTGTAAAAGGTTCATAAAAGCTTGGGGCATGGTACATAAAATTGATAGGAAGACATTGGGGCACATGAATTCCATCCCTCTTGAGCCTTATCTCAGATGGGTACGAGCCCATGCCCAAAGTCTTATGATGCCTTACCCTATTGTCCTACCAATAATTGTGGAACCAGTTGCTAAAGGAGACACTCCTTATCTTGTTCATCATCCTGACATGCTAACTGATCATGAGGAGTTACAAAAATCTTGGGTTCAACTTAAAGAGGAGTGGGATACGTTCGAAGCTCAATTCTATGCCAGCAAGAAGAAGGTCCTGGAGCTCACTAGGCTACTTCATGAAGAAAGGAACATAAACGCCTACATTGCACCTAAGAGGATGCGCTTCTGGGAGACCTAGTTTTCCTTTTGTTTTAAGTTTTGTTCGTTTGACTGTAAGCCTAAAGGACATTCTTTGTAACAATCTAAACTCATTAATACAATTAACGTGTGTTTCTTTTTTGGTTAAACAAATTTGAGCCTTTACAAATCCTTGAAATCATTGCATACCCATACCATCCATGACATTGCATAAAAAGGTACCATTACAGGTTTCTCATCTTCTTCGTTGTTTATTTCAGAAAAAATGTCTTCTGAACAAAGCATCAAAGATCTTCAGGCACAAAATGCCCAATTTCAACAGATGTTCATAACTCTGGAAAAAGGGCAGGAGGATCTGAAGGCCCTCATTCTGAAGGAAAAGAAGAAAAAGAAGAAGGTCTCTGGTGTTCTGAATCTGGGCAGAAGGTTCAA
Source organism: Vicia faba (assembly GCA_948472305.1). Lineage (NCBI taxonomy): Eukaryota > Viridiplantae > Streptophyta > Magnoliopsida > Fabales > Fabaceae > Vicia > Vicia faba. Next base: position 1,321,995,590 of record OX451735.1, on the reverse strand, counting down.
GGGGCCGTTAAAGCAACCAGTCGATCTGACCTCCTCGTCTAAAGAAGGGGAGAATCAAGAGAGGGAGACAAGGGAGAAGCACCCTAGCCCTGAAGTTTCTGACAATGATACAGACTACAATGATGAGCAGTATCCTCCCACTGAGGATAGATACAAGAAGTTAGAGGATCGTTTGAGCGCTATGGAAGTACAGAGAATACCTGGGTTAGACTTTGAAGAACTGGGATTGGTGTCGGGAGTGGTCATCCCGCAGAAATTTAAGGCTCCAATTTTCGCAAGTATTATGGGGTGTCTTTCCCAAAGCTCCATCCCCGTTCCTATGTAAGGAAGATCCAGCCCCACACTGCTGACAGGAACTTGTGGGTTCACTTCTTTCAAGACAGTCTATCAGGGACTCATCTTGAATGGTTCTACCAACTGGAGGGAACCAATGTCCGAAACTGGGAGGATTTGGCTGCTGATTTTTATAAGCAGTATAAATACAACACTGACCTTGCCCCTACTCATACTCAACTCCAGAGTATGTCCATGGGTGCAGGTGAAGGCGTTAAGGACTATGCGCAGAAGTGGGGAGATTTGGCTGGGAGAGTCCAACCCCCTTTATCTGACAGGGAGTTGGTTGACATGTTTCTTGGGACGCTGTCTGGTCCTTTAATCATTTGATTGGTAGCTCATCAGCTGGTTTCACCGAGCTGATATTAACAGGAGAAAGGGTAGAAGTTGGGATCCGAAGCGGCAAAATACAAAAAGACACCTCTTCGAGCTCAGTAAAGAAGCCTTTCACAGGTAAGAAGGAAGCCAGTGCTATCTACAGCCTGAGAGGTCAGAGCAGAGTTAAACACCGTCCAACGGTAAGTGTTGTGATGATACCTAGGTCTGCGGCTGCCTCACAATGAAACAATCAGCAAAGGGTAGAAATACCACAAAGGCAGTTTACCCAAATTAACATGACATTTACTGAGGTTTTACCCCATCTGCTAAGATCCAACTTGGCAACCTTGAAAGAGGCTCCCAAGAATCCTAATACCACATCTCCTCAGTACAATCCAAACGATCGGTGTGCCTACCATTCTGAGAGTCCTGGCCACGATACAAATGACTGCTGGGCTCTGAGAAATAAAGTACAATATCTGATTGAAGCCAAGGAGATTGATTTTGATGCTCCGGAGAAGCCCAATGTCATAACTGCTCCCATGCCCAAGCACAATTGTGGAGTTAATGCCGTTGATATTGACCTATTCATTACCTCTGTCGATGAAGTTTCTACTCCTCTTATGACTGTTAAGAAGAATTTTTTGTTGGTCGGTTTATTTCCGGGTTGTTGTGAAGGTTGCCACATGTATTCATCTCTACCCACTGGTTGCTATTTGGTGAAAGCAGGTGTTTAACGCCTGATGGACATCAAAGAAATTTTGTTCGAAAAAACTTTGATTCCAACTGTTCCGTTTGAAGATGTTGCCATTATAACCATTTCCGCCAATCCTTCCAAGGTCTCCTCTAAAAGACCTGTTAGGATTACACCTTCTCCAAGAGTCGCTCCGCTAATAATCACTTTTCCTGGTCCTGTACCGTGCTCATCGGACAAAGCTGTCCCGTGGAATTATGGCGCCGGTGTTTACTATCACGGTGTTAAACAATATTTGAAGGTTGAAGAGGTTGATCCCGATGTCAGTAACATTGTCAGAGCCAGCAAGATCACCAAAAGTGGAAGGGTTTTCTCTCCCGAGATCTCCCCGAAGACTGTTAATAAGCTTGTTGTTATTCTGTCTGTTGTTCCTGCTAGTACTTCCGCTAATACTCCCGTTCTTACTCCAATTGTTACTCCCGCCGTTGAGTCATCTGGGAATCGAGGAAAAGAAGCTATGGGTGAGCCTGCCCGGACGGAGGCACCTAGAAAGATTGTTGTAGAATCCTCTAAGCAAGATATAGAGAAAATATTAAAAATAATCAAAAAGAGCGACTACAATGTGGTCGAGCAGCTGGGGCATACCCCCTCAAAGATATCAATGCTGTCTCTGTTGTTGTGCTCTGAGGCCCATGTGAAGGCTTTGATTGCATTCCTCAAGACTACGCATATGCCGCAGGAAACATCAGCTGATCAATTCAAAGACTGTGTGGCCAGCTTGACTACTAACAAGGGGCTGGGTTTTTTAGATGCCGACTTGACACCGAAAGGGAGGAAGCATAATGATGCTCTGCATGTCTCAATCGAATGCAGGGGAACCACTATGGCTCATGCGCTGGTGGATACTGGGTCTTGACTTAATGTTCTGCCTAAGAAGGATCTTGATCGGCTGGATTATGAAGGCTTGACCTTAAAGCCTAGTAACATTGTGGTAAGGGCTTTTGACGTGTCGAAGAGAATGGTGCTGCGTGGGGAGGTGGACATCCTTGTCAAAGTAGGCTCTCAGACCTTTGGGTCCACCTTCTATATGATGGACATCAGGCCATCATACTCTTGTTTGTTGGGTCGTCCTTGGATCCATGAAGTTGGGGCCGTTATTTCTACATTGCACCAAATGCTGAAATATCCGGTGAAAGGTAAGATTGTCACTATGCATGGCGAAGAGGAGTATATGGTGAGTCACCTGAACTCCTTCAGGTATATGGAGATGGACGGGGAATTCATAGAAACACCTTGTCAAAACTTTGAAGAGGTTCCCCATATTTTGGCGTCAACCAAGACTACCATCAGGAACAAAACTCCTTTGAAGATGGCTTCCCTCAAGGTCGCCAGAGCAGTGGTCGAAGAAGGTGGGTGTACCAACTGGGGACAGCTCCCTGATTTTACTCACAAAACTGACAAATTTGGTTTGGGCTTTACTTCAAGAGCTCAAAGGGCTGTTTGACGCGCTCGAGCTGGAGGACCTCCCCTACGCATCAGAAATTGCAGGGTCAATGCTATTGAAGACACTGAGGACAACTCTGATATTGACAGTTGGATCTACCCGACTACCAACGATAGATCGAGTAATTGGACGGCCAGAGATTTTATACCAGTTTCTTTTATTCCGCAGTAATTGTTTTACTTGTTTTCTGAGTTTGTAATAAACAATTTAAACTTTATGGCCTTGTGTCTTACCCGAGGCACAATGGTCCTATCTGTGAGGGTTATTATATGTCATTTCATATCTCATCAATAAAACATTGGACGTTCTTTGCATTCAAATTTTGCGCTCTCTGTTTTTATTTTCTGCCTTTACTTTATCAATACAGTTGTACTCTTACACACACTTACGTATCAAACTGCAGATCCATATCCACTTTGGATCTGATTGATAACAGTCCTGCTATTGCCAGTTATGACTTCGAAAATCCAATCAACCAAGCCGAGGACGAAGGTGAGGACGGTTGTGAGGTACCTGGAGAACTTGCTAAACTATTATAGCAGGAAGAAAGGGCTATACAGCCTCATGAAGATCCAGTTGAGACGATAAACTTGGGCACGGAGGTGGACAGAAAAGAAGTCAAGATCGGCGTAAATCTAGAGACTAAGAGCAAACAGTGGTTGATACAGATGTTGCACGACTACGTTGAGATCTTCGCTTGGTCGTATGAAGACATGCCTGGTTTAGACACTGATATTATGGTACACCATCTGCCGACTAAAGAAGATTTTCCTCCGGTTAAACAGAAGGTATTTCGTATGCATCCTGAAATTTTAGAAAGATCAAGGCAGAGGTTATGAAACAGTTCAACGCTAGGTTCTTGGCTGTCACCTCCTATCCGCAGTGGGTCGATAACGTTGTTCAGGTACCTAAGAAGGACGACAAGGTACGGATGTGTGTGGATTATAGATACCTGAACAGGGAAATCCCCAAGGATGACTTCCCACTTCCCCACATTGACGTTCTGGTTGATAACACCGCGCAACATAAAATCTTCTCCTTCATGGATGGTTTCTCTGGCTACAACCAGATCAAGATGGCTCCTGAAGACATGGAGAAGACAAACTTTGTCACACAGTGGGGCACCTTCTTCTACAAGGTGATGCCTTTTGGGTTGAAGAGTGTTGGGGTAACTTATCAGCGAGCCATGGTTGCCTTGTTCCACGATATGATTCATCATGAGATTGAGGTTTATGTTGATGACATGATAGCCAGGTCTCAGACTGAAGAAGAGCACCTCGACCATCTACAAAAGTTGTTCGACAGGTTGAAGACATACAAGCTGAGGTTGAATCTAAACAAGTGCACCTTTGGAGTAAGGTCTGGTAAGCTTCTAGGTTTCATCGTCAGTGACAAAGGTATTCAGGTAGACCCTGCAAAGGTAAAGGCCATACAACAGATGCCAGCTCCCCGTACTGAGAAGGAAGTTAGGGGTTTCTTGGGACGCTTGAATTATATTGCCAGGTTCATTTCACATCTGGCTTCTACTTGTGAGACCATCTTCAAGATTCTGAAGAAAGATCAAGTGGTAAAGTGGAATGAAGAATTCCAGACAACTTTCAAAAGGATCAAAGAATATCTTCAAGAACCTCCAATTATGATGCCTCCAGTTTAAGGAAGACCTTTGATATTGTAATTAACAGTGCTAGACAATTCAATGGGGTGTGTGTTGGGGCAGCATGACAAGTCTGGTCGAAAAGAGCACGCAATATACTACCCTAGCAAAAAGTTTACCGACCGTGAGACAAGATACTCATTGCTCGAGAAAACTTGTTGTGCTTTGGCATGGGCTGCTCGCCGACTGAGACAGTATAGGTTGACCCACACCACTCTGTTGATATCAAAGATGGATCCAATTAAATACATCTTCGAGAAGCCCACACTCTCCGGAAGAATAGCGAGATGGCAGATGATCTTAACCAAATATGATATACAATATACAACCCAGAAAGTAATTAAGGGAAGTGTATTGGCTGATCATTTGGCTCATCAGGCCGTGGATGACTACCAGTCCATGAATTTTGAGTTCCTGGGCAAGAATATTATGCTGGTGACTGACTACGAAGAACCTGGACCGGATGAAGGACCTGAGGATGGATCCCGATGGACTATGGTTTTTGATGGAGCTTCAAACGCACTCGGTAATGGCATTGGTGCCGCAATCATATCTCCTGAGGGTTATCATACTCCTTTCACTGCCCGACTATGTTTCAACTGAACTAACAACACGGCGGAGTATGAAGCCTGCATCATGGATCTCAAAGCCACTATCGACCTCAGGATCAAGTTCTTAAATGTCTTTGGGGATTTGGAATTGGTGATAAGTCAGATCAAAGGCGAATGGGATACGAAGCATCCGAACCTCATCACGTATAAAGAGCACGTGCTAACTTTGCTCCCGCACTTCGAAGAGGTAACCTTTGAACATTTCCCACGAGAGGAGAATCAGTTAGCGGATGCACTAGCCACCATATATTCTATGTTCAAGGTCAGGTGGGACAACGAAGCTCCCTGAATCACCATTGAAAGGTTGGATGAACCAGCGTACTGTTGTGAGATTGATACCAAAGAGTAGCAGACAAACCCTGGTTTCACGAAGTAAAAAGGTACCTCCAGACTCAAGAATATCTCGAAGATGCATCTGTCAATGATAAGAAGTTTCTGAGAAGGTTCGATGCTAAATTCTTCCTCGATAATGGAATCCTTTACAAGCACAATCACGACTCTACCTTACTGCAGTGTGTATACAAGAGCGAAGCAGAGAGGATTATGACAGATCTACATGAAGGTACCTTCGGAACCCATTCAATTGGACATACCATGGCTAAGAAGATCCTACGGGCAGGATGCTATTGGTCCACTATAGAAGCAGATTGTTATCAGCATTCCCGAACCTGTCATAAATGTTAAATCTATGCTGATAAGGTGCATGTGCCTCTGGTTCCTTTAAACGTCTTGATAGCTCCGTGGCCCTTTGCAATGTGGGGCATTGACATGATTGGAGAAATCAGGCCTACTGCTTCTAATGGGCATCGCTTCATCCTGGTGGCCATTGATTACTTCACAAAATGGGTTGAGGCGACCTCTTTTGCTACTGTGACCAAGAACGTCGTGGCGCGGTTTATCAGGCATAACCTGATCTATCGGTATGGTGTGCCAGAGAGAATTATTACTGACAATTGTACAAATCTCAATAACACGATGATCACCAAGCTCTGTAAACAATTTAAGATACAACATCATAACTCTTCTCTCTACCAGCCGAAGATGAATGGCGTTATCGAAGCGGCTAACAAGAACATCAAGAAGATTATACAGAAGATGACTGTGACATACAAATACTGGTATGAGATGTTACCATTCGCTCTTCATGGGTACTGTACCTCAGCACAGACATCGACATGGGCAACACCCTACTCTCTGATATATGGCCTGGAGGCAGTCCTACCCATTGAAGTCCAGATTCCTTCTTTAAGGATTATGAAGGATGCGGGTTTGAACGAAGATGACTGGATCCAGACTCGACTTGATCAACTAAATTTGATCGATAAGAAGAGACTTACTGCTGTCTGTCATGGTCAAACGTATCAAAAATGAATGATCAGGGCTTTCAACAAAAAAGTCAGACGTCAAGAATATCAAGTTGGGGATCTAGTGATCAAATGCATCATACCGCCGCAAGGTGATTGTGATACAGTGGGAGAACTGACTTGATTGTTTTGCATTTTATCGCAAATGTCGCGGTTAGCAAGAGTCGCCACCGACTTTTCTTTTATCCAAAAGGAAAGGTGAAAAAGCACAGGAAATACCTTTGAGATGTTTTCTTGAGTTCGGGGGGTAGATTATGAAAAGGGAAGGTATTAGCATCCTTTTCATCCATGGTTTTCCATGGGCTCTTAGTTACTTTTCTAGATCACTTGCTTTTGTTGTTTGAAATTGTGTTTGGTGTGGTTTTGAAAGGATTTTGTAAAAAGAGGCCATTTGTTTAGGCAATCTTTGTAATGATTCTCGTTCTTAAGAATGTATACAAAGATGTTTGTCTTTTTTGAAATGTTTTCAATGTTTGTAAAATGTTTTGGAAATGTGTGTGTATTGTTTTGAAAATAGCAAGGATAGTTGTTTTGAAAATAGAACAAGTAACTAGAAGTAATCTACCTACTCAAATGTCTTTCTTGTTTATTTTCTATTCCTTTGATATTGTTGTCTTACCACTGGTTTGGTAAGTAACCCTATCTTTGGATGTAAAAGGGACGGGCGTGGGTCATCGTATAACCATGATTAGCAATGTCGAAAAGTATCTTAGCATTTTTGAGGGACCAAGATCATTTTGCAAGGCAACTTTGAATAACGTCATCGAGGGACTATGATCTTATATTTGTTTGTTTTGCCAAGATACTTCGCATGCGTAATATGGCCATTTTTGTATAAGGCAACCAAGTGGAGAAACCCTAAGGATGCTTGTGAGCAAGTGTGTTATTTTCATGCTTTGATCTTGGATTTAGGGTTTTCTATTTGATTTGTTTTTATCTTACCATTCAAACCCTAATTACTAGCATGGTATATAAAAGCGGTAAATTGCGTAATTTAAAGATTACTACGCTATTACAATACTTTATGGGAGGGGGGAATACAAATTATGAATGGGAATTTGCAATAACGTAAATCTAATTAAGCTATTACAACCAAATCGAATTTGTACGAATATTGGAATAAACAAATACAATATTTAAATATGCAATATTATGTACATGCAAGAAAAAGAATTTTTTGTTTATGTGAAGAGGAATTTTGCGCTAAACCTAATAACTTGAGAAAAAGAAATTAATTCTTGAAAACAAAAGTTAGCCCTAATTTCTAATTTAAAAGAAAATAAAGTTCTTTAGGTATTATTTTTTTGTGTATTTTTGTATTAAAAATAATAAATAATATTTTATGAAAATATTTAGTTTTTATATGTCAAAATAAATATTTACAAGTATGAAATGAAAAGGAAATAAAAATTAACCTAAGTCTATTTTATTTATATTTACAAGTTTATTTAAGAAAAATAATTAATATATAGTTTAATAAAAATATTTTTTATGTGAAAATAAAATAAAATAAACAAAATGCAATATTTATCAAGTTTTATATTTTTCATGATTTTATGTATTAAAGAAAATATTTAATAAAACAAAAAAAAAATAAAACAAATAAATAATAAAGATTGGGCCAGGGGTGCTGTAAGGAGGATATGAGGTAGCTGTTAGAAAAAAAACAAGAGGCCCAAAGAACCCAGCCCATGCTGCCAAAAATGAAGCTGAAAAATGAGAAAAAATACAAAAGGTAGCGCCAAGGTTCGAACCCACGACCTATGCATTTCCAGCGCGCTACCTTGCCACTGGGGTGGCTGTACATCCGTTAGTTTATGTGAAAACAAAAATACATAACATGAAACCCTTCCTTGCCCTGTACTTCATCTTCTTCCTCAAGCTGTCCAGAACTCCTGTATCTTTCTCATATTTCCATGAAAATGAAAACTTCCAACATGAAAATGGTAGTACTTATTCTCACGATTTCAACCATATAAATCATGTAGGCTAACAATCAAAGATCAAAATGAATTTTAAAAGCCCTAATTTTTGCAGAAATTTGAACTCTAAAATTCTCTATACATAATGAATATAAATGAATTATATGCACATGGTTGACTTTAGCACAGTAATATCTACATTTTTCTTTCACAAATCATGGCCAATGGATGCCTGTATGAAGAGATAAAAGTTGGAGTTCTTACCTCTTTCAGCTGAGATCGTGAATGGAGTTTGAGTGAGATTTATGAAGGCCTGAAGATTGCTTGAGCTTGCTTGAGCCTCCCTGAGTGTGTTCCAATCCTTGCCTTGCTTTGGAAGTGCCTGGAACTCTCTATCCAAGTGAACCTGCAAGCTTGGGAAACGAAAATGGCAGATGAAGAAGGAGGAGTTACAATTCAGGGATGATGGTCTGGATCACTTAGATATGAGGTAAGTAAATAATTTGGATGATTAAAACTTGAAACGCACGAGCCAATTTGTGAATTGTTATGCTTATGCTCAAACTGCACGTTTTTGACAGGTTTTTGGTGAGAGGGAGTTTTGGAGTGTTTTTGGCCTTTTGCAATCGTGTTCTAAACTGTAATATGTTTGTGTATTAGTGTGGAAAAGGTTTCAAGGCAGCTTTTCAACAGATTTTTGAGTTGTAGGCTTTTTGCACACTTTCTTGCTTTTGAAGCAAAGTGAAGAGACAAGTCTCCTCATGCTTGTACTGGCCTGCTTGGAGTTGGTATAAGCTTTATACAAGTTGCTTTAGGTCTGTAGGACTTGTGTGTGCAGAGAAGACAGGTCCAATGCTCAAGAATTGAAAAGTTGCAAAAGTTAAGCTTTTCCAAAATGGCAATGGCAACTTTGTGCCATTTATGGAATTAAAGCTTGGACAAAGACCCTTGGGCTTGGATTAATGCTTTGTCAATTGAGTAAGCATTAAATTAAGAAGTGAGAAAAAAGTTTGAGACCCTTAAAGCAAGGATTAGGCAGCATAGGTTCTGATTTGAATTTTGTTCTTCATGAAATGGCTTGAAATCAAAGTGAGAAATTGCCAACTTCATTTCTTCGATTCTCCCTACTCAAAAATGATCTCAAGGAGTTCTTTGACATTTTGGAAATCTTTCAATGTTCTCTATAACTCATATTTGAAATGAATTTCAAGATTCCTCTTGGAACTAGGTGAAAATTTGCCATGAAGTTGGGTCAAAAACCTGCCTAAATTAGGGCAAAATTTCACTAAGTTATTTTAGTTCATGGGCATGTTTTCATAAAATTATATCTTGAGATCCAAGCATCTTTAGGGAAAAATGTGTGAAGCAAAGTTGTAGATTTCATGGGGGTATACAACTTTCATGTTGGGAACTTTCTTTGAATCATCTTGTATCATGGTGGAAAATTGGCCTAAAGTTGAGAAAAAATAAGAAATTTTCTATACTTAGAAAAATTTCTAAGTTAAGAAAAATTTAAATTTCAAAATCAAATCTTTAATCTTTGATTCCTTGATGAAAAAGTTTCATATTTTTACATGTTTTGATGAATTGTGATCCTTGGTATTTGATTTTGACCAAAAAGTCAAATGTTGACTTTTCAGTATACAGTTGACTTTTGATCAGTTGACTACAAATTTCATTTGTCAATCCAATGAAATTGAAATGTTTTGAACCATGTCATTAGATCAAGATGATTCAATTGAACCCTTGAAACCATGCTTCAAATCAATTGGTCATTTTCCAGGTCAAAAATCAGAAATTGCCCTTCCTCAGTCAAAACCCTAATTTTGACCATTTTGCCCTTTTGATGATTTGATCAAATTTCTTGAGGAATTGTGGTCCAAAGTTGATAAAATGATTCATATGAGTCTAAAATGTTGACATGGATAAAAAATTATGAAGTTTGACTGTAAAGTGGCCATGGTTGACTTTTTTCCCAATACAGTTGATTTTTAGGTCAACTGTCCAATTGACTAATCAAAAATGTGGCTCAAGGTCTGAAACTTGTCATGAGTAATCTTAGGGGTCCATAATGATGTTTGAAAGTCATATGAAGCATTGATAGTCCAAAAATCCTTGTGCAAACTCAAACCCTAATTTTGGGTCATCAGTTTAAGATGAGATGTCTTGAGCTGATCAAACCCTAATCCAATCTCGAGTCAAAGAGATCTTGTAACAAAAGTCTTGATAAATAAGAGGGAAAATTTTGGGGTACAACAGCTGCCCCTGTTTAATCTTCTTAAACCTGAAGAGTTAGATTGGCGAGCTTTGCCATTCGTGGATCGAAGGTGAGAGACTGATTGGACACCAGAGTGCCCAGAAATTTGCACTCGATGATGTGTGTGATCGGTGGAAATGAGAACTGACTGTTTTGGAATGCTGGTTCGCGTTTGCGTTTGTTTTCGCAAAATGTCGCGGTAAGCAAGAGTCGCCACTGTCTTTTATTTTATCCAACAAGGAAAGGACAAAAGCACAGAAAAATTCCTTTTCTAGATATTTCTCGGGTTCGGGAGGTAGATTATAGAAAGAGAAGGTATTGGTACCCTTTCTATCCATGGTTATCCATGGGCTCTTAGGTACTTGCTCATTGTGTTTTCAAAAGTTTGCTTTTCTTTGTGTTTGTGGGTTTGAAAAGAGTTTTTGTTTTGAAGAGGGTGTAAGTGCGAAAAGTTTTGTTTTGTTTTAAAAGGAGCAAGTACTTAAGAACCATCTACCTACTCGAAAAGGAATCAAACTGTGCTAGTGTCCTTTAGACAATGCTATCCCACTATTGAGGAGTAGGTAGCATCGTCGTTGGAATTTTCGGGTCAATTCGATTAAGGGGAGTGTGGTCACTAAAGCAATGTTAGGACGCCTTAGTGGTAACCCTAATGTCTTAGATCATTTTTTCCGAGGCAACCGTTTCGAGGCAACTTTTGATCTTTGGACAAGAGGACGACCTCTAAAACTTCCTATACTCAATGACCACGTTCGAGGTAACCAATTGAGGTGTACCCTAAGAGCGGCATGTGCAAGTGTGTTACTTCGGTTAATTTTATCTGTACATTTCATGGGTGAGCTATATTGATTTTAGGTTCATACATTGGATCTTGTCATGCATTCCCTATTATCAAACATCTAACATTGTATATTGTGCGGAAATTAAATTGCGGGAAATTAAATCTAAGCTATTACAAGGCGTCGGGTATTTACATCGCCAAAAACAAACCCTTTAATTTAAATTGCGGAAAGTAAATAAAAGCGATAAATAATTAAAAGTCCTAATTAATTATTACATACCGGGAAACAATTACAAAATTGGAATCAAATAAAACGCGTGCGAGAAAATTGAATCAGCGCATTTTTAGGGTTTTGACCCTTTTTTATTTAAAGAAAATATTTTTTTGTTATTTTGAATTTAAAGAAATTAAATCTAAACTAATTATTAATTAATTAATAAAAGAATATTTTTGGATTTTTTAATATTTAAGGAAATAAAATAAAATGATTAAAATTATTAAAAACCTAATATTCTAAATTGATTTTAATTTATTGCAAAAATGTTAAATGTTACACCTATTTAAAACTAAATAAATTATGTTAATATTTATTTACAAAATAAAATATTGAAATTAGTTTTAATAAATAAAAATATTATATTTTTTGTTTTCTGATTTTATTAGGCAAAATAAATTGGTTAGTATAATAATAATAATTAATAAAAAAATTAAATAAAAAAAGTGAAATATGAAAAGAAATAACCAAATATGGGGGGTGCTGGGCCTGATTTGAGTGTATATTTGGCAATTATTTGGCCCATTAACGTTCAGCCTACTTTGACCTTGGCCATCCAGTGTGCGCTTGTTGACTTGGATGTATGGTGAATGTCCACCCTAGGCCATTGGATTTAATTTGTAGGCCACTTGGCGTTTGAGATATGGAAGAACATGATGGTCCACGCCTATGATGTTGCATACAATTACTTGGAGAAAAATTATAACAAATATTGGGGGACCTGGGATTCAAACCCAAGTCCCATTGCTCAATGGCCAGCGCGCTTACCAATCCAACCAACCTGTTTATTCGTTAATGAAATGCATAACAAACATTATATAGAAAACATAACACTATGCCTGAAAATAAATAAAAAATATGGCGCGAGTTTTGAATGGACCAGTGGGAAGAAGACACGCCTTCGTCTTCCCCACAAATCTCTGGTTCGTTTCCTGCGGATTTAAATCAATAGCAAAATCCCTAGCTGCCTTCCAAAATTATCTATAGGCCATGGAAACGAGTTTTAAGGACACCATCACACTCGTCTCCTTCCACTGATTCCAGTTATGCCCATGATTTATTCTAATTTTCCCTGAAATCAAAATGCCTAAAAACAAACAACCAAAACCCTAGCTTCGGGCATGGCTGTACAAGTTATAAAAATGCAATTAAATTATGCCAAAAGCTTCATAATGCAACGCAAAGCATGAATATACAATTATTTAGGCAAAAAGATGCAAGAAAAACGATTCAAGATTCCATGTACAGGGCCATGTTCGTGACGACTTACAGGGCGATTCTGGTGGTCTCAGGACTTGATTATGATTGCTATAGCTTCAGGAGATTGCAAGCAAGAACACCACGTTGTGATTTTGGATTGAAACGAGCCCTAAGTGTGATTTCAATTTCCACTTTTTCCAAGCTTTTTTCAAATTTTGTCTGGCCGTTTCTTGCAGTTTCAAGTCGTGTTCTTGATGTCTATAGCTTGTGTGGGTATATGGGAATGAATTAAGTCAAGAGTTGGGCTTTTAATCCATGTGCATTCAAGGTTTGGGATTTGATATGATCACCATTGATAAACTTTCCATAATTGTAGAAAATCTGATTTTTTGTGCATAACAAAGCTTGATACGAATTTGATTTGGTTCATGATGATAATTGAAGTCTATAGCAATCACAAAGATATCATTCTATCAATTTTTGGATTTTATTAGAATTAATATTGATTTAAAATGAATTAAATCAATAAAAATTAAATAAAATAGAAAAATTAATGAATGGACATGAAATTGAATATGGGATACGTGTGTGGTGTGATAAGACCAAATCAAGTGGAAAAAAGTGGGCCCTTTTGTCAAAAATTGGAGTTTTGAGGATAGTTGACTTTTGGTACTTTTGGAAAAACGCCCAACTTCAACAATGTATAACTTCTTCAATTTTGAACTTTTGGAAGTGTTCTTGGACTTTTTAGAAACCTTGAGATGTCCTATAACCAACCCTTTTAGTTTCATCACATTTTGATATTCCATGCTCAAGTTATAAGCTTTGTCATCAAAGGTGTTTTTGTTGACTTTCAAAAATGACCTATAATGTCCAAATTTGTAACTTTTTCTGAGAGCATTTCTTGATCTTGGGGTGTGAAGATGGATTGTGGTAAATTGCATCCTCTTAAAACTGAGCTTTGGATGGGTCATTTCTCATAAAGTATGAGAAAGTTATGCTTGGTCAAAGTTGAGTTGACATTTCCTACAAAACCCTAATTTAGCAACTTTTGAATCTTGATGAATCTTGAGCAATCCTTGATGAATCATGATCAAACCTTGACCAAATGATTAATCATCCTTCAAAATGAGAATGTTGACAAAAAAATCTTGAGGTTTGACTGGTTATAGGTCACAGTTGACTTTTGCCCTAGCATAGTCGATTTTTGGACCTCTTGAGCAATTGACTGACCAAACTTCCTCTGCAAGGCTTGAAATTTGACATGGGTGAACTTGAGAGCATATTAGGACATTGGGGAGAATTTGAGACCATTTGTATGTGAGGACCTTGATGCAACACAAAACCCTAATTTTGAATTGACTACCTTAGGAGGTGATTTGGTTGTCCAACTCTTGAGCCATCTTGAACAACTTGGAGATGATTCTTGACCTATATTGAGAAATATGGGACGGAAAATTTTGGGGTACAACAGTTGCCCCTGTTCAATCTTCTTAAACCTGAGGATATAGATTGGCGTTCGGGCCTTTCGTGATCCGAAGGTGGAAGACGATTGAACACTAGAGTGCCCAGAAATTTGCACTCGCATGAAGTAGTATTTGTCTTATGATGTCGGGAATGGCCTTACAGATGCCATTTGGAGATTTATGATAGGAGATGGGCTTAACGATGCCATCCGAAGGAGTGTCGATCGCGTAAGAGATTCCTTAGCGAGATCTTGTATACCTGTTGTTGAGGGAGATTCCGTTGGGGAATGTTGTTCTTTGTCTTAGGAGAAATAGAACCTTAGGAGCTTTGGTCGTCCGTTATTCTACTGAGGAACCATCTCTGTTGAAGAGGTGAGAGTGAACTACTATCTGGTCGCAACCCAGGCTTCATAGTGATAAGACCGACTGCTATCTGGTCGTAATCCAGGCTTTACAGTGACTTACTGGGGGGATGCGATTAAACTTTCTATCCGGTCGTAATCCAGGCTTTGCAATTTCTCACTTCTTATCTGGTCGAAATCCAGGCTTCAGAATAAATCAAGTGGTTATCCGGTCGCATCCGGGCTTCAACTTGAATTTAGGGCACACTAATATTCGGCCGACTCCGGGCTTCTTAGTAACTGTCCATGTAAACTACTATTTGGTCGGAATCCAAGCTTCACAGTGCTCCGTACCGCTATCTGGCTGTAATCCAGGCTTCACGATGTGTTATACCACTATCTGGTCGAAATCCAGGCTTCGTAGTACTCTTGGTTGCTATCTGGTCGTAATCCAGTCGTCGCGACATCTTCTACCATTATCTGGTCGTAATCCAGGCTTCATGATGTATCATACCACTATCTGGTCAAACTCCAGGCTTTGTAGTACTCTTGGTTGCTATCTGGTCGTAATCAAGTCTTCACAATGTATCATACCACTATCTGGTCGAAATCCAGGCTTCACGATGTGTTATACCACTATTTGGTTGAAATCCAGGTTTCGTAGTACTCTTGGTTGCTATCTGGTCGTAATCCAGTCTTCACGACATCTTCTACCATTATCTGGTCGTAATCCAGGCTTCATGATGTATCATACCACTATCTGGTCGAACTCTAGGCTTTGTAGTACTCTTGGTTGCTATCTGGTCGTAATCCAGTCTTCACAATGTATCATACCACTATCTGGTCGAAATCCAGGCTTTGTAGTACTCTTGGTTGCTATCTGGTTGTAATCTAGTCTTCGCAACATCTTCTACCATTATCTGGTCGTAATCCAGGTTTCATGGTCTTGTATCGCTTTCTGGTCGTAATCCGGGCTTCAAAATAACTTGCTGAGCTGTTATCCGGTCGTGATCCGAACTTTACGGCTTGTGTTTATGATATACCACTATTTGGTCGAATCCAGGCTTCATGGTGCTTACTGAGCTGCTATCCGGTCGTAATACGGGCTTAATGGCTCAATGGGGAATAAACTATTATCCGGTCGTTCTTCGGGCTTCATAGCTTACTTTTGAGAGATATCACTATCTGGTCGTAATCCAGGCTTCGCGGTAGTATGAGATTATTATCCGGTCGTAATCCGGGCTTCACAATATGCTGTAGAAATCAAGATACTATCCGGTCGTACCCAGGCTTCATAACTTGAATTTTGATTGTATCTTTCCTAAAAGGTAAAGGTCAGTTTTATGCAATGCATGATATGGATCAAACAATTATGTTCTCAATATAAATGAGATTGTATGGTATGATGCGTATATGCATGTATCATGATGTATGGACATGTAATGTTCTAGCTGGGGAAAATAAATCCCGGAGCTGCTGGAGAATAAAGTTGAATGCTTCGCACCTGCCAGGGATGGTGGACGAAGATGATTGTGAGAATAAACCTGCAGGAGAAAAGAACTCTGTTGGGGAATAAACTGATGAAGAGATTACTCTGAGGGGAATTACTCTGTGGGGAAGAGATGTTCTGCTGAAGATTTTAACGATAAACTCCGTTGGGGATTCTGTTGGTAAGCTCTGCTGGGGATTTCAATGATAAACTCCATTGGGGATGATTTTATGCTTGCTGGGGAATATCCTTATACTCCACTGAGGAATATTAAGACCTTCTGGGGATACCAAACCTTTTTAGCGCTGATGGTGGATGAACTCTGCTTGGGGAGAGTATTGCTGATTCGTCCGTAGTTGCATGTCTCAGCTGAGAGAGTTATCATTATTGTCTTACCCTGCGGGGAATGAAGGTATCTTAGCCATATTCTTCAGTTGGATGTACCTTGGTACCTGGTGGACAGAGCAACTTGTACAGTTCGGGCAATTCTGATTTCCCCCTGTTTCTATTATTACCAGTAACTCATCTTTCATTTCGCATGTAAATATTTATGATCAGCAATTAACGTCAAGTGCATATATCAAAAATGAACATTAGACGTTCTTTGCAAAACAAAACAGATAAAGGAAAAACAGCTTGAAAATTCTGAAAATGAATTTGCATTAATTTTGAAGTTTTGCCTGAAAATAGGTGTTTTTTGTACAATGAGGCTGACGTCCTAGTAAGAGAACGCCACCGAACAAATAGAATTTATACAATTTGTGAAAAGGAAATAAAATAGCTATGTGAATAATCCCAATGGGTTCCAACTCTGTTATTTCCTTTATATCTTCAAGCATCTCATCACTTTGCTGCTTAGTTGAAGATGAATCTGATTGATTAATGCCACCCGAGCTTGATAGTCGATACCAAAGTCTGGATGCAAGGTGATCCAATGAGACATAGTGTTACGCTTTGATCCCTAACTTTTTCCTGGACTTCCCTTTCGGGTTTTCAGTCTTCCGGGATACCCATTTTTGCCCAAGCCGCCTTTTCAGGTTTTCGACTTGCCGGGTGTACAAATTTTTTTATTTTCATCCCTTATTTTTTCCCGAACCCTTTTGGTTCGCCGGGAAGCCCTTATTTTTGCCTAGGCCAGTCAACCTAGCGGGTCTTTGATTATGCGTAGTATCTTTTCACTATGTATGCATTGACGGGGTGAGGAAGGTCGTCACCATCCATGGTGGTCAGAATCATAGCTCCTCCTGAGAAAATGTTCTTAACCACAAATGGCCCTTCATAAGTAGGGGTCCATTTGCCCCTGGGGTCACCTCGAGGTAACATAATGCGCTTGATTACCAGGTCCCCAACTTGATACTCTTGTCGTCTGACTTTCCTGTTAAATGCCTTGATCATCCGTTTTTGGTACGTCTGACCATGACAAATAAAAGTAAGTCTTTTTTCGTCGATTAGGTTCAGTTGATCAAGCCGAGTCTGGATCCAGTCATCTTCGCTTAAACCTGCGTCCTTCATGATCCGAAGAGAGGGTATCTGAACTTCAATAGGCAAGACTACCTCCATGCCATATACCAAGGAATAGGGTGTTGCCCCTGTTGACGTCCACGTTGAGGTACGGTACCCATGGAGAGCAAATGGTAACATCTCGTGCCAGTCTTTGTATGTCATTGTCATCTTCTGCACAATCTTCTTAATGTTCTTATTTGCCGCTTCTACAGCCCCATTCATCTTCGGCTGGTAGGGAGAAGAGTTATGATGTTGTATCTTGAATTGCTCGCAGAGCTCGGTGATCATCTTGTTGTTGAGATTGGTACCATTGTCCGTAATGATCCTCTCTGGTACACCGTATCGACAGATCAGGTTGTGCCAAATGAACCGTGCCACAATGTTCTTGGTTATGGTAGCAAAGGAAGCCGCTTCAACCCACTTCGTAAAGTAATCAATTGCTACCAGGATGAAACAATGCCCGTTGGATGTCGTAGGTCTGATCTCGCCAATCATATCAATGCCCCATATTGAAAAAGGCCAAGGTGCCTTCAAGACGTTCAGAGGAACTGGAGGTATGTGCACCTTATCAGCATAGACCTGACACTTGTGACATGTCCGAGAATGCTGATAACAGTCGGCTTCCATTGTGGACCAGTAATATCCTGCCCGGAGCATTTTCTTTGCCATGGTGTGTCCACTAGGGTGAGTTCCGAAAGTACCTTCGTGTAAATCTGCCATGATCCTTTCTGCTTCATTCTTATCCATACAACGCAGTAAAGTTGAATCATGGTTACACTTGTAAAGGATGTCATTGCTGATGAAGAATTTCTCCGCGAACCTCCTCAGGAACTTCTTGTCATTAATAGACGCACCCTAGGGGTACTCTTGAGCATCAAGATACCTCTTCACCTCGTGAAACCAGGGATTTTTTGTTACCTCTTCAGTCTCAAGATCACAGCAATGTGCATGTTCGTCTAATCTTTCAATAATGATCCGGTGAGCTTCGTTGTCCCAATTGACTTTGAACACAGAAGACATCGTAGCCAATGCATCCGCCAACTGATTCTCCTCTCTAGGGAAGTGTTCAAAGGTTATCTCCTCAAAATGGGGAAGCAACGTCAACACATACTCCTTGTAAGGAATAAGATTTGGGTGTTTCGTATCCCACTCGCCTTTGATCTGACTGATCATGAGAGCGGAATCTCCGAAGACACTTAGAAACTTAATCCTTAGGTCAATTGCTGCTCGAAGACCCATAATGCATGCTTCATACTCCGCCATGTTGTTGGTGCAGTTGAAACATAGTCGGGCGGTGAACGGAGTATGAGAGCCTTTAGGAGATATGATCACAACGCCAATGCCGTTACCCAAAGCGTTCGAAGCTCCATCAAAGTACATAGACCATCGGGATCCTTCCTCAGGTCCTTCATCTGGTCTAGGTGTCTCACAATCAGTTATCAACATGATATTCTCGTCCGGGAATTCAAAGTTCATAGACTGGTAATCATCCATTGCCTGATGTTCCAAATGGTCTGCCAATACACTTCCCTTGATTGCTTTTTGAGTTGTGTATTGGATGTCATACTCAGTCAAGATCATCTTCCATCTTGCAATTCTTCCGGACAAGGCAGGCTTTTCGAAAATATACTTGATTGGATCCATCTTTGAAATCAATAGAGTAGTGTGAGTCAACATATACTGTCTCAGCTGGCGAGCAGCCCATGCCAAAGCACAGCAAGTTTTCTCGAGCAGCGAGTATCGGGTCTCACAGTCGGTAAACTTTTTGCTAAGGTAATAAATAGCATGCTCTTTTCGGCCAGACTCGTCATGCTGCCCCAACACACACCCCATTGAGTTGTCAAGTACTGTCAAGTATAAGATCAAAGGTCTCCCTTCAACTGGTGGCATCAGAATAGGTGGCTCTTGGAGATACTCTTTGATTCTTTCGAAAGCGGCCTGACATTCATCATTCCAACGTACCACTTGATCTTTCTTCAGCAGCTTGAAGATTGGCTCACAAGTAGCAGTTAGGTGCGAGATGAATCGGGCAATGTAGTTCAGTCATCCCAGAAAGCCTCTGACCTCTTTCTCTATTCTGGAAGCTGGCATCTCTTGTATGGCTGTCACTTTGGGAGGGTCCACTTGAATACCTTTGTCGCTCACAACGAAACCTAGTAGTTTACTAGACCTCACCCCGAAGGTGCACTTGTTCGGGTTCAACCTCAGCTTGTACAACTTCAACCTGTCAAACAACTTCTGTAAATGGTCAAGGTGTTCTTCCTCAGTCTGGGACCTTGCAATCATATCGTCGATGTATACTTCAATCTCATGATGGATCATGTCATGAAACAAAGCAACCATGGCACGTTGATACGTTGCCCCAACATTCTTCAGTCCAAAAGGCATGACCTTATAGCAAAAGGTACCCCACTGAGTAACAAAGGTGGTCTTCTCCATGTCTTTGGGAGCCATTTTTATCTGATTATAACAGGAGAATCCGTCCATAAAGGAGAAGACCTTGTGCTGAGCATTATTGTCAACCAGAACGTCGATGTGAGGTAGAGGGAAGTCAAACTTAGGGCTCGCCCTGTTCAAATCCCTGTAGTCAACACACATTCGGACCTTACCATCTTTCTTCGGTACAGGAACCACATTGGCGACCCACTGAGGGTAAGAAGTCACTGCTAGAAAACCAGCGTCGAATTGTTTCATAACTTCAGCCTTGATTTTCTCAGACATTTTTGGGCGCATTCGGCGAACCTTATGTTTTACGGGAGGACAATTTTCCTTGGTAGGCAGGCGATGAACCACAATGTCGGTATCCAAACCAGGCATATCTTTGTAAGACCAGGCAAAGATCTCAACATATTCATGCAGCATCTGAATCAACCGTTGCTTCACACTAAGCTCCAGATTTTCACCAACCTTGACTTCCTTCTTGTCTGTCTCAGTACCCAGATTCACTATTTCCACTGGCTCTTCATGTGGCTGAATGGCCCTCTCTTCCTGGAGTAGCAGTCTTGCAAGTTCACCAGGCACTTCGTAATCATCTTCACCTTCGTCTTCAGCTAAGTTGATCGGATTTTCAAAGTCATAACTGGCAGTAGCAGAGTCGTTACCAGTGAGATCCAGAGTGGATGGAGACCTGTATATGTGAGTGTGTGTGTAAAATAGTTGTTTTGCAATATATAATAAAGAAAAACAAGGAGCGCAAAAATTTGAAATGCAAGAACATCCAATGTTTTTATTAATGATATATGAAAATGACACACAAAAGCCCTCACAAATGAAGCCCCGATGCCCCGGGCAAGACACCGGGCCATAAAGTTTAAAACATTGTCTGTTACATATTGAAAACAAAAAGTTTCATTACTAGATGATAACTGAAACGAGCATAGAATCCTTCACTGTCCAGTTGCTTAATCCACTGTTGGCAGTCGGGTAGATCCAACTGCCGATATCAAACTCTTCATCATCGTCATCCCTGATAGCATTCACCCCTGCATCTTGTTTAGGCTTCTCTGGTTCTCCGAACTCGATCTCCTTAGCATCGATCAAGTCCTGTACTTTGTTCTTCAAATCCCAACAATCATCTGTATTATGCCCCGGGCTATCTGAGTGATAAGCGCAGCGGGCGTTAGGGTTATACCTTGGTGACGTCGTATTTGAATTATTTGGGGCTTCCCTTAGAGTCACCAGATTAGTCTTCATCAACTGTGGCAGAATCTGAGATAAGGTCATTGTTGTACCCCAAAATTTTCCTTCTCATTTCATCAACACTTTCTCATCACAAGACTCTTGGAATTCAGGATCAAGCCAGGGTTTGCTCTACTCAAGACCCCTCCTTGCATTGTTAACCCAAATTAGGGTTTGAGTTTGCACAAGGATATTTTGACCTATAATACCAAAATTTACTTTCATGCTTCATGTTGGGTTCACAAGTTTTCCCATACCAAGTTTCAAGCCTTGATTCAAATCTTTACCCAGTCAATTGGACAGTTGACCTAGAAATCAGTTGTATTGGGGAAAAAGTCAACTATGGCCAATTGACAGTCAAAACTCATGAAATTTGACCCACATCAACATTATGAATTCATTTTAACCATTTGATCAAGTTTGGATCACAATTCCACAAGAAATTTGATCAGATCACCAAAAGGGCAAAATGGTCATTTTTAGGGTTTTGACTGCACAAAGGCAATTTTTGACTATTTAATCTAACCAATGGCAAATCAAGCTCACATATGGACTCAAGGACTCAATTACATTGTCTTGACCCATTCAATAAGTTCAAAAGATCTCAAATGCATAGGATTGACAGATGAATTTTTCAGTCAACTGATCAAAATTTGACTGTATACTGAAAAGTCAAACTTTGACTTTTTGGTCAAAATCAAATGCCAAGGGTCATTTTTCATCAAGACATGTCAAATTATGAAACTGGTTCATCAAGAAACCCAAAAATGCAAATTAGGGTTTAAAATGGAAAATTTTTCATAATTTAGAAATTTTCTAAGTTATGAAATTCTTATTTTTTCCTAACTTTGTCCCATTTTGTCACCAAGATGCAAATGGATTCAAACAAAACTTGAAACATGAAAGTTTTAGTCCATCACAAATTCTACAACTTTGATTCACAAAGTTTTCTCAAAAGAAGCTTGGATCTCAAGTTATGATTTTTGGAACAAGGGTACCAAAAACCTTTTAACTTAGAGAAAATTTGCCCTAATCTAGGCAGGATTTTGACCCATCTTCTTGGCCATTTTTCACATAGTTCCACTTGGAGTTTCAAGTTTCATTACAAAGATGGATTTTATTACATATTCCAAGCTTTCCAAATTGTCCAAGAACTCCTCAAACACCCTTGTGGTTAGAGAGAATCGAATGCTTGAAGTTGGCAAAAACTCACATTTGTCCATGGCCAATACATGTTCATAACAACTTGCAATTCTGATCTAGCTAGCTTGGTTCAACATTACAGGCCTCAAAACCAATTTGTACTCCTTAATTTAATGGATATCCATTGTATTAAGGTTTTTTCTTGGTCATTAGGGAATTATACTTTGGTTTAAGCCTTAAAAGGAAAAAGCAACAATGTCATTTTTGCCTAAACTTCACTTTATGTCAAAACCAAATCCTTGAGGCATGGGGCCAGATCTTTGAGGCAAAATCAAGTCCACTAATTCCAGTAACCAAGAACAAAAGTTGCAGCATGATAGGAGGGCTTATACAGGGCTATAACATCATTGTCCATTCTCTTGCTTCAAGGAGAAGAAAACTTGCAAAACACAAGAAACGACTCATATCAGTTAACACAAGCTTACAAGAACTTTGTGAACAAGTTCCATACATCCCAACAAGCCTAAAGCACGACCCTTTCATCACTCATACCTCCTCATACTTAGAATCACTGTTTTTCTGCAAAACAGGGCAGGTTCTGCATTTTGCGAGCCACAACAAAATTCCATCGTGCGTTTTGTCCCAAGATAGTTCCAACACCTTCCAATCAACTCACCTAAACTATCCCAGGCCCCCGTTGCAAGCTGTAACACCTCTAACACACTTTGCCATTTTCATTTCAAAGCTCTGCAGGTTGAGTTCTATAGCACGATTCAAGTTGTTTCAAAGCAAGCCAAGCATTGGAGAAGCTTCCTTGGACCTCAGGCAAGCTCAACAAAGCTCAAACACCATTGAAGGTTGCTGCATTATCCAGCTTGAAGTCAACTGAAACAGGTATTTCATGGACTTTTATCTCCCTATTTAGGAATGGTTAGGCTTAGGTTTGTGAATGAAAAATGTTGTACTCATAGCCCTGAAGCCATACATATGTTTAGTTTTCATTTACATTAATCGTGCTGAGAGAATTTCACTCATGAACTTTCTGAAAAAACTAGGTTAGAAATTAGGGCCAGAGAAATTCTCTCTGGTCTTTGAGAGTTAATCCAAGTTTTTTATATGGTTAGATTCGTTATTTGATGCTCTACAAGTTTCATATTTTGAGTTTTGTCAAAAGATTAAAGAATCAGGAGATACAGGTTGGGGTAGCTAGCGCGCGTTTTTTCAATTTCTGTTGGACAGAGGAAGAAGATGAAGTAGCTGGGCTGGGCCTGACTACTTCCTACTTTTTGCACCCCCCATTTTCAGTTTCACACCCCATGGCCCATTTTCTTATATTTTGATATTTTTGCATTTTTGTTTTCTTTTCTGACTTTAATATTTTATTTTCAAATATAAAAAATGATCCAAAAATATTTTTAGAATTTTTTACATTTATTTGGCATTTATTTTTATTATTACTAGCATTAAAACATTTTATATGTTATTATATTATTTTGTTTAAATTTAAAAATGATGCAAATAATACTTTTATTTTTTATTTCTTAATTTTGTTCACATTAAAATATTTTCTTGAATATATTTTATTTTTATAAATATTTTATCTTGTTTTATACATATTTGTTATATTTAATATACTTAATATATATATATATATATATATATATATATATATATATATATATATATATATATATATATATATATATATATATATATATATATATATATATATATATATATATATATATATATATATATATATATATATATATATATATATATATATATATATATATATACTATATTTTACTAAATAATTAGAACAAAAAATACAAAAAATATTACATTTTCCTTTTTATTATTATTTTGGACCAAAAATATCATTTTTATAATATACTTTTATTTTTGTATAAATTAGTATATTATTGCACATAATTAATAAATAATATTATTCATTAGGAAATAGGGTTTTTAGCCCTAAATAAAAAATAATAATTAAAATTGACATTTTTAATTATATACACTTCACATTGAAAAAATACTTTTTACATACTAAAAAAACATTTTGGCATAATACATTTTATTTACATTTATTTATTGTATTTATTTCAATTATTGTACAGTTAAATATTGTATCTTGTACATTCGATATGGTTGTAATAACTTAGAATTTATTTTCTTGTCAAAATATCCCCAATTCAAATTTGTACCCCCTCCCTATATCATGTTGTAATAGTGTAGCTTTTAAATTCTTGCACATTTAAAAAGTTTTCAATTATGCCATGCTTAGACCTAGGATTTGTATGTAAATAAAATCAACAATTAGTTTGACCTAATCCAAGATAACATGCATGAAAAACAAACACAATGCACACTTGCACCCCTAGGGTTACAATCCACTTGTTGCCTTCAAAAATGGGCCATGGTTGCATATTGAGTACTTTGGCAAAACAAAATCAAACAAAAAGATCATAGTCCCTCGATGACGCTATCTGAGTTGCCTAAACAAAATGATCAAGTCCCTCAAGAAAATTGCCAAAGATACTTAACACTATTGCTATCATGGTCTATACGATGACCCGTGCCTGTCCCGTTAACATCCTAACACAAGGTTGTTCACCAAATACAATGGTGAAACAACACTGTTAAAAGGGTTAAAAACATAAGAAAGATCTTTGAGTAAAATAGGGTAGATAGCTCTTAGTTACTTGATCAAGCTTGCAAAAAAACATCCTTGCTATGTTTCAAAACACACTCCACAACACAATTTCAAAACCCTACTTTCAAACATTAAAAACCTTTCAAAAGACAAAATCACATTTGTATACATTCAAACAAGAATCATTACAAAGGTTTCCACAACGATGGCCTCTTTTCAAAACAACTTTCAAAAACATTGAAATGTCTTTTCAAAAAGACACACACCTTTGTATATATTCAAACAAGAATCATTACAAAGGTTGCCTAGACAAGACATCTTTTTTCAAAACATTTTCAAAACCACACACACAAAGCACCATTTCAAACAATTGAAAAGCAAAGGAAAGTGATCTAAGCAAGTAACTAAGAGCCCATGGATAACCATGGATAGAAAGGGTGCTAATACCTTCCCTTTCTATAATCTACTCCCCGAACCCAAGAAAACATCTCAAAGGTCTTTCCTGTGCTTTTTGGCCTTTCCTTAGGATAAAATAAAAAGTCGGTGGCAACTCTTGCTAAACCAAAACATTTGCAAACACAAAACGCAAAATCCCAAGTCAGTTCTCCCACCGTATCACAGTCATGGTGAGACGAGTGAATTGCCTCTTAGGTCTCTCTTCCTTTTGTTGATTGTTATACTGAGGAGCACCAGCAGGTTTTGAAATAACAACCGCATTGACAGCTTGGCGGTGTTCAGATCTACTCTGTCTTCTTGCACTATAGACAACACTGGACTCTTTCTTAAACGGCTTCTTCTCGGTGCTTGATGAAGCCCCCTTCTGTATTTTCCCAGCCTTAATACCAACTTCAATTCTCTCACCAGTCAAAATAAGATCTGTAAACCCAGATGAAGAGCTTCCAATCAAGTGGTTGAAAAATGGACCAGACAGGGTCCCCAGAAACATATCAACAGGTTCACGATCAGCCAAAGGTGGTTGCACCCTTCCGGAAAGGTCTCTCCACTTTTGAGCATAATCTTTGAATCCTTCACCCGTTCCCATTGACATACCCTGGAGTTGGATACACGTAGGAGCGAGGTCGGAGTTTTATTGATACTGCATGTAGAATGCAGTAGCCAAATCTTCCCAGCTGCGGATACTGGCTCCGTCTAACTGATAGAACCACTCAAGCTGAGTCCCTGAGAGACTGTCTTGAAAGAAATGGATCCATAAGTTCTTATCAGCAGTGTAAGGCTGGATCTTCCTCACATATGATCGGAGGTGCAGCTTTGGATAGGAAACTCCGTCATACTTGGCAAAGGCTGGTTCCTTGAATTTATGGGGGATCACCACCCCAGATGATAGACCTAGATCTCCGAAGTCCAGACCGGGCACCTTCTGAATTTCCATAGCGCTCAAACGGTCTTCCAGTTGTTTGTACTTATCCTCAGCAGGAGGATACTGTTCTTCATCGTAGTCTGTCTCGTTGTCGGAGACCACAGGGCTAGGAGCCCTCCTTTCTTGTGAACTATCTTTCCCTCCATATGAGGTGGTCAGATCAACTTCATTTTGCAGCCTGTTTCCAAACCTGTGCCCTGTGTTAAACAGGATTGTCTTCTTCTTCTTCTTCTTCTTCTTCTTCTTCTCTTTCAGAATCATGGTCTTCAGGTCCTGCTGACCCTTTGCTAGATTCATGAACAGCTCTTGAAATTGGGCATTCTGGGCCTGGAGGGCCTTGATGGCTTGCTCAGTTGAAGGTTCAGTAAACATGATAATTGCTGAAATAAACAGCGAAGAAGATAAGAGACCTGTAAAGGGTACCTGTTTATGAAGTGCGTGGGATGAAATGCGTATGATTTATGATTTCAAAGACAATCGGGACTCAAATTTGTAAACCAGAAAGGAAACACACTTTATTAGATTTAAACTTCAAAATTTAAATTGTTCAACAATTTGCCCTTGAGGCGTTACAAGAATGGAAATACTGAAAAGTAAACAAAAAACTAGAAAGGAAATCATCAAAGGTCCATCAATGCTCCCATGGTCTCTTCTTATCAGTGCGGACATAGTCGTTGAGAATCCGCTCGTTCTCTAACTGCCTAGTCAACCTCTGGATCTTCTGCTCTTGTTCATTGAACTTCTCTCGGTAAGAATCCCGTTCCTCCCGCAGTTGCATCCAATATCTCTTCAGTGCCCCAATGTCAGTGGGCATGTAAGGATGGAGAATGGTTGGAAGAACCCCTTCTTCATTAGCAACTTCAAGAGTGACAGGCCAGACAGCTTCATAAGGCATACCCAGCTTTTGGGCACGGATACAGACCCATCTGAGATAAGGCTCCATTGGCAGAGAAGTCTTTGGGCCCAGCTCATGTGGATCAGATTGGTGAACTCTATCCCAGGCCTTTATGAATCTACGAAGTTGCTCGTCGCTATCCCCTTGAAAATCAAAGATGATATGAGGCATCAGCATCTCATGAGGTCCTTCTCTTATGGCTCTTCCAAACTGACGGAGAGCTAAGCATGGGTTGTAAGAAATTCCTCCATGGGTCCCTATCAATGGAACATTAGGATACTCTCCACAGCGATCAATGATAGTCACCTCATCCATACCTTTGAGAGTCCAGATAATGTCATTATGAGAAAGAGACATCACCCTATAAGCCCGGCCCATTCCTTCTTTTTACTTCAGCACTGACTTGGGGAGGTGCGAAATAAACCACCTCGACAATAATGGAGCACAACACATCAAGGTTCCCCGCTTTCGGGACGTACGAGCATAGAGCTGATGAAGAATGTCACCCAAGAGAGTGGGCACAGGGTTCTGAGAGATGAAGATCTTTATTGCATTCATATCAACAAAAGTGTCAGGATTCGGAAACAATACCAAGCCATAAATCATAAGAGCCAGAATATCCTCGAACACCTTAAAGTCTAGGCTATCCCAGAAGTAGTTAGCCTTGCCAACCAAGAACTTAGTCAGAAAACCTTTAGCCCCACTTCTAGTCTCCCAATTAGCCATTACCTCCTCTTTAGTCAAATGAAGGGCTGCAGCAATTTCTTCGGGCCTAAGGGTCTTTTCCCAACCAGTAAACGGAGTCTGCTCCAGAACAGAGATATCGAGCAACTCAGAGAATTCTTCTAGGGTAGGAACCAGCTGGAAGTTCTGGAAAGTAAAACAATGGTACAACGGATCATAAAACTGGACCAGGACACTCATCATCTGTTCGTCCAATTTGGAGGTGACCAAACTGAGAAGAGAACCATGCCTCTTGATGAAGGAAGTAGTGTCAGGCATCTTGGAAACCAACTCTTTAAGAAAGGTAGGGACTTGGACCAAGTTGATCTAGATAGTATTCTTACGCATGGGCATCATGATGACCTACAAAACAGAGCAAAGATGAAACCATCCCGTCTTTGAAATAGGTTAGTCCTTATGCAAGATGTATGCAATGTTATGATGTCATGATGTCATGATAGTAAGCACACCACAAGTATCCACAATAATCAAACATGGTAAAGGCATACAAGTCACACTGAGAGCCCTTAGATTTCAGGCTGACATGGAGCTTAGGTACTACCCTCTTTCAGTTCAGTTGGTTTAAACCTGTCCTAAAAATAGTAACCGGGTTCTAGAGGATCTCAATATCACTGACTACCCTCAATCGGTCATAATTCCAGTTTAGCAACCTTTTCTTGCGACCGGAATCATCGCGAGAGTTTAGTCTCAATGAGTATAGCATACTGCTACTGTTCTATGGCCAAGTTGGTAAATTTAAGGTTCTAAGGTCAGTTGGTGCTTAATGACCCCTTATAAGACCCATATTCTCCTCGTTCCAACACAAGGGATATCGGTACAGACTAAAGTGCCACACCAACGTAGCTACTGCTTCATCCGTATCGTTCTACGCCGTACAGATCCCTCACAGTTTATTGCTACTTACCTAAAGGGTATCCCCAGATCTGGGTTAGGATCTATAGAACTCCGATACAAGCCCACAAAATTAAAGCATACAAAGCATACAATTGAAAACACAATGATCTAATCCTAAGGTACACCTCACTTATTAGAGATCCCCAGCAGAGTCGCCAGTTCTGTGGTCGGTGGGAATGAGAACTGACTGTTTTGGAATGCTGGTTCGCATTTGCGTTTGTTTTTGCAAAATGTCGCGGTAAGCAAGAGTCGCCACCGTCTTTTATTTTATCCAACAAGGAAAGGACAAAAGCACAGAAAAACTCCTTTTCAAGATATTTCTCGGGTTCGGGAGGTAGATTATAGAAAGGGAAGGTATTAGCACCCTTTCTATCCGTGGTTATCCACGGGCTCTTAGGTACTTGCTCATTGTGTTTTCAAAAGTTTGCTTTTCTTTGTGTTTGTGGGTTTGAAAAGAGTTTTTGTTTTGAAGAGGGTGTAAGTGCGAAAAGTTTTGTTTTGTTTTAAAAGGAGCAAGTACTTAAGAACCATCTACCTACTCGAAAAGGAATTAAACTCTGCTAGTGTCCTTTAGACAATGATATCCCATTATTGAGGAGTAGGTAGCATCGTCGTTGGAGTTTTCGGGTCAATTCAATTAAGGGACGTGTGGTCACTAAAGCAATGTTAGGACGCCTTAGTGGTAACCCTAATGTCTTAGATCATTTTTTCCGAGGCAACCGTTTCGAGGAAACTTATGATCTTTGGACAAGAGGACGACCTCTAAAACTTCCTCTACTCAATGACCACGTTCGAGGCAACCAAGTGAGGTGTACCCTAAGAGTGGCATGTGCAAGTGTGTTACTTCGGTTAATTTTATTTGTACATGTCATGGGTGAGCTATATTGATTTTAGGTTCATACATTGGATCTTTTCATGCATTCCCTATTATCAAACATCTAACATTGTATATTGTGCGGAAATTAAATTGCGGGAAATTAAATCTAAGCTATTACAAGGCGTCGGGTATTTACATCGCCAAAAATAAACCCTTTAATTTAAATTGCGGAAAGTAAATAAAAGCGATAAATAATTAAAAGTCCTAATTAGTTATTACATACCGGGAAACAATTACAAAATTGGAATCAAATAAGACGCGTGCGAGAAAATTGAATCAACGCATTTTTAAGGTTTTGACCCTTTTTTATTTAAAGAAAAGATTTTTTTGTTATTTTGAATTTAAAGAAATTAAATCTAAACTAATTATTAATTAATTAATAAAAGGATATTTTTGGATTTTTTAATATTTAAGGAAATAAAATAAAATGATTAAAATTATTAAAAACCTAATATTCTAAATTGATTTTAATTTATTGCAAAAATGTTAAATGTTACACCTATTTAAAACTAAATAAATTATGTTAATATTTATTTACAAAGTAAAATAATGAAATTAGTTTTAATAAATAAAAATATTATATTTTTTGTTTCCTGATTTTATTAGGCAAAATAAATTGGTTAGTATAATAATAATAATAATTAATAAAAACAATTAAATAAAAAAAGTGAAATATGAAAAGAAATAACCAAATATGGGGGGGGGGGGGGTGCTGGGCCTGATTTGAGTGTATATTTGGCAATTATTTGGCCCATTAACGTTCAGCCTGCTTTGACCTTGGCCATCCAGTGTGCGCTTGTTGACTTGGATGCATGGTGAATGTCCACCCTAGGCCATTGGATTTAATTTGTAGGCCACTTGGCGTTTGAGATCTGGAAGAACATGATGGTCCACGCCTATGATGCTGCATACAATTACTTGGAGAAAAATTATAACAAATATTGGGGGACCTGGGATTTGAACCCAGGTCCCATTGCTCAATGGCTAGCGCGCTTACCAATCCAACCAACCTGCTTATTCGTTAATGAAATACATAACAAATATTATATAGAAAACATAACACTATGCCTGAAAATAAATAAAAAATATGGCGCAAGTTTTGAATGGACCAGTGGAAAGAAGACACGCCTTCGTCTTCCCCACAAATCTCTGGTTCGTTTCCTGCGGATTTAAATCCGTATAAAAATCCCTAGATGCCTTCCAAAATTATCTATAGGCCATGGAAACGAGTTTTAAGGACACCATCACACTCGTCTCCTTCCACTGATTCCAATTATGCCCACAATTTATTCTAATTTTCCCTGAAATCAAAATGCCTAAAAACAAAGAACCAAAACCCTAGCTTCGGGCATGGTTGTACAAGCTATAAAAATGCAATTAAATTATGCCAAAAGCTTCATAATGCAACGCAAAGCATGAATATACAATTATTTAGGCAAAAAGATGCAAGAAAAACGATTCAAGATTCCATGTACAGGGCCATGTTCGTGACGACTTACAGGGAGATTCTGGTGGTCTCAGGACTTGGTTATGATTGCTATAGCTTCAGGAGATTGCAAGCAAGAACACCACATTGTGATTTTGGATTAAAACGAGCCCTAAGTGTGATTTCAATTTCCACTTTTTCCAAGCTTTTTTCAAACTTTGTCTGGCCATTTCTTGCAGTTTCAGGTCGTGTTCTTGATATCTATAGCTTGTGTGGGTATATGGGAATGAATTAGGTCAAGAGTTGGGCTTTTAATCCATGTGCATTCAATGTTTGGGATTTGATATGATCACCATTGATAAACTTTCCATAATTGTACCAAATCTGATTTTTTTGTGCATAACAAAGCTTGATACGAATTTGATTTGGTTCATGATGATAATTGAAGTCTATACCAATCACAAAGATATCATTCTATCAATTTTTGGATTTTATTTGAATTAATATTGATTTAAAATGAATTAAATCAATAAAAATTAAATAAAATAGAAAAATTAATGAATGGACATGAAATTGAAGATGGAACACGTGTGTGGTGTGATAAGACCAAATCAAGTGGAAAAAAGTGGGTCCTTTTGTCAAAAATTGGAGTTTTGAGGATAGTTGACTTTTGGTACTTTTGGAAAAATTCCCAACTTCAACAATCCATAACTTCTTCAATTTTGAACTTTTGGAAGTGTTCTTGGACTTTTTAGAAACCTTGAGATGTCCTATAACCAACCCTTTTCGTTTCATATCATTTTGATATTCCATGCTCAAGTTATAAGCTTTGGAAAAAAAAGGTGTTTTTGTTGACTTTCAAAAATGACCTATAATGTCCAAATTTGTAACTTTTTGTGAGAGCATTTATTGATCTTGGGTTGTGAATATGGATTGTGGGAAATTGCATCCTCTTCAAAATGAGCTTTGGATGGGTCATTTCTCATAAAGTATGAGAAAGTTATGCTTTGTCAAAGTTGAGTTGACTTTTCCTACAAAACCCTAATTTAGCAACTTTTGAATCTTGATGAATCTTGAGCAATCCTTGATGAATCATGATCAACACCTGACCAAATGATGAATTATCCTTCAAAATGAGAATGTTGACAAAAAATCTTGAGGTTTGACTGGTTATAGGTCACAGTTGACTTTTGCCCTAGTTTAGTCGATTTTTGGACCTCTTGAGCAATTGACTGACCAAACTTCCTCTGAAAGGCTTTAAATTTGACATGGGTGAACTTGAGAGCATATTAGGACATTGGGTAGAATTTGAGACCATTTGGATGTGAGGACCTTGATGCAACACAAAACCCTAATTTTGAATTGACTGCCTTAGGAGGTGATTTGGCTGTCCAACTCTTGAGCCATCTTGAATAACTTAGAGATGGCTCTTGACCTATCTTGAGAAATATGGGAGGGAAAATTTTGGGGGACAACAATGTGTAGTTGAGGGAATGGGCTTAAAGATGCCATTTGGATAAGTGATAGAATCTTGTTGGAGATGGGCTTGTAGATGCCATCCAATAATGTTTGTTGAATTGTAAGTTGTAAGCTGAAAGAATGAGTATCAGAACGGAGTCCGTGTCTGGAGCGTATCTGAATTGTATCTGCAAGGTGGTATCTGGACGAGTATCAAAATGGAATTTGTGTCTGGAGCGTATATGTTCTTGAAATCTGAATGAGTATCAGAATGGAGTCCGTGTCTGGAGTGTATCTGTAAGTTGAATATGAATGAGCATCAGAATGGCATCCGTGTATGGAGCGTATCTATACTATATCTGAAAGTTGAATCTGAATGAGCATCAGAATGGCATCCGTGTCTGGAGAAAATCTGTACTATATCTGAAAGCTGAATCTGAATGAGCATTAGAATGGAATCCATATCTTGAGCGTATCTGTACAGTATCTGAAAGTTAAATCTGAATGAGTAACAGAATGGAATCCGTGTCTGGAGCTTATCTGTACTGTATCTGAAAGTTGAATCTGAATGAGTAACAGAATGGCATCCGTGTCTGGAGCATATTTGTACTGTATCTGAAGGTTGAATCTGAATGAGTAACAGAATGGCATCCGTGTCTGGAGCGTATCTGTACTGTATCTGAAAGTTGAATCTGAATGAGTATCAGAATGGCATCCGTGTCTGGAGCGTATCCATACTGTATCTGAAAGTTGAATCTGAATGAGTATCAGAATGGCATCCGTGTCTAGAGCGTATCCATATTGTATCATGATTGCATATTATTAATGGTAGTTGTTAATCTTATCCTGAAAAGGGTAAAATGTTAGCTGAAACACAAAGTAATGTTGCATGAAATGTATGATGCAATATATCTGCTTTATCAATGTTTATGATATATGGATGCAATGTACGTGCATGTAAGCTGATCTGTTGTATTGCTGTTTGATTGAGGAAAATAAATCCTTGAAAGCTGCTGAGGATATGTTGAACTTTCATGTCTTGGGGTTGAAGTACTGACGAATTCTTGTTGAGAGAAGTAAATTCTATTGTGAGGGCAATGCCATGTACTTCTTGTAAGATCTGCTTGGGGAATCTTGAGAAATTTGATGATTTCTATTGGGAATTAATAAATTGAAATTTGTTCCGCTGGGGATTTAAATGACGTACTGTGGGGATTACTTTATGGAATAGCCTAGAGACGTTTTCCTGTCCTTTCAACCTATCAGTAATTGTCTTTCTCATTTTGTTTATTTGTAAACAGTAATTATGTTCAAATGCATATGTTCATCAATGAATCATTGGACGCTTTTGCAAACAAAACACAATCCTAAAGAAAAGACAAATAGTTTTTGCACTTTCAAATGGGGATCTTTGTATTGACTTTGAATAAGTATTTTGTACAAAGGAGACAACATTCTAGTAAGAGAATGGTGCCATAAAACAAGAAATATTTATACAAAGAAAGATAGCTATGTGTAATAATCCCATGGGGTTCCCATTCTGCTATAGCCTTTATATCTCCGAATATCTTGTTTATTTGTTGCTTCGTCCGAAGATGATTGAATTGATCAGAAACTCCGAGTTTGTCAGTGGAAGTCAAATGTTGTTCGTTAAGTGATCCGACGGGACAT
Source organism: Vicia faba (assembly GCA_948472305.1). Lineage (NCBI taxonomy): Eukaryota > Viridiplantae > Streptophyta > Magnoliopsida > Fabales > Fabaceae > Vicia > Vicia faba. The sequence continues at coordinate 1,321,961,056 of OX451735.1, read as the reverse complement.
AGTCATAGGCTTTAATTCCCTAACTTTTGCCTGGACCGCCCTTTCGGGTTTTCAGTCCACCGGGAAACCCTTTTTTGCCCAAGTCGCCCTTTTGGTTTTCAACTTGTCGAGTGTACAGGTTTTTTTTATTTTATCCCTAATTTTTGCCCGAACCTTTTTGGTTCGCCGGGATGCCCTTGTTTTTCCTAGGTGTGTCAACCTAGAGGGTCTCTTACGCGTAGTATCTTTTGACTATGTCTGTGTTCGCAGGGTGTGGCAGGTTGTCGCCGTCCATGGTGGTCAAGATCATTTCCCCATCGGAGAATATGTTCTTGATTACAAATGGCCCTTCATAGGTAAGAGTCCATTTTCCCCTGGGATCACTTTGTGGAAAAATGATACGTTTGATCACTAAATCCCCAACTTGATATACTTGGCGCCTGACTTTCTTGTTGAAAGCTTTGATCATCAGTTTTTGATACATCTGACCATGGCAAACAGAAGTAAGTCTCTTTTCATCAATTAAGTTTAGTTGATCAAGTCGAGTCTGGATCCAATCGTCTTCATCCAAACCTGCATCCTTCATAATTCTCAGAGAGGGGATTTGAACCTCAATAGGCAAGACAACCTCCATGCCGTAAACCAACGAATAGGGTGTTGCCCTGGTTGATGTGCGAACCGTGGTACGATACCCGCGGAGAGCGAATGGTAGCATCTCATGCCAATCTTTGAATGTGATTGTCATTTTCTGTATGATCTTTTTAATGTTCTTATTTACAGCTTCAACAGCACCATTCATCTTTGGTCGATAGGGGGAAGAATTGTGATGCTGAATCTTGAATTGCTCGCACAAGGCGGTGATCATAGTGTTGTTAAGATTTGTACCATTGTCAGTGATGATCCTTTCCGGGATACCGTACCGGCAAATGAGATTTTTCTTGATGAAGCGGGCAACAACGTTCTTGGTAACGGAAGCGAAGGAAGCTGCCTCAACCCACTTGGTAAAATAGTCAATGGTCACTAGGATGAAACGGTGTCCATTGGAGGCTGTAGGCTTGATCTCTCCAATCATATCAATTCCCCACATAGCAAAGGGCCAAGGAGCCGTCAAGACATTCAGAGGAACTGGAGGTACGTGCATCTTGTCAGCATAAATTTGACACTTATGACAGGTCCGAGAGTGTTGATAGCAATCTGCTTCCATGGTAGACCAATAATAGCTTGCCCGTAGGATTTTCTTCGCCATCGTATGCCCACTGGAGTGAGTGCCAAAAGTACCTTCATGTAATTCAGCCATGATCTTTTCAGCTTCAACCTTATCCATGCACTGAAGCAAAATGGAGTCATGATTGCGTTTGTACAAGACGCCATTACTAAGGAAGAACTTAGTAGAGACTCTCCTTAAGAACTTCTTATCATTGATTGAAGCTCCTTCTGGATATTCTTGAACCTCGAGATACCTCTTGACTTCATGAAACCAAGGCTGGTCCACTACCTCTTCAGTATTAATCTCGTGACAGTGTGTTGGTTCATCCATTCGTTCGATGGTGATTTGGGGAGCCTCGTTATCCAAATTAAGTTTAAACATAGATGACATTGTGGCTAGAGCATCTGCTAGCTGATTTTCTTCTCGCGGGAAATGCTCGAAGGTAATCTTCTAAAAATGTGGTAGCAATGTCAAAACATGTTCTTTGTAAGGGATAAGGTTTGGGTGTTTAGTGTCCCATTCCCCTTTGATCTGACTGATGACCAAGGCTGAGTCTCCAAATACGTCTAAGGATTTGATTCCCAAGTCTATGGCGGCTCTGAGACCAAAGATGCATGTTTCGTATTCAGCCATGTTATTCGTACAGTTGAAGCAAAGTCTGGCAGTAAAGGGAGTATGACACCCTTCCGGAGATATAAGTACAGCGCCGATACCATTACTAAGTGCATTGGATTCCCCATCAAAGAATAGGGTCCATCGGGATCCTTGTTCAGGTCCGTCATATGGTCTGATTTCTTCACAGTTGTCTAATGTCATGATGTCTTCATTCGGGAATTCAAATTTCATGGACTGATAGTCTTCTACAGCTTGGTGAGCAAGGTGATCAACCAATACACTGCCCTTTATAGATTTTTGGGTAGTATACTGTATGTCATATTCTGTCAGGATCATCTTCCACCTAGCTATTCTCCCAGACAGAGCAGGCTTTTCGAAGATGTATTTTATCGGATCCATCTTAGATATCAACAAAGTAGTACGAGTCAACATATACTGTCTTAGCCGGCGAGCAGCCCATGCCAGAGCACATCAAGTTTTCTCGAGCAGTGAATATCTGGTTTCACAATCGGTAAACTTTTTGCTCAGGTAGTAAATAGCGTGCTCTTTTCGGCCAGACTCGCCATGCTGCCCCAATACACACCCCATTGAGTTTTCTAAAAGGGTAGATACATGATCAGCGGTCTTCCCTCGACTGGTGGCAACAACACAGGAGGTGTAAGTGCCTTTGTTTGGGATTGGCTCATCTCTTGTAAAACAAATAGCAACAATAATGTAATGCAATGTACAATAGGAACAGCCTGAAAATTCTATTGTAAATGCCTAAATATGCTCTGGAACAACATGTCTCAAGAGATGTCACAACATCATACCAGACATCAAACTACTGAACTGTCAAGACTGATGCAGTTCTGTTCCTAAAGTTATGCAGAATATTCTGCCAAATAAAATGCATAACAAGTAGCGAAAATTGAAGGCATACGTGGAGCCCTAAAAGATTCAATCAGAAGCTAAGGATAAGGAGAAAAGCTCGATTGAAGACCTAACTTGTAGCAGAAGTTTTCTGCTTATTTTATGCAGGTTGTTAGAGCTGCATTGCTGTTATGTGAAGGCCCAAATCCAGCTGGGTAAAGTGGGTTATAAATAGAAGCATTGTAACCTAATTTAGGGGGTCGGGTATTGATAAGATGTAACACTTTAGGGCTAGTTTTGTTGTGAACCACCCGGGCTGTGGGATGGTCACCATACTCCTTGAAACCTGTAGGTAAAAGGATGTATGCATTGTACTTGACTGAAGCTTTTAAGCATGATCAAGATGTGTAATGGAAGTGTATCTTCTGAACAGTATGTGTACTGTAGAAAGTTATCACTGTGGTGATTGAGGGGGAGTGAGAGGGGTCTCATATCTAGGATTGGATCTTAGGTAAAAGTGTCATTGGGTAGTGATTAAGTGAGAAGGCTGTCAACGGGTATGTTGGCTGTAGGGTCTTTGAATTGATACTACTAATAGTGAACTTTATCCCTGGCTTGGAAGCCCCCAGATGTAGGTGTGTTTCACCGAACTGGGTGAACAATTCTGTGTGTTATTTACCTTCTGTATTGGTTACTTACTCTAATGTCACAGCATTCCTCGTAACATCAATGTATAAGATTAACCTTTACTGTTATGAACTTCAGTAAATCAGAACCAGCGTGTTGCTGGATCTGGTATGTTAATCCAGTGACTGTTGGAGAACAGATATCAAAAGTACAGCCTATTCTACTTGTACAATGCTTAATGTCAGATCAGAGGTCTTAACATTCCATTAGACATTCTGAGTCTGTGACATTCCCGGAATTTCAATTGGTATCAGAGCAGGCATCCTGTCTGGCTCTGGATGAGATCCATGGGGGATACTTTCCGGTTGTGTACAAGGTAGAATATTGTTTGAACCAGTAGTGTTCATATTGTTTGGTCCCTAGGAGTGGAGGATGGACCAATTTGGGAGAAACTAGATCAGCTATGTTGAAGGAAGATGGAAGTGTTTGAACAAATTCAAAGACCTCATGCGGGAGTGAAGTTTTTGGAGTGCATTGTTCAACCTGTATTCAGCACAGAGAAGAATATTATCAAAACCTTCATGCGGGAGTGAAGATATTGATAAGGCATCACATGTGTGTATAAAGCTTTCTTTTAACAGGGCTGTAGAGTTGGGTCTAGAAAGTTGCTTGGTGAAGAAGCAAACAACTTGTAGGATTGATTTATTTTCAATCCTTATCTGTCATGCTTGCTATATGGAGTAAGCACTGTGTAAGTTCTGGTGAAGTACTGCTATTCCGCTGCATAGTTTCTGATACAACCCCTGAAGTGAAAGAAGAACTCTAGTGTTATTACTTTCAACAGCAGATTTTGCAATCTATCAATAATGTCAAAGATACTTGAGATTTCCTCAAGTCCACTCATAAAGGCTTTTATTATTAGTGTTGATGAGTATCAATTGATCAATGATTCTCATATCTGCAAGCTGCTTGAAGACCTTGAAGATTATTAAGGATGATGTGTTCCAAGGAGATGGAACTGATGTTCTTAAGGATGTTAGAACATCATGCAACTTCCAGTTGAAGAACAGATGTTCTGGGTGCTAAACACATGTAATGTGAGTACATATGTTTGGAACCTACTCCTGATCTGGAAGAGGAGACATCTGTTTTGAAATAATTGATCAGGACACGATCAACAGGTAATCTACTCCAGTTGTGAGTTTAAGGGAGTATATGTGCTGAGCTAAGGACTTTAAAGCTGTGATTTCCAGGAACATCATTTCTGTGTCTTCAGCCAAGTAAATATGCTTAGCAAGCATGAAGAAGTAATCAGTCAGGATTCTCTAGTGTGATTAGATAGTTCTAACTGAATAAATGATGGAAGCAGAATCTTTATGTGATAAATATGTGGAAATCAGAATCAAAAGTTATAAAGCTTGTGATGATAAAGAATGTACAACATCACAACTGTTGAAGACATCAGTTGTTGAGGAAAGACAGATAAGTGAACATCCTCGTAATTGATAATGAAGTTTCTTCTAGTACAAGTTACAGAAGGTGGCAACCTGAAACTTGCACAGCAAGCAAACTAAGGACTCTTGATTTGAAACCTGTGACAAATTCCAAATAAAGAGTACTTACTATGTGTCTAAAGTAAAGAGCTCAACACTGTATCCATAAAGAGGGAAGCATTTTGTTCAGAGGGAGTAGTATGATCAAGCTGATGTGAAAGAAAGTTCATCTTACCTTGTTCTATAAGATGCTTGAGTTTATTTCTCATGATCTTAGTGATTTCCTAGGAGGATAGGAATAGAACAGGTTATGTCTACCAATCACATAAACTGCAGCATGTGAAGGAGAATTCACTTAATTCTCTACAAAGATCTGAGCTGAGTTTCAGGAGGAGTCCTTAACCTGAAGATCTTGGAAGACATGTCATACAAAATGTCTTGACATCCTGGACCAAAGTCACATGGTGGATATCTGTACTTTGACAAGTCATCCCCATCACCTAGGATGAACTTGTTAGGTGTATATAGCAAGGAGGAGTTATCTTCAAAAGATCATGGCTTCCTGAGAAGATCCTCTTTTTACTTGAAGTTCATTTATGTGGTGTCCTCACATAATAGAACAACTTGGTCTGCTCTTGTCTACAGGAGTATGGTACAATTAACTCCTTTAAGGGTCAGCAGACAAGGTGAAGGTGATACCTGCTAGTTGCTGCATGGTTATGTGGTTGTTGTGGGTCTGATGTATGTCAAATCTGAAGTTGCAACATCATCTCAAACGAAGGGCCGCTTCAGCAGTTGGTTTTTCATGCATGGAGCAGAAGATTGTTAGAATAATTATCCTACCTTGAAAAGATGGCATAATCTAACTAATAATGAATACTTTGACGGGAGACTAAGTATCCATTAGGATCTTGCATAAAGATATAAGCCCTTGGATGGGAGACTAATTGTTTGTCTAATATGTATGCAATGCAGTATTCTGAACCTATTCTGGTAAGTAATCACACCTTTCTTATGGGGAATATAAAAGGACATCAATCCCCTGGATGTTAACTTCAGAATCCAAGCAGATAGGTTCATGCTGTAACAGCATTCATTGTTAGAAGTCCGTGGCAGAGACTTGGAACTGTGAATCTTAATATTCTAGTGTGGCAGTTTTATTGTTGGTTTGGAATAAGTAGATTCTACTTGTGTTTAAAAGAAGTATGCTTAACAACGCATAACTACTGTTGTGGTCTGAAGAAATTTACTAGTATTAGCAACCACTAGCAAATATATTATACAGAAGGATGACATGATCAAAGGATAACCCTTCCAGAAAGTCTAAATTTTAGTAAAGCTATGGTTACATGAGAGTCATGATAAGTGTGGAAGCTCAAGGGCATGAATCAGAGATGTCCTTATTATTCTAAGACTAGTTCAGGGTGCTTGAAGTTACCACCTCAGAGCTAGTGCTACTGGTTTCCACGCCACTGTCTTGATTGGCCTTAACAAGGGAAGTCACTAAGTGTTGCATTACAATATACATTGAAGGGAGACTCTGTAATGTTTGGCTTAATCTGAAGATCAGAAGTCAGAAGAGGGCAGTGGTATGCTGATGTTTATGAGTTCTGATAATATGACATTGTGAAGTCATGGATAATGTCTCAACAACAGGAGATTGAAAAATTGCTCTTGTTATTGGACTGGGGTTAGGAAGAAAATCTCAGAGATTCTTAAAAGTATCATAAGTGGCAGTTTTGATACTTTTGGAGCAATTTGGAAGATTCAGATCTTATCTAGCAAATCAGACTTCACTAGCTCCAACAACTACTAGTGAATAGAAGATCCGAAGAACATGTTGGAGTCTTCTGGAGTATTGGATCTCAGCAACACAAAGCATGAGAAGTAAAGAGAAGGCTGCTGTTGTTGAAAAATGCAAGGTAATGTCTAAGTAAATGTCATGACATTACCAACGACATTGCAACCTTGTGAAAATCAAGAAGAATACGGGAAAATAACTTCTCCACGTCATTAGTATTCTGTTTCCTAGAAGGAATAAATCTTCAGTCCCGAAAATGGGTCAAAGGCTGATTTTATTCAGGAATTGCTCTGACCTAAACTTATGCATGTATTAGGACTGGTTCTTTTTGTGGAAGCAAACAAATACATGCACAGTCAGTCTGAAATGTGCACATGCTCTAACAGGTATCCTTGACCAGGATTGTATATTACCATCTTTTTGAACCTGGTATCTCCTTATATAACCTCCTGTCACACATTCTTTTCTCTCACAACCATCATGGGGTTTATACGGATTTGGGAAAACTGTTCTTGGATCTGGTTTTGTGAGGGCTTTCTTTGGCAATTTTTGGCCAAAAAGGGGGAGAAGTTAGAAACTGTCCTTGTTGCAGCAGCTACTACTCAAAATTTTGATCACAAAGACTTGTCACAAACTCAGCAGAAATTCAAATGGCGTGAATTTCTTTGTGACTTGTGATCTGAGTTATGAACACAGTTGTGACCTGTGTTCTGAGTTACAAGGGAGATATTCTGGTCACTCCTTAAAGGTTCTCTGATGCCTCTGAAAGGATAGTTTATCTCCCACGGTCCTCTTTTTCCACCATCAGTGACAAGAAATGGTTCGTGGTCTAAAAAGGAATAAGGTGCATCCTCTTCCTCCTGTGCCACAAGAGGTCCTGAATGGTGAGTATTATTGTTGTATTTGTTTTAGCCAAAATTAGCCAAAGGGGGAGATTGTAAGTGCCTTTGTTTGGGATTGGCTCATCTCTTGTAAAACAAATAGCAACAATAATGTAATGCAATGTACAATAGGAACAGCCTGAAAATTCTATTGTAAATGCCTAAATATGCTCTGGAACAACATGTCTCAAGAGATGTCACAACATCATACCAGACATCAAACTACTGAACTGTCAAGACTGATGCAGTTCTGTTCCTAAAGTTATGCAGAATATTCTGCCAAATAAAATGCATAACAAGTAGCGAAAATTGAAGGCATACGTGGAGCCCTAAAAGATTCAATCAGAAGCTAAGGATAAGGAGAAAAGCTCGATTGAAGACCTAACTTGTAGCAGAAGTTTTCTGCTTATTTTATGCAGGTTGTTAGAGCTGCATTGCTGTTATGTGAAGGCCCAAATCCAGCTGGGTAAAGTGGGTTATAAATAGAAGCATTGTAACCTAATTTAGGGGGTCGGGTATTGATAAGATGTAACACTTTAGGGCTAGTTTTGTTGTGAACCACCCGGGCTGTGGGATGGTCACCATACTCCTTGAAACCTGTAGGTAAAAGGATGTATGCATTGTACTTGACTGAAGCTTTTAAGCATGATCAAGATGTGTAATGGAAGTGTATCTTCTGAACAGTATGTGTACTGTAGAAAGTTATCACTGTGGTGATTGAGGGGGAGTGAGAGGGGTCTCATATCTAGGATTGGATCTTAGGTAAAAGTGTCATTGGGTAGTGATTAAGTGAGAAGGCTGTCAACGGGTATGTTGGCTGTAGGGTCTTTGAATTGATACTACTAATAGTGAACTTTATCCCTGGCTTGGAAGCCCCCAGATGTAGGTGTGTTTCACCGAACTGGGTGAACAATTCTGTGTGTTATTTACCTTCTGTATTGGTTACTTACTCTAATGTCACAGCATTCCTCGTAACATCAATGTATAAGATTAACCTTTACTGTTATGAACTTCAGTAAATCAGAACCAGCGTGTTGCTGGATCTGGTATGTTAATCCAGTGACTGTTGGAGAACAGATATCAAAAGTACAGCCTATTCTACTTGTACAATGCTTAATGTCAGATCAGAGGTCTTAACATTCCATTAGACATTCTGAGTCTGTGACATTCCCGGAATTTCAGGAGGCTCTTGTAAGTACTCTTTGATTTTGTCAAAAGAAACCTGGCATTCATCGTTCCATCTAACTACTCGATCTTTCTTCAATAGTTTGAGGATTGGCTCACAAGTAGCCGTTAGGTGAGAAATGAATCTGGCAATATAGTTCAGGCGTCCCAAGAATCCTCTAACTTCCTTCTCAGTACGAGGAGTGGGCATTTCTTGTATTGCTTTAACCTTGGCAGGATCGACCTCAATACCTTTGTTGGTGACGACAAAGCCTAAGAGTTTATCGGACCGTACTCCGAATGTGCACTTGTTTGGATTCAACCTTAGCTTATACCTCTTCAATCTCTCAAACAACTTTTGCAAGTGATCCAAGTGTTCTTCTTCTGTTTGTGATCGGGCTATCATGTCGTCTACGTAGACCTCTATTTCATGATGTATCATGTCTTGAAATAAAGCTACCATGGCGCGCTGATAGGTTTCCCCAGCATTCTTCAGTCCGAATGGCATCACCTTGTAGCAGAATGTGCCCCACTATGTGACAAATGTTGTTTTCTCCATGTCCTCAGGTGCCATTTTGATTTGGTTGTAACCTGAGAATCCGTCCATGAAGGAAAACACTTTGTGCTGGGCCGTATTGTCAACCAGGATATCAATGTGGGGGAGTGGAAAATCATCTTTAGGACTGGCCCTATTCAAATCTCTATAGTCCACACACATTCGTACTTTGCCGTCCTTTTTAGGCACAGGAACAATGTTGGAAACCCATTGGGGATAGGAAGTGACAGCCAAGAATCCAGCATTGAATTGTTTCATGACTTCCGCTTTGATCTTCTCTGACATGTCAGGTCTCATGCGGCGGATTTTTTGTTTTACCGGTGGACAATCTTCTCTTGTTGGCAGACGATGTACCACGATGTCTGTATCAAGTCCTGGCATGTCCTCATATCACCAGGAAAAGATCTCAACATAATCATGCAATAGCCGAATCAGATGCTCCTTGACACTGGGCTCCAGATTGGTACCCACCTTGACCTCTTTTCTATCCTCCTCGGTACCCAGATTGATTGTATCCACAGGTTCCTCGTGAGGCTGAATGGCTCTTTCCTCTTGCTGTAGTAGTCTGGCCAGTTCCCCTGGTACTTCACAATCTTCCTCACCTTCGTCTTCGGCTTGGTAGATTAGGTCTTCAGAGTCATAAAAGGCCATAGCAGTATCATTACCCATGGGATCCGGAATGGAGGGGTATCTGCATTTGTGAGTGTGGGTGTGTGTAAGGGTATAGCCATCCTTGAAAAATAAAATGTAAAATAAAAACAATGAGAACAAAAGTTTGTATGTAAAAAAAACGTCCATGATTCATTGAATGTCATATGAAGATGAAATAAAAACCCTTACAAATGAACCATTGTGCCTCGGGCAAGGCACAAGGTTTTAAATGTGCGAAAAAATTGTTTGTGAATATTACAAGTCCAACAGAAATGTAAAGATAAATTACTGAGGGATGAAAGTTATTGGGACAAAGTCTCTGGCTTCCCAATTGTGAAGTTCTTCGTTGACAGTAGGAAAGATCCAATCCTCCAAGCTGCAATCCTCTTCACCGTCTTCTACCGCATTCACCTCTCGGTTGCTAATCTTCAAGGGGGCCCTTCAGCACAGGCTCGACGCACAACCTTCTGAGCACTTGAAGTGAACCTTAAACAAAACTTGTCAGATTTGTACGGAATATCTGGAAGTTGCCCCCAGATGGTGCATCCACCCTCCTCTACTACTGCCTTGGCATCAATCAGAGATGACATTTGGAGTGGAGGTCTTGTAATCTTGGGAATTTGGGACACAGCTTTGGTTACTGCTACCTCTTGGGGGACCTCTTTGAAATGTTGAAAAGGAGTTTCAATGAACTCGCCGTCCAATTCCACATACCTAAAGGAATTGAGGTGACTAAGCATATATTCTTCCTCTCTGTGGACAGTGATAATCTTGCCTTGGACCAGATATTTCAACATCTGGTGCAGTGTAGAGGTGACATCATCGGCATGATGGATCCACGGCCGTCCTAGCAGATAAGAGTAAGAGGGGCGGATGTCCATTACATAGAAGGTTGAGTTGAAAGTTTGAGTCCCAACCTTTATGGAGATGTCCACCTCCCCGTGCACCATCCTCTTTAAGCCATCAAATGCTCTTACGACTATGTTACTTGGTTTCAATGTCAGTCCTTCGCAGTCTAGTCTGTCGAGAGCTTTTTTCAGTAAAACATTCAAAGATGAGCCAGTGTCCACCAAGACATGGGCCAAAGTTGTTCCTCTACATTCCACAGAGACATGAAATGGCTCGTTGTGCTTTCTTCCCCTTGGTGTCAGATCATCATCCGAGAAGCCTAGGCCATTATCCACTGTCATGTTGGCCATGCAATCTTGAAATTAGTCAGCAGACGTCTCTTGAGGCACATGGGCTGTCTTTAGAAACTTCACCAGGGCTTTCACATGTGCCTCAGAACACAGCAACAATGCTAGCATGGAGATCTTGGAGGGAGTTTTCCCCAATTGTTCAACTACGTCGTAGTCGCTCCTCTTTATTATTTTCAGGATCTCCTCCATTTCCTTCTTGGAGGCCTCGGGGATAGTCAGGGATTGATCCTTCGTCCGGACAGGCTCTACTTGAATACTTTTTCCTCGAGTTTCAACAGTAGGAGTGTTGGTAGGGATAACAACAGGGGTTGTGTCGTCTTCGTTAATAGGAGCACTTGCAGATATGATTATTGGTACGGAAGTAACCTTTGGAGCAGCCACGGGTCCAAAAACTGCCTTTGGGGGGGGGGGGGGGGGGATTTCTAGAGAGAAGATTTTATCGCTTCGGGTAATCTTAGTGGTTCTGGCAATATTACTAATGTCGGAGTCTTCTTCTTAGGAATTTATTTCTTCGGCGGCTAGCCCATCTTGTTTAATGCCATGGTAGTAGATGTCCCCACTGTAATTCCACGACACAGTTTTGTCTGATTCATACGGAACTGGCCCTGGCATTGTGATTATAAGAGGAGTAGTTTTTGGAACCGATGTAATTCTAACGGGTCTTTTGGAGACCCTGGAAGAATTGGCGGAGATGGTTATGATTGAAATGTCTTCAACAGGAACAGGTGAAACAGGAGTACTTTCAAACAAAATCTCTTTATTGTCTATCAAGCGTTGAATGCCTGTTTTCAGCAAAGGGCAAACAGTTGGTGTGGATAAGCAAAGATGACAGTCTTCATTACAACCCGGGAATACACCGGCTTTCAACAAGTTTATCTTAATGATTGGGAGTGGAGTCAAGAGTTCATCAATTGTGGTAACAAACAAATCTTCTTTAACAACATTGGTGTGGTGACCATGTCTAGGCATAGGAGCAGAAATGACGTTTGGCTTCTCGAGCGCATCAAACTCAATCTCTTTTTCCTCTATAAGATCTTGAATTTTTTTTCCAAGGCCCAACAGTTGTTGGTGTCGTAACCCGGACTTTCGGAATGATATGCGCAACGGGAATTTGGGTGATAATGAGGGGACGCTGTGTTGGGGTTTTTGGGAGCTTCTTTCAAAGTTGCCAAATTATATTTCAGAAGGTGCGGTAAAACCTGGGCTAGAGTCATATTAATTCTGGTGAATTTCCAGACTGGCCTTTCCACCCTCGGTTGGTTACTTCTTGGTTGATCAGATGTAGGCTTTGGGATCATAACAGCCGCTACCATTGGTCGGCATTCGGCTCTCCCTTGGTTCCTTTGTGGATAAACAGCAGATACCTCCTTCTTCCCAATGAAAGGCTTCCTCACAGCTGTAGAGGCAGATGAATCCTTCTGAATCTTTCCACTTTTTATGCCATCTCCCACCCTCTCTCCGGTTAGTATTAACTCAGAAAATCCTGCAGATGAGCTCGCAATCAGATGGTTGAAGAAAGGGCCCGATAGAGTTCCTAAGAACATATCCACCAACTCCCTTTCAGACGGAGGGGGTTGCACTCTCCCAGCTAGATCTCTCCACTTCTGCGCGTAATCCTTGAAACCTTCATTTGAAGTTATAGCCATACTCTGAAGTTGAGTACGGGTAGGCGCCAAATCAGCATTATATTGATATTGCTTATAGAAAGTTGTGACAAGGTCTTCCCAGTTGTGGACGTTGGCCCTTTCCAGTTGGTAAAACCAATCGAGTTGTGTTCCAGATAGGCTATCTTGGAAAAAATGCACCCACAGGTCTTTATCAGCGGAGTGCGGATGGATCTTTCTCACATATGATCGGAGGTACATCTTAGGACATGACACCCCATCATACTTTGCAAACAACGGCACTTTGAACTTCTGTGGGATCACAATTCCTGACACTAGTCCCAATTCTTCAAAGTCTAGACCTGGCACCTTTTTTATTTCCATAGCGCTCAAACGCTCTTCAAGATATCTGTACTTATCATCTGCTGGAGGATACTGTTCCTCAGAGTAGTCTTCCTCTTCTTCCTCCTCTTCAGATTCGGACGGGACCGCTGTTTCCTTTCCTTTCCCTTCTCCTTCACTAGATGTTATTGAAAAATTCAAGGTTCTTCTAGTCTGTCCTTGAAACCTTCTCCCCATGTTCAAAACCCTAGTGACCTTTTTTGTTTTCTTCTTTCTTTCTTCATCTAACAGAGTCTTTAACTCTTCTTACCCCTTGGCTAGGGTCATGAGTAACTTTTGAAACTGCGTGTTTTGAACTTGAAGATCTTTGACTGTCTGTTCGAGATCCATCTTACTGAAATAAACAGTAGAGAGATGAGGAAACTCGTTGCAAAAGACATGTTTATATTATGATGAATGATATGTGCATATGTAATGTTTTCAAGGATTTTTAAAGATTCAAGTTCGTTTTAGACAAAAAGAAACACACGTTATATTAATAAGGTAGAGTTTGAGTACATCAATGCCCCTTGGGCAAAATAATACAACACTCTAAGATAAAAAAAGTAGTGTGCATCCTCTTTGGTGCAATGTAGGAATTTAGAGTCTGCTCCTCATGAAGTAGCCTAGTGAGTACCAAAACCTTCTTCTCGCTTGCGTAGAATTGGGCTTCGAAAGTATCTCGCTCTCCTTTGAGCTGTATCCAATCCCTTTGTAGGTCTTCAAGAGATGTGGGCATGTCAGGATGTAGGATAGTGTATGGAACTTCTCCTTCCTTAACAGGCTCAATGATCACTGGGGGAATGGAAGGATAAGGCATCATAAGACTTTGAGCGCGGGTTCGTACCCACTTGAGGTAAGGCTCAAGAGAGATGGAATTCTTGTGTCCCAAAGTATTTCTATCCACCTTGTTTAGCATCCTCCAAGCTCGGATGAATCTCTGGCGAAGACCTTGATCGTCGTTGTCGTAGTCGAATACCAAGCCTTGAATCAATATCTCATGCGGGCCATCCCTTCGGGCATAACCAAAATGTCTTAGAGCTAAGCATGGGTTGTAGGTGATGCCTCCCCTAATTCCAAGTAGAGGGACATTAGGGAATTCCCCATAACGGTCAACAATGATAACATTCTCTTTTGATCGAGAGCACCAATGAATATCTGAGTGTTTGAGCGTCATTAACCTTTGTGACCACCTTGAACCTTGCTCATTCTTTAAGACTGATTGGGTAAGATGAGAAATAAACCATCTTGCCAAGAGAGGAGTGCAACACATAAGGACACCTCTTTTCCTCATTGTGTGGGTGTGAAAAGAGTGTAGGATATCCCCTAGTAATGTAGGCACCGGATTGCGTAATATGAAGATTTTGACGGCACTCACATCTATGAGTTGGTCACGATTGGGAAACAAAACCATCCCATAGATGAGGAGAGCCACAATTTACTCAAAATCTTGCAAGTCTATGGAATTCCAACAGCTTTGGGCTTTCTCAAATAGAAACTTTGCTAAGAAGCCTTTGACACCACTTCTAGTTTCCCAATGGGTTGTGACATCAGATGAGTGCAAGTGCAGAGCTTGAGCAATCTCTTCTGGCTTTAGGTCTCTTTCCGTACCGTTGAAAGATAGTTGATTGAGAATGGGAATCCTCAAGAGTTGAGAGAATTCTTCCAAAGTAGGCACAAGCTAATAGTCGGGAAATGTGAAGCAATGGTGCAAAGGATCAAAGAACTGGAAGAGAACTTTCATCATATCTTCATCTGTGTTGGAGGTGACCAAGTTGAGTAGACGACCAAGCCTCTCGGTTAATGGAGAGTTCTCAGGGATCCTTGAATCTAGCTCCTTGAGTTGTGTAGGAAATCTTACAAGGTTGACTTGGATAGTTTTCTTGCGAAGTGAATCCATATCCTACAAAACAAGAACAAAGATGAATCTCCAAAATCCTTGAAATGGTTAGTGATGTATATGATGCTCATGATGTCCATGATGTTATGTACAAGTATGTATATACATGCAAAACAAACAAGTTCTTAGTTTAGGCTTGCATTGGGTTTTATAGGTAAGTACCCTCTTGAAGTTTAGTTGGCTTAAACCTGTCCTAGTAATAGTAATCAGGTTTTAAGGAGCTCAATATCACCAGATTGTTTCCTTGGTCATTGTTTCAGCTCAAGCCTCTTTAATGGCGACCGAAATATCCCAAGAAACCAAACCTCAATGAGTGTAGTATCGAGTATCTACCAACTTCGGACTGCACCAAAGCCGGTCATCTCACTACATCCTAAAGGCCAAGTTGGTCAAGTAAGGGTTCTAGAAGTTCATTAGTGCTTCATGACATCACTCAGCAGCCCCATATTCTCTTTGATTGACTCAAAGGCTACCGGTACCCACAAATACGTCGCACTAACATAGCTATTGCTTAGACCATGTCAGTATACCCTACACAGTTTCCACAACGTATTGCTATTTACCTATAATGTATCCCAAATCCGGGTAGAGGATTTCAAACCCAAACAAAGAACCATAATGTAAAGCATACAAGTCAAACAATGTAAGCAAATAAATGTGATCTAGCCCTAAGGTAACCCCACTTTTAAAAAATCCCCAACAAAGTCGCCAGTTCTGTGATACGGTGGGAGAACTAACTTGATTGTTTTGCGTTTTATCGCAAATGTCGCGGTTAGCAAGAGTCTCCACCTACTTTTCTTTTATCCAAAAGGAAAGGTGAAAAAGCACAGGAAAGACCTTTGAGATGTTTTCTTGAGTTCGGGGGGTAGATTATGAAAAGGGAAGGTATTAGCACCCTTTTCATCCATGGTTTTCCATGGGCTCTTAGTTACTTTGCTAGATCACTTGCTTTTGTTGTTTGAAATTGTGTTTGGTGTGGTTTTAAAAGGATTTTGTAAACAGAGGCCATTTGTTTAGGCAATCTTTGTAATGATTCTCGTTCGTAAGAATGTATACAAAGATGTTTGTCTTTTTTGAAATGTTTTCAATGTTTGTAAAATGTTTTGGAAATGTGTGTGTTTTGTTTTGAAAATGGCAAGGATAGTTGTTTTGAAAATAGAGCAAGTAACTAGAAGTAATTTACCTACTCAAATGTCTTTCTTGTTTATTTTCTATTCCTTTGATATTGTTGTCTTACCATTGGTTTGGTAAGCAACCCTATCTTTGGATGTAAAATAGACGGGCGTGGGTCATCGTATAACCATGATTAGCAATTTCGTAAAGTATCTTAGAATTTTTGAGGGACCAAGATCATTTTGTAAGGCAACTTTGAATAGCGTCATCGAGGGACTATTATCTTATATTTGTTTGTTTTGCCAAGATACTTCGCATGCGTAATATGGCCATTTTTGTATAAGGCAACCAAGTGGAGAAACCCTAAAGATGCTTGTGTGCAAGTGTGTTATTTTCATGTTTTGATCTTGGATTTAGGGTTTTCTATTTGATTTGTTTTTATCTTACCATTCAATCCCTAATTACTAGCATGGTATATAAAAGCGATAAATTGCGTAATTTAAAGATTACTACGCTATTACAATACTTTATGGGAGGGGGGGGGGGGAATACAAATTATGAATGGGGATTTGCAATAATGTAAATCTAATTAAGCTATTACAACCAAGTTGAATTTGTACGAATATTGGAATAAACAAATACAATAATTAAATATGCAATACTATGTACATGCAAGAAAAAGATTTTGTTTTGTTTTTTTATGTAAAGAGGAATTTTGAGCTAAACCTAATAACTTGAGAAAAAGAAATTAATTCTTGAAAATAATAGTTAGCCCTAATTTCTAATTTAAAAGAAAATAAAGTTCTTTAGGTATTATTTTTTTGTGTATTTTTGTATTAAAACTAATAAATAATATTTTATGAAAATATTTAGTTTTTATATGTCAAAATAAATATTTACAAGTATGAAATGAAAAGGAAATAAAAATTAACCTAAGTCTATTTTATTTATATTTACAAGTTTATTTAAGAAAAATAATTAATATATAGTTTAATAAAAATATTTTTTATGTGAAAATAAAATAAAATAAACAAAATGCAATATTTATCAAGTTTTATATTTTTCATGATTTTATGTATTAAAGAAAATATTTAATAAAACAAAAAATAAAATAAAACAAATAAATAATAAAGATTGGGCCAGGGGTGCTGTAAGGAGGATATGAGGTAGCTGTTAGAAAAAAAACAAGAGGCCCAAAGAACCAAGCCCATGCTGCCAAAAATGAAGCTGAAAAATGAGAAAAAATACAAAAGGTAGCGCCAAGGTTCGAACCCACGACCTATGCATTTCCAGCACGCTACCTTGCCACTGGGGTGGCTGTACATCCATTAGTTTATGTGAAAACAAAAATTCATAACATGAAACCCTTCCTTGCCCTGTACATCATCTTCTTCCTCAAGCTAGCCAGAACTCCTGTATCTTTCTCATTTTTCCATGAAAATGAAAACTTCCAACATGAAAATGGTAGTACTTATTCTCACGATTTCAACCATATAAATCATGTAGGCTAACAATCAAAGATCAAAACGAATTTTAAAAGCCTTAATTTTAAACCTAATTTTTGCAGAAATTTAAACTCTAAAATTCTCTATACATAATGAATATAAATGAATTATATGCACATGGTTGCCTTTAGCACAGTAATATCTACATTTTTTATTCACAAATCGTGGCCAATGGATGCCTGTATGAAGAGATAAAAGTTAGAGTTCTTATCTCTTTCAGCTGAGATCGTGAATGGAGTTTGAGTGAGATTTATGAAGGCCTGAAGATTGCTTGAGCCTCCCTGAGTGTGTTTCAATCCTTACCTTGCTTTGGAAGTGCCTGGAACTCTCTATCCAAGTCAACCTACAAGCTTGGAAAACGAAAATGGTAGATGAAGAAGGAGGAGTTATAGTGCAGGGATGATGGTCTGGATCACTTAGATATGAGGTAGGTAAAGTGTTTGCTATGCTTATGCTCAAACTGCAAGTTTTTGACAGGTTTTTGGTGAGAGGGAGTTTTGGAGTGTTTTTGGCCTTTTGCAATCGTGTTCTAAACTGTAATATGTTTGTGTATTAGTATGGAAAAGGTTTCAAGTCAGCTCTTCAACAGATTTTTGAGTTGTAGGCTTTTTGCACACTTTCTTGCTTTTGAAGCAAAGTGAAGAGACAAGTCTCCTCATGCTTGTTCTGGACTGCTTGGAGTTGGTATAAGCTCTATACAAATTGCTTTAGGTCTGTAGGACTTGTGTGTGCAGAGAAGACAGGTCCAATGCTCAAGATTTGAAAAGTTGCAAAAGTTAAGCTTTTCCAAAATGGCAATGGCAACTTTGTGCCATTTATGGAATTAAAGCTTGGACAAAGACCCTTGGGCTTGGATTAATGATTTGTCAACTGAGTAAGCATTAAATTAAGAAGTGAGAAACAAGCTTGAGACCTGTAAAGCAAGGATTAGGCAGTATAGGTTCTGATTTGAATTTTGTTCTTCGTGAAATGGCTTGAAATCAAAGTGAGAAATTACCAACTTCATTTCTTCGATTCACCCTACTCAAAAATGATCTCAATGAGTTCTTTGAAATTTTGGAAAGCTTTCAATGTGCTCTATAACTCATCTTTGAAATGCATTTCAATATTACTCTTTGAACTAGGTGAAAAATTGCCATGAAGTTGGGTCAAAAACCTGCCTAAATTAGGGCAAAATTTCACTAAGTTATTTTAGTTCATGGGCATGTGTTCATAAAATTATATCTTGAGATCCAAGCATCTTTAGGGAAAAACGTGTGAAGAAAAGTTGTATATTTCATGGGGGTCTACAACTTTCTTGTTGGGAACTTTCTTTGAATCATCTTGTATCATGGTGGAAAATTGGCCTAAAGTTGAGAAAATTTTCTAAGTTAAGAAAAATTCAAATTTCAAAATCAAATCTTCAATCTTTGATTCCTTGATGAACAAGTTTCATATTTTGACATGTTTTTATGAATTGTTATCCTTGGTATTTTATTTTGACCAAAAAGTCAAAGGTTGACTTTTCAGTATACAGTTGACTCTTGATCAGTTGACTGCAAATTTCATCTGTCAATCCAATGAAATTGCAATGTTTTAAACCTTGACATTAGGTCAAGATGATGCAATTGAACCCTTGAAACCATGCTTCAAATCAATTGGTCATTTTCCAGGTCAAAAATCAGAAATTGCCCTTCCTCAATCAAAACCCTAATTTTGACCATTTTGCTCTTTTGTGATTTGATCAAATTTCTTGAGGAATTGTGGTCCAAACTTGATCAAATGATTCATATTAGTCTAAAATGTTGATATGGATCAAAAATTATGAATTTTGTCTGTAAATTGGCCATGGTTGACTTTTTCCTAATACAGCTGATTTTTAGGTCAACTGTCCAATTGACTGATCAAAAATGTGGCTCAAGGTCTGAAACTTGTCATGAGTAATCTTAGGGGTCCATAATGGTGTTTGAAAGTCATATGAAGCATTGATAGTCCAAAAATCCTTGTGCAAACTCAAACCCTAATTTTGGGTCATCAGTGTAAGATGAGATGTCTTGAGCTGATCAAACACTAATCCAATCTTGAGTCAAAGAGATCTTGTAAGAAAAGTCTTGATAAATAAGAGGGCAAATTTTGGGGTACAACAGTGATCCCAGGGGAAAATGGACTCCCACATACGAAGGTTCATTTGTGATTAAGAACATCTTCTCGGGTGGAGCCATGATTCTAACCACCATGGACGGTGACGACCTTCCTCACCCTGTCAATGCGGACATAGTGAAAAGATACTACGCATAATAAAAGACCCGCTAGGTTGACTGGCCTAGGAAAAAATAAGGGCTTCCCGGCGAACCAAAAGGGTTCAGGCAAAAATAAGGGACGAAAATGAAAAAATTTGTACACCCGGCAAGTCGAAAACCTGAAAAGGCGGCTTGGGAAAAAAGGGTATCCCGGTGGATTGAAAACCCGAAAGGGAAGTCCAGGAAAAAGTTAGGGATGTAAAGTGTATCACTATGTCCCATTGGATCACCTTGCGATCAGACCTTAGTATCAACCATCAAGCTTGAACGACACCAATCAATCTAATCAGCTTCGGACAAGCAGCAAAGTGATGAGACGCTCGAAGACTGAGCGGCAATAGAATAATTGGAACTCAATGGGATTGTTGTACATAGCTGTTTTATTTTTACACAATGTTGTATAAATTTCCATTTTTCGGTGGCATTCTCTTACTAGACCGTCAGCTTCCTTGTACAAAAATGCCTGTTATAGGCCAACTTCGAAAATCAATACAAATCATTTTTACAGAACTATTTGTTTTTCTTTTTTTGTTTTGTTTCGCAAGAACGTCCAATGATTTATTCTTAACATATGAATTTGAATATGATTGTTATTTATAAATATTTACATAAGAAATGGAAATACAATTGCTCGTAACTTAAGAAACAGGGGCAAAAACAAGAAATGTCAAACCCGACAATTACTCTGTCCAATAGGTACTAGGGCAGAGACATCTTTGAAACACAATCATCAGTGCGTACGACCTCGTGAAATCTACACTCCCCACAGAGTAAAAGTAATCAAAGCATTGATATCAGCTTTCCCAAAACAGGAAGTAATCTCCCCAACCAGGGTCTTTCAGAAATCTGACATCTATATCCCCCAGTCGAATCTCATAATCACAAACAGGTCATAAAATTTATCTCCCAAACAGAGTTGATTTCTCTGAATACAGAAGTTCAATCCCCAATAGAGCTTATTACTTCAGCTACAGAAGTTCATCCTCCAACATAATTATTCCCCCGCAGAGCTATTCTCAAACAGATTCTCCCCTGGCAGAGTATTCACAAACAACAAGGAGTAAATCTCCAGCATAGCCATTTTCGTTCATGATCCCCAGCGGAAGTAGAAGAACCACAATTCTCTACAACAGTTAGTAATGTTATACTCTCCAACAGTAGTCGTGGATTTATTTTCCCAAACTCGGGCATGTCATAATAGCATTTCATGTTCATGCGCATACATATCACATACATCATAGCTTCATTTATTTTGAGAACATCATCTCACAATGTATTTCATGCATCGCATATAATTAAACCTGTTATCTTTTCAGAAAAGATAATTATCACCAGCAATTCCAGCAGTTATACGGGTCATATCTACAAATGGCTAATGAAAAAATTAGTTCTCGAAATCAGATTGGTCAACTAAGCTACACGACTAAATGAAGTAGCCCTACTATCCTGGCTCTCATCCCGAAGTAACCCTACTATCCAGGTTCCTTCCCAAAAGCGCTACCATCCAGGATTTCATCTCGAAGTAACCCTACTATCCAGGTTCCTTCTCATAGCCCTACTATCCAGGCTTTCATCCCGAAGTAACCCTACTATCCAGGTTCCTTCTCATAGCCCTACTATCCAGGCTCTCATCCCGAAGTAACCCTACTATCCAGGTTCCTTCCCATAGTCCTACTATCCAGGCTTTCATCTTGAAGTAACCCTACTATCCAGGTTCCTTCTCATAGCCCTACTCTCCAGGCTCTCATCTCGAAGTAACCCTACTATCCAGGTTCCTTCTGATAGCCCTACTATCCAAGCTCTCATCCTGAAGTAACCCTACTATCCAGGTTCCTTCTCATAGCCCTACTATCCATGGTTTCATCCCGAAGTAACCATACTATCCAGGTTTCTTCTCATAGCCCTACTGTCCAGGCTCTCATCCCGAAGTAACCCTACTATCCCGGTTCCTTCCCATAAGCCCTACTATCCAGGCTTTCATCTCGAAGTAACCCTAATATCCAGGTTCCTTCCCATAATCCCTACTATCCAGGCTTTCATCTTAAGATAACCCTACTATCCAGGTTCCTTCTCATAGCCCTACTATCCAGGATCTCATCCCGAAGTAACCCTACTATCCAGGTTCTTTCTCATAGCCCTATTATCTAGGCTTTCATTCCGAAGTAACCCTAATATCCAAGTTCCTTCTCATAGCCCTACTATCCAAGCTCTCATCCCAAAGTAACCCTACTATCCCGGTTCCTTCCCATAAGCCCTACTACCCAGGCTTTCATCTCGAAGTAACCCTACTATTCAGGTTCCTTCTCATAGCCCTACTATCCAGGCTCCCATCCTGAAGTAACCCTAATATCCAAGTTCCTTCTTATAGCCTTACTATCCAGGGTTTCATTTCGAAGTAACCCTACTATCCAGGTTCCTTCACATAGCCCTACTATCTAGGCTCTCATCTCGAAGTAACCCTACTATCCAGGTTCCTTCTCATAGCCCTACTATTCAGGCTTTCATCTCGAAGTAACCCTACTATCCAAGTTCCTTCCCATAGCCCTACTATCCAGGATTTCATCTCGAAGTAACCCTACTATCCAGGTTCCTTCTCTCTTATCTCCAGACAACAGTTTACAATACTGCAAGACCTGGACCCGGCCAGATATGGTCGATCTCACATTTCCCCAGTAAGTCGTTGTGCAGCCTGGACCCTGACCAGATATGCAGTTCATTTCCACCTCCTCAATCAGGAGTTAACTCCCCGGTAAAGTAATGGACAACCGAAGCTCCTATACTCTATTTTCCAAGATGTAAATCAACATTCCCTAGCAAAGTCCTCCTCAACGGCAGGTACATGAATTCTCGCAAAGGAATATTTTATGCAACCCATATCTTTTTTGGATGGAATATTTAAGCCTATCTCTGATGATTCTCTGTTGACTTCCAAATGGCATCTATAAGCCCATTCCCGATATCACCAATCAGTATTACTTCATGCGAGTGCAAATTTATGGGCACTTTAGTGTTCAATCATCTTCTACCTTCAGATCAAGAAAGGCAGACCAGCCAATCTACATCCTCAGGTTTAAGAAGATGGAACAGGGGCAGCTGTTGTACCCCAGAATTTTCCCTCCCATTTTACTCAACATATTTTCATTGAGATCCTTAACTTGCTCAAGGTTGTCCAAGAGTTGACCAGACAAACTCTCTCCTAAAGCAATGAACCTCCAACTAGGGTTTCCATTTCCATCAAGATGGGTGAGCTCCAAAGGCCTAAAATCCTTTCCATAGTCCTAATATGTTATCAAGACCATCCATGTCAAGTTTCATGCCTTACACAAGAAGTTTTCCCAGTCAACTGCTCAGATGCTTGAAAATCAACTTTATTAGGTCAAAAGTCAATTGTGGCCCACATACAGTCAAACTTCAAGATTTTTGGTCAACATCAACATTTTAAAGTGATATACATCATTTGATCAAGGTTTGACCATGATTCCCCAAGTAATGCTTCTAATTCATCAAAACTCAAAAGTTGTTAAATTAGGGTTTCTCAGGAAAAGTCAACCAAACTTTGACCAAGCATAACTTTCTCATACTTTATCATAAATTTCTCATCCAAGGCTCATTTTGAAGAGAATTCAATTCCCTACAACTCATCTTAATCCCTCAATTTCAAAAAATGCACTCATGGAAAGATATGAATTCAGACATTATAAGTCATTCCAAAAAGTCAACAAAAACACCTTTTGGGTCAAAGCTTCTTACATGAACATGGAAGATCCAATTGAGATGAAACAAAAAGGGTTGTTTAGGGGACATCCTAAGCTTTCTAAAAAGTCCAAGAACACCCCCCTTAGGATCAAAATTGAAGGATATATGCATTGTCAAAGTTGACCATTTTTGGAAAATTGTTAAAAGTCAACAATGCCCAAAATTGCATTTTTTGTCAAATGAGCCTAACTTTTTATGCTTGCATCTTACTTATATCAATGTCCACGACCCAAATACTCTCTCATATATTATTGAATTTATTTATTTAATTTTATTTTGATTTTATTCATTTAAAAGTCAAATTAAATCAAATAAATGATATAAAATATGGAATATTTGTTTTTGATCTGATTTTGAATGGAATCATAATGCAAATATGCTGTCAAACCAAATCAAATCATGCCAAGGGTGATTGGGATGAAAATGGTATGATTTGGCTTGATATAGAAAGAAATAATGCAAGAATGGAATCAAATCAAATCTTGATAATTGGCAAAGATATGCATGTTTTTTGTTAACCTAATTCAGTCTCATACATATACACAACAAATCCAAGGCACAAGGAAGAGGGTGGATCGTGTGAAACAGCAAGAACAATTTACATTTTTTTGTCAAAAATCTTAGATCGAATTCCATACTACAGCCATCCTCAAGGAGATTTAAGGGTTGCAACATGTTGCTGGCAATCTCCTGAAGCTAACTGCACCTTTTGCACGCACCAAAACACCTTGAATCGTAAAATCCGCAACTTTGTTATCCAACTATTTTTTATTTTTGATTACGTGCATATATGCTTTTTTGATGAAATTTAATCATATTTTCTTGTTTATTACAAAGTCTCGATGCTTGCTGAATCGTTTAATTGAGTTTTAAGTGCAGGAATCATGGTTTGCCATTCTTAGGGTTTCTGAGCTCGTTTTAGGGATTCCTTCTACAGGAAAAATTAGGGCTAGGCGTGGATACCATGATGTTCAGGGATTCAAGCCCAGTTGATTCATGGTCTTCCTTGTAATTTATATTACTTGTGCTAGATTTTTGAATAACGCAGGATTGTAGTTACAGGCATGGAACCGTAGGTAAAAGTCTAAACCTAAAATGGTGGTGCCGAGGAAGAAGAAGGCTAGGTGGAAAGCTCCCATTGGGCCATTTGAATATTGGTGCGTTTGCTGGACATCATGTGATTGTTTTTCTTATAATATTTTTATTTGATTATATTAACAATTGAACAGCCAGCGCAGATGGTTAAGGACGGAGGGTTTGAAGCAAGCGTCCTGGGTTCAATCCCAGGCGTGTTGCTTTTGCATTTTTCTTGAACATTCCTTGCAAATCTAGTGTATCTCAATACCCAGTGTCCACCATACGCCCCAGATCTCATCCTTGGGATCCATCATCATGTAGATCTCACGCCTCAACCTTGAGGGTCCACCATGAACCATCAGAGGAAGGATGCACTGGATCTCACGCTGGACAACTGAGCCACCAGCTTTGGGCCTAACACAAAATTGGCAGCATACCCCCAAATTTCTCATCAACACGGCCCAATTTCAATTCTCTTTCAATTTCTTTTATTTCTTTATTTGTTTTAATTATTTTACAAATCATTTGTTTTAATTATTTTACAAAAAAAATCATTGTTTTTTTTAATTAAATCATAAAATCAGAAAATTACAAAAAAAATATTAGGTTTAGTTTTTTCATAAAAATATGTATTTGCATTAATTAGTTAGTCTAATTAGGTTAACTTAAATCTTTTTTGTAATTAAAATTTAATAGAAATTAGGTTAACTTCAATTTTTTTCCATAATTAGAATTTAATAGAAATTAGGTTAATTTGCAAAGTTAATTATTTTTCATAAAAATCCAAAAATATCTTTTCTTTATTCCCAAATTAATTTTTTTTCTAAACTTGACATTAATTCCCCGTATCTAATTTTGTCGTGTGCGTCTTTGTTTCCATTATTTGATTAATTATTGTAATTGCTCCAAGTTTGTAATAATTAATTAGGTTTACTATTTAGCATTTATCATTTTTCCCAGGTTTTTGATTATGTAATCCCCCCTAAAGCCTTGTAATAGCTAGGGTTTTAATTTCTCGCACTTTACTTTCCGCAATTATAAACTGCCTAGATGTATGGATAATATGATTGAATGGCAAGATAAATCAATTTAAAATACTAGAAAACCCTAAATGTGCAACATAAATGAAACTGAAATCAAACACTTGCACATGCTCACTCCTAGGGTTTTGCCTCACTTGGTTGCCTCAGAAAATAATGGTTGTGTCCCTCGAACGTAGGGATACCTTAGCAATGACCCGTAATTCAAAGTCTTCATAAAGATCATAGTCCTTACTTGTCCCTCGAGATGCCTACGAGAAATGATCTTATGACGATAGTCCCTTCAAAATGCTAAGGTATCCTTACTTGTTGCCTTCAGTGACCATTTCGTCCCTTTCGAATGTCCCGTAAAATTCCAACGGCAGAGCTACCTACTCCTTTAGAGTAGGATAGCACTGTGTAAAGGAAACGAAAATGAACAGACTTTTTTCGAGTAGGTAGAAAACTCTTAAGTACTTTCTCAAAACAATAAAAACTCTTTTTCACAAACACTTTCAAAATAGTTTTCAAAAACAACTTTGTCACACTCTTGAGGACAGATACAAGGGTTATCACGAAGTTAAAAAAAAACTTTTCAAAACAAGCACACACAAGCAATTTTAAAAATGAGCAAGTACCTAAGAGGCCGTGGAAAACCATGGATAGAAAGGGTGTTAACACCTTCCCTTTATATAATCTACCCCCCGTACTCAGAAATATTTCGAAAAAGGTTTTTTCTGTTCTTTTTCCTTTTCCTTTTTTGGATGAAATAAAAGTCGGTGGTGACTCTTTCTTACCACGACATTTGTGAATACAAAACCAGTATAACAGTCGGTTCTGCCACCGTATCACAGGGCCCTTGCCCCGTACATAGCATTGACTTCCTTCTTTGCAACAAAAGGTTTCTTGATAGGATTTGAAGTGGAGGCAGACGCCAGAGATCTTTCCACTTTTGATGTCGCTTTCAACTCTTTCATTGGTTAAGATTAATTCGGTGAAACCAGAAGAAGAGCAGCCAACCAACAAATTAAAGAAGGGACCAGATAAAGTGCCCATTAACATGTCAATATGCTCCCTATCAGTCAAAGGTGGTTGAACCCTACTGGTGAGGTCTCTCCACTTTTACGCATATTCTTTAAATCCTTCATTCTTTCCCCATGGTCATATCTTGCAACTGAACCCTCGTTGGCGCTAATTCGGTGTTATACTGATACTGATGAAGAAGGCGGTAGCTAAATCCTCCCAAGTATTGATACGGGAACCATCTAACTAATAAAACCATTCAAGTTGCGTTCCAGCCAAGCTCTCTTGGAAAAAGTGAACCCAGAGCTTCTTATCAGCAGTGTGCGGCTGTATCTTGCGCACATAAGATTTCAAGTGGTGTTTTGGACAATAAACTCCATCGTACTTTGCAAAGATTGGTATTTTGAATTTGTGGGGAATGACTACCCCAGAGATCAAACCCAAATCATCAAAATCTAAACCGGGGACGGCTTAGATTTCAACAGCTTTCAATATGTCTTCTAACTGCTTGTATTTGATATCGGCGGGTGGATACTGCTCATCGAAATAATCATCATCAGATTCTTAATCATTAACACAATCAGCCTGAGTACTCTTGACCTCACCAATCTGGTTCTTGTCCTCTTCAGATGAGTCTTCTCCTACTGGGATCTGACGGAATGTCTCCTTGAACCTTCTACCCATGTTGAGTAAAGCTTTCTTCTTGGGCTTCTTCTTAACTTCCAGCAATGCCATCATATCTTGCTGCCCCTTGGATAGCGCTAGTAGAGTCTCTTGGAATTGAGAGTTTTGGGCTTGGAGATCCTTCACAGTTTTCTCTAGATCCATCTTGCTGAAATAAACAACAGAAAGATAAGGAAACCTGTTATGCTAAAATTTGGCATGTTATGATGCATGGAATATGTATATGCAAATGGTTTCAAGGATTAATGGGATTTAAATTTGTATAGACAAAAGAATAAAAAAATGTAAATCTTATTTAAACAAAACAAGAAAGATTACACCATGCCTCTTGGGCTTACAGAATAACTTTCTAAGATAAAAAGACTGAACGCATCCTCTTCGGTGCGAGATAGGCGTTCACACTTTGATCTTCTTGTAGTTGCTTCATAAGTTCCAAGACCCTCTTCTCACTAGCATAGAATTGAGCTTCGAAAGTATCTCGTTCTTCCTTCAGCTGAATCCAACCCTTTTGCAAGTCTCCGAGAGAGGTAGGCATGTCAGGATGGAGGATGGTGTAGGGAACATCTCCTTCAACCACAAGCTCCATGATGACTGGTAAAATGGAGGGATAAGGCATCATAAGTTTCTGAGCACGAGCTCGTACCCACTTAAGGTAAGGCTCAAGGGGAATGGAATTCTTGCGTCCCAGCGTCTTGCTATCTACCTTATTCACCATCCTCCAAGCTCGGATAAACCTCTGACGGAAACCTTGATCGTTATTCTCATAGTCGAATAACACTCCTTGGATAAGCATCTCATGTGGACCATCCCTTCGGGCGTAACCAAATTGTCGTAAGGCTAAGAAGGGGTTAGAAGTGATACCTCCTCTAATGCCAAGCAAGGGGACATTAGGTAATTCTCCACAACGGTCGGCGATAGTAATATTCTCCAAAGATCGGGAACACCAATGAATATCTGAATGTCAGAGTGTCATCAACCTATGGGACCACCTTAAACCTTGCTCATTTTCAACACAGATTGGGGAAGATGTGAAATAAACCATCTTGCCAAGAGAAGAGTGCAACACATGAGGATACCTCTCTTCCTCATAGTGCAAGAGTGAAAAGAATGTAGGATGTCTCCTAACAAAGTAGGCATCGGGTTACGAGACATGAAGATTTTGACGGTGTTTACATCTATGAGTCGGTCAGGATTTGGAAACAAAACCATCCTAGAGATAAGAAGGGCCACAATTTCCTAAAAAGCTTGTAAGTCCAAGGAGTTACAACAATCTTGAGCTTTCTCAAACAAGAACTTGGCCAAGAAACCTTTGACACCACTCATTGTTTCCCAATTAGTTGTGACATCATATTGTTGCAAGTGTAAGGCTTGAGCAATCTCTTCAGGTTTTGGATCTTTTTACGTACCATTGAAGGGTAATTGATTGAGAATGGGGATCCTCAAGAGTTGGGAGAATTCTTCTAAAGTTGGCACAAGTTGATAATCGGGAAAAGTGAAGCAATGGTGTAGAGGATCAAAGAATTGGAAGAGCACCTTCATCATATCCATGGCAGTATTGGAGGTAACCAAGTTTAGGAGGCGACCATGTCTTTCGGTGAATTTAGAATTCTCAGGAACCCTTGATGCTAACTCTTTGATTTGAGTAGGAATCCTTACGAGATTGACTTGAATGGTTTTCCTGCGGATAGAAGTCATATCCTACAAAACAGTATAAAGATAAATCCCAATAATCCTTGAAATGGTTAGTGAGAATGAGTATGATGTTATGATGTTTATGATGTTATGTACAAGTAAATATATACAAACAAGAAAAACAAATCCTTAGGTTTAGGCTTGCATGGAGTCTCATAGGTAAGTACCCTCTTGAAGTTTAGTTGGCTCAAACTTGTCCTAGAAATAGAAATCGGGTTCTAAAGGATCGCAATATCACTGGTTTGTCTTCTCGGGCATTGTTTCAGCGCAAGCCTCTTTCACGGTGACCGAAATATCCCAAAAATCCAAACCTCAATGAGTGTAGTATAGAGAATCTACCAACTTCGGACTGCACCAAAGCCGGTCATCTCACTATGTCCTAATGGCCAAGTTGGTCAAGTAAAGGTTCTAAAGTCAGTTAGTGCTTCATGATATCACTCAGCGGCTCTGTATTCTCCTTGAATACTCAAGATCTACCGGTACCCACAAATATGTCACACTAAAGTAGCTATTTCTTAGACCATGTCGGTATACCCTGCACAGTTTCCACAATATATCGCTACTTACCTATAAGGTGTCCCAAATCCGGGTAGAGGATTTAAGCCCAAATAACGAACCAAAATGTAAAGCAAACAAATCAAACAATGAAAGCAAATAAAGGTGATCTAGCCCTAAGGTAACCCCACCTTTAAGAAATTCCCCAGTAGAGTCGCCAGTTCTGTGATACGGTGGGAGAACTGACTTGGGATGTTTTGCATTTTACCGCAAATGTTGCAGTTACCAAGAGTCGCCACAGACTTTTCTTTTATCCAAAAGGAAAGGCTGAAAAGAACAGGAAAGACCTTTAAGATTATTTCTTGAGTTTAGGTGGTAGATTATGAAAAGGGAAGGTATTAGCACTGTGATCGGTGGATCTGGAACTGACTGTTTAACGCTGGTTCGCGAAATGTCGCGGTAAGCAAGAGTCGCCACCGTCTTTTATTTTCTCCAAATGGAAAGGACAAAAGCACGGAAAAATTCCTTATTGAGATTAGTTCTCGGTTCGGGAGGTAGATTTATAGAAAGGGAAGGTGTTAGCACCCTTTCTATCCATGGTTATCCATGGGCTCTTAGATACTTGCTCATTTGTGTTTTCAAAAATGTTTTGTTTGCTTTTCAACTGTGGGTTTAAAAAAAGTTTCGTTTAAAATTTCAGTTCGACTCTTGTATCAGTCCTCAAGAGTGTTTGAAAAGTTGTTTTTGAAAGCTTTTTGCAAAGTGTCGGTGTGAAAAGAAGTTTTTGATTTGTTTTGAATTAGAGCAAGTATCTACGAGTCATCTACCTACCCTAAGGAATTAGGCTGTGTAAATGTCCTTAAGGTAGTGCCATCCAACCATTGAGAGGTAGGTAGCACCACCGTTGGAGGTGTTCGGGTCAATTCGAGTTTAGGGACATTGTGGTCACCAGAGTAATAGGAAGACACCTTAGAAGCTACCCCCATGCCATGTTCATGGACATGAGGACTTACTAAAACGTCCTCTACTCGACGACCACGTTTCGAGGGGCAAGGCAACAGTGAGACGTACCCTAGGAATGGTGTGTGATTTGTGTGTCATTTTCAGTTATATTTGTCTTGATCATGCATTGAGTGTTCTACGCGTTGATTTTATTTGGGCATACATTCTTTCATGTGATTAGCAGTTTAAAGGGTGCGGAAGTTAAAGTGCGCTATTACAAAGGCGCAGGTCCACATCGCCAAATTAAACCAAGACCCGATTTGAATAAAATAAAATGCGGAAAGTAAATACCCTAATTAATCTATTACAAGGCTTTGGGGCAAGTACATTACATTCATGAAAAGAAATAAAATAAATGCGCGAAAAGAAATTATAATCGAATGCGAGGGCGTTGGACCCTTTAAAGAAATTAAATTGAAATTATTAAATTAATTAAATTGAATAACGGAAATAACTTATTTTTTTGATGTTTTTTGTATTTATGAAATTAAGAAAATTAATTGGAATTAAAACCCTAATTCTAAGCATTTTTAATTATTAAAGAAATAAATTCAAGTTTGACCTAATTTACTAATTATTTAATTAAAGGCATATTTTACAAAATTAATTAATAATAATAATGATGAAAAAGTTATTTGTTAAGAAAAAAGAACAAAAGTATTAAAACCCTAATTTCTACATTTTTTTTAGTTTATTAAAGAAAAACATTGAAATTAATCCTAAAATTGAGCTAATTTAGTTATTAGAATTTATTTACAAAATAATATTAATTAATATTAACAAAGCATATTTTTTATTTTTAATGATTTCTGATTTTTTTGTATTTTTGTGTTATAAAAATTAATTTGTGGAATTAAATAAACAATTAATATAATTAAAATAAAGGAAAGAAAAGAAAAAAAGAAGAGAAGAAAATGCAAACAGATGGGGGTGTTGACCCAAATGGAGGAGGTATGTTGTGAGTATTTTTGGCCCAATAGAAGCTTGGCCTGTTTGACTTTCAGCGTTCACGTGTGCATGGTTGACTAGTGGGTATGGTGATCTGCGTGATCTGGCCATTAGATTGGTCTCTGAAGCCATGTGGCGCGCCAAGGTGTTGAATGCATGGTAGATCACTGAAAGGTACGCTGCACAGGAATAAGTTAAAGAAAAAATTAAGAAATATGCAAGGGGACCTGGGAATCGAACCCAGGTCCCAGCGTTTACCCATTACACATCCAGCCATCTGAGCTACGCGCGCACGTTGTATTGGAATTGGCCAGCGAATAACATAACACGACACAACGCTTAGCGATGTCCATCGCGCGAAAATTCAAACGTGCCTATTACCAGGGGACACGTCCTCCTTCTTCTTCATGTTTCCTGCAAATAAAACATGGATAGCGGGGGTTTTAAACCCCCACTAAATGACACATACAAAAATAGCGAATAGAACACCGTTGATTATAAATTGAGCGCGATGCGTGGAATTAGTTCGTATGAAGCTTCTGATTCCAGTGGTGTAGGTTAGGACGTCCAATTTTTCCATGGGAAAGAAACCCCAATTTCGAGCTTATGAAAACCTAGAAAACATCCATGGCATATTTCGCTACAGGCATGATTAGTTCAATTCAATGGTACCATGCGCTTCAGTGAGTCCATATTAGTGTAAAACAAACATTAGAATGTATGAAAAGTGCGTGCAAATCAAAATACAAATATGCAAATGTTCATGAACAGGACGACTTCGTGCTACCGTTTCTATGCGTGTGGGGATGTGATTTTGATTGAGAAAGCTTCCTAGTTATCCCAGCAAGCCTTTGGAATCATTCTTTTGCCTTGAAACTCACCCTAGCTATGAAATCAGTTTTGAAATTTTTGGTGAAAAATGCAAAGTTTGTTTTTGATTCTGAGCGCAGCTTCTGAGTGTTTTGCATTAGGTTTAGGTTTGTGTATGTATATGGAATGAATTAGGGTAGAAATCCAAGTCCATAAACCTTTGCAATCAATGTTTCAATATTTGATTTTTCATGAATCTTTTTCAATCCTTTTCATACCATTCTTATGCCAATCAATGGAGATTCTTGCCTTTTTAGTGATGCACGAAATCTTGAAGTTATGATGAGTAGAAATGCTGCATAAAAAGATTTGAAAGGTGGCATTGAGTATTTTTTCATATTTAATTTGAATTAAATGAATTAATAGATTTAAAAATTCAATTAATAAATTAAAAATAAGAAAATAACTCCCCTTTGGGTCAATGGGTCGTGCATAGCTTTTGGATGATGATTCTTGGGAGAAATTGTGGCCCATTAGCAATTTTGAGGCATTTGAAGCAAAGTTGACTTTTCAAAATTCCCAAAAATTTCCCAACTTCCACAAGGCATATCTTGCTCAATTTTTAATCTTTGATCATGTTCTTGGACATTTTGGAAAGGTCCTGAAGTCCTCTAACCAATGCCTTTGGTCCCATGTCATTTTGATTTACCAATCTTAAGTTATGGTCTTTGACTTAAAGTGCCTTTTTGTTGACTTTTGAAAATGACCTATAATGTTGAGATTGATAACTTTTTGTGAGAGCATTTATTGGACTTGAAGTGTGAAGAGGAGTTGTAGGAAATGTAATTCTCTTCAAAATGAGCTTTGGATGGAATTTTTCTGATAAACCATGTGGAAGTTATGCCTTGGTCAATTTGCAGTTGACTTTTTCAACTGTCCAAATATGGAAACTTTTGCATCTTGAGACTTTTTGAGCCATGCCTTGAGAATCATGATCAAGAATTGATCAAATGATGTTTGTGGCTTCAAAATAAGATGTTGACCAAAAATTTGAACTTTTGACTGTCAAATGACCATTTTGCCCCTGTAGTTGACTGTTGAGCAATTAGGGTTTTTGACTGTGCAATTTTGTGCTGTAAGTCTTGAAACCTGGCATATGGATGCTTGAAAATGTTTATAGGCATGTGGGACTTGTTTGGACCCTTGGAAACTTCAACTTCTTTGCCAGAACCAAAACCCTAGTGTTTGACTGTTAGGAGACCATTGAACTGTGCAACCCTTGGGAGATTTTGAAGCATGCTCTTTGCAAATCTTGAAGAAAATGGGAGGGCAAATTTTGGGGTACAACAAGCACCCTTTTCATCCATAGTTATCTATGGGCTCTTAGTTTCTTGCTAGATCACTTGCTTTTTTTTGAAAATATGCTTTGTGTGGTTTTTGAAAGTATTTTGAAAAGGTGCCATCGATTAGGAAAACTTTGTAATAGTTCTCGTTCGTAAGAACGTATACAAAGTGTTGATCTTTTGAAAATGTTTCAAGTTTGGAAAGTGTTTTGAAAGTGTTTTTGAAAGTGTTGGTGTTTGTTTGGAAAATAAGCAAGAGTGTTTGATTTGAAATTGAGCAAGCAACTAGGAACAATCTACCTACTCAAAAGTCTTAGTTCATTTCTTCCTTTCCTTTGATATTGCTATCTTATCATTGATTTGGTAAGAAGCCCTATCTTTGGATGTAAAGGGACGGGCGTGGGTCATCGTGTAGCCATGATGGCAATGTTGTGGAATATCTTAGCAATTCTCTTTGAGGGACTAAGATCATTTTGAAAGGCAACTTTGATAGCGCCATCGAGGGACTATGATCTTGTATTTTTTATTGCTTTTTGCTAAGATATCCCACATGCATAACATGGCAATTTTTATAAGGCAACAAATTGGAATTACACTAAGGGTGCAAGTGTGCAAGTGTGCTGATTTACATGCATTGTTTTGTCTTGAATTAGGGTTTGCTAACTTGTTGATTTTAATCTTTCCATACAAACTCTAATTTACTAGCATTTATATATAAAGCGTTAAATTATGGAAAATTAAAATACTAAGCTATTACATCATTAGGGGAGGGGGTATACAAATTTACAAATGGGGGATTTGCAAGAAAATTAAATCTAATTAACTATTACAACCATATTGAATATTGTACAAAATTGAAGATAAAATGCAAGAATGCAAAATGGAAAAAGAAATGCTTTTTATTTGATTTTATGAAAGGTTTTGACCTAAATCTAATTGAGAAAAATAATTAAGTTAAAAAATGATTTTTTAGGGTTTTTTATGAAAAGGTTTTAAATAATGAAAATAATATGAGAATTGATTAATTAAAAAGAAACCTAAGTTCTAAATTAATTTTTAATTTACAAGAAAATAATGTGATAATTAACCTAAGTCTAAACATTAATTATTATTAAAAAAAGAATTAATTTGTTAAAAAGAAAATATTTTGGTCTTTTTGTTTTATGGAGAAAAATAAAATATTAATGAACATTTTTTAAATATGTAAATAAATAAATAAAAATATTTTTTTGGATTTTTATTAATAAAAATGATAATAATAATAATAATAATAATAATAATAATAATAATAATAATAATAATAATAATAATAATAATGTGAAACTAAAATAAAGAAAAAGGAAATGAAATAATAAAAGGGCCAGGATGTATGAAACATAATGAGGGGGGAGTCAGCAAAAATAAAGGCCCAAAAGGAGGAAAGCCCAGCACCTGTTGCAAACAAAAAAAGAAGAGAAAAACAGAAAATATGAAAAAAAATGGCAAAACGGACGCTGGGGCTCGAACCCAGGTCCTAAGGGTGACAGGCGTGCGCTTTAACCACTGGGATGGTGATACATCCGTTAACTTGAACACAACAATAAATATATAGCACAAGTTTTATCCTGACTGTACTTCATCTTCAACCTCCAGCCAAAGGATCTGGAACTTATTCATTTCTCATCCATTTTCAAAAGTGTAAACATGAAACTTGTGCATTTTTCCAACACGAATCCAACCATGTAACTAACTTAAGCTAACATTCAAAGATAAGGATGGATTTATGAAAGTACCAAATTCTGGCCTAAATGTTTCAGCAAGTTCAAACTCAAAATTCTCTCTACTCAAGCAACATAAATGAAATCTATGGACATGTATAGTTTCAGGGCAATGATGTCTATATTCTATCTTCACAAATGCAAGCCTAACAATGCCTAAATAATGAGATAGAAGTTCAAGAAAAATACCTCAAAACTGGAAATCGTGAAATGAGTTTGAGCTTGTTTCAAATGATGGTGATGATCAGGTTAGCTTCTTTGAACCTCTAGGAAGCTAATGCAATGGCTGGCTTGAACTGAAAGTGGCTGGAATGGTTTGGAGAAGTCCAACTGCAATGCTCTGTTTTTGAACTTGGAAGTTGATGAATATGATGTTACAGTCGTGAAACAGGGATAGGGATGGTTTGTATTTAATGTGAGGAAGCTTTTGAAACTAAAAGGCCAAGAAATGCACGAGGGAAATGGAAGTTTGAAGTGCTTGGTCAGAATGTGCAACAATGGTGGTTTGTGATGTAGTTCTGAGTTTGGGGGAGTTTGAGAGCTTGTGTATTCATGTCTTAGCTTGAAAATAACTTGTATAATTATATGGAAAAGGTTGGAGCACTTGAGGTGGTCAGAAGCACAAGATATAGAGTTATGTCTATGTTACTTGATTTTGATGAAAAGTGAAAACATGGTTTCAAGGTGTTGTACCCTAAAATTTGCCCTCCCATATTTCTCAATACATGTCAAATGAGGTCTTCAAATTGCTCAAGGAAATCCAAGGGTTGACCTGACAAACTCTCTCCTAAGGCAGTCTACCTCAAATTAGGGTTTCAGTTTGCATCAAGATGTTTGATTCCAAAGGATCCAAAATGCTCACCATTTCCCCAATATGTTCTCAAGATCATCCATGCCAAGTTTCAAGCCTTGCAGAGGAAGTTTGCTCAGTCAATTGCCCAAAGACCTAAAAATAGACTGTGCTAGGAGAAAAGTCAATTGTGACCCACATACAGTCAAACTTCAAGATTTTTGGTCAACATCCTAATTTTTAAGTATTATTCATCATTTTATCAAGGGTTGATCATGATTCCTCAAGGATTGCTCACAATTCATCAAAACCTAAAAGTTGCTAAATTAGGGTTTTGTAGGAAAAGTCAACTCAACTTTGTCCAAGCATAACTTTCTCATACTTTATCAAATATGACCCATCCAAAGCTCATTTTGAAGAGGATGTAATTCCCTACAATTCATTTTCATCTCCCAAGTTCAAAATAAGCACTAACAAGAAGATATAAATTTGGACATTATAGGTCATTTTGAAAAGTCAACAAAAACACCTTTTTTGTCAAAGCTTCATACATGAACATGGAAGACTCAATTGAGATGAGACCAAAGGGGATGCTTAGAGTACATCTTAAGATTTCTAAAAAGTCAGAGAACACCTCTCTAGGGTCAAAATTGAGAGAGTTATGCATTGGCAAAGTTGACCTTTTTTGCAAAATTGCCAAAAGTCAAATGTGTCTCAAATTGCAATTTTTGTCAAATGGGCCCAACTTTTTATGCTTGCAAAAGATTTTGGAGAAACACAGGCTTATACCTACACCCAGGTGACCGTAGGTAAAAGTCACAGAATGTTTAGCAACGGTGGGAAGAAGAAGAAGGGTAACATGGCACTCCCTGACTTGCCCATTCAAAATTTCGCGCGTTTGTAATATATTATTTTGTTTTTTCCATATAATGTTTGTTTGTTGTGCATTGTACAGTTAACAAAGCCAGCTCAGCTGGCCAGCACACAGGGTAAAATGCCAAAGGGCCTGGGTTTGATCCCCAGGTCCCCATATTGTTGCATATTATTTTTCTTTGTGTAATCAGGTGCCCAGGCGTCCCACAAAATCCACCATGCGTCATCAGCTTTCAGCCATCAGATCCTCAATATGCCAGATCCAAGGCTTCCCATATGAGGGCCTACCATGTGCACAGGTCAAATGTACCCACAAGATTGAGAAAGTCAATAGGGTCAGGCGCTTTTGGGCCCAGAATTGTAAGTCTCACCCCCTGTTTGCTAGCATACCACCAAGCCCATTCTATTTCTTTTCTAATTTCCTTTATTTAATTTAATTAATTTAATTGTTTTTTCTA
Source organism: Vicia faba (assembly GCA_948472305.1). Taxonomy (NCBI): domain Eukaryota; kingdom Viridiplantae; phylum Streptophyta; class Magnoliopsida; order Fabales; family Fabaceae; genus Vicia; species Vicia faba. Next base: position 1,321,923,522 of record OX451735.1, on the reverse strand, counting down.
ACCAAAATTAATTTCCTTTTTTTTCCAAAAAAAATCATAAAATCAATTTCACAAATTTAGAATTAGGTTTTTATTTATTTTATCAAATTTAATTGAGCATTAGTTTTAATTTAATTTAGGATTAATTCTAACTTTTTCATATATTTAAAATCAAATAGAAAAAAAAATTAGGTTTAGCATGTGATTTAATTTTTATTTTCTTTTCATAAAACAAAAATACAAAAATAGGTTAATTTAATTATTTTCCTTAAATTTTAAATTAATTAGTAATTAGGTTTTTTATTTATTCAATTAAATCTTATTTTCTTAAAACAATCAAAAACAACAAAAAATGATTTTTATTTCAATTAGGTTTAGATGGGGTCAAAACCCTAATTCTCTCGTTTTCGTTTCATCGCACGCGCTTATATTTTTTACAATATTAATGTAACTTCTTACGGTATGTAATAGTTTAATTAGGATTTTCTTTTATTTATCGTTTTACGGGTTTTTGGCTATGTAATTAATCCCCTACCCCGAAGCCTTGTAATAGCGTAGTTTTACTTTTCCGCATTTTTATTTCTTGCAAATATTAACTGTTAGATGAATGTTAATAGGATTGTATGACAAGATTGCATGACAATTTAAAATGGCTAGAAAACCCTAAATGTGCAAAGATAATAAATGAAATCAAATCACTCGCACATGCGCACTCCTAGGGTATACTCTCACTTCGGTTGCCTTCGATAAACGGTCATTAAGTATAGGGTGTCTTAGTGGTTGCCCTCTTGTCTAAACAAAGATCAAATGTCCCGTTCGGAAATTTTGCCTCGGAAAAGGTTGTCTCAGAAATGTTGCCTCCAATATGATCTTAAGACATTAGGGTTATTACTAAGACATCCTAACATTGCTTTAGTGATCGTACGTCCCTTTCGAATTGACCCTTACAACTCCAACGATGATGATACCTACTCTTTAATAGTGGGATATCACTTTCTAAAGGAAACAAGAACAAAAACATTCTTTTTTCGAGTAGGTAGATGCTAGTAGGTACTTTCTCAAAATCAAACTTTTCACACATACACTTTTCAAACAAAGTTTTCAAAAACACTTCGTAACACTCTTGAAGACAGAAGCAAGGGTTAAAACGAAGTAAAACAAAACTTTTCAAAACAAAAACACATAAGCAATTTTAAAAGATGAGAAAGTACCTAAGAGCCCATGGAAAACCATGGATAGAAAGGGTGCTAATACCTTCCATTTCTATAATCTACCCCCTGTACTCAAAATCTCAAAAATGGAATTTTTCTGTGCTTTTTTCCTTTCCAGTTTGGATAAAATAAAAGCCGGTGGAGACTCTTGCTTACCGTGACATTTTGCAAACACAAATGAAAAACGCAAACCAGTATTTCCAAAACAGTCGTATCTGCCACCGTATTACAGAAATGGTGACTCTGCTGGGGATTAAGTGGGGTATACCTTAGGATTTAGTTCATCATATTTGCTTCTCTTGTCTGTTTTGGTTGCTTTACTTTTAAGGGTTTTGTATTGGGAGTTACTATAGATCCTAACCCAGATCTGGGGATACCTTTTAGGTAAGTAGCAGTAAACTGTGAGGGAACTATACAGCGTAGACCGATATGGTTGAAGTAGTAGCTACGTTGATGTGGCACATTGGTTGGTACTGGTATCCCTTGTGGAGAAACGAGGAGAATACAGGGCCTCTATGTGTGTCGTTAAGCATCAACTGACCTTAGAACCCTTAATAGACCAACTTGGCCATTAGGAAGTAGTGAGATAGCCTGTCTCAGTTTAAAACTGGGAACTGGTTGATACTCGATGCTACACTCATTGAGACCATACTCTCGAGATAGTTCTGGCCGCAAGAAAAGATTGTGTGAGCTGAAACCATGACCGATGGAGGATGGTCAATGATATTGAGAACCTCTAGAACCCGATTGCTTTTGCTAGGACAGGTTGAAACCAACTGAACTTCAAGAGGGTAATACCTTTGACCCTATGCAAGCCTTAAACTTAAGGGCTTTTGTGTGACATGTTTGCCTTTGCCATGCTTGTTATCTACTATACCTGTTGTTTGTTTTCATCATGACATCATGCATCATAATGTAGCATGCATACTTCATTATACTAACCATTTCAAAGACCGAGGGGATTTATCTTTGTCTTGTTTTGCATATTATGGCTTCCGTGCGCAGAAACACCATTCGAGTTAACTTTGTGCAAATACCTGCTCAACTCAAAGAGTTAGCCTCAAGAGTTTCTGAGACTTCCATGTTCATTAAGAGGCATGGTCAGCTTCTTATCCTAGTCACCTCAAAGTTTAATGAACATATGATGAGTGTGCTTTTCCAGTTCTTCGATCCTGTGCACCATTGTTTCACTTTTCCAGATTACCAGTTGGTTCCTACTTTGGAAGAGTTCTCACAATTATTGGGCATATCCATCCTTGAGCAGATGCCCTTTCACAGGTATGGAAGAGACTCCTAGACCAGAAGACATTGCTTCAGCTCTACATCTGACACGGGCTGATGTAGTATCCAATTGGGAGACACGAAGTGGGGTCGAAGGTTTCTTATCCAAATTTCTGATGGATCAGGCTCAGCTGTTCTGGGATAGTTTGGACTTTCAGGCTTTCAAAAATATCTTGGCTCTCCTTATCTACGGTTTGGTTCTCTTCCCGAATCCAGATTCCTTTGTGGATGTGCATGCGGTTAAGATATTCCTTTCTCGCAATTCTGTGCCTACTTTACTGGGTGATATCTTGCATGCCCTCTACACTCATACTGTGCGAAGAAGAGGGACTCTCATCTGTTGCATGCCGCTGCTGGCGAGGTGGTTTATTTCACACCTCCCCAAATATGTGTTGAAGAATGAGGGAGGTTTGGGATGGTCCTACAGGATAATGTCACTTGCCCATACAGACATTCTTTGGGGTTCTAAGGCTATGGAAAGCACTTCTGTCATTGATTGTTGTGGGGGATACCCTAATGTCCCATTGCTTGGAATCAGATGGGGTATAACCTACAACCCTTGTTTATCTTTGTGACAGTTTGGTCGCGCTCGGAGAGAGGGTCCCCATGAGTTACTTCTTACAGATATTGCATTTGATTACAAGGAGGATGTCGACGAGCACCGCCGAAGATTTATACGAGCTTGGGGCATGGTGAACAGATCTGATCCTCAAGAACTGGGACCAAAGACTTCTCTCCCTATGCAGCCTTATCTCCAGTGGGTCCGAGCTCGAGCCCAGGAGCTTGGGATGCCCTATGAAGCTGTATTTCCAGTGATTGTGGAGCCCACCAATGAAGAGGGCATTCCTTATACAGTCCTTTATCCCTACATGCCCACTGATCTTGGGGCGTTGCATAGATCCTGGATCCAGCTGAAAGAGGAGAGGGATACTTACCGAGAAAAGTACCATGAGAAAGAAAGGAATATCTTGAAGCTCACCAAGCAACTCGAGAATGAAAGCACGGTCAATGACTATGTCAGCACAAAGGGGAAGCGTCCATGGGATTTCTGATTTTTGCTTTTTCTAGTTTAGATTTGTTTTCCATTTATTTCTTTGTAACGCCTCAAAGGCATTGTTGAACTTTTTACGAGTTAATCTAATAAAGTTTGTTTATTTTCTGGTTTGCAAATTTAAATCTCCCAAAGTCTTTGAAATCATTACATACGCATCCCATTATCATGCACATCATTACAGGTACCATTACAGGTTTCTCATCTTCTTCGCTGCTTATTTCAGCATAAATATCTTCTGATCAAGCTATCAAAGATCTTCAGGCACAAAATGCCCAATTCCAAGAGATGTTCTTGAGCTTGGCTAAAGGGCAAGAGGATTTGAAAGCTCTCATTCTGAAAGAGAAAGAGAAGAAGAAGAAGAAGAAGAAGAAGAAGAAGAAGAAGAAGAAGGTTGTTCTTCTGAGTATGGGTAAAAGGTTTGGGGATAGGTTGAAACAACAAGTTGATCTGTCCTTTTCATCCAAGGAAGGGGAGAACCAAGAAGAAGAAAAGGGCCCCATTCCTGCCATCTCTGATGATGATACAAATTATGATGAGGAGCAATATCCTTCTGCTGAGGATAGGTACAAACAACTAGAAGACCGTCTGAGTGCTATGGAGATTCAGAAAATCCCTGGTTTGGATTTTGGAGAGTTGGGACTGGTATCAGGAGTGGTGATCCCTCATAAGTTCAAAGCTCCGGTTTTTTCTAAGTACGACGGGGTATCCTATCCAAAACTCCATCTCTGCTCGTATGTCCGGAAAATTCAACCCCACACTGCTGATAGAAATTTGTGGGTACATTTCTTTCAAGATAGTCTGTCAGGGACTCAGCTTGAATGGTTTTATCAATTGGAAGGAGCCAATGTCTGAAATTGGGAGGACCTTGATGCTTCTTTTTACAAGCAATATCAGTATAACGCCGACCTTGCTCCCACTCGTACTCAGCTTCAGGGTATGTCTATGGGTGCAAGTGAAGGTTTTAAGGACTATGCTCAAAAGTGGAGAGATTTGGCTGGAAGAGTCCAACCCCCTTTGTCTGACAGGGAGTTGGTTGACATGTTTCTGGGGACGTTATCTGGTCCATTCTTCAATCATCTGATCGGAAGTTCGTCATCTGGGTTTACTGAGTTGATCTTGACTGGGGAGAGAGTAGAAGCAGGTATCCTAAGTGGTAAGATACAGAAGGATACTTCATCAAATGCAGTAAAGAAGCCTTTCACTGGTAAGAAAGAAGCTAGTGCAGTCTATGGCTCGAGGAGCCAAAGCAGACCCAAACACCGTCAAGCAGTAAACATGGTAGTGATATCAAGACCCGCAGTTGCTCCACAACGCAACAATCAACAAAAGGTGGAAAGACCACAGAGGCAGTACACTCGGCTCAATATGAACTTGTCTCAAATTCTACCATAATTATTGAAAACCAATCTGGTAACTCTGAGGGAAGCCCCGGAGAACCCCAACACCACTTCTCCTCAATATAACCCGAATGCCCGTTGCGCCTATCACTCCGAAAGTCCAGGTCATGATACAAAAAACTGTTGGGCCTTGAAGAATAAGGTGCAAGACTTGATCGAAGCCAAAGAGATTGAGTTTGACGCTCCAGAGAAGCCCAACGTCATAACTGCTCCCATGCCCAAACACGGTCACGGAGTAAATGCTATAGACAATGATTTATTTGTGACTTCCGTGGAAGAAATTTATACTCCTTTGATGACAGTTAAGAGGAATTTGTTGTTAGATGGTTTATTTCCGGGTTGTGGTGAAGGTTGCCACATATGTTCCATTCTACCTGTTGGTTGCCACTTATTGGAATCAGGTGTTCAGCGCCTGATGGATAACAAAGAGATCTTGTTCGAAAAGATTATGATTCTGTTGGTTCCAATTCAAGATGTTGCCATCATAACCATTTCCTCCGATCCTTCCAAGGTTTCCTTGAGAAAGCCTGTTAGGATTACACCCGTCCCAAGAATTGCTCCGTTAATAATTATTGTCCCTGGTCCTATCCCATACACTTCGGATAAGGCTGTCCCTTGGCACTATGGGGCCGACGTGTATTACCATGGAGTTAAACAAGACTTAAAGAGTGAGGAAGCTGACGTTGGTATCAGTAATATTGTCGGGGCTAGCAAGGTCACCAGAAGAGGAAGACTCTTTTCTCCCAAGATTTCCCCTCTAACTGTTCACAAACCTGTTGCCATTCCATCTGCTAGCACATCAGCTACTATCCCAGTTCCTATTCCAGTTATTACCCCTATCGCCGAGCCATCTGGGACTTGGGGCAAAGAAATCATAGGTGAGCCTGCCCGGATGGAGGCGCCTAAGAAGATCATTGTGGAAACCTCTAAGCAGGAGATAGAGGAAATTCTAAATATTATCAAGAAGAGCGATTACAACGTAGCCGAGCAGCTGGGGAAGACCCCGTCAAAAATCTCTATGTTATCCTTGTTGTTGTGTTCTGAAGCCCATGCAAAGGCTTTAATTGCTTTCCTCAAAATTGCGCACGTGCCGCAGGAAACTTCGGCCGATCAATTCAAAGATTGTGTAGCTAGTTTGACTGCCGACAATGGGTTGGGTTTCTCAGACGCAGATCTGACTACTAAAGGAAGAAATCATAGTGATGCTCTGCACGTCTCGATCGAATGCAGGGGCACTACTATGACCCATGTGCTGGTGGATATTGGGTCCTCATTGAATGTTCTGCCAAAGAAAGCATTAGACCGTCTGGACTGTGAAGGTTTGGTCCTGAAGCCGAGAAATATTGTGGTCAGGGCTTTCGACGGGTCAAAAAAGATGGTGCACGGGGAGGTGGACGTCCCTGTTAAATTTGGATCTCAGACTTTTGCATCTACCTTTTATGTGATGGATATCAGGCCATCATATTCTTGTTTGTTGGGTCGCCCTTGGATTCATAAGGTTGGGGCAGTGACTTCCACGCACCATCAACTGTTTAAATATCTGGTAAAAGGGAAGATTGTCACGGTGCAGGGTGAAGAGGAGTATATGGTGAGTCATCTTAATTCCTTTCGCTATGTGGAGATGGATGGGGAATTCATCGAAACCCCTTGTCAGAACTTTGAAGAAGTCCCCCAGACCTTGGCGTCAACTGAAGTTGCTACTAACAAACCTTCGTTGAAGATGGCTTCCCTCAAGGATGCCAGGGCTGTAATTGAAAAAGGTGGGTGTGCAAATTGGGGCCAGCTCCCTGATTTCACACAAAAAACTGACAAATTTGGTTCGGGCTTTACTACAGGGGCTCAAAGGGCTGTTAGACGTGCACGGATTGGAAGACCTCCTTTGCGCATCAGCAATCAGGGAGTGAATGCGATTGAAGAGGGTGAAGAAGATTTAGACATCGACAGTTGAATCTACCCTACAACCAATGGTGGATTGAACAACTGGACGACGAAAGACTTCATACCTGTATTCTTTATTTCACAGTAATTGACTTTTGTTTTGAAGTTTGTAATAAACATTTTGAAACTTTACGGCCTGATGCCTTGCCCGAGGCACCATGGCTTTGCTTGTGAGGGCTTATTATTTGTCATTTTCATATATCATCAATAAAGCATTGGATGTTTTCTTGCATTTCAAATTTTGCGCTCCTTGTTTTTCTTTTTCTGTCTCTCGCTTTATCAAAAACAGCTATTGTCTTACACACACTCAAGTATCATAATGCAGATCCATATCCACTCTGGATCCCATTAATAACAACTCTGCTACCGCCAGTGATGACTTTGAAAATCCGATCAACCAAGCCGAGGACGAAGGTGAGGATGATTGTGAGGTACCTGGAGAACTTGCTAGATTATTACTACAGGAAGAAAGGGCCATACAGCCTCACGAAGAGTCAGTTGAATCAGTGAATTTGGGTACAGAGGAAGATAGGAAAGAGGTCAAGATAGGTGCGAATCTGGAGCCTAATGTTAAACAACGGTTGATATAGATGCTACGCGACTATGTTGAGATCTTCGCTTGGTCTTATGAAGACATGCCTGGTTTGGACACCGATATTGTGGTACACCGCCTGCCAACCAAAGAAGACTGTCCTTCGGTAAAGCAGAAAGTTCGCCGTATTCGCCCTGAGATGTCTGAGAAAATCAAAGCTGAGGTCATGAAACAATTTGACGCCAGATTTCTAGATGTCACTTCTTACCCGCAGTGGGTTTCCAACGTTGTTTCGGTACCTAAGAAGGATGGTAAGGTACGGATGTGTGTGGACTATAGAGATCTGAACAGGCAAGCCCCAAGGATGACTTCCCACTCCCTCACATCAATGTTCTGGTCGACAACACCGTGCAGCATAAGATCTTCTCCTTCATGGATGGTTTTTCTGGTTACAATCAAATCAAGATGGCTCCCGAAGACATGGAGAAGACAACCTTCGTTACACAGTGGGGCACCTTCTGTTACAAGGTAATGCCTTTCGGGTTGAAGAGTGCTGGGGCAACGTATCAGCGCACCATGGTCGCTTTGTTCCACGACAGATTCTCCATGAGATTGACGTTTATGTTGATGACATGATTGCAAGATCCCAGACTGAGGAAGAGCACCTTGACCATCTACATAAGCTGTTTGACCGGTTGAAGATGTATAAGCTGAGGTTGAACCCGAACAAGTGCACCTTCGGGGTAAGGTCTGGTAAGCTGATGGGTTTCATCGTCAGTGATAAGGTATTTAGGTGGATCCTACAAAGGTGAAAGCCATACAGGAGATGTCGGCTCCCCGCATAGAAAAGGAAGTTAGAGGCTTTTTGGGACGTCTGAACTACATCGCCTAATTCATTTCACACCTGACCGCTACTTATGAGCCAATATTCAAGCTACTGAAGAAAGATCAAGTGGTAAAATGGAAAGATGAATGTCAGACCGCTTTCAAAAGAATCAAGGAATACCTCCAAGAGTCACCAATTCTGATGCCTCTAGTTGAAGGGGGACCTTTGATCTTATACTTGACAGTGCTGGATAATTCAATGGGGTGTGTGCTGGGGCAGCATGACAAGTCTGGCCGAAAAGAGCATGTTATTTACTACCTTAGCAAAAAGTTTACCGACTGTGAGACCCGATACTCACTGCTCGAGAAAACTTGTTGCACTTTGGCATGGGCTACTCGCCGGCTGAGATAGTATATGCTGACTCACACTACCCTATTGATATCAAAGATGGATCTAATCAAGTATATCTTTGAGAAGCCTGCTTTGTCCGGAAGAATAGCAAGATGGCAGATGATCTTAACTGAGTATGACATCCAGTACACAACCCAAAAAGCAATCAAGGGGAGTGTATTGGCAGATCATTTAGCGCATCATGCCGTGGATGACTACCGATCCATGAATTTCGAGTTCCCGGATGAGAACATCATGTTGGTGGCCAACTGTGAAGAACCTGGACCGGATGAAGGACCTGAGGAGGGATCCCGATGGTCTATGTATTTTGACAGAGCCTCAAACGCGTTGGGTAATGGCATCGGCGTTGTGATCATATCTCCTGAAGGCTGTCATACTCCGTTCACCGCCCGATTATGTTTTAACTGCACCAAGAATATGGCGGAGTATGAAGCGTGTATCCTGGGTCTCCGAGCTGCTATTGACCTAAGGATTAAGTTATTGAATGTATTCAGAGATTCTGCTCTAGTGATCAGTCAGATCAAAGGCGAGTGGGATACGAAGCACCCAAATCTTATTCCTTTCAAAGAATATGTACTGACGTTGCTCCCACACTTCGAGGAGATAACCTTTGAACACTTCCCGAGAGAGGAGAACCAGTTAGCGGACGCGCTAGCCACCATGTCTTCTATGTACAAAGTCGGGTGGGATAATGAAGCTCCCCAGATTACCATCGAGAGGTTGGACGAACCTGCACATTGCTATGACATTGAGACTGAAGAGGTAATAGATAAACCCTGGTTCCACGAGGTAAAGAGGTATCTTGAGACTCAAGAATACCCCGAGGGTGCATCTATTAATGACAAGAAGTTCTTGAGAAGGTTCCCTGCGAAGTTCTTCATCAGTAATGGGATTCTTTATAAGCGTAACCATGATTCAACCTTACTGTGATGTGTGGACAAAAGCGAGGCAGAAAGGATCATGGCAGAGTTACATGAAGGTACCTTTGGAACTCATTCCATTGGACATACCATGGCAAAGAAAATCCTACGGGCAGGATGTTATTGGTCCACTATGGAAGCCGATTGTTATCAGCATTCTCGAACCTGTCATAAGTGCCAAGTCTATGCTGATAAGGTGCATGTACGTCCAGTTCCTATGAATGTTTTGACAGCTCCTTGGCCTTTTGCAATATGGGGCATCGACATGATCAGCAAGATCAGACCTACTACGTCCAACGGGCATCATTTCATTTTGGTAGCTATTGATTATTTCACGAAGTGGGTTGAGGCAGCTTCCTTTGCTACAGTAACCAAGAATGTCGTGGCGCGGTTTATTCGACATAATTTGATCTGTCGATACGGTGTACCAGAGAGGATCATTACGAACAATGGTACAAATCTCAACAATACAATGATCACCAAGCTCTACAAACAGTTCAAGATACAGCATCACAACTCTTCTCCCTACCGGTCGAAGATGAATGGGGTTGTTGAAGCGGCCAATAAGAACATCAAGAAGATTGTGCAGAAGATGACGGTGACATACAAAGACTGGCATGAGATGTTACCATTCGCTCTTCATGGGTACCGCACCTCAATGCGGACGTCAACAGGGGAAACACCCTATTCTCTGGTGTATGGCATGGAGGAAGTCCTGCCCATCGAAGTCCAGATACCTTCTCTCCGGATTATGAAGGATGCAGGTTTGAGCGAAGATGATTGGATCCAGACCCGGCTTGATCAGTTGAACCTAATCGACAAGAAGAGACTTACTGCTATTTGTCATGGTCAGACGTATCAAAAGCGAATGATCAAGGCTTTTAACCAGAAAGTCAGACGTCAAGAATATCAAGTCGGGGATCTAGTGATCAAACGCATCATACTGCCGCAAGGTGATCCCAGGGGCAAATGAACCCCCACGTACGAAGGGCCATTTGTGGTTAAGAACATTTTCTCGGGAGGAGCTATGATTCTAACCACCATGGATGGTGACGACCTTCTTCACCCCGCAATGCAGACATAGTGAAAAAATACTACGCATAATCAAAGACCTGCTAGGTTGACTGGCCTAGGAAAAAATAAGGGCTTCCCGGCGAACCAAAAGGGTTCGGGCAAAAATAAGGGATGAAATGAAAAAACTGTACACCCGGCAAGTCGAAAACCTGAAAAGGCGGCTTGGGCAAAAAAGGGTATCCCGGTGGACTAAAAACCTGAAAGGGCGGTCCAAGAAAAAATTAGGGATCAAAGCGTTACACTATGTCTCATTGGATCATCTTATAACCAGACTTCGGTATCGACTATCAAGCTCGGAGGGCGCCAATCAATCCGATCTACCTTCGACCAAGTAGCAAAGTGATGAGACGCTCGAAGATATAAAGGCAATAGCAGAGTTGGAACCCAATGGGATTGTTCACATAGCTGTTTTTCTTTCTTTTTTACAAATTGTATAATTCTATCCTTCGGCGGCGTTCTCTTACTAGGACGTCAGCCTCTTGTACAAAACGCTTGTTATAGGCTAACTTCAAAAATCAATACAATTCATTTTCACAAAGAAATTTCAATTTGTGTTTTCTTTTTTTGTTTTGTTTTGCAAGAACGTCCAATGATTCATTTTTTATATATGCATTTGAAAATAATTGCTGCTCATAAATATTTACATACGAAACAAAAGACAATTGCTCGTAATTCCAGGAACAGGGGCAAACAAGAAATGTCTGAACCTTACAGTTGCTCTATCCACTAGGTACAGAGATGTATCCAGCTTAAAAATATACCTAAAAGTACATACACTCCCTGCAGAGTAAGCGGCATCCAAAGATAGTAGTGTTAGCTCTCCCCAGCCGAGGTTCATAATCGCGAATAAGTCGGAAAAATTCTCCCCAAGCAGAGTTTATCTATCACTAACGATAGAGGTTCACCATCAGTGGCGTTTATTTCTTCCACAAACGGAAATTCAATCCCCGACAAGGTTCATTATCACCAACAACGGTAATTCATCCCCGGCGGAGTGGTTTCTCCTAATCAGCAGATCATCCAGCAGAGTATCTCTCTTCCCCACAAAGCCTCTCCCGACGGAATGTTCTCGAGCAGAACAGACACAAGTCTCCAGCTAATCATCTTCGGTCATCATCCCCAGCGAGAGCGAAGAACTCAACTCCTTATATTCTCCAACAGTAGTCCAGGATTCATTTTCCCCAGCTAGGGAATATCACAAGAACATTGCATATCCATACATCATGGCATGCGCATACGCATCATACAACACAATCTCATTTATTTTGAGAGCATCATTACTCAACATATTTCATACATCATGACATTACATACGACTAACTCTTTACCTTTCAGGGAAATATGCGATCAAGTTCTGTCAAGTATTCTCTGGTCCAGTCAAATCGATACTAAGATTTCTATTCCAGTTCAAGCTATGAAGCCCGGATTCGACCGGATAATATCTTGATTTCTCTAAAATACTACGAATCCTGGAATCGACCAAATAGTGGTATATCTTAAATTCAAGTTGTGAAGCCCGGAAATCGACCGGAAAACAGCTTAACTCTCAGCAAGTTATTGTGAAGCCTGGAAATCGATCAGATAGCAATACGAGATACCATGAAGCCTGGAATCGACCAGATAATGGTATAAGACACCGTGAAGCCTGGATTACGACCAGATAGCGATAAAAGACACTGAAGTCTGGGACACGACCAGATAACAGTGTAAGGTACTGCGAAGCTTGGAGCACGGCCAAATAGCAGTTTACCTGGCCAATTACTAAGAAGCCCGGAAATCGACCGGATATTAGTATGCCTTAAATTCAAGTTGAAGCCCGGATGCGACCGGATAACAATTTGATTCCTTCTGAATCATGGAGCACGACCAGATAAGAAGTGAGAAATTGCGAAGCCTGGATCACGACCAGATAGCAAGTTTAATCTCATCCCACAGTAAGTCGTTGTAAAGCCTGGAGCACGAACAGATAGCAGTCAATCTTATTTTCCTCAGCAAATCACTGTGAAGCCTGGATCACGACCAGATAACAGTTCATTTTCACCTCTTCGACTAAGAGATGATTCCCTAGTAGAATAACGGATGACTGAAGCTCCTAAAATTCTACTTTTCCCAAGACAGAGACTAGCATTCCCCAGCGAAGTCCTCCTCAACAACAGGTGTACGGGCTCTCGCAAAGGAGTCTCTTATGCGATCGACACTTCTTCTGATGGCATCTTTAAGCCCATCTTCTGTCATTTATTTCCAAATGGCATCTATAAGCCCATTCCCGATATCACAAGACAGATACCACTTCATGCGAGTGCAAATTTATGGGCACTCTAGTGTTCAATCATCTTCCACCTTTGGATCACGAAAGGCAGACAAGCCAATCTACATCCTCAGGTTTAAGAAGATTGAACAGGGGAAGCTTTTGTACCCCAAAATTTTCCCTCCCATATTTCTCAATACATGTCAAGTAAGGTCTTCAAATTGCTCAAGGAAATCCAAGGGTTGACCTGACAAACTCTCTCCTAAGGCAGTCTACCTCAAATTAGGGTTTCAGTTTGCATCAAGATGTTTGAGTCCAAAGGATCCCAAATGCTCACCATTTCCCCCAATATGTTCTCAAGATCATCCATGCCAATTTTCAAGCCTTGCAGAGGAAGTTTGCTCAGTCAATTGCCCAAAGGCCTGAAAATCAACTATGCTAAGAGAAAAGTCAACTGTGGCCCACATACAGTCAAACTTCAATATTTTTGGTCAACATCCTCATTTTGAAGTATTATTCATCATTTGATCAAGGTTTGATCATTATTCCTCAAGGATTGCTCACAATTCATCAAAACCTAAAAGTTGCTAAATTAGGGTTTTGCAAGAAAAGTCAACTCAACTTTGACCAAGCATATATTTCTCATACTTTATAAAAAATGACCCATCCAAAGCTCATTTTGAATATGATGTAATTCCCTACAATTCATCTTCAGCTCCCAAGTTTAAAATATGCTCTCACAAGAAGATATAAATTTGGACATTATAGGTCATTTTGAAAAGTCAACAAAAACACCTTTTTTGTCAAAGCTTCATACATAAACATGGAAGACTCAATTAAGATGAGACTAAAGGGGATTCTTATAGGACATCTTAAGCTTTCTAAAAAGTCCAATAACACCTCTCTAGGGTCAAAATTGAGAGAGTTATGCATTGGAAAAGTTGACATTTTTTGCAAAATTGCCAAAAGTCAAATGTGTCTCAAATTGCAATTTTTGTCAAATGGGCCCAACTTTTTATGCTTGCATAATATTTTGGAGAAACACATGCTTATACCTACACCCAGGTGACCGTAGGTAAAAGTCACAGAACTTTTAGCAACGGTGGGAGGAAGAAGAAAGGTAACGTGGCACTCCCTGACTTGCCCATTCAAAATTTCGCGCGTTTGTAATATATTATTTTGTTTTTTCCATATAATGTTTATTTGTTGTGCATTGTACAATTAACAAAGCCAACTCAGCTGGCCAGCGTGCAGGTTAAAATGCCAAAGGGTCTGGGTTCGATCCACAGGTCCCCATATTGTTGCATATTATTTTTCTTTGGGTAATCAGGTGCCCAGGCGTCCCAAAAAATCCACCATGTGTCATCAGCTTTCAGCCACCAGATCCTTAATATGCCAGATCCAAGGCTTCCCATATGAGGGCCTACCATGTGCACAGGTCAAACGTACCCACAAGATTGAGACAGTCACTAGGGTCAGGCGCTTTTGGGCCCAGAATTGTAAGTCTCACCCCCCTGTTTGCTAGCATACCACCAAGCCCATTCTATTTCTTTTCTAATTTCCTTTATTTAATTTAATTAATTTAATTGTTTTTTCTAACCAAAATTAATTTCCTTTTTTTTTCCAAAAAAAAATCATAAAATCAATTTCACAAATTTAGAATTAGGTTTTTATTTATTTTATCAAATTTAATTGAGCATTAGTTTTAATTTAATTTAGGATTAATTCTAACTTTTTCATATATTTAAAATCAAATAGAAAAAAAATTAGGTTTAGCATGTGATTTAATTTTTATTTTCTTTTCATAAAACAAAAATACAAGAATAGGTTAATTTAATTATTTTCCTTAAATTTTAAATTAATTACTAATTAGGTTTTTATTTATTCAATGAAATCTTATTTTCTTAAAACAATCAAAAACAACAAAAAATAATTTTTATTTCAATTAGGTTTAGATGGGGTCAAAACCCTAAGTCTCTCGTTTTCGTTTCATCGCGCGCGCTTATATTTTTTACAATATTAATGTAACTGCTTATGGTATGTAATAGTTTAATTAGGATTTTCTTTTATTTATCGTTTTACGAGTTTTTGGCTATGTAATTAATCCCCTACCCCGAAGCCTTGTAATAGCGTCGTTTTACTTTTCGGCATTTTTATTTCTTGCAAATATTAACTGTTAGATGAATGTTAATAGGATTGTATGACAAGATTGCATGACAATTTAAAATGGCTAGAAAACCCTAAATGTGCAAAGATAATAACTGAAATCAAATCACTCGCACATGCGCACTCCTAGAGTATACTCTCACTTCGGTTGCCTTCGGTAAACGGTCATTAAGTATAGGGTGTCTTAGTGGTTGCCCTCTTGTCTAAACAAAGATCAAATGTCCCATTCGGAAATGTTGCCTCGGAAAAGGTTGTCTCAGAAATGTTGCCTCGAATATGATCTTAAGACATTAGGGTTATTACTAAGACATCCTAACATTGCTTTAGTGATCGTACGTCCCTTTCAAATTGACCCTTACAACTCCAACGACAGTGCTACCTACTCTTTAATAGTGGGGTAGCATTGTCTAAAGGAAACAAGAACAGAAACATTCTTTTTTCGAGTAGGTAGATGCTAGTAGGTACTTGCTCAAAATCAAACTTTTCACACGTACACTTTTTAAACAAAGTTTTCAAAAACACTTCGTAACACTCTTGAAGACAAAAGCAAGGGTTAAAACAAAGTAAAACAAAACTTTTCAAAACAAACACACACAAGCAATTTTAAAAGATGAGCAAGTACCTAAGAGCCCATGGAAAACCATGGATAGAAAGGGTGGTAATACCTTCCCTTTCTATAATCTACCCCCCGTACTCAAAATCTCAAAAAAGGAATTTTTCTGTGCTTTTTTCCTTTCCAGTTTGGATAAAATAAAATTCGGTGGCGACTCTTGCTTACCGCGACATTTTGCGAACACAAACGCAAAAGGCAAACCAACATTTCCAAAACAGTCGGTTCTGCCACTGTATCACACAAGGCATTGTACAAGAATGGCCTGAGTTTATGGGAGGCTCTAGACATGTTACTTTTGCCTTTATATTGCTTGTGATCAGAAGGAACAAGTGAAAATCTCTATGCATTGACTTTGTGATTAAAGCCTCTTTACAAGAATGGAATGGTAACTTTGTGCCATAAATGAAAATGTAACTTGGATAATGGCTCAAATGCTTGGATTAAAGCTCTAACAGCTGTGTAAACATTTAATTATGGAGTGACAAACAAGTTTGAGGCCTGCAAAGCAAATATTATGCTCCTAGCTATGAATTGGTCAAGTGTTCATCACAAATTCTGCCTTGTAAATCAAGAATGAAACCCTAACTTCATCTCTTCGATCCTCTTAGCTCAAGCATGATCTCAATGAGTTCTTAGAAATTTTGGAAAGCTTTTAACATCCTCTAGAACCTCTATGTTGGTCATTTTTGAAAATTCCTCTTGGAACTATGTGAAACATTTCCATGAAGTTAGGTCAAAATCCTGCCTAAACTAGGGCAAAATTTTACTAAGTTTCCAAGTTTCATGAACATGTATTCACAAAATCATAACTTGAAAACCATGCATTTCTAGGAGAATTTGTGTTCTACAATGTTTTAGATCTCATTGAGATCTACAACTTTCTTGTTGAAAGTTTCCTTTTAATCATCTTGCATCATGGTGAAAAATTATCTCAAAGTTGTGAAAAAATATGAAGTTTCTGACACTTAGAAAAATTTCTAAGTTTAGAAATTTTGACTTTTCAAAATGAAATCTTGGCTTTTTGATTTCTTGATGAACAAGTTTCATATTTTTACATGTTTTGATGAATTGTGATCTTTGATACTTGATTTTGACCAAAAAGTCAAAGTTTGACTTTTCAGTGTACAGTAGACTTTTGATCAATTGACGAAAATTCATCTGTCAAACCATTGATCTTGATCCATGTTTTAAGCCATGCCGTTAGGTCAAAATGATGCAATTGAATCTTTAAGATCATTGTAATACGGTGGCAGAACCGACTATTTTTTTGTTACTACTGGTTTTGCATTTTTTTGTTCGTAAATGTACGGTAAGCAAGAGTCGCCACCGTCTTTTATTTTATCCAACAAAGGAAAAGGGAAAAAGAACAGAAAAAACCTTTTTCGAGATGTTTATGAGTACAGGGAGTAGATTATAGAAAGGGAAGGTGTTAGCACCCTTTCTATCCATGGTTTTCCATGGGCTCTTAGATACTTGCTCATTTTGAAATTGCTTTTGTGTGTGTTTTGTAAGGCTTTGAAAATGCCTTAGTGCGGCGCTTCACTTTATGGTAACCCTTGTGCCAGTCCTGAAGAGTGTGATAAAGCGTTTTTGAAAACTTTGTTCGAAAAGTGTAAGTGTGAAAAAACTGGTTGTTTTGAGCAAGTACTTAAGAGTTTCTACCTACTCGAAAAAGACTGTTCGTTTTCTTATTTCCTTTAGATAGTGTTATCCTACTATTAAGGAGTAGGTAGCTCCATCGTTGGAGTTTGAGGGACAATCGAAAGGGACGATTACGGTCACTTAAGGCAACAGGGGAAGATATCTTAGTAATTTTCCTACAGTTGTAAGATCGCATTTTGTTTTACCGAGGTAACCTTTGAAAGGTACTTATGATCTCTCGATTAGAGGACAGTCACTAAGAATTCTCACGTTCGAGAATAGTGATCGTATTTCCGAGGCAACCGAAGTGGGAGATACCCTAGGAGTGAGCATGTGCAAGTGTTTGATTTTAGTTTATTTATCTTTGCACAGTTAGGGCGTTCTACTGTTTTAATCATTTAATCTTTCCATTCAATCCTATGATCATTCATCTAACAATTAATAGTAGCAAAAAAAAAGCGAGAATCTTAAACCTAGCTATTACAAGGCTTTGGGGAGGGGTTACATATCCAAACTTGGGATTCAACAGTAAATAAAAGGAGTAAAATAAATCCTAGTTAAAAACTATTACAAACCCGTAATCAGATACAACAATTGGAAAAATGAATAAGTAAACGCGCGGGAGGAATGACACGGGAATAGATTAAATATCCTATAGAATCTACTTAATTAAAGAAACTATTTTTTGTATTTTTATTTAAGAAAATAAAGTAAAATTGCACTTTGCAAATTAGTCCTAATTTCTAATTAATTTTAATTAAGGAAAACAAATCAAGTTACCCTAATTAAATTAATTTATTTTTAAACAAAATTAATTTTAATAAAAAGAAAACTAATTCTAACATTTTTTGTGATTTCTTGATTTTATGATTTAATTAAGAAAATGATTTTTAAAGACAAATAAAATAAATAATTAAAACAATAAATGAAAATAATAAAGAAATTAAAGCAAAAAATGAAATGGGCCTGCTAGGAGTAGCAATATGGGGGGTGCAGCTGTTTTTGTATTAAGCCCATCTTTTACTTAGCCCAATTGGTTTGTTTGGATACAGTGGGGGCTGCGCTTGAAGGTGCACCATGGAACCTGTTTGTGGAACGCTGGATCTACTTTGAGGATAAATCTAATGACCAGACCTTAGGCTGTAGGATGGACGCGCTGGAGGATAATGCACTGAATCCTGCAGAAAATGTTAAGAAAATATAAAATGCCTAGACCAGGATTTAAACCCAGGTCCTTCACTTCACGCGCCTTGCCCTTTGCCATCTGTGCTGGTTAGTCATTCATGTACATAATCAAACAAAATAAATATAAGGTAAACGGAGCACTATGCCCAGTTGTCACGCACGCGCCTTTTGATGGATCCCTTATGTTTGAATGAGCCAATCAACAAGCTTCCTTCATCCATGCCATCATCTTCTCCAACAGTCTGTTGTTTTAGACCAAACACTTTTACCTACAGTCCAATATGTCACTATAGGAAATAGTGACGGTTTTTGATTGTAGCTACAAACCTGCAAAACTCTAAAACACAATTTAAGCAAAATAAATTCCATCCAAAGATATGGGTCGACTGCAAATCATCCCCTGAACACGAAGAGGCCCTTAATTTGGCCCAATTTCGCCTCTATCTAGGGTTCCCCAATTTGAAGCTTTGGAACCCTAACTATGGCAAACGACTGTACCTGTACTCAAACTCCAATTAAACCATTCCAGCACGTTGTAAACATGATACCAAACGCAAAGATATAAACAAAATATGTTTATGATGGATGCATCAATGAAATCGAATTTGAAAGAAATACACAAACCGTGATGAATGGTGGGCGTGATTCTGATGGCTTCAGGCTTTGGGAATGCTTGCAATGGCTTCAGAGGATGTCCAGGAGTGATGTTGTGTCATTGGAATTGCTTGAAACGGCCTATGGAGGGATATGTGATCAAAACTTTTTTGACAAAATTTGAAATCTCTTCTTCCTTTGTGGGAGGCAGGTTGCGCATGTAATGTCGTCTTTAGGATTGCAAATGCCTTGTTATGTGTAGTAGAATCAATCTAGGTCATTAGAATTAGAAAGAATCCAAGATGTAATGGTCATGAATTTTTTTATTCCAATCTTTCCACATTTGAAGATTTCCTCTTGTTTTGAGCTTGCACGATTTTGTTCTTCATTTGACAACTCATGAGATATTCAATCAATGCCAAAACAAATCTTATCCCATTTTTTTGATTCATTTTTTATTTTATATTGTATTTAAATCTTAAATAAATAAAATCAAAATAAATTAAATAAATAAGTGAATGAGGCATGAAGTGGTTCATGGGTCATGGACCATGTTAGGAGTGTGTTGCAAGCATACAAAGTTAGGCCCATTTGAAGAAAAATGTATTTTTGGGCATGGTTGACTTTGTGCAAATTTCCAAAAATGGCCAACTTTGACAATGTATATCTCTCTCAATTTTGACCCTAAGAGGGTGTTCTTGGAATTTTTAGAAAGCTTAGGATGTCCCCTAAGCAACCTCTTTGGTTTCATCTCAATTGGATCTTCCATGTTCATGTAATAAGCTTTGACCCAAAAGGTGTTTTTGTTGGCTTTTGAAAAGGACCTATAATGTCTAATTTTATATCTTTTCATGAGTGCATTTATTGAACTTGATGGCTGAAGATGAATTGTAGGGAATTGGATTCTATTCAAAATGAGCCTTGGATGAGAAATTTCTGGTACAGTATGAGAAAGTTATGTCTGGTCAAAGTTTGGTTGACTTTTCCTGTAGAAACCCTAATTTAGCAACTTTTGACTTTTGATGAATTAGGAGCATTTCTTGAGGAATCATGATCAACCCTTGATAAAATTATAGATATCACTTCAAAATGTTTATGTTGACAAAAAAATCTTGAAGTTTGACTGTATATAGGCCACAATTGACTTTTGACCTAATATAGTTGATTTTCAGGCATTTGGGCAATTGACTGTGCAAACTTGTTCTGCAAGGCATGAAATTTGTCATGGACATTCTTGGAGGCATAATAGGACCATGGAAAGCAATTGAAGTCTTTAGAGTTAACACATCCTGATTCAAATGGAAACCCTAGGTGGGGGTTCATTTCCTTAGGAGGAGAATTTGTCTGATCAATTCTTGGGCATCCTTTGGCAAGTTGAGGACCTCAATAGGCATGTGTTGAGTAAAATGAGAGGGAAAATTTTGGGGTATAACAGCTTCCCCTATTCAATCTTCTTAAACCTGAGGATGTAGATTGGTTTGTCTGCCTTTCGTGATCTGGAGGTGGAAGATGATTGAACACTAGAGTGCCCAAAAATTTGCACTCGCATGAAGTGAATGTCGATCGATAATATCGGGAATGGGCTTACAGATTCCATTTGGAAGGCAACGGAGAATCGCCAGAGATGGGCTTAAAGATGCCATCCATAAAAGATATCGGTTGCATAAGAGATTCCTTTGCGAGAATTCCTGTACCTGCCGTTGAGGAGGACTTCACCGGGGAATGTTGATTTATGTCCTGGGAAATAGAGTCTAGGAGCTTCAGTTGTCCATTACTCTATTGGGGAATTAACTCTTGATTGATGAGACAAAAGTGAGTTGTTATATGGTCGAGTCCAGGTTTTACGGTGACTTTCTAGGGAATATGAAATCGATCGTATTTGGTCGGGTCCAGGTTTTACAGTGTTGTAAATTATTGTCTGGAGATAAAAGAGAAGGAATCTGTATAGGGCTTTCTCGGCACACGTCCATGTAAAACTGCGTCAGGTAATTCATGAAATAAATCTTGGGTAGTAGAGCTATAAGAAGGAACCTGGGTAGTATGGTTACTTCGAAATAAAGTTTGGGTAGTAGGGCTGCTTCAGAATAAATCCTGGGTGGTAGGGCTGTGAGAAGGAACCCGGGTAGTAGGGTTACTTAGAATCAAAGCCTCGGTAATTGGGCTATGAGAAGTAACCTGGGTAGTAGGGTTACTTCGAAATAAAGCCTGGGTAGTAGAGCTATGAGAAGGAACCTGGGTAGTAGGGTTACTTCGAAATAAAGCCTGGATAGTAGGGCTGCTTCAGAATAAAGCCTGGGTGGTAGGGCTGTGAGAAGGAACCTGGGTAGTAGGGTTACTTCGAAATAAAGCCTGGGTAGTAGGGCTGCTTCAGAATAAAGCCTGGGTGGTAGGGCTGTGAGAAGGAACCTGGGTAGTAGGGTTACTTCAAAATAAAGCCTGGGTAGTAGGGCTGCTTCGAAATAAAGCCTGGGTGGTAGGGCTATGAGAAGGAACCTGGGTAGTAGGGTTACTTCGAAATAAAGCCTGGGTAGTAGGGTTACTTCGAAATAAAGCCTGGGTAGTAGGGCTGCTTCGGAATAAAGCCTGGGTGGTAGGGCTGTGAGAAGGAACCTGGGTAGTAGGTTTACTTAGAAATAAAGCCTGGGTAGTAGGGCTGCTTCGGAATAAAGCCTGGGTGGTAGGGTTGTGAGAAGGAACCTGTGTAGTAGGGTTACTTCAAAATAAAGCCTGGGTAGTAGGGCTATGAGAAGGAACCTGAGTAGTATGGTTACTTCGAAATAAAGCATGGGTAGTAGGGCTATGAGAAGGAACCTGGGTAGTAGGGTTACTTCGAAATAAAGCCTGGGTAGTAGGGCTACTTCGAAATAAATCCTGGGTGGTAGGGCTGTGAGAAGGAACCTGGGTAGTAGGGTTACTTCAAAATAAAGCCTGGGTAGTAGGGCAGCCTCATTTGATCACGTAGATTAGTTGACCCGTTTGGTTTCGGGAACTGATTTTCCATTAGTTGTCTGCGGTTATGAAATGTATAACTTCATGGATTTAACCTTGAACTGTTGGAATTGTTGATGATAACCATCTTTCCTGAAAAGGTACAAGATTAATTATATGCGATGCATGAAATGCATTGTGTGATGATGTTCTCAAAATAAATGAGATTATGTTGTATGCAATATGTATACGCATGTCATGATGTACGAACATGAAATGCGATTGTGACATATCCAAGTCTGGGAAAATAAATCCATGACTGCTATTAGAGAGTACTAGAAATTGAATTCTTGACCGTTGTAAAAAAAGTGGTTTTTCTGCTTCCACTAGGGATGATGAGTAGAGATGATTTAGCGAGGATTTCTTCTTTTTGTTTAAGGATGTTCTGCCGGGGATTGACTCTGCTTGAGAATAACTCTGGAGAGAGATGCTTGTTGGAAGATTCTGCTGATGTAGAGAAATAAACTCTGTTGGGGAATGAGCTTCTGCAGTTTGCGAAATCAACTCTACCCGGGTGGAGGTTTTATGAACTGTTAAAATAGGGCTGGGGAAAACAGACTTCAGCTCTCTGAAGGAACTTTGCTGGAGAAAGTAATTCCTAATTGGGGAAGAAGAGACCAAAACTTTAGGTTTTTTTACTCTGTGGGGAACACATACGTCACTAGGATGTATGCTGAGGATACAACAATGACTTCGCATCAGGATGTTTCTGCCCCTGTGCCTGCTGGAGATTTTATGGATGGATCTATGTCGTGATTGTACTTGAACATGTATTGTATGAGTGTCAAAATGACATCCGTCTTTGGATCGTATTTGCACTATTCTTGAAACATGTGTTGAATGAGGATCAGAATGACATTCGTCTGTGGATCGCATCTGCACTGTACTTGAAACATGTGTTGGATGAGTGTAAGAATGACATCCATCTCTGGATCGTATCTGCACTGTACTTGAAACATGTGTTGGATGAGTGTCAAAATGACATTTGTCTCTGGATCGTATATGCATTGTACTTGAAACATGTGTTGAATGAGTGTCATAATGACATCCGTCTCTGGATCGTATCTGCATTGTACTTGAATAGAATCTGGAGTAGGTGTCAGGATGACATCCGTCTTTGGATCGTATCTGAACCGTTTCTAGATGAGAATCTAGAGTAGGTGTCAGGATGACATCCGTTCTTGGATCGTACCTGAACCGTTTTTAGATGAGAATATTTAATAAGTGTCAGGATGACATCCGTCCTTGGATCGTACCTGAACCGTTTCTAGATGATGTATTGAAATAAGTGTCAGAATGACATCCGTCTCTAGATCGTATTTGCACTGTACTAGGATAGAATCTAGAGTAGGTGTCAGGATGACATCCATTTTTGGATCGTACCTGAACCGTTTCTAGATAATAATCTGCTTTATTCATAATGTTTCCGTTGGGAAATCTCGAGAAGCTTGGCGACTTCATTGGGGAATTTTCGTTGGAGCACTAATTTGGAGATTTTGCTCTGCCGAGGGTATGATAACACGTGACATCAACAGGATGCATGCTAAGAACATGCCAGTGACCTTGTAATAGAATGCCCCTGTCTCGATACCTGTTGTTGAAAATATCAACCGAGGATTTTGTAGATGGTTTGACTGTTATCCCAACACTTGGAGTCCTTGGTGAATGCAGATCAGGGTAATAAACCTTCTACTGATTAGACAAGTGACAAGATGACGAGACATAGTCGTACGCTTTAATCCCTAACTTTTTCCTGGACTATCTTTTTAGATTTTCAGTCCACCGGGATACCCTTTTTTTCCCAAGCCTCCTTTTCAGGCTTTCGACTTACCGGGTGTACAATTTTTTTTTGTTTTTTGTTTTTATCCCTAATTTTTTACTGAACCCTTTTGGTTTGCCGGGATGCCCTTATTTTTTTCCCAGGCCAGTCAACCTAGCGGGTCCTTGTTCATGCGTAGTATTTCTCGACTCTCCACGTTCACCGGGTACGGAGAATTGTCATTGTCCATAGTAGTAAGTGTTGTCACACTTCCAGGAGGTGTTTGTTTGATCGTATAGGATTCGTTGCTGGAATTCATGCCCAATGCCCCAAGTGATTCAGATGGAGATCTGCCCCTGGCTATTCCGCATCTTTGAGAGATTACTTGAATCTTGACTTGACTGCCCCATGTGATGGACAATGATCATGTCATTCCCCTTGATTATGAAAGGCCTATCAATGGAATGTCTTTCCGTCCGAGGTGACTCTGTTCATTGAGAAGATCTTTATTCACTGAATATATGTCGTGCGAATTTATCTGTTGTTGAACAAATAGTTATATGCAAACAATGTTATTTTAAGAATGCGAAGCTTATGTATGTCTTGAAGTTTGAAAATTCATTTTTTAGTAAAACAAACAAATTTTGTAAAAGTGTGATATCAACTCAGGATTTATAGTGAACCCTATAGGAGTCAGGATACCTTTTGTAACAATATGCTTTCGAACTAACCCATGCTTCAGCTAGGACTTTTGAGGGTTATATCGTGGCTTGGTTCACGATTTAAGAAACAAAGGATAAAGGCTCAAAATTTATTTGTACCCACCCGCTCTTGGTGATGTTCTTCAGTCTTATGCTCAGTTAATTGTGCATTTTGAATCCCAATTGAGTCTGGCATCTTGTCCTTGATGTTCCAGTGATGGTTCGGATACTGAAAGTTTATTTTGAAGAGGCAGTCATTTTTGTAATCTTCTTTTTGTCGAGGATTTGTAGTTACCTTTTTTTTGTTTTCGTTATCCCTTCTTTTACCTGAACTGTTTCTTATGAGATTCTAGTCGGCGGGATGCCCCAGTTTTTTCTTAAGTCTCCTTCATAGGTTTTGACTTAACGGGCTTTTCTTTTGAAAAATAATGACTGCCTGCTTTGATGATTATGTGGAACCATCACCGTCTTTTGATTTGGAAGGACGTCTTCGATGTCATTCATTATGTACGAAGCGGAAGACTGCGACTAAATGCACGTCTAAATTGACTGAGAAACTACCCTGCCCCAAGTTATGATTAAGGGTTTTAATTTGCGTGAAAAGAAAAACTCCTACTTCTTTGGATCAAAGGGGTTTACTAGGGATTATCTTCCTTATAACTCCACTGTTTGGGATTTGAAACAATACTTGTACATCGTCAGCAAGGTCTGTTCAAAAGCACACTGTATGGATTGTGGTATCGTTTTCGTCATCCTCCCTCTAAAGGCTTAGAGCTTTTGAGAGTTGAATATCACAAAAAGGAAGTAAAACATAATTTAAGTATAGTGACAACGAATGAAATAATTAAAGACAAACATATATGATGCATTGATGAAATAACAAGGTTTGATATGAATAAATGTTCGAAGAATCAAAAGAAAATTACAAATTGAAAATTCTAATGAACAAAAGCCTCTTCATCTAAACTTGTCACTTTAGATGTCGTACCTTGGAGGGATGGCAGAAGAACTCAGCCTGACCATCTTGTGTAAATTCTAATGCTCCTTCATCAATCAGGTTTTGAATTTTATATTTCAACCTCCAACAATCATTAGTATCATACCCCGGGCTATTGGAGTGATATGCACACCTTGCATCAGGATTGTAGTTAGGGGAAGAAGTCTTGGGATTCGGATGAGGCCCTATCAACGTAACCAGATTCATCCTCAACATGTGTTATAAAGCTTGAGACAGTGGCATGTTGAGTTTGGAAAACTGCCTCTTGGGTGTATACGGCTTGCTCTGATTAACCCGTTGTTTTTGGCGAGGTTGTTGTTGGACCCGTGAGGTAGTAACAATTTGGAAAGGTCCACTTTTCACCAAACCAACCTCTTGTCTTCTCGGAGGTTAATCCATGACTTGGTCCCCAGCCTCGACTGCTTGCTTCATATGGTATTATTCGTCTTGATGAAGTTTGTTGATAATGGCTCTCAACTCTTCTTGTCCCCGGTCTAGGCCTTGGATAAGAGCCATCTGCCCCAGCATATGGGTTCTCATTGCTTCTACCTCAGCTTGCAGTTGTTCCAACCGTTCGTCCTTATTGTCTTTGGGACTTTTCTTGGCCAGGTCCCCGGCAAGGAGTGCTTTCAACTCTTCTTTCCCCTTGGATAGGTTTAGGAACATTTCCATGAACTAAGCCTCTTGAATTTGGAGATCTCTGTTATCTTGTTTGAGAGCCCTTGCTGAAATAAACAGCGAGAACATGAGAAACCTGCTTTGAAACCTGCTTATGCAATGATATGTATGATGTATGTATGCAATGTTTTCAAGGATCTCGCAGGGTAAACACAAGAAGATGTTAGGAGTTGAAATTCGCAGCTTTGATTGAAAAACTTTCTGGTCGTCTGAAGGTCCTTCTACGAGAGTCAAGCTCACCATATCGAGGGGGTCATAGCCCCTGACTCAAGTTGTTGAGTTTTGATCTTTTGACGGCATTGGCTATAGGAAAATAAATCCCCTTTCCCCTTGCTAGATGTCTGATTTATCATAACCTGCATCACAAAACCTTGAGATCCTTGAAATGGTTAAGTAAATGTTGTGGCATGATGTTATGATGTGTATGCTATGCATCAAGCAAAATGTAGGGTAATGAAGACAAGTATGTCTTACAAGAAAACCAGTTTATTGGATAATGACTGTAAACAAATCCTGTAAGGAAATCATATTGTTAGATGATAAAATCCTGCAAGTAGTTCAAGTTGAAAGCAAACGAGTCACACAAGCAGCCTTAGGTTTAGGCTTGCATGAGTTTTATAGGTAAGTACCCTCTTGAATGTTGGGTTGGTTCAACCTGTCCTAAATATAGTAACCGGGTTCTTAGGGATCTCAATATCAACGATCTTTCCCCCCAAATTTCATTCCGATAGACAATTGACTTTCCACAAAACAAAACACAAGAGTCAAACCTCAATGAGTGTAGCATCGAGTATCAATCGACTTTGGGTTTACACCAAAGAAGGCTATCTCACTACGTCCTAAAAAGCCAAGTTGGTCAATTAAGGTGCTAAGGTCAGTTGACGCTTTATGATACCACGCAGCGGCCCCGTATTCTCCTTGATTAATCAAAGGCTACCGGTACACACCAAAGTATTGTATCGAAGTAGCTATTGTTTCAACCGTGTTGGTATACCCCGCACAACTCCCTCACAGTTTATTGCTACTTACCTAAAAGGAATTCCCCGGTCCGGGTTTAGGATCCAAACAACCCAAACAGATACCCTTAAAAGTAAATCAAACAAGACAAGCCAAAGAAGTAATTAAAATGACCTAGATCCTAAGGTAAACGCCACTTTTTATTTGTCCCCAGCAGAGTCGCCAGTTCTATGATACGGTGGCAAAACCGACTGTTTTTTTGTTACTACTGGTTTTGCGTTTTTTTTGTTCGCAAATGTACGGTAAGCAAGAGTCGCCACCATCTTTTATTTTATCCAACAAAGGAAAATGGAAAAAGAACAGAAAAAGCATTTTTCGAGATGTTTCTGAGTACGGGGGGTAGATTATATAAAGGGAATGTGTTAGCACCCTTTCTATCCATGGTTTTCCATGGGCTCTTAGGTGCTTTCTCATTTTGAAATTGATTTTATGTGTGTTTTGAAAAGCTTTGAAAATTCCTTAGTGCGGCGTTTCACTTTATGGTAACCCTTGTGTCAGTCCTCAAGAGTGTGATAAAGTGTTTTTGAAAACTTTGTTCGAAAAGTGTAAGTGTGAAAAAACTGGTTGTTTTGAGCAAGTACTTAAGAGTTTCTACCTACTCAAAAAAGACTGTTCATTTTCATATTTCCTTTACATAGTGCTATCCTACTAATAAGGAGTAGGTAGCTCCATCATTGGAGTTTTAGGGACAATCGAAAGGGACGATTACGGTCACTTAAGGCAACAGGGCAAGATCTCTTAGTAACTGTCCTACAGTTATAAGATCACATTTTGTTTTATGGAGGCAACCTTCGAAAGGGACTTGCGATCTCTGAATTAGAGGACAATCACTAAGAATTCTCACGTTCGAGAATAGTGATTGTATTTCCGAGGAAACCGAAGTGGGAGATACCCTAGGGGTGAGCATGTACAAGTGTTTGATTTCAGTTTATTTATCTTTGCACAGTTAGGGTGTTCTACTATTTTAATCATTTAATCTTTCCATTCAATCCTATGATCATTCATCTCACAGTTAATAGTAGAAACAAAAAATGCGAGAATCTTAAACCTAGCTATTACAAGGCTTTGGGGAGGGGGTTACATATCCAAACTTGGGATTTAACAGTAAATAAAAGCAGTAAAATAAATCCTAGTTAAAAACTATTACAAACCTGTAATCAGATACAATAATTAGAAAAATAAATAAGTAAACACGTGCGAGGAATGACACAGGAATAGATTAAATATCCTATAGAATCTACTTAATTAAAGAAAATATTTTTTGTATTTTTATTTAAGAAAATAAAGTAAAATTGAATTTTGCAAATTAGTCCTAATTTCTAATTTAATTTTAATTAAGGAAAACAAATCAAGTTACCCTAATTAAACTAATTTATTTTTAAACAAAATTAATTTTAATAAAAAGAAAACTAATTCTAACATTTTTTGTGATTTCTTGATTTTATGATTTAATTAAGAAAATGATTTTTAAAGACAAATAAAAATAATTAAAACAATAAATGAAAATAATAAAGAAATTAAAGCAAAAAATAAAATGGGCCTGCTAGGAGTAGCAATCTGGAGGTGCAGATGTTTTTGTATTAAGCCCATCTTTTGCTGAGCCCAATTGATTTGTTTGGATTCCGTGGGGGTTGCGCTTGAAGGTGCACCATGGAACCTGTTTGTGGGACGCTGGATCTGCTTTGAGGATAAATCTAAGGACCAGACCTTAGGCTGTAGGATGGACGCGCTGGAGGATAATGCATTGAATCCTGCAGAAAATGTTAAGAAAATATAAAATGCCTGGACCTGGATTCGAACCCAGGTCCTTCACTTCATACACCTTGCCCTTTGCCATCTGTTTTGGTTAGTCATTCATATACATAATTAAACAAAATAAATATAAGGTAAACAGAGCATTATGCCCAGCTGTCACGCACGCGCCTTTTGGTGGGTCCCTTATGTTTGAATGAGCCAATCAGCAAGCTTTCTCCATCCACGCCATCATCTTCTCCAACAGTCTTTTGTTTTAGACCAAACACTTTTACCTACAATCCAATCCGTCACTACAGGCAATAGTGACGGTTTTTTATTGTAGCTACAAACCTGCAAAACTCTAAAACACAATTCAAGCAAAATAAATTCCAACCAAAGAAATGGGTCGACTGCAAATCATCCTCTGAACACAAAGAGGCCCTTAATTTGGCCCAATTTCGCCTCTAGCTAGGGTTCCCCAATTTGAAGCTTTGGAACCCTAATTATGGCAAACGACTGTACCTGCACTCAAACTCCAATTAAACCATTACAGCATGTTGTAAACATGATACCAAACGCAAAGATATAAACAAAATATGTTTATGATGGATGCATCAGTGAAATCGAATTTGAAAGAAATACACAAACCGTGATGAATGGTGGGCGTGATTCTGATGGCTTCAGACTTTGGGAATGCTTGCAATGGCTTTATAGGATGTCCGCGAGTGTTGTTGTGTCCTTGGAATTGCTTGAAACGGCCTATGGAGGGATATGTGATCAACACTTTTTTGACAAAATTTGAAATCTCTTCTTCTTTTGTGGGAGGCGGGTTGCGTATGTAATATCGTCTTTAGGGTTGCAAATGCCTTGTTATATATAGTAGAATCAATCTAGGTCATTAGAATTAGAAAGAATCCAAGATATAATGGTCATGACTTTTTGATTCTAATCTTTCCAAATTTGAAGATTTCCTCTTATTTTTATCTTGCACGATTTTTTTCTTCATTTGACAGCTCATGACATATTCAATCAATGCCAAAACAAATCGTATCCCATTTATTTGATTTATTTTTGATTTAATTTGATTTTATTTAAATTTTAAATAAATTAAATCAAAATAAATTAAATAAATAAGTTAATGAGGCATGAAGTGGTTCATGGGTCGTGGAACATGTTAGGAGTGTGTTTCAAGCATAAAAAGTTAGGCCCATTTGAATAAAAATGCATTTTTGGGCATGGTTGACTTTGTGTAAATTTCCAAAAATGGCCAACTTTGACAATGTATATCTCTCTCAATTTTGACCCTAAGATGGTGTTCTTGGACTTTTTAGAAAGCTTAGGATGTCCCCTAAGCAACCTCTTTGGTTTCATCTCAATTGTATCTTCCATGTTCATGTAAGAAGCTTTGACCCAAAAGGTGTTTTTGTTGGCTTTTGAAAAGGACCTATAATGTTTGATTTTATATCTTTTCATGAGTGCATTAATTGAACTTGAGGGATGAAGATGAATTGTAGGGAATTGAATTCTCTTCAAAATGAGCCATGGGTGAGAAGTTTCTGATACAGTATGAGAAAGTTATGCCTGGTCAAAGTTTGGTTGACTTTTCTTGTAGAAATCCAAATTTAGCAACTTTTGAATTTTGATGAATTAGGAGAATTTCTGGAGGAATCATGATCAACCCTTGATCAAATGATGGATATCACTTCAAAATTTTGATGCTGACAAAAAATCTTGAAGTTTGACTGTATATAGGCCACAATTGACTTTTGACCTAGTATAGTTGATTTTTAGGCATTTGGGCAATTGAATATGCAAACTTGTTCTGCAAGGCATGAAATTTGTCATGGACATTCTTGGACGCATAATAGGACCATGTAAAGAAATTTAAGTCTTTTGAGTTGACACATCCTGATTCAATTGGAAACCCTAGTTGGGGGTTCATTGCCTTAGGAGGAGAATTTGGCTGATCAATTCTTGGGCATCCTTGGGCAAGTTGAGGACCTCAATAGGCATGTGTTGAGTAAAATGAGAGGGAAAATTTTAGGGTAAAATAATTATGTCTTCAATCAATCAACCATTTGCTAGGTCAAAAATCAAAAATTCCACTTCCTTAGTTAAAACCCTAATTTTTACCATTTTTGCTTGTTCTGACCCTCATGTTTCCATTACAACACAACCCATTTATTTTATTTTTATTCTTTTTTCTGATTTCCAAACAAAATCAATAATGAGCCAGACTAAAAATTGTTTTTACTTTTAAACCATCCAAGTCATTTTCACACCCCCTGACTTTTATTTTTATATTTTATTTTATTTTATTTTTCTTTATTATTTTTATTATTTACTATTATTATTATCATTATTATGACTATTTTTATTAATAAAAATCCAAAAAAAATACTTTATTTATTTATTTATAATATACCTATAGTTTTATTTTATTTCCTTTTCTAGACTAAAAAAGGCAAAAACATTTTTCTTATAAAAACTTAATTTCTTTTTCTTAATAAATTAATAATTAGATTTAGGTTTAGTTATTTTCTTTTTTTAATTAAAATTAACTTAGAATTTAGATTTTCTTTTAATTAATTAATTTCCATACTATTTTGATTAAACTTAAAACATTTTCTAAAAAAAATCTAAAAATGCTTTCTTGATTAATTTTATTTCTTTTAAACTAGGGTTTAATTTTACTTATTTTAATTAATTATTTTCCTTTAGATAATTAGGTCAAGAACCATTTTCCTTAACAAAATCTAAACAAAAATCCATTTCTTTTCCATCTATATCCTTGTACATTATATTCCTTTCAATCCTTGTACATTATTCAATTCAATATAGTTGTAATAGATAATTAGGTTTAATTTCTTGCAATCCCCATTTGTAAATTTGTATACCCCATCCCTAAATGATGTAATAGCGTAGTAAATTTACTTTTCGCAATTTATCGCTTTCATATCAATGCTAGTAAATTAGGGTTTGTATGGAAAGATAAAATCAATGCTTAGAGAACCCTAATTCAAGATAAACCAAGCATGAAAAAATAAACACTTGCACACTTGCACCCCTAAGATTAACTCCACTTGTTGCCTAAAAAATGGTCAGGTTATGCATGTGGGATGTCTTAGCAAAAACAATCAAAAATACAAGATCATAGTCCCTCGATGACGCTACGAATGTTGCCTTACAAATGATCTTAGTCCCTCAAGAGAAATGCTAAGATATCTCACAATATTGCTATCATGACTATACGATGACCCACGCCCGTCCCTTTACATCCAAAGATAAGACTTCTTACCAATCAATGGTAAGATAGCAATATCAAAGGAAGAAGAAATGAACAAAATACTTTTGAGTAGGTAGAAACGTTCTTATTTGATTGCTCATTTTCAAAACAAACATCCTTACAAACATACACCAAACACTTTCAAAACAGACACAATACTTTCAAAACATGAAATATTTTCAAAAGTCCAACACTTTGTATACGTTCTTACAAAACGAGAACCATTACAAAGTTTGCCTAAACGAAGGCGCCTTTTCAAAAATACTTTCAAAAACCACCACAAAGCACATTTTCAAACAAAGCAAGTGATCTACCAAGAAACTAAGAGCCCATAGATAACTATGGATGAAAAGGGTGCTAACACCTTCCCTTTTCATAATCTACCCCCTGAACTCAAGAAATAATCTCAAAGGTCTTTCCTGTTCTTTTCACCCTTTCCTTCATTGGATAAAAGAAAAGTCGGTGGCGACTCTTTCTAACCACAACAATTGCGATCAAACACAAAACATCCCAAGTCAGTTCTCCCACCGTATTACAGAACTGGAGACTCTGCTGGGGAGAAAATTAAAAGTGGGGTTACCTTAGGGCTAGATCACCTTTTTTGCTTTCATTGTTTGACTTGCTTGCTTTACATTTTGGTTCCTTGTTTGTGTTTGTTTTGATCCTCTACCCGGATATGGGATACCTTATAGGTAAGTAACAATACATTATGGAAACTGTGCGGGGTATACCGATATGTTCTAAGAAATAGCTATGTTAGTGTGACACATTTGTGGGTATCGGTAGCCCTTGAGTAGTCAAGGAGAATACGGGGCCGCTGTGTGGTGTCATGAAGCACTAACTGACTTTAGAACCTTTTACTTGCCTAACTTGGCAGTCTGAAGTTGCTTGATACTCGATACTACGCTTATTGAGATCGAACTTCTCGGGATATTTCGGTCACTATTAAAGAGGCTTGCGCTGAAACAATGCCCGATAAGAAAGATCAGTGATATTGAGATCCCTTAGAACCCAGTTACTATTACTAGGACAGGTTGAGCCAACTAAACTTCAAGAGGGTACTTACCTATAAGACTCCATACAAGCCTAAACCTAAGGACTTGTTTTCCTTGTGCATATATGCTTACTTGTACATAACATCATAAACATCATAACATCATAAGCATTCTCACTAACCATTTCAAGGATTGTGGGATTTATCTTTGTTCTGTTTTGTAGGACATGGCTTCTACCCGTATGAATACTATCCAAGTCAATCTCGTAAGAATTCCTTCTCAACTCAAAGATTTAGCATCAAGGGTCCCTGAGAATTCTTTATTCACCGAAAGATATGGTCGCCTCCTAAACATGGTTACCTCGAGCACTGATGAAGATATGATGAAGGTGCTTTTCCAGTTCTTCGATCCTTTACACCATTGCTTTACTTTTCCCGAATATCAGCTTGTACCTACTCTGGAATAATTCTATCAACTCTTGAGGATTACTATTCTCAATCAACTACCCTTCAACGGTACGGAAAGAGATCCAAGCCCTGAAGAGATTGCCCGAGCGCTACACTTGCAACAATCTGATGTCACGACTAATTGGGAAACAAAGAGTGGTGTCAGAGGGTTCTTAGCCAAGTTCTTGTTTGAAAAAGCTCAAGATTGTTGGAACTCTTTGTATTTACAAGCTTTTGAAGAAATCTTGGACCTTCTCATCTATGGGATGGTTTTATTTCCAAACCCTAACCAACTTATAGATGTAAATGCTGTCAAAATCTTCATGTCTCGCAATCCGGTGCCTACTTTGTTGGGAGATATCCTACATTCTCGCCACTCTCGAACTATGAGGAAGAGAGGGACCCTCATGTGTTGCACTCCTCTATTGGCTAGATGGTTTGTCTCGCATCTCCCCTGGTCCATGTTGAATAACGAGCAAGGTTTGAGATGGTCCCATAGGCTGATGTCACTCAGACATTCGGATATTCACTGGTGTTCTCGATCCTTAGAGAATGTTACTATCATCGACCGTTATGGGGAATTCCATAATGTCCCTTTTCTTGGCACTAGGGGAGGTATCACTTACAACCCTTTCTTAGCCTTACGACATTTTGGGTATGCCCGAAGAGATGGTCCTCATGATATGCTCATCCAAGGGTTGGTGTTCGATTACGAGAGCAACGATCAAGGCTACCGTCAGAGGTTTGTACGAGCTTGGAGGATGGTAAACAAAGTGGATAGTAAGATGCTGGGAAACAAGAATTCTATTCCCCTTGAGCCTCACCTTAGGTGGGTACGAGCTCGTGCTCAGAAGCTCGTGATGCCTTATCCCTCCATCCTACCAGTTATCATGGAGCCTGTGACTGAAGAAGATGTCCCGTACACCGTCCTCCATCCCAACATGCCTACTTCTCTTGAAGACCTGAAAAAAAGGTTGGATTCAGCTAAAGGAAGAACGAGATACCTTGGAAGCTCAATTCTACGCTAGTGAGAAAAGGGTTTTGGAGCTTACAAAGCAACTCCATGAAGAACAGAGCTTGAATGCCTACCTTGCACCGAAGAGGATGCGTTCGACCTTTTTATCTTAGAGATTCATTTTGTAAGCCCTAGAGGCATGTTGTAATCATTTTGAACTAATTAATGAAAATTGACGTCTGTTCATTCTTTGTCTATACAAATTTAAATTTCATAAATCCTTGAAATCATTTGCATACACATATTCCATGCATCATAACACAACAGGTTTTCCACGAAAGGTTTCCTTATCTTTCTGTTGTTTATTTCAGCAAGATGGATATCGAGAAAACAGTGAAAGACCTACAAGTACAAAACTCCCAGTTTCAAGATACTCTGCTAACCCTGGCCAAGGGGCAACAAGAGTTGATGGCGTTGCTGGCAGCCAAAAAGAAACCAAAGAGAAAATCTTTAGTCAACATGGGTAGAAGATTCAGAGAGCCAATCCGTCAGATGCCGGCAGTGGAAGACTTGCCTGAGGAAGACGAAAATAAAATTGGAGAAGCAAGGAGTACCCAGGCTGGGTGTATCAATGATCAAGTGTCTGATGATGAAGATTATTTTAACGAGCAGTATCCTCCTGCCGATGTTAAGTACAAGAAGCTAGAGGACAGACTGAAGGCCGTTGAGATTCAAGCCGTCCCTGGTTTAGATTTTGACGATTTGGGTTTAATATTTGGGGTTGTCATCCCCCACAAATTCAAAATACGAGTATTCGTTAAGTATGATGGGATTTCTTGCCCAAAGCATCACCTAAAGTCTTATGTGTACAAAATTCAACCGCACACCTCCGACAAGAAACTCTAGGTTCACTTCTTTCAAGAAAGCTTGGCTGGGACGCAACTAGAGTGGTTTTACCAATTGGAGGGTTCCTGTATCTAGACATGGGAAGACTTAGCCACCACTTTCTACCATCAATACCAGTATAATGCCGACCTGGCACTGACAAGAGTTCAAATGCAAGACATGACAATGGGTAAGAGTGAAGGGTTCAAAGAGTACGCCCAAAAGTGGAGGGATCTTGCCAGTAGGGTCAAACCGCCGTTAACTGACAGGAAGCACATTGATATGTTTATGGGCACTTTATCTGGTCCATTTTTCAACTTATTGGTTGGTTGTTCTTCTTTCGGTTTCACTGAACTGATCTTAACCGGTGAAAGAGTTGAAAGTGGTATTAAAAGCGGGAAGATTCCCATAGCATCTGCTTCCACCTCCAATCCTGTAAAGAAACCTTTTGTCGGGAAAAAAGAAACCAATGTTGTCTATGGGGTAAGGGCCCGTACCAAGAAGGATGACCATCCGTCCATTAATGTTGTTCAGATTTCCAACCCAACTCCTGTTCAAAGACAATCTTCCAATCATCAACGGTTTGAGGCTCCGCGAATACAATACACAAAGATAGGCATGTCGCTATCCCAAGCCTTACGACACCTGTTAAAGGCTAATTTGGTGACACTGTGTGATCCTCCGGCCAATCCAGATACCTCTTCATCTAAACACAATATGAATACCAAGTGTGCATATCACTCGAATAGTCCCGGGCATGAGACTGACCAATGTTGGGCACTGAAGAATAAAATTCAAGACTTAGTAGAGAACAAGACCATTGAATTTGATCCTCCTCCAACTTCGAATGTAATCACCGTGCCTATGCCAAACCATGGCAAGGGTGTCAATGTTGTTAAAGACACCATGTTTGTTTCCTCCGTCGAAGACTTGACTACTCCGTTAAACATTACCAAAAAGAATCTGCTGAAAGCCAGGATTTTCCCTGGCTATTTGAAGGATTGTAATTGATGTGCCAAATAACTCAGTGGATGCAAAGGGCTTAAGGAAGACATTCAACGCCTGATGAATAGCCATGAGATCCTATTTGAGAAGACTTCGTTCGCCCAAAGTTTGACCAATAAGATTGAAGACCTCTTCATCATAACGATCTCAAACAATCCTCTTAGGATCTCCTCCCAGGGTCCTATTAGGATTTCAAATGAACCGATTGTTGCTCCTCTGATAATTACCGCCCCCGGGCCAATTCCGTACTCTTCTAACAAAGTAGTGCCATGGAACTATGGTGCTGAGGTATTTTACCATGGAATAAAGCAAGACACTTGGATTGAAAAAAGCAAAGCTAATGACATTGGTAACATTACTGGCTCTAGTAAGGTGACCAGAACTGGGAGAATCTTTTCACCCAACATCTCACCACCAACTGCTACAAAGGTACCTGTTTGCATCACCACTACTAAGCCTAGTGCTGACTCAAGGTGAAAAGAGAAAGTTGTTGAGCCTGTTGAGACAGAAATACCCATAAAAGACATTGCCACTGAGGAACCTTCCGCTCGAGAAATGGATGAGATCTTGAAAATTATAAAAAGGAATGGTTTCAAGATAGTGGAGCAGTTGGGGCAAACCCCTTCTAAGGTTTCTATGTTATCTTTGTTAATCTGTTCCGATGCTCATGCTTGGGAATTAATCAAATTCTTGAAGAAGACTCATGTCCCTCATGAGACCATGAAAGACCAGTTTGAAAATTGTGTGGCAAGCTTGACGGCCGATAATGGTTTGGGGTTCTCAGATGCTGATCTGACACCACTAGGAAAGAACCATAACAAAGCTCTGCATGTTTCTGTTGAATGTAAGGGGACTACCCTAGCATATGTTCTGGTTGACACTGGCTCTTCTTTAAACGTGCTACCTAAGGGGGCTTTGGACCGTTTAGACTGTGAAGGACTAGTTTTGAAACCAAGCGATATTATTGTGAGGGCTTTCGATGGGTCCAAAAGGACATTCCAAGGAGAGGTGGATCTCCCGATCAAGGTGGGATCACAGATTTTCAACTCTACTTTCTACATCATGGATATCCGTCCTGCTTATTCCTGTTTGATGGGTCGCCCTTGGATCCACGGAGTAGGGGCAGTAACGTCAACCCTTCTTCGAAAGCTCAACTATCCGGTCAAAGGAAGGATTGTCATTGTACGTGGCGAGGAGGAATTCATGTAAGCCACGTCAACTCTTTCAAATATGTGGAGATGGATGGAGAATTTATAGAAACCCCGAGTCAGGCTTTCGAAGTTGTGCCACCAATGGTTGCTACTGCCAAATTTTCCTCTGATGTGTCCAAAGTTGTTAAGGTCGTGCCAAAGACGGTTTAGTTTAGAGATGCTCGTGCCGCAATCGAAGAAGGAAGCTGTGATACTTGGGGGAAACTCCCCGAGATCTCATTCAAAGCAGACAAATGTGGTTTGGGTTTCACTATCAAGGCTCAGAAAGAAGTGAGGCGCGCTCGTGCAGGGAAGCCCCCTCTCTGTATTGGAAGTCATGAAGTTAACATTGTGGAAGATTCTGATGATGAGTGTGCATTTAAAGATTGGGTACACCTTACTACAACAGAGCTCAACAATTGGCATGCAAAGGACTTCGTTCCCATCTCCTTCATTAAGGAGTAATTACTTGTTTATTACTTTCTATTAATTCAAGAGTATTTTGTCTATAATATTAAACAATGACTTTTAAGCCATGTGCCTGGACCGAGGCACTATGGTCCATTTGTCAAGGGTTTTATTTATGTTAGTTTTATCATATGATCATTCAATACAAATCATTGGACTTTTGCATTCAAATCTTTGTGCTCATTGCCTTTCTTTTTCTTCAATACATTTTTTCAAAATACCCATGTATCTTACATGCACACACACACACTCTTGCAAGTCCTCTTCCACTATAGATCTCATTGCCAACGACTCTACTATTACCAACTATGACTTTGAACATCCAATTAACCAAGCCGAAGACGAAGGCGAGGAAGATTGTGAGATACCGGGAGAACTAGCCAGACTTCTATTGCAAGAGGAAAAAGTTATTCAACTGCATGAAGAGTCAGATGAAGTCATCAATCTAGTTATCGAGACAGACAGTTAAGAGGTCAAGATCGGCGCTAAACTAGAAAGCAATGTCAAAAACAGGTTGGTTCAGATGTTGCATGACTATGTGTAAGTGTTTTCTTAGTCGTATGAAGATATGCCAGGGTTGGATACCGAGATTGTAGTTCATCGTCTGCCGATAAAGGAAGATTGTCCTCCTGTTAAACAAAAAGTCCGTCGCATGAGGCCTGACATGTCTGAAAAGATAAAAGCTGAGGTGATGAAACAATTTGACGCAGGATTCCTAGCTATGACATTTTATCCCCAATGGGTGGCAAACGTGGTGCCAGTTCCGAAGAAAGACGAAAAAGTTCATATGTGCATAGATTATAGGGATCTGAATAGGGCAAGTCCCAAGGATGATTTCCCTCTACCACACATTGACGTTTTGGTCGATAACACTGCTCAGCATAAATTCTTCTCTTTCATGGATGGTTTCTCCGGATATAATCAAATTAAGATGGCTCCCGAAGACATGGAGAAGACCACGTTCGTTACGCAATAGGGCACCTTTTGTCACAAGGTCATGCCGTTCGGATTAAAGAATGCAGGGGCAGCATATCAAAGGGCTATGGTAGTGTGATCGGTGGATCTGGAACTGACTGTTTAACGCTGGTTCGCGAAATGTCGCGGAAGCAAGAGTCGCCACCGTCTTTTATTTTCTCCAAATGGAAAGGACAAAAGCACAGAAAAATTCCTTATAGAGATTGCTCTCGGTTCGGGAGGTAAGTTATAGAAAGGGAAGGTGTTAGCACCCTTTCTATCCATGGTTATCCATGGGCTCTTAGATACTTGCTCATTGTGTTTTCAAAAATGGTTTGTTTGTTTTTCAACTGTGGGTTTTAAAAAGTTTCTTTGAAAAATTTCAGTTCGACTCGTACGTCAGAGTGTTTGAAAAGTTTGCTTTGAAAGCTTTTGAAAAGTGTCGGTGTGAAAAGTCTTTTTGATTTGTTTTGAGATTAGAGCAAGTATCCTTGAGAACCTACCTACCCTAAGGAATTCGTCTGTGTAGATGTCCTTTAAAGTAGTGCCATCCCACCATTGAGAGGTAGGTAGCACCACCGTTGGAGGTGTTCGGGTCAATTCGAGTTTTAGGGACGTGGTGATCACCAGAGCAATGGGAAGACACCTTAGAAGCTACCCTCATGCCAGGTTCCCGGATCATGAGGACTTACTAAGACGTCCTCTACTCGACGATCACCTTTCGAAAGGCAACAGTGAGGCGTACCCTAGGGGTGGTGTGTGCGAATTGTGTGTCATGTTTTAGTTATTTGTCTTGTCATGTTTATTTGTGATCTACGCTTGATTTTAGTCAGGGCCATTCATTCTTGCATGCATATTTAACAGTTATAAAGTTTGCGAAAAATAAATCTAAGGCTATTACAAACGGCGCGGGTCCACATCGCCAAAATTAAAACCGGACCCGATTTAGCGGAAAAGTAAATAATGCGAAGTAAATGAAAGTGCGAGAAATTTAAATTACGGTGCTTTGGGAGATTTACATAATTATAATGAACGACATAAAGTAAATATGCGAAATAAAATTATTAAAACAATGGGCGTTGGACCCTTTTGCAAGATATTTAAAATTAATAAGGAATTAAAATAAAAAAATGAAAATTAAATGTTTTTGATATTTTTGTATTTTTTAGATTTAATAAGGAAAAGAAGTTAATTGAAATTAAATTAAAAGGCAAACCCTAATTCTAATATTTTTTAATTATTAAGAAAGAATTAAAATATGATCTAAATTAAACCCTAATTTATTTATGCACAATTTTTAATTTATGAAAATAACTAAATAATATTATTCTGAAAAAAAGGAAAAATTAAAAGAAAAATCAAAAGAAAGATATTAAGCCTAAATTCTATTTTTGGTGTTTTTTTATTAAAAAGATTAAAACTATAACCTAATTAAACTAAATATTTACATATATTAATTTATTGAAAATAATTAAAATAAGATATTTATTATTTTTTTGGTCTTTTCTGATTTTTATAATGTTTTTATTGTATTTTTTGTAAAAGTGATTAGTTAATTAAATAAAATAAATAAATAACATAACAATTAAAAAAATGAAATAAAAAGAAAATCAAACCAGAGTGGGGTGTAGTCCCCAATTCAGGAGGTATAGGCCTAGCAAGTCAGGCCCATTAAGCTTGATTTCGCTGACTTTCCTCGATTTTGTATGGCATGTTGACCAGCCTCCATGGTATGCCTTCAATCTGACCCTTGATTAGATCTCCTGGGACGCGTGGGCGATGAATATTGAGTGTGTATGGTGAACCTTCATGTTAGGCCTGCATGCAATTACCAAAGGAAAAATAATATGAAATTGTTGAAGACCTGGAACTCGAACCCAGGTCTTGTGGATCATCCATGCCTTCGCCTGCCATCTGTGCCACTTGCGTTTCATTTAACATATAATAACATGTAATCATAATAAGTAAAACGTGACGTTAGTGAATCAAAAACGCGCGAGATTCAAATGGACGAACCACGCTTCGCCACGATGTCTTCGTCCTCATGTCCCCTGTAATACAAAATAATATGGCAACGGTTTCTGGGCGTGGTTTTAGGCAGGCTACGGAAAAATAGCGACTAGCGCTATGATGTATATAAATTGGGCGCGAGGGTCAAGACTTCTTCGTCTTGATGTGCTGAATCCAGCCATGGTCATCTTGAGCCCTAATTTCACTTGGTTGTGAAAGCCCCAATCTGGAAAACCTGTAACCCTAAAAATCGCATATGGTGGAATCGTGTATGTACCATAAAAACTCAATTGAATATGATGGTTAGTTCACAAACTTCATCAGGAACATGAATATATAAACAAAAATGCAAAAAGATGCTTAAATTATGCTATGCGATTTCAAGATTTTCTTGGTACAGTTTGAGTTCTAACTACCACTTCTTGAGGTTTTAGTCGTTGTTATTGATTGGAAAATGTTCAGTGATGCTTCAGGGTGCTATTGGAACGAAACTTGAGGCTTGAACCCACCTAAAACCTTGATTTCCGATTTCAGTTTTAAGGCAATTTTCTCAAGTTTGTATATTGGTTTTTTGCGCAGCTTGCAGTCTCCTTGGCATTAGGTCTTGTTCTAGTACTTGTATGGAACGATTTAGGTCAAAAAGATTGAATAAAATCCATGGCCATAATGGTTTTTGAAGATTTGATTTCAATGATCTTTTCCATATCTTTTCCATGTGCAATTTGGTTCAAATCTGATCAATTCTCATCAAAACTTGCTTAATTAAGAAGTGCACGAAATATTGACCTTGGAATGTGCATAAAAAGATTTTTTTAGGTTAGGTTTATATTTTTCATGTATTAAAATGATTTAAATGAATATAAATTAATATAAATTCAAATAAATAATTAAAAAATATGAAAATACTTCCCTTTGGGCCTAGTGGTCGTGCATAGGCTTGGCATGAAGAAACTTGGAAGAAAAATGGGCCCATTTGCATTTTTAGGCCTTTTGCATCAATGTTGACTTTCAAAAATTTCCAAAACTTTCCCATCTTCCACAAGGCATAACTTGGTCAATTTTTAAGCTTTTCACATGTTCTTGGACATTTTGGAAAGGTCTTTGAGTCCTTTAACCAATGCCTTTGGTCCCATGTCATTTTGATTTACCAATCTCAAGTTATGGCCTTTGACTTAAAGTCCCTTTTTGTTGACTTTTGAAAATGACCTATAATGTTGAAATTGATAACTTTTTGTGAGAGCATTTCTTGGACTTGGAATATGAAGATGAATTGTAGGAAATGTCTTTCTCTTCAAAATGAGCTTTGGATGGAATTTTTCTGATAATCCATGTGAAAGTTATTCCCTGGTCAATTTCAGTTGACTTTTTCAGCTGTCCAAATATAGTAACTTTTGCATCTCTGATTATTTCTGAGCCAAAATTTGAGAATCATGATCAAGCATTGATCAAATGATGTTTGTGGCTTCAAAATGATATGTTGACCAAAAATTTGAACTTTTGACTGTCAAATGACCATTTTACCCCTACAGTTGACTGTAGTGCAATCTAGGGTTTTGACTGTGCAATTTTGAGCTGAATGCCTTGAAACTTGACATGAGGATACTTGACCATCTTTGTAGGCCTATGAAACTTGATTGGGCCTTTGAAAAGTTCATTTGCTTGACCAGAACTCAAACCCTAGTTTTGACTGTATAGGAGACAGTTGAGCTGCATAGTCCTTGGGGAATTTTGTGACCTTGACTTTGACAATTCTTGATGAATATGGGAGGGCAAATTTTGGGGTACAACAGGTAGCTTTGTTTCATGACATGATTCATCATGAAATAGAGGTATATGTGGATGATATGATTTCAAGATCACAAACTGAAGAGGAACATCTCAGTCACCTATACAAGTTATTCGAGAGGCTAAAAAAGTAGAAGTTAAGGTTGAACCCTAATAAGTGCACATTCAGAGTACAATCTGGAAAGCTTCTAGGTTTTGTTGTCAGCGGTAAAGGCATTGAAGTTGATCTTGCCAAGGTGAAGGCCATCCAAGAAATTCTAGTCCCCCACTCTGAAAAGGAAGTTAGAGGCTTCTTGGATCGTCTTAACTACATCGCCTGCTTCATATTTCACTTAACTACTACTTGTGAGCCAATCTTCAAACTCTTGGAGAAAGATCAAGTAGTCAGATGGAATGATGAATGCCAAGCTGCCTTCGACAAAATCAAAGAATATTTGCAAGAACCTCATATTCTCATGCCTCCTGTTGAAGGAAGATCCTTGATCATGTACTTGACAGTGCTAGAGAATTCTATGGGGTGTGTTTTGGGCCAACATGACGAGTCTAGCCGAAAAGAGCATGCTATTTACTACATGAGCAAAAAGTATCGATTGTGAAACTAGAGATTCACTACTCGAGAAAACTTGTTGCGCTCTTGCATGGGCTGCTCATCGGCTAAGACAATATATGTTGACTCATACCACTCTACTGATTTCTAAGATGGACCCTATCAAGTACATCTTCGAGAAACCCGCTCTTTCCGGACGGATAGCTAGATGGAAAATGATCTTGACTGAATACGATATTCAATAAATAATGCAAAAGTCCATCAAAGGAAGTGTATTAGCATATAATTTGGCCCATCAAGTTATTGATGATTATCAGTCTATGAACTTTGACTTCCCGGATGAGAACATCATGCTAGTGACCGACTGCACGAAACCTGGATTGTATGACAGACATGAACAAAGATCTCGATGGACTATGGTCTTCGATGGGGGCTTCCAACTCTTTGGGTAGCAGAATTGGTGTTGTGATAATCTCCCCTGAAGGTTTCCACACTCCTTTCACTGCCAGACTATGCTTCGACTAAACGAACAACATGGCTGAGTATGAAGCATGCATTTTGTGTCTGAAGGCTGCCATTGATTTGAGGATTAAGCATCTAAATGTGTTTGCGGATTCCTCTCTAGTGATTAGCCAAGTAAAAGGAGATTGGGACACTAAACACCTTAATCTCATTCCTTACAAGGAGCTTGTGCTATCTCTGATTCCTTACTTCAAAGAGGTCACATTTGAACACTTCCCTAGGGAAGAAAATCAGCTGGCTGACACCTTGGCAACAATGTCTTCTATGTTCAAAGTCAAATGGGACAACGAAGCTCCCATGATTACAATTGAGAGATTCGATGAACCTGCGCATTGTTATAAGCTCGACACTGACATAGAAAAGCCTTGGTACCATGAGGTGAAGAGATACCTTAGAGCACAAGAGTACCCTGAAGGAGCATCCATC
Source organism: Vicia faba (assembly GCA_948472305.1). Taxonomy (NCBI): domain Eukaryota; kingdom Viridiplantae; phylum Streptophyta; class Magnoliopsida; order Fabales; family Fabaceae; genus Vicia; species Vicia faba. Next base: position 1,321,879,104 of record OX451735.1, on the reverse strand, counting down.
AATGACAGGAAGTTATTACGAAGATTTTCAGCCAAATTCTTCCTAAGTAATGGAATCTTGTACAAACGCAACCATGACTCTACTCTACTCCGATGTATGGATAAGAAGGAGGCAGAGGAAATTATAGAAGACATGCATGATGGTCTCTTTGGGACTCACTCTAGTGGACATACCATGGCCAAGAAAATCCTAAGAGCTGGTTACTATTGGTCAACAATGGAGACTGATTGCCATCACCACTCAAGAACTTGCCACAAATGCCAAATCTATGTTGACAAGGTCCATGTGCCTCATATCCCTCTGAACGTCATGACCGCTCCGTGGCCATTTGCAATGTGGGGCATTGACATGATTGGAGAGATCAAACCCACTACTTCCAATGGACATCACTTCATTCTTGTCACTATCGATTATTTCACCAAATGGGTCGAAGCTGCCTCATTTGCCTCAGTCACAAAGAGCATTATGATACGGTGGCAGAACCGACTGTTATACTGGTTTGCATTTTGTATTCGCAAATGTCGCGGTAAGCAAGAGTCGCCATCGACTTTTATTTCATCCAACAAAGGAAAAGGAAAAAGAACAGAAAAAACCTTTTTTCGAGATATTTCTGAGTACGGGGGGTAGATTATAGAAAGGGAAGGTGTTAGAACCCTTTCTATCTGTGGTTTTCCACGGGCTCTTAGGTACTTGCTCATTTTTTAAATTTCTTGTGTGTGCTTGTTTTGAAAAGTTTTGTTTACTTCGTGATAACCCTTATATCGGTCCTCAAGAGTGTGACGAAGTTATTTTGAAAACTGTTTTGAAATGTGTTTGTGTGAAAAGTTTTTATTTTGAGCAAGTACTTAAGATTTCTACCTACTCGAAAAAAGTATGTTCGGTTTCGTTTCCTTTAGACAGTGCTATCCTATTATTAAGGAGTAGGTAGCTCCATTGTTGGATTTTTAAAGGGACGTTCGAAGGGACGAAATGGTCTCTGAAGGCAACAAGTAAAGATACCTTAGCATTTCGAAGGGACTATCATCATAAGATCAGTTCGTAGGCAACTCGAGGGACAAGTAGGGACTATTATCTTTTATGACGACTTTGAATCGCGGGTCATTGCTAAGGTATCCCTACGTTCGAGGGACACGACCATTATTTCCGAGGCAACCAAGTGGGGGCAAACCCTAGGAGTGAGCATGTGCAAGTGTTCCTTTTTCCAGTTAATTATCTTTGCACAATTAAGGTTGTCTACCATTTTAAATTGATTTATCTTGCCATACAATCTTATTATCCATACATCTAGCATTTTAATAGTTGCGAAAATTAAAAGTGGAAAAGAAAAAATCTAGGCTATTATAGGGCTTTTGGACAGATACACAAATATTTGACTGAATAATAAAGATGCGGAAATTTAAAATCCTAATTAATCTATTACAAACTCAGAACAGTTACAATAATCTGAAAATAAATAAAAACGCGCGCGAAGAATTGAGACGGGAATGACAAAAAGATATTTTTTTATTTTTTTGAGAAAAGAGCAATTAATCTTGCGAATTAACCTAATTTCTATTTGTTTTTAATTATGTAAAAAAAAGTTTTTAAATTAACCTAATTTTCTATTGAATTTTAATTACAAAAAATAATTGAATTAATCTAATTAAATTAATTAATGGCAATTAAATATTTTATGAAAAACTAAATCTAATTTTTAATGATTTTTTTTTATTTTTTGATTTGATTAAAAAAAAGTTTTATTGTGAAAATAATAAAAATAACAAAATAAAAAAAATAAAAAAATAAAAAAAAAGAATTAAAAAAGAGAAAGATTTGGGCTTGGAGTGATGAAGCAAATTGAGGGTATGAGTTGGAAATTTCAAGCCCAGATTCTTGCAAGCCCACCACGCGTATGATCTAGTGGCGCTGCTCCCTTGAAGATCCACTGTGCACTCCTGGATCTGGAACGTTTGATCTAGCATTGAAGAGATCCAATGGTGATGATTGGCCAATGCATGGTATATACGCTTAGCCCTGGGGGCACAGAATCTACAAGAGATTATCAAGAGAAAAATAAAAGCAAACGCCTGGGATCGAACCCAGGACGTTAGCCTCATACACACACTCCCTGACCAACTGCGCTGGATTACTCATTCGTATATATAATGAAACAAATGGAATATAAGGGAAATTAAATACTACGCCCAGGAAAGCGCGCGTGAATTCAAACCGGCCAGTGAGAGTTATCCAACTCATCGTCTCTTTCACTGATCTGTTGTTTTAGACAACGTACTTTTACCTACAACATCTTTCTGTCACTATAAGCTGTAGTGACGAATTTGGCTTGTAACTATAACTCTGTGTTATTCAAAAACATGATACAGGCAATATAAATCAAAACCAATATTAGGGATCAATCAGGAATTTTGTCCTGAGTCCAGTAATCCCCAGAATTCCCTTTAATTTGTCCTGAAAACGAAAACCCCAATTTTGAGCTTTCAAACCCTAGTAATGGCATAAGCCCATTCCTGCACTGAAACTCAAATTAGACTATTCAGACACCTTCATATGATGATCATGAACAGAAAAATATAATCAAATAGCATGTATAACGTATGAATGAGCAAAATCAGAATTGAAGGAAACACGATCAAATTGTGAGTATCTAGAGGCAAATGTGGATGCCTTGACGCATGTAATTGATGTTGCTGGCTTTAGAAGGCGTCCAGGAACATGTTGTCGGCCTTGAAATTTCTTGAACGGGACTGTGATTGAAAATCCGGTTCTAACTTTTTTTGCAAAAAAACTCAATGTTGTTCTTGATGTTTTTTACCTAGTTGTGCCTCTCTCTTCTTTTCTCTAGGGTTTTTCATGCTCAGTTATATGTATATGAATCAAATCGGTTAATAATTTTGGATTCAATCTTGGAAATTGATGGGCAAAATATTTGATTTTCAAGTCATATTCTTTGTTTCCAAAATTGGCCAAATCATGCCTTTTTCAATTCAATAAAGACTTGCACGCTTTGCTTGCTAACATACAGCTTGTATCTTCATTCTTTAATGCAAAAATCATCCCAAAATATTTTTATATCATTTATTTAATTTAATTTGGATTTAAAATGATTAAAAATCAAAATAAATCAAATAAATAAGAAAATGATGTATGAAGGGTTTATGGGTCGCGGACCATGTTAAATGTAAGATGCCAGCATAAAAATTTAGGCCCATTTGCCAAAAAATGCAATTTTGGACATTGTTGACTTTTGACAATTCTCCAAAAATGGCCAACTTTGACAATGCATATCTCTCTCAATTTTGACCCTAAGAGGGTGTTCTTGGACTTTTTAGAAAGCTTAGGATGTTCCCTAAACAAACCTTTTGGTTTCACCTCAATTGGATCTTCCATGTTCATGTAAAAAGCCTTGACCCAAAAGGTATTTTTGTTGACTTTTGAAATGACCTATAATGTCTGAATTTATATATTTTCATGAGTGCATTTCTTGAACTTGAGTAATGAAGATGAGTTGTAGGGAATTGAATTCTATTAAAAATGAGCCTTGGTTGAGAAATTTCTGATAAAGTATGAGAAAGTTATGCTTGGTCAAAGTTTGGTTGACTTTTTCCTAGGAAACCCTAATTTAGCAACTTTTGAGTTTTGATGAATTAGGAGCATTTCTAAGGGAATCAAGATCAAACCTTGATCAAATGATGGATATCACTTCAAAATGTTGATTTTAACCAAAAATCTTGGAGTTTGACTGTATGTGGGCCCTAGTTGACTTTTGACCTGGTACAGTTGATTTTCAAACATCTGAGCAGTTGACTGGGCAAACTTCTTGTGCAAGGCATGAAACTGGGAATGAATGGTCTTGAGAACATATTAGGACTATGGAAAACATATGAAGCTATTGGGACTCACCCATCTTGATGGAAAAGGAAACCCTAGTTGGATGTTCATTGCTTTAGGAGAGAGTTTGTCTTGTCAACTCTTGGGCATCCTTGAGCAAGTTTAGTATCTTAATGAACATATGTTGAGTAAAATGGGAGGGAAAATTTTGGGATAGAACAGCTTCCCCTGTTCAATCTTCTTAAGCTTGAGGATGTAGATTGGTTGGTCTGCCTTTCGTGATCTGAAGGTGGAAGATGATTGAACACTAGAGTGCCCAGAAATTTGCACTCGCATGAAGTAACACTGATCCGTGATATTGGAAATGGGATTACAGATGTCATTTGGGAGTCGACAGAGAGTCGTCGGAGATGGGCTTAAAGATTCCATCTAGAAATATATCAGTCGCATGAGATTTCTTTGCGAGAATTCCTGTACATGCTGTTGAGGAGGACTTCGCCGAGGAATGTTAATTTATGTCCCGGGAAGTAGAGTCTCAGAGCTTCGGTTGTCCATTATTCTACTGGAGAATTAACTCTTGAGAAGGCGGAAGTAAACTGCATATCTGGTCAGGGTCCAGGGTGCACATCGACTTACTTGGGAAATGTGAAATCGACCATAATTGGCCGGGTCTAGGTCTTACAGTGTTGCAAACTGTTGTCTGGAGGTAGGGGAGAAGGAACCTGGATAGTAAGGTTGCTTTGAAATGAAAGCCTGGATAGTAGGGCTATGAGAAGGAATCTGGATAGTAGGGTTACTTCGAGATGAGAGCCTGGATAGTAGGGCTATGAGAAGGAACCTGGATAGTAGGGTTACTTCGAGACGAGAGCCTGGATAGTAGGGCTATGAGAAGGAACCTAGATAGTAGGGTTACTTCGATATGAGAGCCTAGATAGTAGGGTTATGAGAAGGAACATGGATGGTAAGGTTACTTCGAAATGAAAGCCTGGATAATAGGGCTATAAGAAGGAACCTGGATAGTAGGGTTACTTCGAAATGAAAGCCTGGATAGTAGGGCTATGAGAAGGAACCTAGATAGTAGGGTTATGATAAGGAACCTGAGTAGTAGGGTTACTTCGAAATGAAAGCCTGGATAGTAGGGCTATGAGAAGGAACCTGGATAGTAGGGTTACTTCGAGATGAAATCCTGGATAGTAGGGCTATGAGAAGGAACCTGGATAGTAGGGTTACTTCGAGATGAAAGCCTGGATAGTAGGGCTATGAGAAGGAACCTGGATAGTAGGGTTACTTAGAGATGAAAGCCCGGATAGTAGGTCTATGAGAAGGAACCTGGGTAGTAGGGTTACTTCAAAATGAAATCCTGGATAGTAGAGTTATGAGAAGAAACCTGGATAGTAGGGTTACTTCGAGATGAGAGTCTGGATAGTAGGGCTACTTCGAGATAAAAGCCTGGATAGTAGGGCTATGAGAAGGAACCTGGATAATAGGGTTACTTCGAGATAAAATCCTGGATAGTAGGGTTACTTCATTTGGCCGCTTGGCTTAGTTGATCCGTTTGGTTTCGGGAACTGATTTTTTTATAAGCTGTCTGCAGATATGCCATGTATAATTGCTGGAATTCTTGGCGATAATTGTCTTTCCTGAAAAGATAAGAGGGTTAATTATATGTGTGATGCATGAAATGCCATGTGAGATGATGTTCTTAAAATTAATGAGATTATGATGTATGTGATATGTATGCGCATGTCATGATGTATGAACATGAAATGTTATTGGGACATGGCCGTGTCTGGGAAAATAAATCTCTGGTTGCTGCTGGAGAGTATAGAATTCCTGACTGTTGTAGAAGACTACGATCCTTTATTTCCATTGGGGATGGTGAACGGAAATGACTATGCTGGAGATTTACTCTTTGTTGTTTATGAATATTCTGCCACAGAGAGACTCTGTTTGAGAATGGCTATGCGGGGGGGGGGGGGGGGGGGGGGGGGGAAATTATGTTGGAAGGTGAATTTCCGTAGCTGGAGTAATAAGCTTTGTTGGGGATTGAGCTTCTGTGTTCATAGAAATGAGCTCTGCTTGGGAGATAAAATTTCTGTTCTGGGAAAGCTGATATCAAATGCCTTGATTGCTTTTACTCTGTGGGGAGTGTAGATGTTACGAGGTCGTATACACTGATGATTATGTTTCCAAGTCGTCTGTGCCCCGGTACCTGTTGGATAGAGTAACTGTCGGGTTTGACATTTCTTTTCTTTTTTGCCCTTGTTTCTTAAGTTATGAGCAATTGTCTTTTCGTTTCTTATGTAAATATTTATGATCAGCAATTATATTCAAATGCATATGTCAAGAATAAATCATTGGACGTTCTTGCAAAATAAAACAGAAAAGGAAAAAACTCATAGTTTTTGTAAAAATGAGTTGTATTGATTTCCGAAGTTGACCTGTAATAGGTGTTTTTGTATAAGGAGGTTGGCGCTCTAGTAAGAGAACGCCGCTGTGAAAAGGAGGCTATACAATATTGTGTACAACAAAAAGAAAACAGCTATGTGCAATAGTCCCATTTAAGTTTCAATTATGCTATTGCCGCTATGTCTTCGAGCGTCTCATCACTTTGCTGCTTGTCCGAAGTTGATTAGATTGATCGGTTTCGTTCGAGCTTGGCAGTTGATACTGATGTCTGATCACAAGGTGGTCCAATGGGACATAGTGATACGCTTTACATCCCTAACTTTTGCCTGAACTGCCCTTTCGGGTTTTCAGTCCACCGGGATACCCTTTTTTGCCCAAGCCGCCTTTTCAGGTTTTCGACTTGCCGGGTGTACAGACTTTTTCATTTTCATCCCTTATTTTTGCCCGAACCCTTTTGGTTCACCAGGAAGCCCTTATTTTTTCCTAGGCCAATCAACCTAGCGGGTCTTTGATCAGGCGTAGTATCTTTTCACTATGTCTGCATTGACAGGGTGAGGAAGGTCGTCACCGTCCATGGTGGTTAGAATCATAGCTCCACCTGAGAAAATGTTTTTAACCACAAATGGCCCTTCGTAAGTGGGAGTCCATTTTCCCCTGGGATCACCTTGCGGCATTATGATGCGCTTGATTACTAGATCCCTGACTTGATATTCTTGTCGTCTGACTTTTTTGTTGAAAGCCTTGATCCTTTGTTTTTGATACGTCTGACCATGACAAACAGCGGCAAACCTCTTCTCGTCGATCAGATTTAGTTGATCAAGTTAGGTCTGGATCCATTCGTCTTCGTTCAAACCCGCATCTTTCATAATCCTTAAAGAAGGAATTTGTACCTCGATGGGTAGGACTACCTCCATGCCATATACCAGAGAGTAGGGTGTTGCCCCTGTCGACGTCCGTGCTGAGGTACGGTACCCATGAAGAGTGAATGGTAACATCTCATGCCAGCCTTTATATGTCACCGTCATCTTTTGTATAACCTTTTTGATGTTCTTGTTAGCCGCTTCGAGAGCGCCATTCATCTTCGGCCAATAGGGAGAAGAGTTATGATGTTGTATCTTGAATTGTTTACAGAGCTCGGTGGTCATCGTGTTGTTGAGATTCGTACCATTGTCGGTAATAATTCTCTCTGGCACACCATACCGACATATTAGATTATGTCAGATAAACTGCGCCACAATGTTCTTGGTTACAGTAGCAAAAGAGGCCGCCTCAACCTACTTTGTGAAGTAATCAATGGCCACCAGGATAAAGCGATGTCTATTGGAAGCGGTAGGCCTGATTTCTCTGATCATGTCAATGCCCCACATTGAAAAGGACCACAGAGCTGTCAATATGTTCAAAGGAACCAGAGGCACATGCACCTTATCAGCATAAATTTGGCACTTATGACAGGTTCGAGAATGCTCATAACAATCTGCTTCCATAGTGGACCAGTAGTATCCCGCCCGTAAGATCTTCTTAGCCATGGTATGTCCACTGGAATGTGTTCCAAAGGTACCTTCATGTAGATCTGTCATAATCCTCTCTGCTTCGCTCTTGTCTACACACTGCAGTAAGGTAGAGTCATGATTACGCTTGTAGAGGATTTTATTACTGAGGAAGAATTTCGCAGCGAACCTTCTCAGAAACTTCTTATCGCTGACAGATGACCCTTCGGGATACTCTTGAGTCTCGAGGTACTTCTTCACTTCATGAAACCAGGGTTTGTCTGCCACCTCCTCGGTATCAATCTCACAACAGTGTGCTGGTTCATCCAACCTCTCAATGGTGATTCGGGGAGCCTCGTTGTCCCACTTGACTTTGAACATGGAAGACATGGTAGCCAGCGCGTCCGCTAACTGATTCTCCTCTCGTGGGAAATGTTCAAAGGTTACCTCCTTAAAGTGTGGGAGCAGTGTCAGTACGTGCTCTTTGTATGGGATGAGATTCGGATGCTTCGCATCCCATTCGCCTTTGATCTGACTTATCACCAAGGTTGAATCCCCGAAGACATTTAAGAACTTGATCCTGAGGCCAATAGCGGCTTTGAGACCCATGATGCAGGCTTCATACTCAGCCATGTTGTTAGTGCGGGAAACATAGTCGGGCAGTGAAAGGAGAATGACAACCCTCAGGAGATATGACTACAGCGCCGATGCCATTACCAAGTGCGTTCGAAGCTCTGTCAAAAACCATAGTCCATCGGGATCCTTCTTCAGGTCCTTAATTTGGTCCAGGTTCTTCATAGTCAGTCACCAACATAATGTTCTCGTTCGGGAACACAAAATTCATGGACTGGTAGTCATCCACGACTAGATGAGCCAAAATCAGCCAATACATTTCCCTTGATTGCTTTCTGGGTTGTACATTGTATATCGCATTCAGTTAAGATCATCTGCCATCTTGCTAATCTTCCGGAGAGGGCGGGATTTTCAAAGATGTATTTGATTGGGTCCATCTTAGATATCAACAAGGTAGTGTGGGTCAGCATATACTGTCTTAGTCGGAGAGCAGCCCATGCCAAAGCGCAGGAAGTTTTCTCGAGCAGTGAGTATCGTGTCTCACAGTAGGTAAACTTTTTGCTAAGGTAGTACATTATGTTGTACCCCAAAATTTTCCCTCCCATATTTCTCAATACATGTCAAGTAAGGTCCTCAAATTGCTCAAGGAAGTCCAAGGGTTGACCAGACAAACTCTCTCCTAAGGCAGTCTACCCCAAATTAGGGTTTCAGCTTGCATCAAGATGTTTGAGTCCAAAGGATCCCAAATTCTCACCATTGTCCTAATATGTTCTCAAGATCATCCATGTCAAGTTTCAAGCCTTGCAGAGGAAGTTTGCTCAGTCAATTACTCAAAGGCCTGAAAATCGACTGTGCTAGGGCAAAAGTCAACTGTAGCCCGCATACAGTCAAACTTCAAGATTTTTGGTCAACATCCTCATTTTGAAACATTATTCATCATTTGATCAAGGGTTGATCATGATTCCTCAAGGATTTCTCACAACTCATCAAAAACCAAAAGTTGCTAAATTAGGGTTTTGTAGGAAAAGTCAACTCAACTTTGACCAAGCATAACTTTATCATACCTTATTAAAAATGACCCATCCAAAGCTCATTTTTAAGAGGATGTAATTCCTTAAAATTCATCTTCATCTCCCAAGTTCAAAATATTCACTCACAAGAAGATATAAATTTGGACATTATAGGTCATTTTGAAAAGTCAACAAAAATAACTTTTTTGTCAAAGCTTCATACATGAACATGGAAGACTCAATTGAGATAAGACCAAAAGTTTTGGTTAGAGGACATCTTAAGCTTTCTAAAAACTCCAAGAACACCTCTCTAGGGTTAAAATTGAGGAAGTTATGCATTGGCAAAGTTGACCCTTTTTGCAAAATTGCCAAAAGTCAAATGTGGCCAAAATTGCAATTTTTGTCAAATGGGCCCAACTTTTTATGCTTGCATTGAGTTTGTAACATGACCCACGACCCATGATCATTCCCACTTGTCATTATTTTATTTTTGTCATTTATTTTTATTTTATTTCAATTAAATCAAATAAAATCAAAATAAAATCATGAAAATATCAAAAACGAATCAAAGCTTCAGATTTTGTGCATGTTTAGGTCTATTATACATCTGAGATGGAATCAAATCGTGCAAGCTTCAAATGGACACAAAAAGATTGGATTTTCTCAATTTGGAAAGATTTTGTACAATGATCAAATCATGAATCAATGATCTTAATTGGAAAAGATTTGAAGCAAATTTGTAACCTAATTCCTTCTAGGGTACATAAGGAACATGTTCAGATAAAAAACAAAGAGGCTAGAGGCGTGTAAGACACAAAGCAAGTTTCAAAAAAATCAAGAAAAATGGCAATTTGATTTCCACGTTCCAGGCCAATTCAAAGTCTTCTAGCCATCCCAAACATTTGTTGGACATCCCAGGAGCATGTTTCAACCATTAACAAGCCTTCCCACATCCAGAAATGCACTGTAAGAGTCCCACGATATCCATGTTTTTTTGAATTCGTATATCATAATTCTAGCATTGTTAGCATGTTTTATTGACATATCCTTAATCCATGAGTTATTTGCAAGCTAATGGTGATACTTAATTGCATTTTCATTAACTGTACAACAAGATGCCATAGTTAGGGTTCTTGCTTCTTTTTTGGGGTTTTTATGTACAGGTACAATTGGCCATGGATAAGGGTACCATGATGCTCGTGAGGTTGCCACAAGTTGATTGGTACTGTTGTTTTGTATTTATCACGCTTGTATAGGATTTTGGAAAGGCACAGGCTTATACCTACACCCATGTGACTGTAGGTAAAAGTCACAATACTTTTAGCAACGGTGGGAGGAAGAAGAAGGGTAACGTGGCACTCCCTGACTTGCCCATTCAAAAATTTGCGCGTTTTGTAAATAACATTTTGTTTTTTCCATATAATGCTTGTTTATTGTTCTTTGTACAACTAACTAAGCCAGCTCAGCTGGCAAGCGCGCAGGGTTAGAATGTCTAAGGGCCTGGGTTCCGTCCCCAGGTCCCCATATTATTCCATATTATTTTTCTTTGTGTAATAAGGCGCGCTAGCATCCAAGGCCTCCACCATACACCATCAATATCCAGCCAACATATCTTCAACAAGGCAGATCCAATGCCTTATCCCTGAGAGTCCACCATGGGCATCAGTCAAGTTAGCAACATGGGATCTGGAGAAGTCAAACGGGCCAGGCGCTATTGGGCCCATATTTTCCATTAACACCCCCCTTCTTGCTGAAACAACCAGGCCCATATTTCTTTCTTTTTATTTATTTTATTTCTTTTGATTTGATTAGTTTAATTTATTTTCTAACAAAATAATTTCTTATTTTCACAAAAAAAATCATAAAATCAATTTCACCAATTTAGAATTTAGGTTTTATTTTATTTTATCAAATTTAATTTTACTTTAGTTTAATTTAATTTAGTACTAATTCTAACTTTTTCATATATTTAAAATCAATTAGAAAAAATTAGGGTTAACACGTAATTTAAATTTTATTTCTTTTCTCAATAAAACAAAAATACAAAAATAGGTTAAATTAACTATTTTTTTCTTAATTTAAATTAATTAGTAATTAGATTTTTATTTATTCGATTAAACCTTATTTTCTCAAATAATCAAAAACAACAAAAATGTTTTTTTCTCTTTTAAATTCCAATTCGATTTAGACGGGGTCAAAACCCTAATTCTCTCATTTTGATTCATCGTGTGCGCTTATTTATTTTACTATATTAATGTAACTGCTTACGGTATGTGTGATACGGTGGGAGAACTGACTTGAGCTTTTGCGTTTTGTATTCGCAAATGTTTCGGTTGAGCAAGAGTCGCCACCGACTTTTTATTTTATCCTAAGGAAAGGTTAAAAAGCACAGCAAAAACCTTTGAGATGTTTTCTTGGGTTCGGGGAGTAGATTATAGAAAGGGAAGGTATTAGCACCCTTTCTATCCATGGTTATCCATGGGCTCTTAGTTACTTGCTTAGATCAACTTGCCTTGTTTTTCAATTGTTTGAAATGGTGCTTTGTGTGTGGGTTTGAAAAATGTTTTGAAAAGAGGCCAATGTGGTGGCAACCTTTGCAATGATCCATGTTGGGATGTATACAAAGGTGTATGTCTTTTGAAAATTTTTCCATGTTTTTGAAAGTTGTTTTGAAAGTGTATTGTGAAGTGTGTTTTGAAAAAATAGGCAAGTGCTTTTGTTTTGCAAGTTGGCAAGTAACCAAGAGCTATCTACCCTAAATTTCTCAAAGATCTTTGCTATGTTTTAACCCTTTTTAACAATTTTGTTCCACCATTGTATTTGGTGGACAATCTTGTGTTAGGATGTGAACGGGACAGGCGCGGGTCATCGTTTAGACCATGATTGCAATGGTGCCAAGTATCTTTGGGCAATTTTTCCTTTAAGGGACTTGATCATTTTTTTAGGCAACTTCTGAAAGCGTCATCGAGGGACTATGATCATTTGATTGTTTTGTTTTTGCCAAAGATACCTAACATGCAATATGGCCCATTATTGAAGGAAACAAGTGGAATACCCTAGGGGTGCAAGTGTGATTAGTGTTATCCATTTTCATGCTTGTTTATCTTGAATTTAGGTCAAACTATTTGTTGTTTTTGATTTGCATACAAAACCCTAATTCTATCATGGCATATTTAGAAAGCTTTTAAAGTGCGGAATTTAAAGGTCCTAAGTTATTACAACACAAATATGGGATGGGGGGTACAAATGTTTAAATGGGGGGATATTTTAGCAAGAAATTAAACCTAAGCTATTACATCCAAATTGAATTTTTACAAGATATTTAATTGCACAATAATTAAATAAAATAAAATAAATATGCAAGATGCAAAAATGATTTTTATATGTATGTAAAAAGTATTTTTTTTTTGTGTCAAATAAATAAAATGAATTAATTTTTGGTATTTTTATGTTTTTAGGGGCAAAACCCTAATTTTATAAATAAAAGGTATTTATTATATAATATATGCAATATTTATTAATTATGTACAAAAAATAAATAAAAAGGAAGTATATTGTCAAAAAGTGATCTCTTAAGTTAAATATTAATAAAAATAAAAATGTATTATTTTTGTATTTTTAACCTAAATATACTAATAAATATATAAGTATTTATATTATTTACTAAATATATTAAATATGTACAAAAATAAAATATTTAATATTTACAAAAAAAAAAGTATATTTTTATAAAATGTTTTCAAAAGATAAAACAAAATAAAAATGAGAAAATAAAAATGTATTTGTATTATTTTTGTATTTTGAATAAAAAAGGTATTTTGTATATTTATGTACAAATTCAAATAAAACAAACAAAAATCCAAATAAAATGCAAAAATGGTTGAAAAAAATGTTTTTTAATATTTTTTATATTTTGGCAAAAAATAATAAGTCAGAAATAAAAAGAAAAAGTCAAAAAATGATTAAAAAAAATAAACACAATGGGCCAAGGGGGTGCAAGTGTGGAAAAGTGGTGCAAATAGAAAGAGGAAACAGGCCCAGCCCAGAAGAACTTTGTCTTCAACCTCTGGCCAGATTCAAACAACAAACGCGCGCCTTCTTGTTCATCTCCCTAACTCCTGATTCTTTGATCCCTTGAAAAATCTTAAAACATGAAACTTGTAGAGCTTGAAGCCACGATTCTAAACATATAAAAAAGTTAATCTAACTCTCAGAAATGAGAGAGAATTTCTTCTCCCCCAATTCCTGACCTAGTTTTTTTCAGATGTTCAGATTCAAAATACTCTTAGCACACACAATATAAATGAAAAGTAACTATATGGATGGCTTCAGGGCTATGATTAGAACATGTTTTCTTCACAAACTTAATCCTAACTATGCCTGGATAGAGAGATAGAAGTTCAAAAACTTACCTGTTCAGCTTGAATCGTGTATGATAATGGAGGCACTTTCAAGGTAATGTGAGGACTTGTATAGCTTGCTTGAGGTCCAGGGATGCTTCTCCAATGCTTGGTGTGCTTTGAATCTTGCTGAATCACTCCATGGAAGTCAACCTGCAAGAGAGAAAAATGAAAATGGCAAACTTGGTTAGAGGTGTTACAGTCTGTTTCCAAGGCTTGGGATAGTTTGTATGGATGTTATGGAAGGTGTTTGAAGTGGTTTGGATGAAAATGCACGATGGAAATGAACTGGCCAAGTCAATCTGCAACAGGGACTCTGTTTTGCAGAAAAAATGGGCTTTGATGGATGAGGAGGTATTGGAGGTGGTTGGCTCGTGTTTTAGGTCTGTTAGGGAGTATGTAATGTGTGGAGAAAGTTTGCTTAAGCTTGTCTTGACAGGAATGTGAGATGTTGTTGTGTTTGCAAAGTTACTTCTAATGTAAGCAAAAGTTGTCAAGTTGGTTTACAAGCTTATGCAGGCCCCCTAAACATGCTGCCTCAATCCCTCTTGATCAGTGTGATTAGTTCCTGAACTTGTGCCTAGAAGATATGCATTGTACTTCTTTGATTCATGTTTTGACATAAATCCATACTTTACAAGAATGGATAAGTCACTTTTTCCAAATATGGCTTAATTCTTCATGTAATGTCCAAATGCATAGAATAACATCTTGGCACAATGGTTTAGCATTTAATTTTTGAGTTTAAATGAGATTAGAGGCCTGTAATGTAGCTTGCACATGCTGAGTTTGAAAATGCACAAGTTATGAACATGCATTTGTCCATGAATCAAAGTGACTTTTGCTCATATTGCCAAATTCGATTCTCCCTAACCACAAGGTTGTTTTATGAGTTCTTGGACATTTTGGAAAGCTTGGAATATGTACTACAATCCATCTTTGTAATGCAAATTGAAATTCCAAGTGGAAGCATGTGAAAAGTGGCCATGAAGTTGGGCAAAAATCCTGCCTAGAATAGGTCAAAAATTTTCTAAGTTAAGAATGTTTTGCACCCTTGTTCCAAAAATTGTAACTTGAGCTACAAGCTTCTTTTGAGGAAACTTTGTGAATCAAAGTTGTAGATTTTGAAATGGACTATAACTTTAATGTTTTGAGTTTTCCTTGAATCCAAATGTATCTTGATGAAAAAGTGGGACAAAGTTAGGAAAAAATTAGGGATTTTCATAACTTAGAAAAATTCTAAGTTATGAAAATTCTTCATTTCAAACCCTAATTTGTGATTTTTGATTTCTTGATGAACAAGTTTCATAATTTGACATGTCTTGATGAAAAATGAATCTTGACACTTGATTTTGACCAAAAAGTCAAAGTTTGACTTTTCAGTATACAGTCAAATTTGGCTCAGTTGACTGGAAAATTCATCTGTCAACCTTGTGCATTTGGGATCTTTTGAACTTGTTGAACATCTCAAGACAATTCCATGGGGTCCTTGAGTCCATATGTGAGCTTGGTTTGCCATTGGTTAGGTCAAACAGTCAAAAATTGCCTTTGTGCAGTCAAAACCCTAAAAATGACCATTTTGCCCTTTTGGTGATCTGATCAAATTTCTTGTGGATTTGTGATCCAAACTTGACAAAATGGTTTATATGAATTCATAATGTTGATGTGGGTCAAAAATAATGAGGTTTGACTGTCAATTGGCCACAGTTGACTTTTTTCCCAATACAGTTGATTTCCAGGTCAACTGTCCAATTGACTGGGCAAAGATTGGAATCAAGGCTTGAAACTTGGTATGGGTAAACTTGGGAGTCCAACATGAAGCATGAAAGTCATCTTAGGCATTTTAGGTCAAAACATCTTTGTGCAAACACAAACCCTAATTTGGGTCAACAGTGCAAGGAGAAGTCTTGAGCAGAGGAAACCCTAACTGGATCTTGAGCTCCAAGGATCTTGTGATGAGAAAATGTTGAGGAAATGGGAGGGAAAATTTTGGGGTACAACAGTTGCCCCTGTTCAATCTTCTTGAACCTGAAGAGTTAGATTGGCAAGTTTGCCTTTCGCGACTCGAGGGTGGAAGGAGATTGGACACTAGAGTGCCCGGAAATTTGCACTCGCATGGTAGAGTATCAGCAATGTGATGGCGGGAATGGGCTTATAGATTCTATTTGGAGATAGGATGGATAGGAGGATGGGCTTATAGATGCCATCTGGAGACGTGACAGAACCTTGTCGGGAATGGGCTTATAGATGCCATTTGGAAGTGTTGATCGCGTAAGAGATTCCTTAGTGAGAACTTGCGTACTTTGAGAAAGGAAGATGTTTCCTGGCCTGTTACAGGTGTTGATCTTCAGTCTCTTCATGCAGATATGCCCCGGCTGGATACAGGTATCGAATCTACAATTGGTTGTTCACAGATGTGCCCTGGCTAGATACAGGAATCGAATCTGGAACTGTTGTCTACAGATGTGCCCTGGCTGGATACAGGTATCGAATCTGGAATTGTCGTCTACAGATGTGCCCTGGCTGGATACAGGAATCGAATCTGGAATTAGTTGCTCACAGATGTGCCCTGGCTAGATACAGGAATCGAATCTGGAATTGCAAAAGGTTGGTAGAGATAGCTCTCCTAGCTGGATACAGGTGTAGACCTCTGACCTGAGAATGAAAGATAATTTCCTGGCCTGTTGCAGGGTTTGATCTTCAAACTCTTTATGCAGATATGCCCTGGCTAGATATAGGTATCGAATCCATAATCAAGTACTCACAGATATGCCCTGGCTAGATACAGGAATCGAATCTGGAATTGCGATAGTTGATAGTAATCATCCTTGGATTGACTTTTTCCTGAAAAGGAAAAACATCAGTTGTATGCAATGTCATGATGATGTCATGATGCTCAAAATGAGATAGTGTTGTATGCACTTTATCATGTATGTAAGCAGGATGTATGAAATGTGAAATGTCTATGAATGTATTTTCGTCTAGGAAAATAAATCCTTTACGACTGGCCGGGGAATCAAATCCTGGGCTGATGTTGAAGAGTAGAGTTCTTTGCTTCCGCTGGGGATGATGGTTGCAAGAATACACCGGTAGGAGAAGATGACTCTGTTGGGGAATAAACGTGTTGGAGAGATTACTCTGAGGGGAATTACTCTGTGGGAAGAGATACTTCGTTGAGGTTTTGATGAGAGCTCCGCTGGGGATTTCAACGATAGACTCCGCCGGGGATTTCAACGATAAACTCCGCTGAGGATTCCGCTGATAACTTATGTTGGGGAATTTTGATGAACTCCGCGGGGGATAGGAAGAACTTCGCCGAGGATGAATTTTCCGTGGTAATTAGCTGAGGATAACCCAGTTATACCCTAGTGGGGAAATAACCTTTGAATGAAAACGGGAGAGGCGTTCGTACTCTGCAGGGGATAAGCTTCCAGAATCTATTGGGGATAAGCTCCAAGACCTACTGGGGATATGGATTCCAACTTTCCTGGGGAAACTTTTCGGACTGTACTGGAAAATGGTTCCACTGGGGTGTCTGTATTCCGCCGGGGAACAATCTTATATTAAGACGGACGGGGATGCTTGCTGAGGAATGCCTATACTCCGCTGGGGAATGTTGAGATCTTCTGAGGATACCCAACTTCCTTTAGGCTGGCCGTAGCCTAACTCTGCTTGAGGAGAGTATTGCTGACTTGCTAGGGGAACTGTGCCTTTTTGGGGCTGATGGGAGACTAACTCTTCCTGGGGAGAGTATTGCTGAATCTTGTCTTACTCTATGGGGAGTTGAGGTAGCTTGGTCACGTTCTTCAGTCGAACCTACCTTGGTACCTTGGTGGACAGAGCAACTAGCTTGCCTGGACAATTCTACATTGCCCCTGTTTCTGATGTCACCTGTAATCAGTCCTTTGTTTCGCATGCAAGTATTTATGAATTAGCAATTTAATGTCAAATGCATATATCAAAAATGAACATTAGACGTTCTTCGCAAGACAAAACAGAAAAAGGGAAAAACAATTGGCAATTTGTCTGGAAAAGTGAATTTGTATTGATTTTGAAATTTGCCTGTAAATAGGCGTTTTTGTACAAGAGGCTGACGTCCTAGTAAGAGAACGCCGCCGAACAACATAGAGTTTATAAAATTTTGAAAAAGGAAACAAAACAGCTATGTGAACAATAATCCCACTGGGTTCCAACTCTGCTATCGCCTTTATGTCTTCAAGCGTCTCATCACTTTGCCGCTTAGTTGAAAATGAAGCTGATTGATTGAATTTATCTGAGCCCGATAATTGATGTCGAATTCTGGATGCAAGGTGATCCAATGAGACATAGTGTTACGCTTTATCCCTAACTTTTGCCTGGACCGCCCTTTCGGGTTTTCAGTCCACCGGGATACCCATTTTTGCCCAAGCCGCCTTTTCAGGTTTTCGACTTGCCGGGTGTACAGATTTTTCCATTTCATCCCTTATTTTTGCCCGAACCCTTTTGGTTCGCCGGGAAGCCCTTATTTTTGCCTAGGTGTGTCAACCTAGCGGGTCTTTTATTCATGCGTAGTATCTTTTTACTATGTATGCATTGGCGGGGTGAGGAAGGTCGTCACCATCCATGGTGGTTAGAATCATAGCTCCTCCTGAGAAAATATGTTTAACCACAAATGGCCCTTCGTACGTAGGGGTCCATTTGCCCCTGGGATCACTTTGAGGAAGAATGATGCGCTTGATTACCAGGTCTCCGACTTGATACTCTTGTCGTCTGACCTTCTTGTTAAATGCCCTGATCATCCGTTTTTGGTACGTCTGACCATGACAAATAGTAGTGAGTCTCTTTTCGTCAATTAGGTTTAATTGATCAAGTCGAGTCTGGATCCAGTCATCTTCGCTCAAGTCTGCATCCTTCATTATCCGGAGAGAGGGTATCTGGACTTCAATAGGCAAGACTGCCTCCATGCCATAGACCAAGGAAAAGGGAGTTGCCCCTATTGACGTCCTTGCTGAGGTACGGTACCCATGAAGAGCAAACGGTAACATTTTGTGCCAATCTTTGTAGGTCACTGTCATCTTCTGCACAATCTTCTTGATGTTCTTATTCGCCGCTTCTACAGCCCCATTCATCTTCGGCCGGTAGGGAGAAGAGTTGTGGTGCTGTATCTTGAATTTCTCGCAGAGCTCAGTGATCATCTTGTTGTTAATATTGGTACCATTGTCTGTAATGATCCTTTCCGGGACGTCGTACCGACAGATCAGGTTATGCCGAATGAAACGTGCCACGAGGCTCTTGGTTGCGGTGGCGTAGGAAGCTGCTTCAACCCACTTCGTGAAGTAATTAATCGCTACCAAGATGAAGCGATGCCCGTTGGATGCCGTAGGTCGGATCTCGCCGATCATATCAATGCCCCACATTGAAAAAGGCCAAGGTGCTGTCAAGACGTTTAGAGGAACCGGAGGAATGTGCACCTTATCAGCATAGATCTGGCATTTGTGACATGTCCGAGAATGTTGGTAACAGTCGGCTTCCATTGTGGACCAGAAATATCTTGCCCGATGGATTTTCTTTGCCATGGTGTGTCCACTGGAATATGTTCCGAAGGTACCTTCATGTAGCTCTGCCATGATCTTTTCTGCTTCAGTCTTATCCACACAACGCAGTAAGGTTGAATCATGGTTTCTCTTGTAGAGAATGCCGTTGCTGAGGAAGAACTTTGCCGCAAACCTTCTCAGGAACTTCCTGTCATTAACCGATGCTCCCTCGGGGTATTCTTGAGCTTCAAGGTACCTCTTCACCTCATAATACCAGGGTTTTTCAGTTACCTCTTCATGTTGTACCCCAAAATTTGCCCTCCCATATTCTTCAAGAAAATTGCCAAGTCAAAGCTTCAAAAGTTCCCCAAGGGTTGCACAGTGCAAGGGTCTCCTAAACAGGCAAAATTAGGGTTTGTGGTCTGATCAAGAACATGAAGTTTCCAAAGGTCCAATCAAGTCTCACATGCCTATCAATATGGTCAAGCATCCTCATATCAAGTTTCAAGGCTTTCAGCACAAAATTGCACAGTCAAAAACCCTAATTGCTCAACAGTCAACTGTAGGGGCAAAATGGTCATTTGACAGTCAAAAGTTCAAATTTTTGGTCAACATATCATTTTGAAGCCACAAATATCATTTGATCAATACTTGATCATGATTCTCAAAGCTTGGCTCAAAAATCATCAAGATGCAAAAGTTTCCTTATTTGGACAGCTGAAAAAGTCAACTGTAAATTGACCAGGGCATAACTTTCACATGGATTATCAGAAAAATTCCATCCAAATCTCATTTTGAAGAGAAAGACATTTCCTACAACTCATCTTCATACTTCAAGTCCAAGAAATGCTCTCACAAAAAGTTATCAATTTCAACATTATAGGTCATTTTCAAAAGTCAACAAAAAGAGACTTTAAGTCAAAGGCCATAACTTGAGATTGGTAAATCAAAATGCCATGGGACCAAAGGCATTGGTTAGGGGACTCAAAGACCTTTCCAAAATGTCCAAGAACAAGAGAAAAGCTTAAAAATTGAGCAAGATATGCCTTGTGGAAGTTGGGAAATTTTTGGATATTTTGAAAAGTCAACATGGATTCAAATGACCTAAAATTGCTAATGGGCCTATTTTTCTTCCACCATTCATCATCCAAAGCATGTGCACGACCACTTGGCCCAAAGGGAAGTATTTCTTCATTTTTTATTTATTTATTTGAATTTTTATTAATAATAATTCATTTAAATCAAATTAAATACATGAAAAATATTTAACCTAAGCTTTACAATCTTTTTGTGCATGAAATCTACTCAATAATTCGTGCATAATCAAATATGGAAACATTTGGAGAGAATTGATCATGATTGGTACAAAATTGCATGAAAAAGATTGGAAAAAAAATATGATTGAAAATCAAATCTCATAAACCATGAATGCAAGAGATTTTGATCAGAATTGTTGACCTAATTTATTCATACATAAGCATAGAACGAAAACCTAATCAAAGAGACCACTGAGCTGCGCTAGAAACCATTCACCAACTTGAGATTTTTGCAAATAAATTCAAAACTGAAAAACACTTTTGCAGGGGATTCAAGGGATAATAGCTGTTCAAACATCTTCCTGGAGGTTCACTGAACGATTTCCAATCAAAATCATTCATCAAAACATCAAGAATTGGTACAACGAACCGGACCTGTGCACAAAAAATTTCATAGTCGTGCATCTCAATCCATGCATTCTTTGTGAATTTTAAAGCTTGATTCATGTTTGTCATTTGATTCTGATGCTAACCCAATGATTTAATTGTATTTTTATGCATCATACGCGATTATGCCATTGTTGTTCATTAGGGTTCAGGAAGCTCCGAATTAGGGGTTTTTGAATGAGGGAAAATTAGAACCCCTGAGTACCACCATTGACACGAGCGCGTTTGGACGAAGAAGACGACACCCTCGCGCTCAATTTATGAGCATCCATGGCTTAATCGTTATTTTCTGATATGTTGTCTTAGGCAACGCGTGAAAACCGTTGCCAATGTTTTATATGTTTCAGGAAAAAGAAAACCACGCGAAGAAGATGATGACGTGTGGAGTGGTGATAGGAAGATTCAAACTTTCGCGCGCGGAGGCCCCACTAACATTGTTTTATTTTATATTTTTTCTTTTGTATAATATAATCAGAATGAACAAAGTGGCTTAGTGGCATACGTGTAGGCTGGTGATGTTAATGACCTGGGTTCGATCCCAGGTCTTCACCCTTTCCATATGTTTTTTTTCAATTAACGTTCACATGTAGCGCCCATGCTGAAGACTATCATGCATCCTCAAAAATCAACGTCCACGTGTCCCAGAGCATCAGATCAAAGGCCAAGAATTGAGGCACATGATAAGTCCTAGTCAATGCATCACACGCTAGTGCCAGAGTCAACAAGGCCAGGCTTGTTTGGGCTCAAATGCTTGGGCTATACCTCCACATTGGGGACTGATACCCCCCTAGGTTTGCCATTTTAAATATTTTCTTTTGCATTATTTCTATTTTTATTTTAATTATTGTGTTTAATTAATTTATTATTTTCACAAAATATAAAAAACCCTATAAAAATCAGAAAAGAAAAAAATAATAAATATTTTCTTATTTTAATATTTCTTATAAATAAATTTGCATGTAAATTAATTAGTTTTAAATTAGGTCTTAATTTTAATTCTTTTAATAAAAAATCTAAAAAACATAGAATTAGGGTTTAATTAATTTTCATCTTTTTTTATTTTTCTTTCATAAATAATTAAATAATTAAATAATTAAATATTTATTTTTATAATTAAATTTGCATGTAAATTAATTAGGGTTAATAGTAGATTTTAATCTTCTTTTCTTAATAAATTAAAAGCAATTAGAATTAGGTTTCGTTTTAATTAATTCTTTTTCCCATTAAACTAAAAAACACCAAAAACATCTCCTTTTCTTTTTAATTAATTAATTCCTCATTAATTTAATTTTGCAAAAAGGGTCCAACGCCCTCGTTTCGATTTAAATTTCTTATGTGCATATTTATTTTATTTCTTTATAATGTTTATGTATCTCTCCCAAAGCCATGTAACCTTTTAATTTTCTCGCACTTTTCTTTACTTTCTTTATTTTTTCTGTCAAAATCGGGTCCTGGTTTAATTTTGGCGATGTGGACCCGCGCCTTTTGTAATAGCTTAGAATTTTTACTTTCCCGCAATATTTTTAACTGTTAAATAAATGCATGCAAGAATGAATGATAAAATAAAAACAAGCGTAGAACACCAATAACATGACAAGATAAATGCAAATGAAAACGACACACAAATCACACACACCACCCCTAGGGTACGCCTCACTGTTGCCTTGCCCCTCGAAAGGTGATCGTCGAGTAGAAGATGTTTTAGTAAGTCCTCATGATCCAGGAACCTCGCATGAGGGTAGCTTCTAAGGTGTCTTCCCATTACTCTGGTGATCACACTGTTGCCTTGTCCCTCGAAACGTGGTCGTCGATTATAGGACGTCTTAGTGAGTCCTTATGTCCCATTGATCTGGTTGCCTCAAAACAAGTTGCCTCGGAATAGTTGCCTCGGAATAAAAGATCAATGGCATAAGGGTAGCTTCTAAGGTGTCTTACCTTTGTTCGGTGACCACAATGTCCCTAAACTCGAATTGACCCGAACACCTCCAACGGTGGTGCTACCTACCTCTCAATGGTGGGATGGCACTACTTTTAAGGACATTTACACAGACGAATTCCTTAGGGTAGGTAGGTTCTCGTAGGTACTTGCTCTAATATCAAAACAAATCAAAAAAATACTTTTCACACCAACACATTTTCAAAAGCTTTCGAAAGTAAATTTTCAAACACTCTTGAGGACCGATACAAGAGTCGAACTGGAATTTTCAAGAAACTTTTTTAAACCCACAGTTGAAAAGCAAACAAACCATTTTTGAAAACACAAATGAGCAAGTATCTAAGAGCCCATGGATAACCACGGATAGAAAGGGTGCTAACAACTTCCCTTTCTATAATCTACCTCCCGAACCGAGAGCAATCTCTTTAAGGAATTTTTCTGTGCTTTTGTCCTTTCCATTTGGAGAAAATAAAAGACGGTGGCGACTCTTGCTTCGGCGACATTTCGCGAACCAGCGTTAAACAGTCAGTTCCAGATCCACCGATCACAGAACTGGCGACTCTGCTGGGGACTTAATTTAAAGTGAGGTGTACCTTAGGGTTAGTTCATAACTGTGTTTTCAATTGTTTTCCTTGTGTGCTTTAAATTGTGGGTTGCTTGGGAGTTCTATAGATCCTAACCCGGATCTGGGGATATCTTTCTTAGAAAGTAGCAACAAGATTGTGAGGGAACTGTGCGGGGTATACCGACATGGTTGAAACAGTCTGCTACGTTGATGTGGCACTTTGGTGTGTACCGGTAACCCTTGAGTTCAGTCAAGGAGAGTACGGGGCCTCCGCGTGGTGTCGTGAAGCATCAACAGACCTTAGGAACCTTAATTGAACTATCTTGGCCTCTTTAGGGTAGTGAGATAACTGACTTTGGTGCAGTCCGAGGTTGGTTGATACTCGATACTACACTCAATTGAGGGTTGCTTTCCTGGAATATTTCGGTCGCCAGTTCAGTGGCTAAATCGAAACGATGAACAATGAAAGCAATCCCGTGATATTGGGAACCTTAGAACCCGGTTACTTTGATAGGACAAGTTGAACCCACCAACTTCAAGAGGATACTACCCAGACCCCATGCTGGCCTTAAACCCTAAGGGCTTGTCTTGTGTGCCTTGTGTGCCCTACATGTTTGTCTTTGTAAATATCAGTGGTGTGTTTAATCATAGCATCATGACATCATCCAGCATCATATGCATTGACTAACCATTTCAGGGGTTCGAATTTTCATCTTTGTTCTTGTTTTGTAGGACATGGAAACTGTTCGTAGAAAGACAATTCAAGTCAGTCTTGTAAGGATCCCTCCTCAGCTTAAGGAACTTATATCCAGGATTCCCGAGAACTCTTCATTCAGTAAGAGACATGGAAGTCTCATCAGCTTGTTCAATACCAACATTGAGGAAGATATGATAAAGGTCCTGTTCCAGTTCTTTGACCCTCTGCATCACTGTTTCACCTTCCTGGATTATCAGTTGGTACCTACATTGGAGGAGTTCTCCCGGCTCCTGAAGATCCCTATCCTTGATCAGCTACCCTACAATGGTACAGAAAAGGAACCTAAGCTTGAAGATATTGCTAAAGCCTTGCACCTACAGTCATCTGACCTCAAGGGACATTGGGAAGTTAGAAGTGGTATCAAAGGGTTCTTAGCCAGGTTTCTGTTTGAAAAGGCCCATGAATGTTGGAACTCCCTTGACTTGCAAGCTTTTGAAGAGGTTGTGGCCCTCCTTGTCTATGGTTTGGTGTTGTTCCCTAACCCAGATCAGCTTATTGATATCAGTGCTGTCCAGATCTTTATGTCCAGGAATCCTATACCTACGTTGCTGGGAGACATCCTTCACTCATGTTACACTCGAACCATGAGAAAAAGAGGGGTCCTTATGTGTTTCACTCCTCTCCTGGGAAGGTGGTTTATTTCGCACCTTCCACAATCAGTTTTGAAGAACGAGCGGGGTTTGAGATGGTCACAACGGTTGATGACTCTTACACATGCAGATATACATTGGTGCCCTCGGTCCATAGAAGATGTCACTATCATTGATCGTTGCGGGGAGTACCCTAATGTTCCTTTACTTGGAATCAAAGGAGGTATTACTTACAGCCCATGCCTGGCTTGGAGACAGTTTGGTTACGCTCGGAGGGATGGTCCTCATGATATGTTAATTCCTGACATAGTTTTTGACTTCGACAACGATACTCAAGGACTTCGCCAGAGATTTATCAGAGCTTGGAGGATGCCCAGTAAGATAGACAGTAAGACACTGGGGCACAGGAATTCCATCCCGTTGGAACCTTATCTCAAATAGGTACGCTCCCGCTCCCAGAAGTTAGTGATGCCCTATCCTCATATGCTCCCAGTGATCAAAGAGCCAGTCTTGGAAGGAGAAGTGTCCTACACTATTCAGCACCCTGATATGCCCACATCCTGGGAAGAGATGCAGAAGAGCTGGATCCAGCTTAAGGAGGAAAGGAATTCTCTTGAGACCAGTCTACATGCCAGTGAAAAGAAGGTCTTGGAGCTCACCCGCCTGTTGCATGAGGAGAGGAATCTCAACACTTACATAGCTCCGAAGAGGATGCATAGCATATTTTGGGATTGACTTTCTCTTGTGTTATTTTGCCCATGAGGTTTTGATGTACTGAAAAATTTTCCTTAATGATAACGTGTGTTCTTTTTTGTCTACAACAAATTTGAACTTTCGAACCCTTGAATGCATTGCATAAACACATATCATTCATCATGTGCATAGCAGGTTTTCCTCTTTTCAGGTTGCTTACAGTTCTTCGCTGTTTATTTCAGCATCGTGAATCCCGACTCTGCATCCACTGAGACATCCATCAAAGCTCTTCAGGCGCAGAATGCGCAGTTTCAGGAATTAATCAAGGGTTTGGCTCAAGGTCAAGAAGAGTTGAAGGATCTTCTTCTGAAAAAGGAAAAGAAGAAGAGGAGAAGGACTGTTCTGTTCAGCTCGGGCCGAAGGTTTGGCAACACCTTGCAGAATGAAGAGGCTGGTTCTTCCATTGGCAAGAGTACTCCTCAACCAGAAAAAGGTCCTAGTCCGGTAGTCTCCGACAACGAGACTAATTTTGATGAAGAGCAGTACCCTCCTGCAGAGGACCGTTACAAGCAGCTGGAGGATAGGCTGAATGCTATGGAAATACAACAGGTACCTGGGTTGGATTTTGGAGATCTGGGTTTGTCAACTGGTGTGATCATTCCTCGGAAGTTCAAAGCACCATCTTTCACTAAATATGACGGGGCGTCTTGTCCCAAGCTACATCTCAGGTCCTATGTTCGGAAGATTCAACCGTACTCAGCGGACAAGAATTTGTGGATCCACTTCTTCCAGGAGAGTCTTTCAGGGACTCATCTCGAATGGTTCTATCAGCTGGATGGGACCAAGGTTCGTAACTGGGAGGAGTTGGCTACTGCTTTCTACAAGCAGTATCAGTATAATGCCGACCTTGCCCCTACACGTATCCAACTCCAGGGTATGTCGTTAGGTTCAAGTGAAGGTTTTAAAGAGTACACTCAGAAGTGGAGGGACCTGGCTGGCAGGGTGCAGCCTCCGTTGACTGATCGGGAGTTAGTAGACATGTTCTTGGGGACCATATCTGGGCCATTTTTCAACCATCTTATCGGGAATTCGTCTGCAGGGTTCACTGATCTAATTCTGACTGGAGAAAGAATTGAGGCTGGGTTGAAGTCTGGAAAGATTCCGAAGGGTGCATCGTCTAGTTCGGAGAAGAAACCCTTCAAGAAGGAGGCTAGTGCCGTGTATGGTTCCAAGAGATCAGAAAGATTTGAGCGTCGCCAATCTGTCAGTGCGGTAACAATTGCCAAGCCTGCTGCCGCTCCTCGGCCATTTAATCCTCAAAGGGCTGAAAGACCCCGGAGAGAGTTCACCCGCTTGAGTATGACCTTGTCGCAGATCTTGCCACAGTTGCTCTCAACCAACTTAGTGACTGTCCGAGAGGCGCCGAAGTTTCCAAATACTGCATCTCCTAAGTACAACCCGAATGCTCGTTGTGCTTACCATTCAGATAGCCCGGGGCATTCTACTGATGACTGTTGGGCATTAAGGAGTAAGGTGCAAGACCTTATCGATGCAAAGGAGATACAGTTCGAAGCGCCTGAGAGGCCGAATGTAGTTACTGCTCCTATGCCTTAGCATGGGGTAAATGCTGTTGACGAAGATGTTTATGCTGTTTCTGTAGATGATCTAGCCACTCCTCTAAAGACTGTCAAGAGGAACCTGCTGCTGGCCGGTTTATTTCCAGGTTGCAGTGAGGGTTGTCTGTTCTGTGCTGTGTCCCTATCTGGTTGTCCCTTGCTGAAGTTAGGCATCCAAAGCCTAATGGATAGCAAGGAGATTCTGTTTAAGAAGTTTGCTGTTCGGTTGGTTCCGGTGGAAGAAGTTTCTGTGGTTACCATCTTCAATAATACAATCAAGGCTCTCCCGAAGAAGCCCATTCAAATCATGACTGCTGCACCTGTTGTTATCACTGTTCCAGGGCCCCTGCCCTATGTATCTGATAAAGCTGTCCCCTGGCATTATGGGGCAGATGTGTATGTAAATGGGATTAAACAAGAGTTCAACACTGGCACCAGTATCTGTGATATCACTGGCCCGGCCAAAGTCACCCGCAGTGGCAGGCTCTTCTCGCCTGACATTGCACCGCCTGCTGCTCGAAGACCACTCCTTATAACACCTACAAGTGTACCTGTTCCTATTGCTGATCAAGTTGTTTCTCCTGCTGCCGAGTCATCCAATGCTCGGGGCAAAGGAATTGAAGTTGAGCCTGCCCAGATGGAGGCACCTATACCTGTAACTGCTGAAGCCTCCCAACAAGAGATGGAGGAGATTCTAAAGATTATAAAGAAGAGTGATTTCAATGTTGTGGAACAGCTGGGGCACACGCCCTCCAAAATCTTCATGCTCTCTTTATTGCTATGCTCCGAGGCCCATGCTAAGGCCTTAATCTCATTCCTCAAGACGGCCCATGTGCCACATGAGACATCTGCAGTCCAGTTCACTGATTGTGTAGCAAATCTGACAGCAGATAATGGCTTGGGTTTCTCAGATGCTGACCTGACCGCGAAGGGAAGAGACCACAATGACGCACTGTATGTCTCTATTGAATGCAGGGGCACTACTCTGGCACATGTATTGGTGGATACTGGTTATTCTTTGAATGTGCTGCCCAAGAAGGCTTTGGACCGTTTAGATTGTGAAGGCCTGGAATTAAAACCCAGCAATATCATCGTCAGGGCCTTTGACGGTTCAAAAAGGATGGTTCATGGAGAGGTTGACATTCCAATTCGTGTGGGCTCTCAGGTGTTTGACTCTACTTTTTATGTGATGGATATCCGTCCATCTTACTCTTGTCTATTGGGTCGACCTTGGATACATGAGGCTGGGGCAGTGACCTCTACCTTGCACCAGAAGCTGAAGTACCCTGTCAGAGGGAAGATCGTCACTGTGCAGGGAGAGGAGGAGTATATGGTAAGCCACTTGAATTCCTTCAGATACATTGAGATGGACGGGGAGTTTATTGAAACCCCCTTTCAGCATTTCGAGGAGGTGCTTCCAATTGCAGCAGCAGCAGAAACAGCAGCAGAAGAAATTGTTCCTTTGAAGATGGCTTCCCTGAAGGATGCTCGGGTTGTGGTTCAGAAAGGCGAATGTGCTAGCTGGGGCAGGCTTCCAGACTTCACACAGAAGACTGATAAATTTGGGCTGGGTTTTACTACAGAGGGTCAGAAAGCTATGCGGAAAGCGAAGATCGAAAGACCTCCTGTGTTCATTACAAATCCAGGGGTGAATGCTGTTGGTGAAGACAATGAAGTGGATGAAGCTGAATTCAATAGCTGGATCTAACCCGACGACCGAAGGCGGATTGACCAATTGGATTGCTAAGGACCATACTCCTGTTACTTTTGTTACGCAGTAATAAACTTCTTTGTTTTATTATTTGTAATAAACAATAAATTGAACTCTGTGGCCCGGTGTCTTACCCGAGGCACCGTGGTTTTATTTGTGAGGGCATATAAATTGTCATTTCATATATCATGAATGAAAATCTTGGACGTTTTCTCGCATTTCAAATCTTGTGCTCCTTTTCTGTCTTTCTTTCCTTTACATATTTTTCAAAACAGCTGTATTTACACACACACTCACTCATACAGGTTCCAATCCACTCTGGATCTCGCTGGTAACGACTCTGCTACTGCCAGTTATGACTTCGAAAATCCGATCAACTTAGCCGAAGACGAAGGTGAAGATGATTGCGAAGTGCCTGGCGAGCTTGCAAGACTGTTGCTTCAGGAGGAGAGGGCAATTCAACCCCATGAAGAGCCAGTGGAAATAATAAACTTGGGTACTGAGGCAGACAGGAAAGAGGTAAAGATTGGTGCTAACCTAGAGCTCAGCGTGAAGCAACGGTTGACTCAAATGCTGCATGATTACATGGAGATATTTGCTTGGTCCTACGAAGAGATGCCCGGGTTGGATACCGATATTATGGTCCATCACTTGCCTACTAAGGAAGATTGCCCTCCGGTTAAGCAAAAGGTCCGTCGTATGCGTCCAGAGATGTCTGAGAAGATTAAGGCCGAGGTTATGAAACAGTTTGACGCTGGGTTCCTTGCAGTGACTTCTTACCCTCAGTGGTTTGCTAATGTGGTGCCGGTACCTAAGAAGGATGGAAAGGTCAGAATGTGTGTTGACTACAGGGATCTGAACAGGGCCAGCCCAAAGGATGACTTCCCTTTACCTCACATTGATGTCCTTGTTGATAATACAGCTCAGCATAAGGTGTTCTCTTTCATGGATGGCTTTTCAGGTTACAATCAGATCAAGATGGCACCTGAAGACATGGAAAAGACTACATTCGTTACTCAGTGGGGCACCTTCTATTACAAAGTCATGCCATTCGGGTTAAAGAACGCTGGGGCAACCTACCAGCGTGCCATGGTTGCATTATTTCATGACATGATCCATCATGAGATAGAAGTATATGTTGATGACATGATCGCAAGGTCCCAGACTGAAGAGGAGCACCTAGATCATCTGCATAAATTATTTGACCGGTTGAAACTATACAAGCTGAGGTTGAACCCGAACAAGTGCACCTTCGGGGTAAGATCTGGGAAATTGTTAGGCTTCGTGGTAAGTGACAAGGGCATCCAAGTGGATCCTGCCAAGGTTAAAGCTATTCAAGAGATGCCAGTTCCTAGGACAGAGAAGGAAGTCAGAGGCTTTTTAGGACGCCTGAATTACATTGCTCGATTCATCTCACACCTAACTGCTACCTGTGAGCCAATCTTCAAGCTGCTGAAGAAAGATCAGGTAGTACGTTGGAACGATGAATTTCAGGCTTCTTTCGACAGAATTAAAGAGTATCTCCAAGAACCACCTATCCTTATGCCACCGGTTGAAGGGAGACCTCTGATACTATATCTAACAGTGCTTGACAACTCAATGGGGTGTGTGCTGGGGCAGCATGACGAGTCTGGCCGAAAAGAGCATGCCATTTATTACCTTAGCAAAAAGTTTACCGACTGTGAGACCCGATACTCACTGCTTGAGAAAACTTGCTGCGCTTTGGTATGGGCTGCTCGCCGGCTGAGACAGTATATGCTGACTCACACTACCTTGTTGATCTCAAAGATGGATCCTATAAAGTACATATTTGAAAAGCCCGCTCTGTCTGGGAGAATTGCAAGATGGCAAATGATCTTGACGGAATACGACATTCAGTACACAACCCAGAAAGCCATCAAGGGAAGTGTATTGGCAGACCACTTGGCACATCAGGCCGTAGATGATTATCAGTCAATGAACTTCGAGTTTCCGGACGAAAGCATCATGATAGTAACTGATTGTGAAGTACCTGGACCGGATGAAGGACCTGAACCCGGATCCCGATGGTCTATGCACTTTGACGGAGCCTCCAATGCTTTGGGAAACGGTATCGGCGCCATAATCATATCACCTCAAGGTACTCATACTCCACTCACTGCCCGGCTATGTTTCAACTGTACCAACAACATGGCGGAGTATGAGGCGTGCATCATGGGTCTTCAGGCTGCGATCGACCTAAGGATCAAGTTTCTGAGTGTCTTCGGAGATTCTGCTCTTGTGATCAATCAGATCAAAGGAGAGTGGGATACGAAACATCCGAACCTTATTCCTTACAGAGAGTGTGTGTTGACCTTGATCCCCCACTTCACAGAAATAACCTTTGAATACTTCCCAAGAGAAGAGAATCAGTTGGCAGACGCGTTAGCTACAATGTCTTCTATGTTCAAGGTCAAATGGGACAATGAGGCTCCCCAAATCATCATCTGGAAACTGGACGAACCGGCATACTGTTGTGATCTTGAGACTGAGTTGGTGACTGAGAAGCCTTGGTACCATAAGGTAAAGAGATACTTGGAAACTCAGGAATACCCTGAAGGTGCCTCTGTCAATGATAAAAAGTTCTTAAGGAGGTTCGCAGCGAAGTTCTTCCTTAGCAACGGCATCTTGTACAAGCGAAACCATGATTCAACCTTGCTACGTTGTATGGATAAGACAGAAGCAGAGAAGATCATGGAAGAGCTACATGAGGGAACCTTTGGTACGCATTCCAGTGGACATACTATGGCTAAGAAAATCCTCCGGGCAGGGTATTATTGGTCCACAATGGAAGCTGACTGCTACCAGCATTCCAGGACATGCCATAAATGCCAGATTTATGCAGACAAGGTGCATGTTCCTCCAGTTCCTTTGAATGTTCTGACTGCGCCTTGGCCGTTTGCAATGTGGGGCATAGACATGATCGGTGAGATTAAACCTACGGCATCTAATGGGCATCACTTCATCCTAGTGGCGATTGATTACTTTACGAAGTGGGTCGAAGCAGCATCCTATGCTACGGTAACCAAGACTGTTGTGGCACGGTTCATTCGGCATAATCTGATCTGTCGGTACGGCGTCCCAGAGAGAATTATTACAGACAATGGTACCAATCTGAATAACAAGATGATCGCTAAGCTCTGCGAGCAGTTCAAGATACAGCACCACAATTCTTCTCCTTACAGACCGAAGATGAATGGGGCTGTAGAAGCAGCAAATAAGAACATCAAGAAAATCGTGCAGAAAATGGCAGTGACTTATAAGGATTGGCACGAGATGTTACCGTTCGCTCTACATGGGTACCGTACCTCAGCTAGGACGTCAACCGGGGCAACTCCTTTCTCTCTGGTTTATGGTATGGAGGCAGTCTTACCGATCGAAGTGCAAATACCCTCTCTCCGGATAATGAAGGATGCAAATCTGAACGAAGATGATTGGATCCAGACACGACTTGATCAGCTAAATCTCATTGATGAAAAGAGACTTGCTGCTATCTGTCACGGTCAGACGTATCAGAAACGGATGATCAGGGCATTTAACAAAAAGGTCAAACCACAAGAGTATCGAGTCGGGGATCTGGTGATCAAGCGAATCATCCTTCCTCAGGGTGATCCAAGGGGAAAATGGACCCCTACGTACGAAGGGCCATTTGTGGTCAAACATGTGTTCTCAGGAGGAGCAATGATATTGACCAACATGGATGGTGACGACCTTCCTCACCCCGCGAATGCAGACATAGTAAAAAGATACTACGGATGAAAAAAGACCCGCTAGGCTGACATGCCTAGGCAAAAATTAGGGCTTCCCGTCGAACCAAAAGGGTTCGGGCAAAATGAAGGGATGAAATAAAAAAAAATCTGTACACCCGGCAAGTCGAAAACCTGAAAAGGCGGCTTGGGCAAAAATGGGTATCCCGGTGGACTGAAAACCCGAAAGGGCGGTCCAGGCAAAAATTAGGGATAAAAGCGTAATACTATGTCTCATTGATCACTTTGCATCCAGAATCCGATATCTACATCAAGATCAGACGGCATCGATCAGTCAGCTTCACCTTCAACCAAGGTCATCAAGTGATGAGACGCTCGGAGTTATAAATGCAATAGCAGAGTTGAAACCCAGTGGATCATTCATTTCACACAGCTGTTTTATTTTCTTTTGTACAAAATTTGTATAAACTCTTTTGTTCGGCGGCGTTCTCTTACTAGGACGCCAGCCTCTTGTACACAAAACGCCTATTTTCAGGACATTCAAAAAATCAATACAAATACATTTTTCAGCTAAAAGTGCCAATTGTTTTTCTTTTTCTGTTTTGTTGTGCGAAGAACGTCCAAGGTTCAATTGGTGATATATGCATTGATAATAAGTTGCTAACTCATAAATATTTTCATACGAAACAAAGGGTTAATTACAGGCAACACTAGAAACAGGGGCAATAAAGAGTTGTCTAAGCAATCTAATTGTTCTGTCCTCCAAGGTACCAAGGTAGGTTCAACTAAAGAACATCACCAGCATATCTTAATCCCCCAGAGAGTGAGCCAGCAAGCATTACACTCTCTCCAAGCTATATTATCAAATCTTAAGGAAGTTGGGTATCCTCCCGCAGATCTCAACATTCCCCAGCAACATATATATTCATAACAAGCATCCCCGGCAGTCTTGGTCTCAAGATTGTTCCCCGGCGGCGTACCAACACTCAAAGGAATCACTTTCCCCGCAGTTCAAAACTTCCCCAAGAGAGTCCAATCCAGTTTCCCAGGAAAGATGGAATTCATCTCCCCAAGCAGCAAGCTTATCCCCAGTAGATTCTGGAAGCTTATCCTCGCAGAGCACTAACGCGTCGTCCGGATTTATTCAAAGAGTTATTTCCCTACCAGGATATAACTGGGTTATCCTCAGACAAAAGCCACGGAAAGATCGTCGTCGGTACGACTTTCTTATCACCAGCAAAGTCTATCAACACTTCCAACACAACAAGGGTATCCCCAGCAAGTTATTATCAACGACCCAGCGAAGTATCTCTCTCCCCACAGAGAGTTGCTCCCCAGCATGGTCGCTATAGTATCTTTCTCCCCGCAGAATCTTCCATTCGCCAAGTTTATTCCTCAACGGAGTAATCTTCTCCTACCAGTATTCTTGCAGTTATCATCCCCAGCAGGAGTAAAAGCTTATTCTCCAACATCATCCCAGGAGTGACTTCCCGGAACCCGTCAAGGATTTACTTTCCTAGACAAAAACATACATTCCTAAAACATCGCATACATCATTATAGCATGCATAGACGCATCATATCTTACAAATCTCATTTATGTTGAAAACATCATTGCTTGATCCATATCATGCATTGCATATGACTGACCTTTACCTTTCAGGAAAGATTCAGCTAAATTCTCAATCATCTTTCAAGACCTAGACCGGTTCAGTTAATCGACTCCAAAGATTTCTTATCCAGTCCAAGGCCTTCTCTAGTCCAGCTAAATCGACTCCCAACAGATTTTTCTGATGAAGACTCAGTAGAAGTTATTTCCAGGTTTTTCTTAGACGTCCGCTTTTGAGATTATAATTTCCTATGGTTCTCTCTCCGACGGTGCATGAGATGATAATTCCATCCCAGGTTTTTCTCAGACGTCCGCTTTTGAGATTATAATTTCCTATGGTTCTCTCTCCGACGGTGCATGAGATGATAATTCCATCCCAGGTTTTTCTCAGACGTCCGCTTTTGAGATTATAATTTCCTATGGTTCTCTCTCCGACGGTGCATGAGATGATAATTCCATCCCAGGTTTTTCTCAGACGTCCGCTTTTGAGATTATAATTTCCTATGGTTCTCTCTCCGACGGTGCATGAGATGATAATTCCATCCCAGGTTTTTCTCAGACGTCCGCTTTTGAGATTATGATTTCCTATGGTTCTCTCTCCGACGGTGCATGAGATGATAATTCCATCCCAGGTTTTTCTCAGACGTCCGCTTTTGAGATTATAATTTCCTATGGTTCTCTCTCCGACGGTGCATGAGATGATAATTCCAGTCCAGGTTTTTCTCAGACGTCCGCTTTTGAGATTATAATTTCCTATGGTTCTCTCTCCGACGGTGCATGAGATGATAATTCCATTCCAGGTTCTTCTCAAACGTCCGCTTTTGAGATTATAATTGCCTATTGGTTCTCTTCCCGATACTGCGAAGACGGTAATTCCCACCAAGATTTTCTCAACGAGCGTTGTTGAAGTTAAAGTCACCCAAGGTTCTCTCACTGTTCATGCTGAGGTAGTAACCATCCCTGGTTCATTCATCACCGTTTGAAGATCCAGATTTAGCTCCTGTAACCAGTCAGGACACATCTATACCAAGCATCTGAAAACCAGCTCCTGTAACGTGTCAGGTACTCATTTTTTTCTTTTTGCAGGTATGCAGGTTCTCGCTAAGGAATCTCTTACGCGATCAACATCCAGATGGCATCTATAAGCCCATTACCCTATTCATCAATCTCCAAATGGCATCTATAAGCCCATTCCATCATCACACTGCTACTATGTGAGCGCAAATTTCTGGGCACTCTAGTGTTCAATCATCTTCCACCCTCGGATTACGAAAGGCACGTCAGCCAATCTGCATCCTCAGGTCTAAGAAGATTGAACAGGGGCAACTGTTGTACCCCAAAATTTGCCCTCCCATATTCTTCAAGAAAATTGCCAAGTCAAAGCTTCAAAAGTTCCCCAAGGGTTGCACAGTGCAAGGGTCTCCTAAACAGGCAAAATTAGGGTTTATGGTCTGATCAAGAAAATGAAGTTTCCAAAGGTCCAATCAAGTCTCACATGCCTATCAATATGGTCAAGCATCCTCATATCAAGTTTCAAGGCTTTCAGCACAAAATTGCACAGTCAAAAACCCTAATTGCTCAACAGTCAACTGTAGGGGCAAAATGGTCATTTGACAGTCAAAAGTTCAAATTTTTGTTCAACATATCATTTTGAAGCCACAAATATCATTTTATCAATACTTGATCATGATTCTCAAAGCTTGGCTCAAAAATCATCAAGATGCAAAAGTTTCCTTATTTGGACAGTTGAAAAAGTCAACTATAAATTGACCAGGGCATAACTTTCACATGGATTATCAGAAAAATTCCATCCAAAGCTCATTTTGAAGAGAAAGACATTTCCTACAACTCATCTTCATACTTCAAGTCCAAGAAATGCTCTCACAAAAAGTTATCAATTTCAACATTATAGGTCATTTTCAAAAGTCAACAAAAAGGGACTTTAAGTCAAAGGCCATAACTTGAGGTTGGTAAATCAAAATGACATGGGACCAAAGGCATTGGTTAGAGGACTCAAAGACCTTTCCAAAATGTCCAAGAACATGAGAAAAGCTTAAACATTGAGCAAGATATGCCTTGTGGAAGTTGGGAAACTTTTGGATATTTTGAAAAGTCAACATGGATTCAAATGACCTAAAATTGCTAATGGGCCTATTTTTCTTCCACCATTCATCATCCAAAGCATGTGCACGACCACTTGGCCCAAAGGGAAGTATTTATTCATTTTTTATTATTTATTTGAATTTTTATTAATAATAATTCATTTAAATCAAATTAAATACATGAAAAATATTTAACCTAAGCTTTACAATCTTTTTGTGCATGAAATCTACTCAATAATTCGTGCATAATCAAATATGGAAAGATTTGGAGAGAATTGATCATGATTGGTACAAAATTGCATGAAAAAGATTGAAAAAAAAATATGATTGAAAATCAAATCTCATAAACCATGAATGCAAGAGATTTTGATCAGAATTGTTGACCTAATTTATTCATACATAAGCATAGAACGAAAACCTAATCAAAGAGACCACTGAGCTGCGCTAGAAACCATTCACCAACTTGAGATTTTTGCAAATAAATTCAAAACTGAAAAACACTTTTGCAGGGGATTCAAGGGATAATAGCTGTTCAAACATCTTCCTGGAGGTTCACTGAACGATTTCCAATCAAAATCATTCATCAAAACATCAAGAATTGGTACAACGAACCGGACCTGTGCACAAAAAATTTCATAGTCGTGCATCTCAATCCATGCATTCTTTGTGAATTTTAAAGCTTGATTCATGTTTGTCATTTGATTCTGATGCTAACCCAATAATTTAATTGTATTTTTATGCATCATACGCGATTATGCCATTGTTGTTCATTAGGGTTCAGGAAGCTCCGAATTAGGGGTTTTTGAATGAGGGAAAATTAGAACCCCTGAGTACCACCATTGACACAAGCGCGTTTGGACGAAGAAGACGGCACCCTCGCGCTCAATTTATGAGCATCCATGGCTTAATCGTTATTTTCTGATATGTTGTCTTAGGCAACGCGTGAAAACCGTTGCCAATGTTTTATATGTTTCAGGAAAAAGAAAACCACGCGAAGAAGATGATGACGTGTGGAGTGGTGATAGGAAGATTCAAACTTTCGCGTGCGGAGGCCCCACTAACATTGTTTTATTTTATATTTTTTCTTTTGTATAATATAATCAGAATGAACAAAGTGGCTTAGTGGCATACGTGTAGGCTGGTGATGTTAATGACCTGGGTTTGATCCCAGGTCTTCACCCTTTCCATATGTTTTTTTTCAATTAACGTTCACATGTAGCGCCCATGCTGAAGACTATCATGCATCCTCAAAAATCAACGTCCACGTGTCCCAGAGCATCAGATCAAAGGCCAAGAATTGAGGCACATGATAAGTCCTAGTCAATGCATCACACGCTAGTGCCAAAGTCAACAAGGCCATGCTTGTTTGGGCTCAAATGCTTGGGCTATACCTCCATATTGGGGACTGATACCCCCCTAGGTTTGCTATTTTAAATATTTTCTTTTGCATTATTTCTATTTTTATTTTAATTATTGTGTTTAATTAATTTATTATTTTCACAAAATATAAAAAACCCTATAAAAATCAGAAAAGAAAAAAATAATAAATATTTTCTTATTTTAATATTTCTTATAAATAAATTTGCATGTAAATTAATTAGTTTTAAATTAGGTCTTAATTTTAATTCTTTTAATAAAAAATCTAAAAAACATAGAATTAGGGTTTAATTAATTTTCATCTTTTTTTTATTTTTCTTTCATAAATAATTAAATAATTAAATATTTATTTTTATAATTAAATTTGCATGTAAATTAATTAGGGTTAATAGTAGATTTTAATCTTCTTTTCTTAATAAATTAAAAGCAATTAGAATTAGGTTTCGTTTTAATTAATTATTTTTCCCATTAAACTAAAAAACACCAAAAACATCTCCTTTTCTTTTTAATTAATTAATTCTTCATTAATTTAATTTTGCAAAAAGGGTCCAACGCCCTCGTTTCGATTTAAATTTCTTATGTGCATATTTATTTTATTTCTTTATAATGTTTATGTATCTCTCCCAAAGCCATGTAACCTTTTAATTTTCTCGCACTTTTCTTTACTTTCTTTATTTTTTCTGTCAAAATCGGGTCCTGGTTTAATTTTGGCGATGTGGACCCGCGCCTTTTGTAATAGCTTAGAATTTTTACTTTCCCGCAATATTTTTAACTGTTAAATAAATGCATGCAAGAATGAATGATAAAATAAAAACAAGCATAGAACACCAATAACATGACAAGATAAATGCAAATGAAAACGACACACAAATCGCACACACCACCCCTAGGGTACGCCTCACTGTTGCCTTGCCCCTCGAAAGGTGATCGTCGAGTAGAAGATGTTTTAGTAAGTCCTCATGATCCGGGAACCTGGCATGAGGGTAGCTTCTAAGGTGTCTTCCCATTACTCTGGTGATCACACTGTTGCCTTGTCCCTCGAAACATGGTCGTCGATTATAGGACGTCTTAGTGAGTCCTTATGTCCCATTGATCTGGTTGCCTCGGAATAGTTGCCTCGGAATAAAAGATCAATGGCATAAGGGTAGCTTCTAAGGTGTCTTACCTTTGTTCGGTGACCACAATGTCCCTAAACTCGAATTGACCCGAACACCTCTAACGGTGGTGCTACCTACCTCTCAATGGTGGGATGGCACTACTTTTAAGGACATTTACACAGACGAATTCCTTAGGGTAGGTAGGTTCTCGTAGATACTTGCTCTAATCTCAAAACAAATCAAAAAAATACTTTTCACACCAACACATTTTCAAAAGCTTTCGAAAGCAAATTTTCAAACACTCTTGAGGACCGATACAAGAGTCGAACTGGAATTTTCAAGAAACTTTTTTAAACCCACAGTTGAAAAGCAAACAAACCATTTTTGAAAACACAAATGAGCAAGTATCTAAGAGCCCATGGATAACCACGGATAGAAAGGGTGCTAACACCTTCCCTTTCTATAATCTACCTCCCGAACCGAGAGCAATCTCTTTAAGGAATTTTTCTGTGCTTTTGTCCTTTCCATTTGGAGAAAATAAAAGACGGTGGCGACTCTTGCTTCCGCGACATTTCGCGAACCAGCGTTAAACAGTCAGTTCCAGATCCACCGATCACACTTCAGTTTCAAGATCACAGCAATATGCAGGTTCGTCCAATTTCCAGATAATGATCCGGGGAGCCTCGTTGTCCCATTTGACTTTGAACATTGAAGACATCGTAGCCAACGCGTCCGCTAACTGATTCTCCTCTCTTGGGAAGTGTTCAAAAGTTATCTCTTCGAAGTGGGGAAGCAATGTCAGCACATACTCCTTATAAGGAATAAGATTTGGGTGTTTCGTATCCCACTCGCCTTTGATCTGATTGATCACGAGAGCAGAATCCCCGAAGACACTCAGAAACTTGATCCTTAAGTCGATTGCGGCTTGAAGACCCATGATACATGCCTCATACTCAGCCATGTTGTTGGTGCAGTTGAAACATAGTCGGGCGATGAGTGGAGTATGAGTGCCTTTAGGGGATATGATCACAGCGCCAATACCATTACCCAAAGCGTTCGAGGCTCCATCAAAATTCATAGACCATCGGGATCCTTCCTCAGGTCCTTCATCCGGTCCAGGTACTTCACAATCAGTTACTACCATGATATCCTCGTCTAGAAATTCAAAGTTCAATGACTGGTAATAGTCCACTGGTTGGTGTGCCAAATGGTCTGCCAATACACTTCCCTTGATTGCTTTTTGAGTCGTGTACTGGATGTCGTATTCTGTCAAAATCATTTTCCATCTTTCTATTCTTCCAGACAGAGTAGGCTTTTCGAATATGTACTTGATTGGATCCATTTTTGAAATGAACAGAGTAGTGTGAGTCAACATATACTGTCTCAGCCGGCGAGCAGCCCATAGCAGAGCGCAGCAAGTTTTCTCGAGCAGTGAGTACCGAGTCTCACAGTCGGTAAACTTTTTGCTCAGGTAATAAATGGCGTGCTCTTTTCGGCCAGACTCGTCATACTGCCCCAGCACACACCCCATTGAGTTGTCAAGTACTGTCAAGTATAAGATTAGAGGTCTCCCTTCAACCGGCGGCATAAGAATGGGTGGTTCTTGGAGATACTCTTTGATCTTTTCGAAAGCGGCCTGACATTCACCTTCCAATGTACTACTTGATCCTTCTTCAGTAGCTTGAAGATTGGTTCACAGGTAGCAGTTAAATGTGAGATGAATCGGGCAATGTAGTTCATCCGTCCTAAAAAGCCTATGACTTCTTTCTCTGTCTTGGGAGTTGGCATATCTTGTATGGCTTTCACCTTGGCAGGGTCCACTTGAATACCTTTGTCGCTTACGATGAAACCTAGCAGTTTTCCAGATCTTACCCCAAAGGTGCACTTGTTTGGGTTCAACCTCAGCTTGTACAACTTCAGACGGTCAAACAGTTTCCGTAGATGGTCAAGGTGTTCCTCCTCAGTTTGGGACCTTGCAATCATATCATCGACATACACTTCTATCTCGTGGTGGATCATATCATGAAATAAAGCAACCATGGCACGTTGGTAGGTTGCCCCGACATTTTTCAACCCAAAAGGCATGACCTTGTAGCAAAAAGTGCCCCACTGAGTAACAAAAGTGGTCTTCTCCATATCTTCAGGAGCCATCTTGATCTGATTATAACCGGAGAAGCCGTCCATGAAGGAGAATACTTTATGCTGAGCAGTGTTGTCAACCAGAACGTCGATATGAGGCAGAGGGAAATCATCCTTAGGGCTAGCCCTGTTCAAATCCCTGTAATCAACACACATTCGGACCTTACCATCCTTTTTCGGCACTGGAACCACGTTGGCAATCCACTGAGGGTAAGAAGTCACCGCTAAAAACCCGGCATCAAATTGTTTCATAACCTCGGCTTTGATTTTCTCGGACATCTCTGGACGCATACGGCGGACCTTCTGTTTTACCAGAGGACAATCTTCCTTGGTAGGTAGGTGATGAACCACAATGTCGGTATCCAAACCAGGCATGTCTTCGTAAGACCAGGCAAAGATTTCCACATAGTCATGCAGCATCTGAATCAAACGTTGCTTCACACTGAGCTCTAGATTGGCACCAATCTTGACTTCCTTTCTGTCTGTCTCAGTACCCATATTTACCGTTTCCACTGGCTCTTCATGTGGCTGAATGGCCCTCTCTTCCTGGAGTAGCAGTCTTGCAAGTTCACCAGGAACTTCGCAATCATCTTCACCTTCGTCTTCGGCTAAGTTGATCGGATTTTCGAAGTCATAACTGGCAGTAGCAGAGTTGTTACTAGTGAGATCCAGAGTGGATTGGAACCTGTATAAGTGAGTGTGTGTAAATATAGCTGTTTTGCAATATATGATAAAGAAAGAAAATGAGCA
Source organism: Vicia faba (assembly GCA_948472305.1). NCBI lineage: Eukaryota > Viridiplantae > Streptophyta > Magnoliopsida > Fabales > Fabaceae > Vicia > Vicia faba. Next base: position 1,321,837,515 of record OX451735.1, on the reverse strand, counting down.
CAAGATTTTGAAATGCAACAAACGTCCAATGTTTTGATTAATGATATATGAAAATGACATACAAAAGCCCTCACAAATGAAGCCGCGGTGCCCCGGGTAGGACACCGAGCCATAAAAATTTCAACACATTGTTTGTTACAAATTGAAAACAAAAGAGTTCATTACTGAGTGACAAAAGTAATAGGTGTGAAGTCTTTGGTAGTCCAGTTTCTTGGTCCATTGTCGGTTGTTGGGTAGATCCAGCTGTCAAATTTTGATTCCTCCACGTCGTCTTCAATAGCATTCACTCCCGGGTTGGTGATGAACACAGGAGGTCTTCCAACCCTTGCTTTGCGAACAGCCCTCTGAGCCTCTGCAGTGAAGCCCAAACCAAACTTGTCGGTCTACGGAGTAAAATCAGGAAGTCGGCCCCAGTTTGCACACTCACCCTTCTCAATCACAGCCCGGGCATCCTTTAAGGAAGCCATCTTCAAAGGAGGGTCTTCAATCAGAGTTTCAGCTGACGCCAATGTCTGAGGCACCTCTTCAAAGTGTTGAAAGGGGGTTTCAATGAATTCCCCATCTATTTCTATGTATCGGAACGAGTTTATGTGGCTGACCATATACTCTTCTTCCCCTTGAACTGTAATAATCTTTCCTCTGACTGGGTACTTAAGCTTCTGATGTAGTGTGGAGGTCACAGCTCCAGCCTTGTGGATCCATGGACGACCCAACAAACAAGAATAGGACGGACGGATATCCATCACATAGAAAGTAGAATCAAAAACTTGAGAGCCAACCCGGATCGGAATGTCAACTTCACCATGTACCATCCTCTTTGAACCGTCGAAGGCTCGGACAACAATGTTACTGGGCTTGAGCTCCAGACCCTCACAATCCAATCTGTCTAGGGCCTTCTTGGGCAATACGTTCAATGAAGAACCGGTGTCTACCAACACATGGGCAAGAGTAGTGCCCCTGCATTCAATGGAGACATGCAGGGCGTCATTATGGTTTTTTCCTTTGGCAGTCAGATCAGCGTCCGAGAAGCCCAAACCATTATCGGCAGTCAAGTTGGCCACACAATCAGTAAATTGATCAACAGACGTTTCTTGTGGCACATGGGCCGTCTTCAGGAAGGAGATCAGGGCCTTGGGATGGGCCTTTGAACACAATAATAGTGATAGCATATAAATTTTAGAGGGGGTGTGCCCCAACTGCTCAACAACATTGAAATCAATTTTCTTGATAATCTTGAGGATCTCCTCCATCTCTTGCTGGGAGGCTTCAACAGTGGTTGTCTTCGGCGCCTCCGTCAGGGCAGGCAAATCAGTAGCAATCCCTTTGCCCCGAGCATCAGAGGACTCGGCAGTAGGGGTAGAAACAGGAACTTGATTAGGAGGGGGAACATGCACACTTGCAGGTGTGATGATAAGAGGTTTCTGAATAGCTGGTGGCGCAATATCTGGTGAGAACAGCCTACCACTACGAGTAATTTTGGCGGGCCCGGTGATGTTACTGACACCGGTACTTGTATCAAACTCTTGCTTAACTCCAAGAACATAAACATCTGCCCCATAGTGCCACGGGATAGCTTTGTCAGATGTATAAGGGAGAGGCCCCGGAACAGTAATGATGATAGGAGAAATCTTCTGAGTGGACATGATTTTGACAGGCTTCTTTGAAGGAGCCTTAGGAGGTTTGTTGAAAATAGTGACAATAGAAACTTCTTCGGCGGGGACAGCAGGAACAGCAATTTTCTCGAACAAGATTTCTTTGCTATCCATCAGACTTTGGATACTTGATTTCAGCAAAGGACAACCAAAAGGCGAAACAGCACATAGAAGGCAATCTTCATCACATCCCGGAAATAAACTGGCTAGCAACAGATTCCTTTTAACAGTCGATAACGGAGTAGCAATCTCTTCCACGGAGGCTACATATCGGTCTTCTTCCACAGCATTCACTCCATGCCGGGGCATGGGAGCAGTCACAACATTGGGCCTTTCGGGCGCCTCAAACTGTATTTCCTTAGCATTAATAAGGTCTTGAACCTTATTCCTCAGAGCCCAACAATCGTCCGTAGTATGCCCGGGGCTATCAGAATGATAAGCGCAATGGGCGTTGGGGTTGTACTTTGGAGAAGCTGTGTTTGTAACACCCCTTCTAAATTACACCAATTAAAGGTAAAGATTAAAATCAGAGAAATAAAATTGCACGGAAGGGATGCCACAACACACATCACATTCCAAAGTTTTTAAGGAAAAACGGACAGGGTATGTTTGAAAGTATAAGCATTCCAACACAAAACAAACATACCAAAGATATTTACTTCATTCTCTCGTGCAAACGCAACGGAGTTTCATAATTTCACATCATCTCCATTTAGGGAGGAATCAAAACATAATTCAAGGCATCAAGCCATCATAATTCACATAAGCATATGTTATCAAGTCTCACATATACAAAACATCATATACACGAATAAGGATTATATACATCATAATCCAAATACAAAATAATCAAGTTCGACACTAAATAAATTCCCCCCCCCTGTGTTACTACCAGAGCATCGACTCGACTCTAATCAAAATAAAACAGATTGCAATCCAATGCATCCGTTAGCTAGCGCCTCGCGCTACCGTCCTCGGTACCTGCACAATGCCATCAAAAGCATTGGCCAACAAAAGGGTAAGAATTCCAATAATCATATAACATGTAATTTTAAGTAAAATGAAATGGCAATAAATAAAGCAATACATAATGATCATGTTCATTTTATCACCTGTAGTATCCTTACTCAAGGGATTCATTTCCAACACATTAACCATGTAAACCGATTATCCGAATACTCACATCCTTGTCACATAACCATAATTCAAACAACAACAATATTGGCACATAATCAAACACATCAACACACATACATAACATGCACAAATATACATGTGACTCACAACACGACTCAACGTATGCGAATGCGGTATCGACTCGTGGACCCAAGGTTCCACCACCTATATTTCCTTTCCGGATCAAGGTCACTACGTCTTTTCCCACAATAGGGTAACCGTCTAGATATTGTGGACCCAAAGTTCCACCACCTGTATTTCCCTTCCGGATCAAGGTCACTACGTCTTTTCCCACAATAGGGTCACCGTCTAGATATTGTGGACCCAATGTTCCACCACCTGTATTTCCCTTCCGGATCAAGGTCACTACGTCTTTTCCCACAATGGGGTCACCGTCTATAAAATTGTGTGAACCCACAGTTTCACCGTCTCTGTTTCAAGACCAACCATGCCATGCAATGTACAATATAACCAATGCATGCAATTAAGACTCACAATAATCTTAACATACACATGCCATCAAATCCAACCAATGGAACATCAACTATTGTACATGCATGCATACATATAATTTAACAATCTCAACGTCAAGTAAAATGTATACAAACAAGTTACTTAATCAACCAAAACATAAACCATCACCTATCAACAATTCCAAATCGGAAAGTATATTTCAACATAAAGTCATTATCAATGAACCGGCATTACTCTCAATGTTTCTCATCGCGATTGAGTCACCGGAATGTAACTCGAACGGTTAGATTCGGGATTAAACTCAACTTATTTCATTCGCACTAAAATCGGGTCGATTCTTAAAAAGTCGAAATTTCGCAAGACGAACTTCACTACGTCAAGCTGCACGTCGGATTATGCTAGCACGTCAATTTTCTTTGGATTCGGAGCAACTTGCTCCGTCGACGAATCTACCAAAATCGGAACACAAACGGGTTCTAAAGGAAGTGCGGAAATTAGAATTTTGGAGGTTACAGACGCCTCAACACGGGCACCCGTGTGCTGCAACACGGCCCGTGTTGAGAGGCCACCAGAACAAGCAAAGAAAATGCCAAGTCAGAGCAGCAACACAGGCACCCGTGTGCTGCAACACGGCCCGTGTTGAGAAGCCTGCGTGAAAACTCCACTCTTTTGAGTTTTTCTCATTCTACTACCATGGTTTTCTTTCCCATTTCAATACTCTTAATTTCTACAAGCTAGCACCTAATACACCCACAAACCATACTCTTAATCCAACTTTTCTAAACCATTCTAATAATCAACTAACAAAACCCTAAAAAAATCAACTATCAATTTTACCCCTAAATCCAAAATATATCATACAAAACCTAACAATATGAGATGGAGAATCAAACCCCTTACCTTGGTGTGGGTTTTCTAGAAACAAGATGATGGAGATGTTGCAACTCCAAGCCTAGCTCTCTTTCTCCTCTTCTCCTCTTTTCTTTCTTCTTTCTCCTCTTTTCTTTTCTTCTTTCTCCTCTTTTCTTTTCTTCTTTTTTCCTCCCTTACTAACTCTCCTTTTCTATTTTATAACACTCTCCTTCTACTACTAACTTTCCTCCCTCTATCTTTCTAAAATTGTAATTTGGCCCCAACAATTATTTAATTCAATTTATAATATATAACCCTATTAAACAATATTACACTAAATAATATTTATTCTATATAAACCTAATCATGCCAATTAATCAAACAAAGTCAAATATTACTACACACCAAATTAATATTATTCAAAATAATATTCCGACACAATAAATATTTTTATTTCATATTACCCAATTAATATTTTAATCAATATCAATTGAATATATTTCTCAAAATAGATATAATTTAATAGTTTTGAAAAATAATTAATGAAATAACATTTAGATAAAAACGGCGTGTTACAACTCTCCCCCACTTAAAAGATTTTCGGCCTCGAAAATTTTGACCAAAACGAACAAATCGGGACATGCCTACGCATTCGTCCACTCAATCCTTGCGTTAGTTAAACAACATACAAAATACACCTAACACAAGGGCATCTCCCTAGCCATAACGTTTAGACAAGAACAACCATGCCGAGATGCGAAGCCCATACAATGCACTCGACAAACAACTAACACCCAACAACTAAACAAGTCGCAGACACACCGGTTCGCTCGAGAACTAAACAAACAAGATCGATACCATCCTAACGTCTCAACCATAGGATTAGTCATACACTCGAACCGACGCCTCGGAAACGAGTCACCAAAGGTAGGAACATAAAGTCCTACGACACAACACCAACACCATCGCTAAAACAAAACAACAAAATGGTTATACAAACCAAAACTGAAACAATCAGAAAGGATAAAACCACGCGTGCTACGCAAACACGAAAAGATGCCATCAATCACGCATAAGTACGAACTCAAGAATTACACTTGCAGTTATCGCTCTCATTCCAGAAAAATCACAAGGTCACATCGTCCTTGTAGATTACCAACGTACCACCCTTGAACAATAACAAGTTACCCAAACATAACTGAACTGCGACACACCACTCATCCTAGGACGCATACTGACGACTTGCGACTATAACTCACTAGCCCAAATCCAACAATCCCGCATACTCACTAAAACTCAATGCTCGATATCTAAACCATGCTGTGTCACTTTATGCATAAGATGCCAACCGTAAAACAACTTGGTTAATCCTCAACTTCCCAATCACCCAAAATGGATACGTTCAAAGCGTACACCCATCAAGACACCCCGCAACATCAGCTTCATCAACTCGAAGAATCACTCTTTCATTCTCGATTGATCAACGTCCGTTGATCCTCTTAAATACACGACATAGTTTGACCTCTTCAAATACTGTCCAAATATTTCACTTGTGAAACCTCGATGTATACACTTGACTTCCACGAAGTCTTCCCTTATAACAATTCAATTCCCAAAGTTTAATTAAGTAATCACCATCCTCGCATCGTCGCAACGATTAATACACTGGTTTCTTATTCGAAACATCTCTCATATCTTTCAATCTTCTAAAGTGGAAATCCAAACCAAACACTCTCTCAAGAACTCTACTCATCAATTTCGTCTCATACTCCTGAAATTACAACATAGTTTGGACTTAGAACCATAACATCAATTTCTATGGAATCTAACATAAACACCGTCGCGACCGACATCAGTCACAAATAGAACATCTTCCTCTATAAAACATCAATCATCTTTAAGTACCTGTGGTTACCAAACATCACCAAATTCCTTACCGTCAAGACTTATTTTAGTCGTAATCTAATAATCCACCGCGACCATTAGTATCCGGCGAATTCGATATGGTAGTAGTGAACGAATCCTTAATAACCTTCTGAGTTTAATCTCAACAAGCGTCTCAAAACAAACATGCAACATTCTTTCAAAATAATAAATCTCAAATAAGATATTCTTGGGTTATCCTCAATATCAACTTAATAAACTCAACAACAGACGAAGTCTCTTTATAGATCATACTCAACTTGAATTGTCTTCAACAATTCCAATCTCCTTGTCGTTAACATTTGTACTTATAAGGTTCCAATGAGCATAACTGCATCAAACTCTAACTCCCGCATCCGATAATTTTCCATAAGAAAAATCAAATCGTTCCAAGGTAGTAATACACTTTTCCAACTCTATGTCGAAATACATCTTACGTCCAAAACAAAATATCACAACACGTCGCACCAGGTTCTTCAGTACAAAACAAAACCAAAATCAAGGCATTCGCTAAACTTTTCACCGGCTAAAACAAATTCGCTTCCCATTGTGAAGTCCAATTAGTGACTCAACCATTTCGGGTCAAAATACTCACGATCAATACCAACTCATAAAAAAATATCTTCCATCAAACTCACAAAGTTAACCATCCAAAACGAAAGAACTTCTAAACTATGAATTAGCCCCCTTAAAGTCTTCGACAAGACACAAAATAAATCTTCGCGGAACTGTCCAAAATATTGCCGTCCAAGTTGCTTACTTAAGACACCCACGTCCAACAGTTCCAAAACTCCTTCTTTAGAGGACTCAACATGCACCAATCTAACTACACTACTGATAACGCAACACTCGGATGCTTGCCACAATCCCTTAACTTGATGTAAACCAAATAATATCCATGAACACGAAACAACTCTTCAGCTACTCATGAGAGTACTGTTGGAACATTCCAAAATCTTACCTAACGCATTAGTCACACTAACGACATCAGCTTATACTCGCCCGGACCATACACTATCTTGAAAAGCATTTCCTGAACATCTTCAACCCTCACACTAACCCATAGGCAGCCAGACTTCAAAACGATCTCACTAAACACATAAACTCCAAATAACTGCTTCACTTAAATATCAATCCTCCGAAGCAGACACTCGTCCTCAACACCCGCTTCGCTCCTTGACTACAAACGACACACCAACTTGGGTAACCTTTGCTCTTCTCGAACAACACAATCGGCGCACTCCACGGCGAACCACTCAAACAAACAAACTCTACTAAAACCAATATTCAAGTTGACTCTTCAACTCTAATTCAGAAACAAACATCCCTTAAGGATACTTCGAATCCCAACTAGTTCCAGAAACTAAATCCATCAAAACTTCACCTCGCACTACAGCGGTAATTCACTCACATTTCCACAAAAGGTTTCGGAAGAATCACCACAAGAAGCTCGCTTGCCAAAAATCTTATTTCTCACCAAAATCCAAATTCGCCCACAACTCAAGTAACCATGCAATGCCTTGTGCCAACTCATCTGTTTCACACACTATTAAGTTGGCAAGACAAGTCTATCCCAAACAACACAATTCCCGACTACCATCAACAAGAGATTAAGGATGATCAGTCCCTCAATTTGTCAATAGACAGTCGACAATCATGAGGTGGCATTAACCATCGTTACCAAACCACAACAGCATCTTCAACCTTACCCCTCAAGCTACTTAAACATAACCATGCTTGAAGCATCATCTGCTCGGCAATACCTACATCTTACAATCGGCGGTATACTGAACCAACCTCTTGCACAAAACTTCAGATAAGAAACTTCTCCCCCACTTATTTCACACGTACCTCTGCAGACAACGAACAAGAAACAATCAAGTACCGACAGTGTTTCACACACATGTCGCGTACCAAAAGGGTTTAAACACATAAACAACCTGGCCGATAGACCGACCTGCTCTGATACCACTATTGTAACACCCCTTCTAAATTACACCAATTAAAGGTAAAGATTAAAATCAGAGAAATAAAATTGCACGGAAGGGATGCCACAACACACATCACATTCCAAAGTTTTTAAGGAAAAACGGACAGGGTATGTTTGAAAGTATAAGCATTCCAACACAAAACAAACATACCAAAGATATTTACTTCATTCTCTCGTGCAAACGCAATGGAGTTTCATAATTTCACATCATCTCCATTTAGGGAGGAATCAAAACATAATTCAAGGCATCAAGCCATCATAATTCACATAAGCATATGTTATCAAGTCTCACATATACAAAACATCATATACACGAATAAGGATTATATACATCATAATCCAAATACAAAATAATCGAGTTCGACACTAAATAAATTCCCCCCCCCCCCCTGTGTTACTCCCAGAGCATCGACTCGACTCTAATCAAAATAAAACAGATTGCAATCTAATGCATCCGTTAGCTAGCGCCTCGCGCTACCGTCCTCGGTACCTGCACAATGCCATCAAAAGCATTGGCCAACAAAAGGGTAAGAATTCCAATAATCATATAACATGTAATTTTAAGTAAAATGAAATGGCAATAAATAAAGCAATACATAATGATCATGTTCATTTTATCACCTGTAGTATCCTTACTCAAGGGATCCATTTCCAACACATTAACCATGTAAACCGATTATCCGAATACTCACATCCTTGTCACATAACCATAATTCAAACAACAACAATATTGGCACATAATCAAACACATCAACACACATACATAACATGCACAAATATACATGTGACTCACAACACGACTCAACGTATGCGAATGCGGTATCGACTCGTGGACCCAAGGTTCCACCACCTATATTTCCTTTCCGGATCAAGGTCACTACGTCTTTTCCCACAATAGGGTCACCGTCTAGATATTGTGGACCCAAAGTTCCACCACCTGTATTTCCCTTCCGGATCAAGGTCACTACGTCTTTTCCCACAATAGGGTCACCGTCTAGATATTGTGGACCCAATGTTCCACCACCTGTACTTCCCTTCCGGATCAAGGTCACTACGTCTTTTCCCACAATGGGGTCACCGTCTATAAAATTGTGTGAACCCACAGTTTCACCGTCTCTATTTCAAGACCAACCATGCCATGCAATGTACAATATAACCAATGCATGCAATTAAGACTCACAATAATCTTAACATACACATGCCATCAAATCCAACCAATGGAACATCAACTATTGTACATGCATGCATACATATAATTTAACAATCTCAACGTCAAGTAAAATGTATACAAACAAGTTACTTACTCAACCAAAACATAAACCATCACCTATCAACAATTCCAAATCGGAAAGTATATTTCAACATAAAGTCATTATCAATGAACCGGCATTACTCTCAATGTTTCTCATCGCGATCGAGTCACCGGAATGTAACTCGAACGGTTAGATTCGGGATTAAACTCAACTTATTTCATTCGCACTAAAATCGGGTCGATTCTTAAAAAGTCGAAATTTCGCAAGACGAACTTCACTACGTCAAGCTGCACGTCGGATTATGCTAGCACGTCAATTTTCTTTGGATTCGGAGCAACTTGCTTCGTCGACGAATCTACCGAAATCGGAACACAAACGGGTTCTAAAGGAAGTGCGAAAATTATAATTTTGGAGGTTACAGACGCCTCAACACGGGCACCCGTGTGCTGCAACACGGCCCGTGTTGAGAGGCCACCAGAACAAGCAAAGAAAATGCCAAGTCAGAGCAGCAACACGGGCACCCGTGTGCTGCAACACGGCCCGTGTTGAGAAGCCTGCGTGAAAACTCCACTCTTTTGAGTTTTTCTCATTCTACTACCATGGTTTTCTTTCCCATTTCAATACTCTTAATTTCTACAAGCTAGCACCTAATACACCCACAAACCATACTCCTAATCCAACTTTTCTAAACCATTCTAGCAATCAACTAACAAAACCCTAAAAAAATCAACTATCAATTTTACCCCTAAATCCAAAATATATCATACAAAACCTAACAATATGAGATGGAGAATCAAACCCCTTACCTTGGTGTGGGTTTTCTTGAAACAAGATGATGGAGATGTTGCAACTCCAAGCCTAGCTCTCTTTCTCCTCTTCTCCTCTTTTCTTTCTTCTTTCTCCTCTTTTCTTTTCTTCTTTCTCCTCTTTTATTTTCTTCTTTTTTCCTCCCTTACTAACTCTCCTTTTCTATTTTATAACACTCTCCTTCTACTACTAACTTTCCTCCCTCTATCTTTCTAAAATTGTAATTTGGCCCCAACAATTATTTAATTCAATTTATAATATATAACCCTATTAAACAATATTACACTAAATAATATTTATTCTATATAAATCTAATCATGCCAATTAATCAAACAAAGTCAAATATTACTACACACCAAATTAATATTATTCAAAATAATATTCCGACACAATAAATATTTTTATTTCATATTACCCAATTAATATTTTAATCAATATCAATTGAATATATTTCTCAAAATAGATATAATTTAATAGTTTTGAAAAATAATTAATGAAATAACATTTAGATAAAAACGGCGTGTTACAGTGTTCACTACCTTTGGAGCTTCTTTGACAGTTACCAGATTGGTTGACAGTAGTTGCGGCAATATCTGAGACAGGGTCATACTGAGCCGAGTGTACTGCCTTTTGGGTCTCTCACCCCTTTGTTGATTATACTGCTGAGGTGCAACAGCAGGCTTTGAAATTACCAATGCATTGACAGCTTGGCGGCGTTCCGGCTTAACCTGTCTTCTGGGACCATAAACAGCACTGGCTTCCTTCTTGAAGGGCTTCTTTTTAGTACTCGCGGTAGCACCTTTCTGTATCTTCCCTGACTTGATACCAGCTTCTATCCTCTCACCTGTCAAGATCAAATCTGTAAACCCAGCAGAGGAATTACCAATCATATGATTAAAGAACGGACCAGACAGGGTCCCAAGGAACATGTCAACAAGTTCACGGTCAGTCAGTGGTGGTTGCACCCTGCCAGCCAGGTCTCTCCACTTTTGCGCATACTCTTTGAATCCTTCGCCCGTCCCTAGTGACATACCCTGGAGTTGGGTACGCGTAGGAGCGAGGTCAGAATTGTACTGATACTGTTTATAAAACGCTGTGGCGAAGTCTTCCCAGTTTCGGATACTGGCTCCATCCAGCTGATAGAACCACTCGAGTTGAGCCCCAGAAAGGCTATCCTGAAAGAAATGGATCCAAAGATTCTTGTCTGCAGTGTAAGGTTGGATCTTCCTTACATATGATCTGAGATGCATCTTCGGGCAGGACAGCCTGTCATATCTTGCAAAAACTGGCACTTTGAACTTCGGGGGAATCACAATTCCAGCAACTAATCCAAAATCTTCGAAATCTAAGCCGGGAACTCTCTGCAGCTCCATAGCTTCCAACCTGTCTTCCAAACCCTTGTACTTATCATCGGCGAGCGGATATTGTTGATCAGAGTAGTCTTCGTCTTCTTCAGCCTCCTCTTCTTCAACCTCGGATTCGGAAGGTACTGCAACCACATTCCCTTTACTGGTTCCCTCTTCAGATGTAGGGGGAAATTCAAGCACTCTTCTGGCTTCACCCTCAAACCTTCTTCCTAGGGTAGCCACCCCGATTCTCTTCTTCTTCTTTTTCACTTGGTCTTTGTTCCCCAGCAGGGCCTTTAGATCCTCCTGACCCTTAGCCAAGGTCATCAGGAGTTGTTGAAACTGTGAGTTCTGAGACTGCAAATCCTTGACCGTCTGTTCGAGATCCATCTTACTGAAATAAACAGCAGAAAGATAAGGAAACCTGGTGTGGAGACCTGCTTATGCGTATGATGAATGATATGCTTATGTATGCAATGCATTCAAGGATTTAGCAAATTCAAAATTGTTGCAAACAAAAAGAATGCACGTCATATTAATAAGAAGAAATTTGTCAGTACATAAATGCCCTATGGGCCAAATATTACAAAAAAACTTCTCAAGGTAAAAAGACATTGCGCATCCTCTTTGGTGCGATGTAGGTGTTGAGGGTCTCTTCCTCGTGGAGTCGGCGGGTAAGCTCCAAAACCTTCTTCTCAATGGTGTAGAAGCTGGCTTCAAAAGTGTTTCGTTCCTCCTTGAGTTGGATCCAACTCTTCTGCATCTCCTCCCACGATATAGGCATGTCAGGATATAGGATGGTGTAGGGAACCTCTCCTTCCTTAACGGGCTCTTTAATCACAGGGAGAACATGAGGATAAGGCATCATTAGACTCTGGGCTCAGACTCGTACCCATTTGAGGTAAGGCTCAAGAGGGATGGAGTTCTTGTGCTCCAGTGTCTTGCTGTCGACCTTGTTAGGCATCCTCCAAGCTCTGATGAATCTTTGGCGAAGTCCTTGCGCATCGTTGTCAAAGTCAAAAACTAGGTCAGGAATCAACATGTCGTGAGGGCCATCTCTTCGTGCATATCCAAATTGTCTCAAAGCTAGACAAGGGTTGTAGGTAATGCCTCCTCTGATTCCAAGTAAAGGAACATTAGGAAACTCTCCACAATGATCGACGATGATGACACTTTCTCTGGACCGAGAACACCAATGTACATCAGAGTAAGTGAGGGTCATCAACCGTTGTGACCACCTTAATCCTTGGTCATTCTTCAAGACAGATTGTGGAAGGTGCGAAATAAACCACCTTGCAAGGAGAGGAGTACAGCACATGAGAACACCCCTCTTTCTCATTGTTCATGTGTAAAATGAGTGAAGAATGTCCCCAAGCAATGTTGGTATTGGATTTCTGGATAAGAAGATCTTGACGGCGTTGATATCTACAAGCTGGTCAGGATTTGGGAACAAGACCAAACCATAGATGAGGAGGGCCACAATTTCTTCAAAGGCTTGTAGATCCAATGAATTCCAACACTCTTGTACCTTCTCAAATAAGAATTTTGCTAAGAAGCCTTTGACGCCGCTTCTAGTTTCCCAATGCCCCTTGATGTCAGATGGCTGTAGGTGTAGTGCTTGAGCAACATCTTCAGGCTTTGGTTCCTTTTCCGTACCATTGAAAGGTAGTTGATTAAGGATAGGAATTCTCAGGAGTTGAGAAAATTCCTCCAAAGTGGGCACCAACTGGTAGTCGGGGAAAGTGAAACAGTGGTGAAGAGGGTCAAAGAACTGGAACAGCACCTTCATCATGTCCTCTTCAATGCTGGTGTTGACTAGGCTGAGCAGTCTACCATGTCTTTCACTGAAGGGAGAGCTTTCCGGAATTCTTGATGTGAGCTCCTTGAGTTGAGGAGGGATTCTCACAAGGTTGACTTGGATAGTTTTCCTGCGAGGAATTTTCATGACCTACAAAACAAGAACAAAGATGAAGATCTAAACCCTTGAAATGGTTAGTGAATGCATATGATGCTTTATGATGTTCATGACGTATGCACAAAACATATGTACAAGCAAATCACACCAAACCCTAGTTTCAGGCTTGCATGGGGTTTCATAGGTAAGTACCCTCTTGAGTGTAGTTGGCTTAAAAACCTGTCCTATAAATAGTAACCGGGTTCTAAGGAGCTCAATATCACTGGATTGTTTTCATTGTTCATTGTTTTGGTTTAGCCACTTAACTAGCGACCAAAATATTCCAAGAAAACAACCCTCAATGAGTGTAGTATCGAGTATCTACCAACTTCGGACTGCACCAAAGCCGGTCATCTCACTACCCCTAATGAAAGGCCAAGATGGTCAAGTAAGGTTCTAGGTCATTAGTGCTTAGTGACATCACTCAGCGGCCCCGTACTCTCCTTGATTGAACTCAAGGGTTACCGGTACTCACAAATATGTCGCACTAATATAGTTATTGCTTCAACTGTGTTGGTATACCCCGCACAGTTTCCACAACGTATTGCTATCTATGAATGTTTCCCCAAATCCGGGTGTAGGATTTCAAACCCAAACAAGAGAGCCAAGATGTAAAGCAATCAAAACAAGCAATTAGTCATGCAAGAGGGTGATCTAAGCCCTAAGGTTACTCCACTTTAAAATAATTCCCCAGCAGAGTCGCCAGTTCTGTGATACGGTGGGAGAACTGACTTGAGCTTTTGCGTTTTGTATTCGCAAATGTTTCGGTTGAGCAAGAGTCGCCACCGACTTTTTATTTTATCCTAAGGAAAGGTTAAAAAGCACAGCAAAAACCTTTGAGATGTTTTCTTGGGTTCGGGGAGTAGATTATAGAAAGGGAAGGTATTAGCACCCTTTCTATCCATGGTTATCCATGGGCTCTTAGTTACTTGCTTATAGATCAACTTGCCTTGTTTTTCAATTGTTTGAAATGGTGCTTTGTGTGTGGGTTTGAAAAATGTTTTGAAAAGAGGCCAATGTGGTAGCAACCTTTGCAATGATCCATGTTGGGATGTATACAAAGGTGTATGTCTTTTGAAAAATTTTCCATGTTTTTGAAAGTTGTTTTGAAAGTGTATTGTGAAGTGTGTTTTGAAAAAATAGGCAAGTGTTTTTGTTTTGCAAGTTGGCAAGTAACCAAGAGCTATCTACCCTAAATTTCTCAAAGATCTTTGCTATGTTTTAACCCTTTTAACAATTTTGTTCCACCATTGTATTTGGTGGACAATCTTGTGTTAGGATGTGAACGGGACAGGCGCGGGTCATCGTTTAGACCATGATTGCAATGGTGCCAAGTATCTTTGGGCAATTTTTCCTTTAAGGGACTTGATCATTTTTTTAGGCAACTTCTGAAAGCGTCATCGAGGGACTATGATCATTTGATTGTTTTGTTTTTGCCAAAGATACCTAACATGCAATATGGCCCATTATTGAAGGCAACAAGTGGAATACCCTAGGGGTGCAAGTGTGATTAGTGTTATCCATTTTCATGCTTGTTTATCTTGAATTTAGGTCAAACTATTTGTTGTTTTTGATTTGCATACAAAACCCTAATTCTATCATGGCATATTTAGAAAGCTTTTAAAGTGCGGAATTTAAAGGTCCTAAGTTATTACAACACAAATATGGGATGGGGGGTACAAATGTTCAAATGGGGGGATATTTTAGCAAGAAATTAAACCTAAACTATTACATCCAAATTGAATTTTTATAAGATATTTAATTGCATAATAATTAAATAAAATAAAATAAATATGCAAGATGCAAAAATGATTTTTATATGTATGTAAAAAGTATTTTTTTGTGTCAAATAAATAAAATGAATTAATTTTTGGTATTTTTATGTTTTTAGGGGCAAAACCCTAATTTTATAAATAAAAGATATTTATTATATAATATATGCAATATTTATTAATTATGTACAAAAAATAAATAAAAAGGAAGTATATTGTCAAAAAGTGATCTCTTAAGTTAAATATTAATAAAAATAAAAATGTATTATTTTTGTATTTTTAACCTAAATATACTAATAAATATATAAGTATTTATATTATTTACTAAATATATTAAATATGTACAAAAATAAAATATTTAATATTTACAAAAAAAAAGTATATTTTTATAAAATGTTTTCAAAAGATAAAACAAAATAAAAATGAGAAAATAAAAATGTATTTGTATTATTTTTGTATTTTGAATAAAAAAGGTATTTTGTATATTTATGTACAAATTCAAATAAAACAAACAAAAATCCAAATAAAATGCAAAAATGGTTGAAAAAATGTTTTTTAATATTTTTTATATTTTGGCAAAAAATAATAAGTCAGAAATAAAAAGAAAAAGTCAAAAAATGATTAAAAAAATAAACACAATGGGCCAAGGGGGTGCAAGTGTGGAAAAGTGGTGCAAATAGAAAGAGGAAACAGGCCCAGCCCAGAAGAACTTTGTCTTCAACCTCTGGCCAGATTCAAACAACAAACGCGCGCCTTCTTGTTCATCTCCCTAACTCCTGATTCTTTGATCCCTTGAAAAATCTTAAAACATGAAACTTGTAGAGCTTGAAGCCACGATTATAAACATATAAAAAAGTTAATCTAACTCTCAGAAATGAGAGAGAATTTCTTCTCCCCCAATTCCTGACCTAGTTTTTTTCAGATGTTCAGATTCAAAATACTCTTAGCACACACAATATAAATGAAAAGTAACTATATGGATGGCTTCAGGGCTATGATTAGAATATGTTTTCTTCACAAACTTAATCCTAACTATGCCTGGATAGAGAGATAGAAGTTCAAAAACTTACCTGTTCAGCTTGAATCGTGTATGATAATGGAGGCACTTTCAAGGTAATGTGAGGACTTGTATAGCTTGCTTGAGGTCCAGGGATGCTTCTCCAATGCTTGGTGTGCTTTGAATCTTGCTGAATCACTCCATGGAAGTCAACCTGCAAGAGAGAAAAATGAAAATGGAAAACTTGGTTAGATGTGTTACAGTCTGTTTCCAAGGCTTGGGATAGTTTGTATGGATGTTATGGAAGGTGTTTTAAGTGGTTTGGATGAAAATGCACGATGGAAATGAACTGGACAAGTCAATCTGCAACAGGGACTCTGTTTTGCAGAAAAAATGGGCTTTGATGGATGAGGAGGTATTGGAGGTGGTTGGCTCGTGTTTTAGGTCTGTTAGGGAGTATGGAATGTGTGGAGAAAGTTTGCTTAAGCTTGTCTTGACAGGAATGTGAGATGTTGTTGTGTTTGCAAAGTTACTTCTAATGTAAGCAAAAGTTGTCAAGTTGGTTTACAAGCTTATGCAGGCCCCCTAAATATGCTGCCTCAATCCCTCTTGATCAGTGTGATTAGTTCCTGAACTTGTGCCTAGAAGATATGCATTGTACTTCTTTGATTCATGTTTTGATATAAAGCCATACTTTACAAGAATGGATAAGTCACTTTTTCCAAATATGGCTTAATTCTTCATGTAATGTCCAAATGCATAGAATAACATCTTGGCACAATGGTTTAGCATTTAATTTTTGAGTGTAAATGAGATTAGAGGCCTGTAATGTAGCTTGCACATGCTGAGTTTGAAAATGCACAAGTTATGAACATGCATTTGTCCATGAATCAAAGTGACTTTTGCTCATATTGCCAAATTCGATTCTCCCTAACCACAAGGTTGTTTGATGAGTTATTGGACATTTTGGAAACCTTGGAATGTGTACTACAATCCATCTTTGTAATGAAAATTGAAATTCCAAGTGGAAGCATATGAAAAGTGGCCATGAAGTTGGGCAAAAATCCTGCCTAGAATAGGTCAAAAATTTTCTAAGTTAAGAATGTTTTGCACCCTTGTTCCAAAAATTGTAACTTGAGCTACAAGCTTCTTTTGAGGAAACTTTGTGAATCAAAGTTTTAGATTTTGCAATGGACTATAACTTTCATGTTTTGAGTTTTCCTTTAATCCAAATGTATCTTGATGAAAAAGTGGGACAAAGTTAGGAAAAAATTAGGGATTTTCATAACTTAGAAAAATTCTAAGTTATGAAAATTCTTCATTTCAAACCCTAATTTGTGATTTTTAATTTCTTGATGAACAAGTTTCATAATTTGACATGTCTTGATGAAAAATGAATCTTGACACTTGATTTTGACCAAAAAGTCAAAGTTTGACTTTTCAGTATACAGTCAAATTTGGCTCAGTTGACTGGAAAATTCATCTGTCAACCTTGTGCATTTGGGATCTTTTGAACTTGTTGAACATGTCAAGACAATTCCATGGGGTCCTTGAGTCCATATGTGAGCTTGGTTTGCCATTGGTTAGGTCAAACAGTCAAAAATTGCCTTTGTGCAGTCAAAACCCTAAAAATGACCATTTTGCCCTTTTGGTGATCTGATCAAATTTCTTGTGGATTTGTGATCCAAACTTGACAAAATGGTTTATATGAATTCATAATGTTGATGTGGGTAAAAAATAATGAGGTTTGACTGTCAATTGGCCACAGTTGACTTTTTTCCCAATACAGTTGATTTCTAGGTCAACTGTCCAATTGACTGGGCAAAGATTGGAATCAAGGCTTGAAACTTGGTATGGGTAAACTTGGGAGTCCAACATGAAGCATGAAAGTCATCTTAGGCATTTTAGGTCAAAACATCTTTGTGCAAACACAAACCCTAATTTGGGTCAACAGTGCAAGGAGAAGTCTTGAGCAGAGGAAACCCTAACTGGATCTTGAGCTCCAAGGGTCTTGTGATGAGAAAATGTTGAGGAAATGGGAGGGAAAATTTTGGGGTACAACAGTATGTAATAGTTTAATTAGGGTTTTCTTTTATTTATCGTTTTACGGGGTTTTGGCTATGTAATTAATCCCCTACCCCGAAGCCTTGTAATAGCGTAGTTTTACTTTTCTGCATTTTTATTTCTTGCAAATATTAATTGTTAGATGAATGTTAATAGGATTGTATGACAAGATTGCATGACAATTTAAAATGGCTAGAAAACCATAAATGTGCAAAGATAATAACTGAAATCAAATCACTCGCACATGCGCACTCCTAGGGTATACTCTCACTTTGGTTGCCTTTGATAAACGATCATTAAGTATAAGGTATTTTAGTGGTCGCCCTTCTATCTAAACAAAGATCAAATGTCCCGTTCGGAAATGTTACCTCGGAAAGGTTGTCTCGAAAATGTTGCCTCGAATATGATCTTAAGACATTAGGGTTATTACTAAGACATCCTAACATTGCTTTAGTGATCGTACGTCCCTTTCGAATTGACCCTTACAACTCCAACAACGGTGCTACCTACTCTTTAATAGTGGGATAGCACTGTCTAAAGGAAACAAGAATAGAAACATTCTTTTTTCGAGTAGGTAGATTCTAGTAGGCACTTGCTCAAAATCAAACTTTTCACACGTACACTTTTCAAACAAGGTTTTCAAAAACACTTTGTAACACTCTTGAAGACAGAAGCAAGGGTTAAAACGAAGTAAAATAAAAAATTTCAAAACAAACACACACAAGTAATTTTAAAAATATGAGCAAGTACCTAAGAGCCCATGGAAAACCATGGATAGAAAGGGTGCTAATACCTTCCCTTTCTATAATCTACCCCCCGTACTCAAAATCTCAAAAATAGGAATTTTTTTGTGCTTTTTTCCTTTCTAGTTGGATAAAATAAAAGTCGGTGGCGACTCTTGCTCACCGTGACATTTTGCAAACACAAACGCAAAATGCAAAAACCAGCATTTTTCAAAACAGTCGGTTCTGCCACCGTATCACACATTGCATGCTCTTTTCGACCATACTCGTCATGCTGTCCCAGCACACACCCCATTGAATTGTATAACTCTGTTAAGGACAATATCATAGGTCTTCCTTCAACCGGAGGCATTAGAATTGGTGGTTCTTGAAGGTATTCTTTGATCCTTTTGAAAGCAGTCTGGCATTCATTATTCCACTTTACCACTTGGTCTTTCTTCAGAAGCTTGAAGATGGGCTCACAAGTAGCAGTCAGATGTGAAATGAACCTGGAGATATAATTCAAGCGTCCCAAGAAACCTCTAACTTCTTTCTTAGTACGAGGAGTCGGCATCTCTTGTATGGCCTTTACCTTCGCGGGGTCTACCTAAATACCTTTGTCACTGACGATGAAACCCAGAAGCTTACCTGACCTTACCCTGAAAGTGCATTTGTTCGGATTCAACCTCAGCTTGTATGTCTTCAATCTGTCGAACAACTTTTGTAGATGATCAAGGTATTCCTCTTGAGTTTGAGATATGGCTATCATGTCATCAACATAAACCTAGATCTCATGGTGAATCATATCGTGGAACAAGGTGACCATGGCTCGCTGATAAGTTTCCCCAGCATTCTTCAACCCAAAAGGCATCACCTTGTAACAGAAGGTACCTCACTGCGTGACGAAGGTTGTCTTCTCCATGTCTTCAGGAGCCATCTTGATCTGGTTGTAACCATAGAAACAATCCATGAAGGAGAATATTTTATGTTGCACGGTGTTGTCAACCAGAACATCAATGTGAGGAAGCGGGAAGTTATCCTTGGGGTTCGCCCTGTTCAGGTTTCTGTAATCCACACACATTCGTACCTTGCCGTCCTTCTTAGGTACCGGAACAATGTTAGCAACCCAATGCGGATAGGAGGTGACAGCTAAGAACCTTGCGTCGAACTACTTCATGACCTCTGCCTTGATCTTCTCTGACATTTCAGAGTGCATACGATGGACCTTCTGTTTAACCGGAGGACAATCCTCTTTGGTCGGTAGACGGTGTACCACAATATCAGTTTCTAAACCAGGCATGTCTTCATATGACCAGGAGAAGATCTCAACGTAGTCATGCAACATTTGTATCAACCGCTGTTTGATCTTAGTCTCCAAATTTGTGCCGATCTTGACTTTTTTGTCCACCTCCGTGCCCAAGTTTATCGTCTCAACTGGCTCTTCATGAGGTTGTATAGCCCTTTCTTCCTGCTGTAATAGTCTATCCAATTCTCCAGGCACCTCACAATCGTCCTCACCTTCGTCCTCGGCTTGGTTGTTCGGATTTTCGAAATCATAACTGGCAGTAGCAGAATTGTTATCAATGAGATCCAAAGTGGATATGAATCTCCAAATGGCATCTATAAGCCCATTCCAATCATCACTGCTACTATGTGAGCGCAAATTTCTGGGCACTCTAGTGTTCAATCATCTTCTACCCTCGGATTACGAAAGGCACGTCCGCCAATCTGCATCCTCAGGTCTAAGAAGATTGAACAGGGGCAACTGTTGTACCCCAAAATTTGCCCTCCCATATTCTCCAAGAAATTGCCAAGCCAAGCTGCAAAATTCCCCAAGGGTTGCACAGTGCAAAGGTCTCCTATACAGTCAAAACTAGGGTTTGAGTTCTGATCAAGAAAATGAAGTTTTCAAAGGCCCAATCAAGTCTCATATGCCTACAAATATGGTCAAGTATACTCATATCAAGTTTCAAGGCATTCAGCTCAAAATTGCACAGTCAAAACCCTAAATTGCACTACAGTCAACTGTAGGGGCAAAATGGTCATTTGACAGTCAAAAGTTTAAATTTTTGGTCAACATATCATTTTTAAGCCACAAACATCATTGGATCAATGCTTGATCATGATTCTCAAAATTTGGCTCAGAAATCATCAAGATGCAAAAGTTTCCTTATTTGGACAGCTGAAAAAGTCAACTGAAATTGACCAGGGCATAACTTTCACATGGATTATCAGAAAAATTCCATCCAAAGCTCATTTTGAAGAGAAGGACATTTCCTACAACTCATCTTCATACTTCAAGTCCAAGAAATGCTCTCACAAAAAGTTATCAATTTCAACATTATAGGTCATTTTCAAAAGTCAACAAAAAGGGACTTTAAGTCAAAGGCCATAACTTGAGATTGGTAAATCAAAATGACATGGGACCAAAGGCATTGGTTAGAGGACTCAAAGACCTTTCCAAAATGTCCAAGAACATGAGAAAAGCTTAAAAATTGAGCAAGTTATGCCTTGTAGAAGTTGGGAAATTTTTGGATATTTTGAAAAGTCAACATTGATTCAAATGATCTAAAATTACTAATGGGCCCATTTTTCTTCCATGATTCATCATCCATGACATATGCACGACCACTTGGCCCAAAGGGAAGTATTTTCTCAATTTTTATCTATTTATTTGAATTATTATTTATATTAATTCATTTAAATCATTTAAATATATGAAAAATATATAACTTGACCTAATAAATCTTTTCATGCATGTTTTGCCCTCAATATTTCGTGCACATTCAAAAATAGGAAGATTTGATTTGATTTGAGCATAATTGATACAAGAGCACATGGAAAAGATTGAAAACATAATGGTGAAAAATCAAATCTCCAAATCCATGAATGAAAGATATTTGGATCAATTTTGTTAACCTAATCTATTCAGTACATAAGCCTGAGTGAAAACCTAATGCCGGGACACAAAAAACTGCGCAAGAAAGCCATTGACAAACTTTGGAAAATTCTCTAAAAAACTCAATTTTGAAAACAGCTTTTTAGGTCGATTCAAAGCACAAGAACCATTCCATTAGCTTCCTTGAAGGTTCCTGAACGAATTCCAATCAGAATCATCCACCACCACGCCAAGAATTGGTAAAACAAACTCAAACTGTATCAAGAAAAGTCCATGATCGTATTTTAATTTCTAGACATCCTCATAGCATTTTAATTGTAGATTCATGTTCCTTGTGAAGTTTTGAAACTAACCATGTGGTTTAATTTCGTTTTCGTGCCATATTTGGAGATTTGCCATTGATAACTTTTAGGGTTTATAGAACTGTAAATTAGGGGTTTTCAGGTACTGTAAAATTGAGACTCCAAACCACCACCATTAGCTTCAGCACGTTCAGACGAAGAGGAAACACCTATCGCGCCCAATTTATGGACACCATAGCGCTAGTCGCTATTTTCTTGAAACTGACCTTAAGCAACGCATAGAAAACCGTTGCCTCATGTTTTTGTTTTCAGGAACACGTGAAGAAGACGAGGTCGTGGCATACGCTGATTGGCGTGTTCAAAAATTCGCGCGCGTTTGCCAGCATTAATCCACTTTCTTTTTATATTATTTGTTTGTTGATTATATAACAAATTCATCGTGTGGCTCAGCTGGCAAGCGTTGATTGTAATAACATCCAAGACCTGGGTTCGAGCCCCAGGTCTGTATAATTTGTCATATTATTTTGCAATAACCATTCCTATGCAGCGCTAACGTTCAAGGTACACCATGCGCCTCAAAATCAGGCCTTGCCACGTTCATCTCAAGAGCAATCCAAAGGTGCAGATTGGAGAACACGGTGAACCCAAGTCAGCGCAGGTGTACGTTCCCAGGAAAAGTCAACAAGGCCAGCTCCTTAATGGGCCTGGATTTCTAAAAGCATACCTCACAATTGGGGACTGATCCCCCCTGGTTTGCAATTTCTCCATTTTTTTTCATATTTTATTTTTTCAATTATTGTTTTATTTGCTTTATTGTTTTAATTTAATTAATTTTTTTTTACAAAATATAAAACACATAAAAAACTCAGAAAAAGATAAAAAAATATAATGATTATTTATTTTGATATTTTCTTGTAAATAAATTAGCATGTAATTAATTAGTTTTAAATTAGGTTACAATTTTAATTCTTTTCATAATAAAATCTAAAAAATGTAGAATTAGGTTTAGTTAATTTTTATTCTTTTTTAATATTTCTTTTTTACAATAATAATATTTATTTTATTTTTTATAATTAAATTTGCATAAAAATAATTTAGGGTTAATTTAGGTTAAAAACTTCAATATTTTTCTTAAATAACTTAAAAAATAATTAGAACTAGGTTTAACATTTTATTTTAGTTTTAATTAATTCTTTTTCTATTAAATCTTAAAAAATATAAAAATACCAAAAAAACAAAAACAATTTCTTTTCTTAATTGATTAATTCATGTAATTTAATTTTCGCAAAAGGGTCCAACGCCCATGTTCTTAATTGTTTAAATTTCGCGTATTTATTTTATTTTGCTTAAATAATTATGTACCTCTCCCGAAGCCATGTAAATTACTTCTCGCACTTTTCAATTATTTATTTTCTTTGCTTTATTTATTTCCTGTCAAATCGGGTCCGGTTTAATTTTGGCGATGTGGACCCGCGCCATTTGTAATAGCTTTAGATTTACTTTTCCTCGCAATTTTTTAACTGTTAACAAAGCATGCAAGAATGAATGGACCAAAATAAAATCAAGCGTAGAACACCAATAAACATGAACAAGACAAATATCAATTAAAACGACACACGTATCGCACACACCACCCCTAGGGTACGCCTCACTGTTGCCTTGCCTTCGAAAGGTGATCGTCGAGTAGAGGATGTCTTAGTAAGTCCTCATGATCCAGGAACCTGGCATGAGCGTAGCTTCTAAGGTGTCTTCCCATTGCTCTGGTGATCACCATGTCCCGAACCTCGAATTGACCCGAACACCTCCAACGGTGGTGCTACCTACCTCTCAATGGTGGGATGGCACTACTTTAAAGGACATTTACACAGACGAATTCCTTAGGGTAGGTAGACGACTCTAGATACTTGCTCTAATTTCAAAACAAATTCAAAAATACTTTTCACACCGACACTTTTCAAAAGCTTTCAAAGCAATTTTTCAAACACTCTGACACAAGAGTCGAACTGAAATTTTCAAAGAAACTTTTTTAAAAACCCACATTGAAAAGCAAACAAACCATTTTTGAAAACACAAATGAGCAAGTATCTAAGAGCCCATGGATAACCATGGATAGAAAGGGTGCTAACACCTTCCCTTTCTATAACCTACCTCCCGAACCGAGAGCGATCTCTTTAAGGAATTTTTCTGTGCTTTTGTCCTTTCCATTTGGAGAAAATAAAAGACGGCGGCGACTCTTGCTTCCGCGACATTTCGTGAACCAGCGTTAAACAGTCAGTTCCAGATCCACCGATCACAGAACTGGCGACTCTGCTGGGGACTACACTATAAAGTGAGGTGTACCTTAGGGCTAGGTCATAACTATGTTTTCAATTGTATTGATTTGCTTGCTTTACTATTGTGGGTTGCATCGGAGATACATAGATCCTAACCCGGATCTGGGGATACCCTGTTTAGGTAGCATAAGCTGTGAGGGACCTGTCCGGCGTAGACCGACACGGGTGAAACAGTTGCTACGTTGGTGTGGCACCTTAGTCTGTACCGATATCCCTTGTGTCGCAACGAGGAGAATATGGGTCTTCTGAGGAGTCATTAAGCACCAACAACCTTAGAACCTTAAATGACACAACTTGGCCTTTAGAATTGTAGCAGTATGCTACGCCCATTGAGGCTAAACTCTCGTGACGGTTCTGGCCACAAGAAAAGATTGCGATGCTGGAGTTATGACCGATTGAGGGTAGTCAATGATATTGGGATCCTCTAAGAACCCGGTTACTTTTGATTAGGACAGGTATGAACCAACAAACTGAAAGAGGGTAGTACCTAGACCTCATGCTGGCCTAAACTTTAGGGGCTTGCTTTGTGTGACTTGTGTGCCTTACCATGTTTGCCTTTGTATCTGTATGTGGTGTGCTTTATCATAACATCATAGCATCATGAGCATTGCATGCATCCTGCATAAGGACTGACCATTTCAAAGACAAGAGGGTTTCATCTTTGCTCTGTTTTGTAGGACATTATGATGCCTGTGCGAAGGAATACTATCCGGTTCAACTTTGTTCGTTCACCTGAGTTGCTTGATGAGTTGGTTAGCAGAATTCCAAACACCACTTCCTTCATTCAGAGGCATGGTTCCCTTCTCAGTCTAGTCACTGCAAAGCGGGATCAACAGTTGATGAGTGTTCTGACCCAGTTCTATGACCCTCTGTACCAGTGCTTCACCTTTCAAGACTTCCAGCTGGTCCCTACCCTGGAAGAGTTCTCTTATTTGCTTGGTATCCCTATCTTGGATCAGACTCCCTTTACTGGTTGGGAAAAGACCCTCAGGCTTGAGGATGTTGCTGCAGCTCTTCCTTTGACCCATCAAGAGGTAACAGACAACTGGGTGACTAGAAGCGGAGTTAAGGGTTTCTTGGCCAAGTTTCTGATTGGTAAAGCTAACAGTTTCTGGAATGACCTGGACTTTAGGGCATATGAAGACATCTTGGCTCTCCTAATCTATGGGTTAGTCCTGTTTCCTAATCCTGACAACTTCATCAATGTCACTGCCATAAGGATCTTTATGTCTCAGAATCCTGTGCCCACTCTCTTGGGTGACATCTTGCAACAACTTCATGCTCGTACTATCCGAAGACGAGGAACCCTGTGGTGTTGTATCCCTTTGTTGGTGAGGTGGTTTATTTCGCACCTCCCTAAGTTTGTACTGAAGAATCAAGAAGGAAGAGGTTGGGCTCATAGGTTAATGTCTCTCACCGATAAAGACATCATTTGGACTTGCAGAGGTTTGGATGAGATAGTTATTATTGATCGATGCGGGGAGTATCCTAATGTTCCTCTGATTGGTACTCAAGGAGGGATCTCTTACAATCCATGTCTAGCACTCCGTCAGTTTGGAAGAGCAAGAAGAGCAGGCCCCCATGAGATGTTGGTGCCTCACATCAGTTTCGAGTTTCAGGTGGATAGTGACGAGCTGCGTCGTAGGTTCATCAAGGCTTGGGACAAAGTTCATAAAGCTGACCCACAAGAGTTAGGGCCAAAGACTTCTTTACCTATGGAAGCCTACTACAAATGGGTTCGCATCCGTGCTCAGAAGTTAGGTATGCCGTACGAAGCTGTCAGGCCCGTCATTCTTGAGTGTCCTGATAAAGATGGTGTTCCTCCAACTGTCCTTCCTCCTCAGATACCCACTGATTATGAGACATTGAAGAGATCTTGGTCGCAACTGCGAGAAGAGCGGGATTCTTACCGGGAAAAGTTCAACGAGCAGGAATCAAAGATCCAGAAGTTGACGAAGCAGTTGGAGAATGAGAGAGCTCTGAATGCCTACATCCGTACTGAGAAGAGGAGACCATGGGATCAATAAGGAGCTCCAGATGTGTTTTCACAGTTTTATTTCATTTTTAGTATTTCCTTTCATGTAACGCCTAAGGGCAACTTGTTGAATAATTTCAGTTGCAAAGTTGAATCTAATGAAGTGTGTTCTTTTTGTTTACAAAGTTGATTCCCGATTGTCTTTGAAAACATAATTCATACGCATTTCATACATCATGTGCATAGCAGGTTTTTCCCCTTTTCAGGTTGCTTACAGTTCTTCGCTGTTTATTTCAGCATCATGAATACCGACTCTGCATCAACTGAGACATCGATCAAGGCTCTTCAGGTGCAGAATGCACAATTCCAGGAATTAATCAAGGGTCTGGCTCAAGGCCAAGAAGAACTGAAGGCTATGCTCCTGAAGAAGGAGAAGAAGAAGAAGAGAAGAACTGTTCTGTTCAACTCGGGCCGAAGGTTTAACAATACTCTGCAACAGGAAGAGGCTGGTTCTTCTGTTGACAAGAATTCTCCTCAGGCAGAAGCAAGGGTTCCTAGTCCGGTAGTCTCCGACAACGAGACAGATTTTGATGAAGAGCAGTACCCTCCTGCAGAAGACAGATACAAGCAACTGGAGGACAGGTTGAAGGCTATGGAGGTTCAACAGGTACCTGGGCTGGATTTCGGAGATCTGGGTTTGTCAACTGGTGTGATCATCCCCCACAAGTTCAAAGCACCATCCTTCTCTAAATATGATGGGGCGTCTTGTCCCAAGCTGCATCTAAGGTCCTATGTTCGGAAAATTCAGCCGTACACTGCGGATAAGAATTTGTGGATCCACTTCTTCCAGGAGAGTCTTTCAGGGACTCATCTCGAATGGTTCTATCAGCTGGATGGGACCAAGGTTCGTAACTGGGAGGAGTTGGCTACTGCTTTCTACAAGCAGTATCAATATAATGCCGACCTTGCCCCCACACGTACCCAACTCCAGGGTATGTCGTTAGGTGCAAGCGAAGGTTTTAAGGAGTACGCTCAGAAGTGGAGAGACCTGGCTGGCAAGGTGCAGCCACCATTGACTGATCGGGAGTTGGTGGACATGTTCTTGGGGACCCTATCTGGGCCGTTTTTCAACCATCTCATTGGGAATTCTTCTGCTGGGTTCACTGACCTAATCTTGACTGGAGAGAGGATTGAAGCTGGGTTAAAGTCTGGAAAAATTCCGAAGGGTGCATCATCTAGTTCTGAGAAGAAACCCTTCAAGAAGGAGTCTAGTGCCGTATATGGTTCCAGAAAATCAGAGAGACATGAGCACCGCCAATCTGTCAGTGCGGTAATGATTGCTAAGCCTGTTGTCGCTCCCCGGCCAAACAACCCTCAAAAGGTCGAAAGACCCCGGAGAGAATTCACTCGCTTAAGCATGACTTTGTCGCAGATCCTGCCACAGTTGCTCTCAACCAATTTAGTGACTGTCAGGGAGGCGCCGAAGTTTCCAAATACTGCATCCCCCAAGTACAACCCGAATGCTCGTTGTGCCTACCATTCAGATAGCCCGGGGCACTCTACTGATGACTGTTGGGCGTTAAAGAATAAGGTGCAAGACCTTATCGACGCAAAGGAGATACAGTTCGAAGCGCCTGCGAAGCCGAATGTAGTTACTGCTCCTATGCCTCAGCATGGGGTAAATGTTGTGGATGAAGATGTTTATGCCATTTCTGTGGATGATCTAGCCACTCCTCTAAATACGGTCAAAAAGAACCTACTGCAGGCCGGTTTATTTCCGGGTTGTAGTGAGGGTTGCCTGTTTTGTGTTGTGTCCCCATCTGGTTGTCCCTTGCTAAAGTTAGGCATCCAAAGCCTAATGGATAGCAAGGAGATTCTGTTTAAGAAGTCTGCTGTTCAGTTGGTTCCGATGGAAGAAGTTTCTGTGGTGACTATCTTCAATAATACAATCCCGGCTCTCCCGAAGAAGCCCGTCCAAATCATGACCGTTGCGCCTGTTATTATCACTGTTCCAGGGCCCCTGCCCTATGTATCTGACAAAGATGTCCCCTGGCATTATGGGGCAGATGTATATGTAAACGGGATTAAACAAGAGTCCAATGCTGCCGCCAGCATTTGTGACATTACTGGCCCAGCCAAGGTTACCCGCAGTGGCAGGCTCTTCTCGCCTGACATTGCACCGCCTGCTGCCCGAAGACCACTTCTCATAACCCCTGCAAGTGTACCTGTTCCTGCTGCTGATCCAATTGTTTCTCCTGCTGCCGAGTCATCCAATGCTCGGGGCAAAGGAGTTGAAGTTGAGCCTGCCCAGAGGGAGGCACCTGCACCGATAACTGCTGAGGCCTCCCAACAAGAAATGGAGGAGATTCTAAAGATTATAAAGAAGAGCGATTTTAATGTTGTGGAACAGCTGGGGCATACGCCCTCCAAGATCTCCATGCTCTCTTTATTGCTGTGCTCCGAGGCCCATGCCAAGGCCTTAATATCATTCCTCAAGACAGCCCATGTGCCACATGAGACGTCTGCAGCCCAATTCACTGATTGCGTAGCAAATCTGACGGCAGACAATGACTTGGGTTTCTCAGATGCTGACTTGACCACGATGGGAAGAGACCATAATGATGCTCTGCATGTCTCTATTGAATGCAGGGGCACTACCTTGGCACATGTGTTGGTGGATACTGGGTCATCTTTGAATGTGCTACCCAAGAAGGCTTTGGACCGTCTAGATTGTGAAGGCCTGGAATTAAAACCCAGCAATATCATCGTCAGGGCCTTTGATGGTTCCAAGAGGATGGTTCATGGAGAGGTTGACATTCCGATTCGTGTGGGCTCTCAGGTGTTCGACTCCACTTTTTACGTGATGGATATCCGTCCATCTTACTCTTGCCTATTGGGTCGACCTTGGATACATAAGGCTGGGGCAGTGACCTCTACCTTGCATCAGAAGCTGAAGTACCCCGTCAGAGGGAAGATCGTCATTGTGCAGGGAGAGGAGGAGTATATGGTGAGCCACCTAAACTCTTTCAGATACATTGAGATGGATGGGGAGTTTATTGAAACCCCCTTTCAGCATTTCGAGGAGGTACTTCCAATTACAGCAGCGTCAGAAACAGCAGGAGAATTTGTTCCTTTGAAGATTGCTTCCCTAAAGGATGCCCGGGCTGTGGTTCAGAAGAATGAAAGTGCCAACTGGGGCAGACTTCCAGACTTTACTCAGAAGACTGATAAATTTGGGCTGGGTTTTACCACAGAAGGTCAGAAAGCTATGAGGAAAGCGAAGATCGGAAGACCTCCTGTATTCATTACAAGTTCAGGAGTGAATGCAGTTGACGAAGACAACGAAGTGGATGAAACGGAATTTAATAGCTGGATCTATCCAACGGCTGAAGGGGGATTGAACAACTGGACTGCTAAGGATCATACTCCTGTTACCTTTGTGACGCAGTAATAAATTTCTTTGTTTCATTATTTTGTAATAAAGAATGATAAACTCTATGGCCCGGTGTCTTACCCGAGGCACCGTGGTTCTATTTGTGAGGGCATACAAACTGTCATTTCATATATCATGAATAAAAATCTTGGACGTTTTTCGCATTGCAAATATTGTGCTCCTTTTCTGTCTTTCTTTTCCTTTTCTGTCTTTCTTTTCCTTTACATAACTTAGCCGAAGACGAAGGTGAAGATGATTGCGAAGTGTCTGGCGAGCTTGCAAGACTCTTGCTTCAGGAAGAAAGGGCAATTCAACCCCATGAAGAGCCAGTGGAAACAATAAACTTGGGTACTGAGGCAGACAGGAAAGAGGTAAAGATTGGTGCCAACCTAGAGCTCAGCGTGAAGCAACGGTTAACCAAGATGCTGCATGATTATATGGAGATCTTTGCTTGGTCCTACGAAGACATGCCCGGGTTGGATACCGATATTGTGGTCCATCACTTGCCAACTAAGGAAGACTTCCCTCCAGTTAAGCAAAAGGTCCGTCGGATGCGTCCAGAGATGTCTGAGAAGATTAAAGCCGAGGTCATGAAACAGTTTGATGCTGGGTTCCTTGCAGTAACTTCTTACCCTCAGTGGGTTGCTAATGTGGTGCCGGTACCTAAGAAGGACGGTAAGGTCAGAATGTGTGTCGATTACAGGGATCTGAACAGGGCCAGTCCCAAGGATGACTTCCCCTTACCTCACATTGATGTCCTTGTTGATAATACGGCTCAGCACAAAGTATTCTCTTTCATGGATGGATTTTCAGGTTACAATCAGATTAAGATGGCACCTGAAGACATGGAAAAGACTACATTTGTTACACAGTGGGGCACCTTCTGTTACAAAGTCATGCCATTTGGATTAAAGAACGCTGGGGCAACCTACCAACGTGCTATAGTTGCCTTATTTCATGACATGATCCATCATGAGATAGAAGTGTATGTGGACGACATGATCGCAAGGTCCCAGACTGAGGAAGAGCACCTAGATCATCTGCAGAAGTTGTTTGACCGGTTGAAACTGTACAAGCTAAGATTGAACCCGAACAAGTGCACCTTCGGGGTAAGATCTGGAAAATTGTTAGGCTTCGTGGTCAGTGATAAGGGAATTCAAGTGGACCCTGCTAAGGTCAAAGCTATTCAAGAGATGCCAGTTCCTAAGACAGAGAAGGAAGTCAGAGGCTTTTTAGGACGCCTGAACTACATTGCTCGGTTCATCTCACATCTGACTGCTACCTGTGAGCCAATCTTCAAGCTGCTGAAGAAAGATCAGGTAGTACGTTGGAACGATGAATGTCAGGTTGCTTTTGACAGAATCAAAGAGTATCTCCAAGAACCACCTATCCTTATGGCACCGGTTGAAGGGAGACCTCTGATACTATACCTGACAGTGCTCGACAACTCAATGGGGTGTGTGCTGGGGCAGCATGACGAGTCTGGCCGAAAAGAGCATGCCATTTATTACCTTAGCAAAAAGTTTACCGACTGTGAGACCCGATACTCACTGCTTGAGAAAACTTGCTGCGCTTTGGTATGGGCTGCTCGCCGGCTGAGACAGTATATGCTGACTCACACTACCTTGTTGATCTCAAAAATGGATCCTATAAAGTACATATTCGAAAAGCCTGCTCTGTCTGAGAGAATTGCAAGATGGCAAATGATCTTGACGGAATACGACATTCAATATACGACCCAGAAAGCCATCAAGGGAAGTGTATTGGCAGACCACCTGGCACATCAAGCTGTAGATGATTATCAGTCTATGAACTTCGAGTTTCCGGACGAAAGCATCATGATAGTGACAGATTGTGAAGTACCTGGACCGGATGAAGGACCTGAACCAGGATCCCGATGGTCTATGCACTTTGACGGAGCCTCCAATGCCTTGGGAAATGGTATCGGCGCCATAATCGTATCACCTCAAGGTACTCATACTCCACTCACTGCCCTGCTGTGTTTCAACTGTACCAACAACATGGCGGAGTATGAGGCGTGCATCATGGGTCTTCAGGCTGCGATCGACCTAAGGATCAAATTTCTAAGCGTCTTCGGAGATTCCGCTCTTGTGATCAATCAAATCAAAGGAGAGTGGGATACGAAACATCCAAACCTGATTCCTTACAGAGAATGTGTGTTGACCCTGATCCCCCACTTCACAGAGATAACCTTTGAACACTTCCCGAGAGAAGAGAACCAGTTGGCGGACGCGTTAGCTACAATGTCTTCTATGTTCAAGGTCAAATGGGACAACGAGGCTCCCCAAATCATCATCTGGAAACTGGACGAACCGGCATACTGTTGTGACCTCGAGACTGAGTTGGTAACTGAGAAACCTTGGTACCATGAAGTAAAGAGATATTTGGAGGTTCAGGAATACCCTGAAGGTGCCTCTATCAATGATAAGAAGTTCTTAAGGAGATTCGCAGCCAAGTTCTTCCTTAGAAACGGCATCTTGTACAAACGAAACCATGATTCGACCTTACTGCGCTGTGTGGATAAGATTGAAGCAGAAAGGATCATGGAAGAGCTACATGAAGGGACCTTTGGTACACATTCCAGTGGGCATACTATGGCTAAGAAGATCCTACGGGCAGGATATTACTGGTCCTCAATGGAAGATGACTGTTACCAACATTCCAGGACATGCCACAAGTGCCAGATTTATGCAGACAAGGTGCATGTTCCTCCAGTTCCCCTGAATGTTCTGACTGCGCCTTGGCCGTTTGCAATGTGGGGCATAGACATGATCGGCGAGATTAAACCTACGGCATCCAATGGGCATCGCTTCATCCTGGTAGCGATTGATTATTTTACGAAATGGGTTGAGGCAGCATCCTATGCTACGGTAACCAAGACTGTTGTGGCACGGTTTATTCGACACAATCTGATCTTTCGGTACGGCGTCCCTGAGAGGATTATTACAGACAACGGTACCAATCTGAACAACAAGATGATCGCTGAGCTCTGCGAACAGTTCAAGATACAGCACCACAATTCTTCTCCTTATAGACCGAAGATGAATGGGGCTGTAGAAGCAGCAAATAAGAACATTAAGAAAATCGTGCAGAAGATGACAGTGACTTACAAAGATTGGCATGAGATGTTACCGTTCGCTCTACATGGGTACCGTACCTCAGCTAGGACGTCAACCGGGGCAACTCCTTTTTCCTTGGTTTATGGTATGGAAGCAGTCTTACCGATCGAAGTGCAGATACCCTCTCTCCGGATAATGAAGGATGCAAATCTGAACGAAGATGATTGGATCCAGACACGACTTGATCAACTCAACCTCATTGATGAAAAGAGACTTGCTGCTATCTGCCATGGTCAGACGTATCAGAAACGGATGATCAGGGCATTTAACAAAAAGGTCAGACCACAGGAATATCAAGTTGGGGATCTGGTAATCAAGAGAATCATCCTTCCTCAGAGTGATCCAAGGGGCAAATGGACCCCTACATACGAAGGGCCATTTGTGGTTAAGCATGTGTTCTCAGGAGGAGCAATGATATTGACCAACATGGATGGTGACGACCTTCCTCACCCCGCCAATGCAGACATAGTAAAAAGATACTACGCATGAAAAAGACCCGCTAGGCTGACATGCCTAGGCAAAAATTAGGGCTTCCCGTCGAACCAAAAGGGTTCGGGCAAAATGAAGGGATGAAATAAAAAAAATCTGTACACCCGGCAAGTCGAAAACCTGAAAAGGCGGCTTGGGCAAAAATGGGTATCCCGGTGGACTGAAAACCCGAAAGGGCAGTCCAGGCAAAAATTAGGGATAAAAGCGTAATACTATGTCTCATTGGATTACTTTGCATCCAGAATCCGGTATCTACATCAAGTTCAGACGGCATCGATCAGTCAGCTTCACCTTCAACCAAGGTCATCAAGTGATGAGACGCTCGGAGTTATAAAAGCAATAGCAGAGTTGAAACCCAGTGGATCATTCATATTTCACACAGTTGTTTTATTTTCTTTTGTACAAAACTTGTATAAACTTTTTTGCTCGGCGGCGTTTCTCTTACTAGGACGTCAGCCTCTTGTACACAAAACGCCTATTTTCAGGCCATTCAAAAATCAATACAAATATATTTTTAGTTAAACGTGCCAAGTGTTTTTTCTTTTTTTCTGTTTTGTTTTGCGAAGAACATCCAAGGTTCAATTTGTGATATATGCATTGACAATAATGTG
The DNA here is from genome assembly GCA_948472305.1 of Vicia faba. Taxonomy (NCBI): domain Eukaryota; kingdom Viridiplantae; phylum Streptophyta; class Magnoliopsida; order Fabales; family Fabaceae; genus Vicia; species Vicia faba. The sequence continues at coordinate 1,321,803,351 of OX451735.1, read as the reverse complement.
CTAACTCATAAATATTTGCATACGAAACAAAGGAATTAATTACAGGTGACGCTAGAAACAGGGGCAATAAAAGAGTTGTCTGAGCAGTCTAATTGTTCTATCCTCCAAGATACCAAGGTAGGTTCAGCTGAAGAACATAACCAGATACCTTAAATCCCCAGAGAGTGATTCATCAAAACAGCGCATTCTTCTCCAAGCAAAATTATCAAATCTCAAGGAAGTTGGGTATCCTCCAGCAGATATCAACATTCCCCAGCAGCAATACATATACTCATAACAAGCATCCCCGGCAGTCTTGGTCTAAAGATTGATCCCCGGCGGCGGACACCACATACGAAGGAATCGCTTCCCCGACATAGTTCAAAACTCCCCAGGAGAGTCCAATCCAGTTTCCCCAGGAAAATTGGAATCCATATCCCCAAGCAGTAAGCTTATCCCCAGTAAATTCTGGAAGCTTATCCCCTCGCAGAGCACGAACGCGTCGTCCGGCTTTATTCAAAGAGTTATTTCCTTAACAGGATATAACTGGGTTATCCTCAGCCAAAAGCCACGGAAAGAGCGTCGTCGACAAAGTCTTCCTATCCTCAGCAAGTTATCAACAATTCAGCAAAGCATCTCTATCCCCACAGAGCATTGCTTCCCAGCATGGTCGCTAGAGTATCTTTTCTCCCCGCAGAATCTTCCATTTGCCAAGTTTATTCCGCAACGGAGTCATCTTCTCCTACCGGTATTCTTGCAGCTATCATCCCCAGCGGAGGCAAAATCTATTCCTCAACATCAGCCCAGGATACGACTTCCCGGCACCCGTCAAGGATTCACTCTCCTAGACAAAAACATTCATAAAACATCACATACATCATTATAACATGCATAGACGCATCATATCATACAAGTCTCATTTATGTTGAGAACATCATTGCTTGATCCATATCATGCATTGCATATGACTGACCTTTACCTTTCAGGAAGGATGCAGTTGAAATTCTCAACCATATTTCAAAACCTAGACCGGTTCAGTTAAATCGACCCTAAGATTTTCCTAATGCTTATCCAGTCAAAGACCTTCTCTGGTTCAGTCAGATCGACCCTAAGATCTCCCTGATGCTTATCCAGTTGAAGATATTTCAAGACCTAGACCGGTTCAGTTAAATCGACCCTAAGATTTTCCTGATGCTTATCCAGTCAAAGGCCTTCTCTGGTTCAGTCAGATCGACCCTAAGATCTCCCTGATGCTTATCCAGTTGAAGATATTTCAAGACCTAGACCGGTTCAGTTAAATCGACCCTAAGATTTTCCTGATGCTTATCCAGTCAAAGGCCTTCTCTGGTTCAGTCAGATCGACCCTAAGATCTCCCTGATGCTTATCCAGTTGAAGATATTTCAAGACCTAGACCGGTTCAGTTAAATCGACCCTAAGATTTTCCTGATGCTTATCCAGTCAAAGGCCTTCTCTGGTTCAGTCAGATCGACCCTAAGATCTCCCTGATGCTTATCCAGTTGAAGACATTCAAGACCTAGACCGGTTCAGTTAAATCGACCCTAAGATTTTCCTGATGCTTATCCAGTCAAAGGCCTTCTCTGGTTCAGTCAGATCGACCCTAAGATCTCCTTGATGCTTATCCAGTTGAAGATATTTCAAGACCTAACCTGGTTCAGTTAAATCGACCCTAAGATTTTCCTGATGCTTATCCAGTCAAAGGCCTCCTCTGGTTCAGTCAGATCGACCCTAAGATCTCCCTGATTCTTATCCCAATAGAAGACACCCAAGATTTTTCTCAACGAGCGTTGTTGAAGTTAAAGTCGCCCAAGGTTCTCTTACCATTCATGCTAAGGCAGTAACCATCCCTGGTTCATTCATCGCCGTTTGAAGCTCCAGATTCAGCTCCTGTAACCAGTCAGGACATATCTATACCAAGCATCTAAAAATCAGCTCCTGCAACGTGTCAGGTACTCATTTTCTGTTTTGCAGGTATGCAGGTTCTCGCTAAGGAATCTCCTACGCAATCAATATCCAGATGGCATCTATAAGCCCATCATCCTATCCAGCAATCTCCAAATGGCATCTATAAGCCCATTCCAATCATCACTGCTACTATGTGAGCGCAAATTTCTGGGCACTCTAGTGTTCAATCATCTTCTACCCTCGGATTACGAAAGGCACGTCCGCCAATCTGCATCCTCAGGTCTAAGAAGATTGAACAGGGGCAACTGTTGTACCCCAAAATTTTCCCTCCCATATTCTCCAAGAAATTGCCAAGCCAAGCTGCAAAATTCCCCAAGGGTTGCACAGTGCAAAGGTCTCCTATACAGTCAAAACTAGGGTTTGAGTTCTGATCAAGAAAATGAAGTTTTCAAAGGCCCAATCAAGTCTCATATGCCTACAAATATGGTCAAGTATACTCATATCAAGTTTCAAGGCATTCAGCTCAAAATTGCACAGTCAAAACCCTAAATTGCACTACAGTCAACTGTAGGGGCAAAATGGTCATTTGACAGTCAAAAGTTCAAATTTTTGGTCAACATATCATTTTGAATCCACAAACATCATTGGATCAATGCTTGATCATGATTCTCAAAATTTGGCTCAGAAATCATCAAGATGCAAAAGTTTCCTTATTTGGACAGCTGAAAAAGTCAACTGAAATTGACCAGGGCATAACTTTCACATGGATTATCAGAAAAATTCCATCCAAAGCTCATTTTGAAGAGAAGGACATTTCCTACAACCCATCTTCATACTTCAAGTCCAAGAAATGCTCTCACAAAAAGTTATCAATTTCAACATTATAGGTCATTTTCAAAAGTCAACAAAAAGGGACTTTAAGTCAAAGGCCATAACTTGAGATTGGTAAATCAAAATGACATGGGACCAAAGTCATTGGTTAGAGGACTCAAAGACCTTTCCAAAATGTCCAAGAACATGAGAAAAGCTTAAAAATTGAGCAAGTTATGCCTTGTAGAAGTTGGGAAATTTTTGGATATTTTGAAAAGTCAACATTGATTCAAATGATCTAAAATTACTAATGGGCCCATTTTTCTTCCATGATTCATCATCCATGACATATGCACGACCACTTGGCCCAAAGAGAAGTATTTTCTCATTTTTTATCTATTTATTTGAATTATTATTTATATTAATTCATTTAAATCATTTAAATATATGAAAAATATATAACTTGACCTAATAAATCTTTTCATGCATGTTTTGCCCTCAATATTTCGTGCACATTCAAAAATAGGAAGATTTGATTTGATTTGAGCATAATTGATACAAGAGCACATGGAAAAGATTGAAAACATAATGGTGAAAAATCAAATCTCCAAATCCATGAATGAAAGATATTTGGATCAATTTTGTTAACCTAATCTATTCAGTACATAAGCCTGAGTGAAAACCTAATGCTGGGACACAAAAAACTGCGCAAGAAAGCCATTGACAAACTTTGGAAAATTCTCTAAAAAACTCAATTCTGAAAACAGCTTTTTAGGTCGATTCAAAGCACAAGAACCATTCCATTAGCTTCCTTGAAGGTTCCTGAACGAATTCCAATCAGAATCATCCATCACCACGCCAAGAATTGGTAAAACAAACTCAAACTGTATCAAGAAAAGTCCATGATCGTATTTTAATTTCTAGACATCCTCATAGCATTTTAATTGTAGATTCATGTTCCTTGTGAAGTTTTGAAACTAACCATGTGGTTTAATTTCGTTTTCGTGCCATATTTGGAGATTTGCCATTGATAACTTTTAGGGTTTATAGAACTGTAAATTAGGGGTTTTCAGGTACTGTAAAATTGAGACTCCAAACCACCACCATTAGCTTCAGCACGTTCAGACGAAGAGGAAACACCTATCGCGCCCAATTTATGGACACCATAGCGCTAGTCGCTATTTTCTTGAAACTGACCTTAAGCAACGCATAGAAAACCGTTGCCTCATGTTTTTGTTTTCAGGAACACGTGAAGAAGACGAGGTCGTGGCATACGCTGATTGGCGTGTTCAAAAATTCGCGCGTGTTTGCCAGCATTAATCCACTTTCTTTTTATATTATTTGTTTGTTGATTATATAACAAATTCATCGTGTGGCTCAGCTGGCAAGCGTTGATTGTAATAACATCCAAGACCTGGGTTCGAGCCCCAGGTCTGTATAATTTGTCATATTATTTTGCAATAACCATTCCTATGCAGCGCTAACGTTCAAGGTACACCATGCGCCTCAAAATCAGGCCTTGCCACGTTCATCTCAAGAGCAATCCAAAGGTGCAGATTGGAGAACACGGTGAACCCAAGTCAGCGCAGGTGTACGTTCCCAGGAAAAGTCAACAAGGCCAGCTCCTTAATGGGCCTGGATTTCTAAAAGCATACCTCACAATTGGGGACTGATCCCCCCTGGTTTGCAATTTCTCCATTTTTTTTCATATTTTATTTTTTCAATTATTGTTTTATTTGCTTTATTGTTTTAATTTAATTAATTTTTTTTTACAAAATATAAAACACATAAAAAACTCAGAAAAAGATAAAAAAATATAATGATTATTTATTTTGATATTTTCTTGTAAATAAATTAGCATGTAATTAATTAGTTTTAAATTAGGTTACAATTTTAATTCTTTTCATAATAAAATCTAAAAAATGTAGAATTAGGTTTAGTTAATTTTTATTCTTTTTTAATATTTCTTTTTTACAATAATAATATTTATTTTATTTTTTATAATTAAATTTGCATAAAAATAATTTAGGGTTAATTTAGGTTAAAAACTTCAATATTTTTCTTAAATAACTTAAAAAATAATTAGAACTAGGTTTAACATTTTATTTTAGTTTTAATTAATTCTTTTTCTATTAAATCTTAAAAAAACATAAAAATACCAAAAAAACAAAAACAATTTCTTTTCTTAATTGATTAATTCATGTAATTTAATTTTCGCAAAAGGGTCCAACGCCCATGTTCTTAATTGTTTAAATTTCGCGTATTTATTTTATTTTGCTTAAATAATTATGTACCTCTCCCGAAGCCATGTAAATTACTTCTCGCACTTTTCAATTCTTTATTTTCTTTGCTTTATTTATTTCCTGTCAAATCGGGTCCGGTTTAATTTTGGCGATGTGGGCCCGCGCCATTTGTAATAGCTTTAGATTTACTTTTCCTCGCAATTTTTTAACTGTTAACAAAGCATGCAAGAATGAATGGACCAAAATAAAATCAAGCGTAGAACACCAATAAACATGAACAAGACAAATATCAATGAAAATGACACACGTATCGCACACACCACCCCTAGGGTACGCCTCACTGTTGCCTTGCCTTCGAAAGGTGATCGTCGAGTAGAGGATGTCTTAGTAAGTCCTCATGATCCAGGAACCTGGCATGAGGGTAGCTTCTAAGGTGTCTTCCCATTGCTCTGGTGATCACCATGTCCCGAACCTCGAATTGACCCGAACACCTCCAACGGTGGTGCTACCTACCTCTCAATGGTGGGATGGCACTACTTTAAAGGACATTTACACAGACGAATTCCTTAGGGTAGGTAGACGACTCTAGATACTTGCTCTAATTTCAAAACAAATTCAAAAATACTTTTCACACCGACACTTTTCAAAAGCTTTCAAAGCAATTTTTCAAACACTCTGACACAAGAGTCGAACTGAAATTTTCAAAGAAACTTTTTTAAAAACCCACATTGAAAAGCAAACAAACCATTTTTGAAAACACAAATGAGCAAGTATCTAAGAGCCCATGGATAACCATGGATAGAAAGGGTGCTAACACCTTCCCTTTCTATAACCTACCTCCCGAACCGAGAGCGATCTCTTTAAGGAATTTTTCTGTGCTTTTGTCCTTTCCATTTGGAGAAAATAAAAGACGGTGGCGACTCTTGCTTCCGCGACATTTCGCGAACCAGCGTTAAACAGTCAGTTCCAGATCCACCGATCACACCATCTTCAGAAGAGGTTTGGTGCCGGTATTAGTCTCAATCGATGCTAAAATCTGGGGAACCTCTTCAAAGTTTTGACAAGGAGTCTCTATGAATTCCCCGTCCATCTCCACATACCTGAAGAAGTTCAGGTGGCTCACCATATACTCCTCTTCGCCACACACACTAACAATCTTCCCCTTCACTGGATACTTCAACATTTGGTGCAGTGTAGAAGTAACAGCCCCAGCTTCATGGATCCAAGGACGACCCAACAAACAAGAATATGACGGCCTGATGTCCATCACATAGAAGGTGGACTCAAAGGTTTGAGAGCCTACCTTGACAGGGATGTCCACCTCCTCATGCACCATTCTCTTCGACCTGTCAAAAGCCCTTACCACAATGTTACTAGGCTTTAAGGTCAAGCCTTCACAATCCAGCCGATCAAGAGCCTTCTTAGGCAGAACATTCAGCGAAGACCCAGTATCCACCAGCACATGAGCCATAGTGGTGCCCCTGCATTCGATCGAGACATGCAGAGCATAATTATGCTTCCTCCCTTTTGGTGTCAAGTTAGCATCTGAAAAACCCAGCCCATTGTCAGCAGTCAAGCTGGCTACACAGTCTGAATTGATCAGCCGAGGTCTCTTGCGGCACATGCACAGTCTTGAGGAATGCGATCAAAGCCTTCGCGTGGGCCTCGGAACACAACAACAAAGACAACATGGATATCTTCGAGGGGGTCTACCCCAACTGCTCGACCACATTGTAGTCGCTCTTTTTAATTATTTTTAATATTTCCTCTATCTCTTGCTTAGAGGCTTCTACGACAATCTTTCTAGGTGCCTCCATCCGGGAAAGCTCACATATAGCTTCTTTGCCTCGAGTCTCAAATGACTCGATGGCAGGGGTAACAATTGGAGTAAGAACAGGAGTAGTAGTTGAAGTACCGGTAGGAATAGCAGGTGAAATAACAATAGGCTTATTGACAGTCTTTGGGGAAATCTCGGGAGAGAAAACCCTTCCACTTATGGTAATCTTACTGGTCCCGACAATGTTACTGACATCGGGATCAGCCTCTTCATTCTTCAGATCTTGTTTAACGCCATGATAGTAAACATCGGGGCCATAATTCCAAGGGACAGATTTGTCCGAGGCGTATGGGACAGGACCAGGAAAATTGATTATTAACGGAGCAACTCTCAGAGAGGATGTAATCCTAACAGGTCCTCTCGAGGAGACCTTGGAAGGATTGGCAGAAATGGTTATAATAGTAACATCTTTGAACAGAATTGGAACCAAAGTTTTCTCGAACAAAATTTCTCTGATGTCGATCAGGCGCTGGACATCTGTCTTCAGCAAATAGCAACCAGAAGGCAGAGATGAACACATGTGGCAACCTTCACCACAACCCGGAAATAAACCGGCCAACAACAAGTTCTTCTTAATAGTCATAAGGGGAGTAGAAACTTCATCAACTAAGGTCACAAACAGATCGGTATCAATAGCATTAACTCCTCGGTTGTGCTTAGGCATGGGAGCAATTATGACATTGGGCTTCTCCAGAGCATCAAACTCAATCTCTTTGGCTTCAATCAGATCTTGTACCTTATTTCTCAGAGCCCAGTAGTCATTTGTATCGTGGCCAGGACTCTCAGAATGGTAGGCACACCGAGGGTTTGGATTGTATCGAGGCGACGTGGTATTAGGATTCTTGGGAGCCTCTTTCAAGGTTGCCAAGTTAGATCTCAGTAGATGGGGTAGAACCTATGTCAATGTCATGTTAATCTGGGTAAACTGCCTTTGTGTTCTTTCTACCCTTTGTTGATTGTTGCGTTGTGGATCAGCCACAAGCCTAGGTATCATTACAGCACTTACTGTCAGACGATGTTCAACTCTGCTTTGACCTCTTGGGCTATAGATGGCACTGGCCTCCTTCTTACCAATGAAAGGCTTCTTTACTGAACTCGAGGAGGTGTCTTTCTGTACTTTACTGCTTTGTATCTCAGCCTCTACCCTTTCTCCTATCAATATCAGCTCGATGAAACTAGCTGATGAGCTGCCAATCAAATGATTAAATAATGGACCAGACAGCATCCTAAGAAACATATCAACCAACTCCCTGTCAGATAAGGGGGGTTAGACTCTCCCAGCCAAGTCTCTCCACTTCTGTACATAGTCCTTAAAGCCTTCACATGCACCCATGGACATACTCTAGAGTTGAGTACGAGTAGGGGCAAGGTCGGCATTGTATTGATACTGCTTATAAAAAGCAACAGCCAAATCCTCCCAATTTCGGACATTGGTTCCCTCCAGTTGGTAGAACCATTCAAGCTGAGTCCTTGACAGACTGTCTTGAAATAAGTGAACCCACAAGTTTCTATCAGCGGTGTGGGGCTGGATCTTCCTTACATAGGAACAGAGATGGAGCTTTGGGCAAGACACCCCATCATACTTTATGAAAACTGGAGCCTTAAATTTCTGTGGGATGACCACTCCCGACACCAATCCCAGTTCTTCGAAATCCAACCCAGGTATCCTCTGGACTTCCATAGCAGTCAAACGATCTTCCAAATGCTTGTATCTATCCCTAGTAGGAGGATACTGCTCATCATTGTAGTATGTATCATTGTCAGAAACTTCAGGACTAGGGTCCTTCTCCCTTGTATCCCTTTCTTGGTTCTCCCCTTCCTTGGACGAGGAGGTCAAATCGACTGGTTGCTTTAACGGCCCCCTGAACCTTCTGTCCATATTCAGAATACCAGAGACCTTCTTCTTTTTCTTCTTCTCCTTCAGGATGAGGGCTTTCAGATCCTCCTGCCCTTTAGCCATGGTTATGAACATCTGTTGAAATTGGACATTTTGTGCCTGAAGATCTTTGATGCTTTGTTCAGAAGACATTTTTTTCTGAAATAAACAGCGAAGAAGATGAGAGGCCTGTAATGGTACCTGTTTATGCAATGCTATGGATGGGATGCGTATGTAATGATTTCAAGGACTTTCGGAAATTTAAATTTGCGAACCAAAATGAAATAAAGATTTTATTAGTAGAATTCAAAATACAATTTCCTTTTAGGCGTTATAATTAAAAATTCTTAAACACTAAAAAAATCAAGTTTCCCATGAATGCTTCCTCTTCATGCCGAGATATACATTGAGGCTTCTTTCCTTATGAAGCTGCTTTGTGAGCTCTAAAACCTTCTTCTCCTGGGCATAGAACCGGTCCTTATAAGTATCACGCTCCTTTTTCAACTGGATCCAAGACCTCTGTAGTTCTTCAAGATCAATGGGCATATCAGGATGAATAACCGTGTAGGGAATATCCCCTTCAGTAATGGGCTCCACAATCACTGGTAAGACAACTATGTAAGGCATCATAAGTTTCTGAGCGCGAGCTCGTACCCATTGGAGATAAGGTTCCATAGGAATGGAATTCTTCGGCCCCAAAGTCTTGACGTCAGATCTGTTTACCATGCCCCAAGCTCGTATGAACCTCTGGAAATACCATTGAACATCATCCTCATAGTTAAACACAATTCCCTGGATAAGTAACTCATAAGGACCGTCCCTTCGAGCCTAACCAAATTATCGCTGAGCCAAACAAGGATTGTAAGTTATGCCTCCCCTAATGCCAAGTAGTGGGACATTAGGGAACTCCCCACATCAGTCAATAATAGCAATATCTCCCACAACTCGGGAATACCAGAGAATATCCGTGTGAGAAAGTGACATTATCCTTTGCGACCAACCCAAACCTTCTTCATTCTTCAGTAATGACTTAGGGAGGTGAGAAATAAACCACCTCGACAGCAATGACGTGTAGCACATAAGAACCCCTCTTCTCTTCATGGTATGAGTATGGAGCGCGTGCAAGATATCTCCAAGCAAGGTAGGCACAAGGTTGCGAGAGAGGAAGATCTTGATAGCATTCACATCTATGAGTAAGTCTGGATTAGGGAACAATACTAACCCATAGATTAGAAGAGCCAAAACCTCCTCAAAAGCCTGAAAGTCCAAATCATTCCAAAACAGCTGGGCCTTCTCTATTAGGAACTTGGCTAGAAAACCCTTGAATCCACTTCTTGTTTCCCAATTGTATACCACGACGGCCCGTTTCAGATGCAAAGCAGAGGCGGTGACTTCTGGATTAGGAACCTCTTCTAAACCTGTGAAAGGCAACTGGTCAAGAATGGGTATATTCAATAACTGAGAGAACTCTTCCATGGTAGGCACCAACTGATAGTCTGGAAAGGTGAAGCAGTGGTGCTTGGGATCAAAGAACTGAAAGAGTACACCCATCATCTTTTCATCAAAGCTTGAAGTAACCAGATTGAGAAGTCGACCATGTCTCTTAATGAACGAAGAAGCTTCAGGAACCCTTGATACTAGCTCTTTGAGTTAGGGAGGTATTCTCACAAAGATGATTTGAATAGTGTTTCTACGAGCGGAAGCCATGATCTGTAAGACAGAACAAAAATAAATTCCCTTGGTCCTTGAAATGGTTAGTGTAAAGAGAATCAAAACTATGTTATGATGCATGATGTTATGTTCAAACAGGCTAAATCACACACAAGCGAAGCACACAATAGACCTTAGGTTCACAAGCTTGCATGAGGTCAAAGGTAGGTACCCTCTTGAAGTTTAGTTGGTTTCAAACTTGTCTTAGAAAAGTAACTGGGTTCTAAAGATTCTCAATATCACTGATCGTCCTTTATCTGGCGTTGTTTCAGCTCAGACAATCTTTTCTTGCGGCTGAAATATCCTGAAAGTATGACCTCAATGAGTGTAGAATCGAGTATCAACCAATCCTCAGCTTTATACCGAGGCCGGCTATCTCACTACTTTCTAATGGCCAAGTTTGTTCAACTAAGGTTCTAAAGTCCGTTAGTGCTTTACGACACCACGCGGCGGCCCCGTATTCTCCTCGTTTCCACACGAAGGATACCGGTACCAACCAAACTGTCACACCAACATAGCCATCGCTTAAACCATATCGGTCTACACCGTACAATCTCCATGATCTATTTTTGTTTACCTAAAGAGTGTCCCAAGATCTAGGTGTAGGATCTTCAATAATACCCAAGCAAAAACCCCTAAAGATAAAGCAGGCAAAGCAAACAAGAAAGCAATTTTAAAAATGACCTAGATCCTAAGGTAAACCCCACTTTATTAATATTCCCCAGCAGAGTCGCCAGTTCTGTGATACGGTGGCAGAACCGACTATTATACTGGTTTGCATTTTGTATTCGCAAATGTCGCGGTAAGCAAGAGTCGCCACCAACTTTTATTTCATCCAACAAAGGAAAAGGAAAAAGAACAAAAAAAACCATTTTTTTAGATATTTCTGAGTACGGGGTAGATTATAGAAAGGGAAGGTGTTAGCACCCTTTCTATCTGTGGTTTTCCACGGGCTCTTAGGTACTTGCTCATTTTTCAAATTGCTTGTGTATGCTTGTTTTGAAAAGTTTTATTTACTTCGTGATAACCCTTGTATCAATCCTCAAGAGTGTGACGAAGTTGGTTTGAAAATTGTTTTGAAATGTGTTTGTGTGAAAAGTTTTTATTTTGAGCAAGTACTTAAGATTTCTACCTACTCGAAAAAAGTATGTTCATTTTCGTTTCCTTTAGACAGTATTATCCTACTATTAAGGAGTAGGTAGTTGGATTTTTAAAGGGACATTCGAAGGGACGAAATGGTCTCTGAAGGCAACAAGTAAAGATACCTTAGCATTTAGAAGGGACTATCATTATAAGATCAGTTCGTAGGCAACTCGAGGGACAAGTAGGGACTATGATCTTTTATGATGACTTTGAATCGCGGGTCATTGCTAAGGTATCCCTACGTTCGAGGGACACGACCATTATTTCTGAGGCAACCAAGTGGGGGCAAACCCTAGGAGTGAGCATGTGCAAGTGTACCTTTTTTCCAGTTAATTATCTTTGCACAATTAGGGTTGTCTACCATTTTAAATTGATTTATCTTTCCATACAATCCTATTATCCATACATCTAGCATTTTAATAGTTGCGGAAATTAAAAGCAGAAAAGAAAAAATCTACACTATTACAGGGCTTTTGGACAGACACACAAATATTTGACTGAAAAATAAAGATGCAGAATTTAAAATCCTAATTAATCTATTACAAACTCAGAACAGTTACAATAATCTGAAAATAAATAAAAACGCGCGCGAAGAATTGAGACGGGAATGACAAAAAGATATTTTTTGATTTTTTTGAGAAAAGAGCAATTAATCTTGCGAATTAACCTAATTTCTATTTGTTTTTAATTATGTAAAAAAAAAATTTTAAATTAAACTAATTTTCTATTGAATTTTAATTACAAAAAATAATTGAATTAATCTAATTAAATTAATTAATTAATGGCAATTAAATATTTTATGAAAAACTAAATCTAATTTTTAATGATTCTTTTTCTGATTTTATGATTTGATTAAAAAAAGTTTTTATTGTGAAAATAATAAAAATAACAAAATAAAAAAAAAAGAATTAAAAAAGAGAAAGATTTGGGCCTGGAGTGATGAAGCAAATTGGGGGGTCTGAGTTGGAAATTTCAAGCCCAGATTCTTGCAAGCCCACCACGCGTATGATCTAGTGGCACTGCTCCCTTGAAGATCCACCGTGCACTCCTGGATCTGGAACGTTTGATCTAGCATTGAAGAGATCCAATGGTGATGATTGGCCAATGCATGGTATACACGCTTAGCCCTGGGGCACAGAATCTGCAAGAGATTGTCAAGAGAAAAATAAAAGCAGACGCCTGGGATCGAACCCAGGACGTTAGCCTCATACACACACTCCCTGACCAACTGTGCTGGATTACTCATTCGTACATATAATAAAACAAATGGAATATAAGGGAAATTAAATACTACGCCCAGGAAAGCGCGCGTGAATTCAAACTAACCAGTGAGAGTTAGCCAACTCGTCGTCTCTTTCACTGATCTGTTGTTTTAGACAACGTACTTTTACCTACAGCAGATTTTCGTCACTATAAGCTGTAGTGACGGATTTGGTTTGTAACTACAACCCTGCGTTATTGAAAAACATGATACAAGCAATATAAATCAAAACCAATATTAGGGATCAATCAAGAATTTTGTCCTGAGTCCAGTAAACCCCAGAATTTCCTTTAATTTGTCCTGAAAATGAAAACCCTAATTTTGAGCTTTCAAACCCTAGTAATGGCATAAGCTCATTCCTGCACTGAAACTCAAATTAGACTATTCAGACACCTTCATATGATGATCATGAACACGAAAATATAATCAAATAGCATGTATAACGTATGAATGAGCAAAATTAGAATTGAAGGAAACACGATCAAACCGTGAGTATCTAGAGGCAAATGTGGATGCCTTGACGCGTGTAATTGATGTTGCTGGCTTTAGAAGGCGTCCAGGAACATGTTGCCGGCCTTGAAATTGCTTGAACAGGATTGTGATTGAAAATCCAGTTCTAACTTTTTTTGCAAAAAAACTCAATGTTATTCTTGATGTTTTTTACCTAGCTGCACCTCTCTCTTCTTTTCTCTAGGGTTTTTCATGCTCAATTATATGTATATGAATCAAATCGGTTAATAATTATGGATTCAATCTTGGAAATTGATGGGAAAAATATTTAATTTTCAAGTCATATTATTTGTTTCCATAATTGGCCAAATAATGCCTTTTTCAATTCAATCAAGACTTGCACGCTTTGCTTGCTAACATACAGCCTGTATCTTCATTCTTTAATGCAAAGATCATCCCAAAATATTTTTATATCATTTATTTGATTTAATTTGGATTTAAAATGATTAAAAATCAAAATAAATCAAATAAATAAGCAAATGATGTATGGAATGATTTATGGGTCGTGGACCATGTTAAATGTAAGATGCAAGCATGAAAAGTTAGGCCTATTTGCCAAAAATGCAATTTTGGACATTGTTGACTTTTGATAATTCTCCAAAAATGACCAACTTTAACAATGCATATCTCTCTCAATTTTGACCCTAAGAGGGTGTTCTTAGACTTTTTAGAAAGCTTAGGATGTCCCCTAAACAACCCTTGTGGTTTCATATCAATTGGATCTTCCATGTTCTTGTAAGAAGCCTTGACCCAAAAGGTGTTTTTGTTGACTTTTGAAATAACCTATAATGTCTGAATTTATATCTTTTCATGAGTGCATTTATTGAACTTGAGGACTGAAGATGGGTTGTAGGGAATTGAACTCTCTTAAAAATGATCCTTGGATTAGAAATTTCTGATAAAGTATTGTAGCGGTAAAAATGTTCAAGACTAAGCCATTGGATTAACTAGACTTTATACAAATCAAAATAAAAATCGCCACCGCGCTTTATTGTTTCCAAAGGAATGGGAAAAGAGCGAATAACCCAAAAAAGGGGGAAAGATTCAAGGTAAGGGGGTTAGTTATGCAAAGGGAAGGTATTTGCACCCTAAACATCTACGGTACTCCGCAGGAGCCTCTTTGTAAAATCTGTATATTTTGGCTATAAAAATGTGTTGTATATAAAATGGATAGTGGAGATGAGAAAAGAAATATATTTTTTATGATTTTTGCACCCGCCGTGGTTGTGAACCTTTAGTGCCTACGTACCACCTTTCGTGCAATAGGGGACCAGGGTACACGTAGTTCCTCTTTTAAAAGTTTGAAACACAAGTGTGTTGGTTGATTGTAAGAGATAAGACATCATCGTCATTGTCTGTGTGGAAAACATACTTACCACCCACAATCATGAGAAAGGAGAATTTGCATCATCTCAAAGTGGAGTATATGGCTTGGATTTTAAAATCAACAATGCCTCACTCAACACCCAAGTGGAAAATATCTCTCTTCACTACATAATGTAGAAGTATAGTTTGTTTGCATCACTACAAGGATTGACAAGAGTCTAATCTTTTGAGAAAAGTTTAAAGATAAAAGCCAAAGTGGCAAAATGGTTTGAAATGAGATTAATTGACTTTTAGTCTTCTCAAAAAAATGTCAAGGTATTATTAAGTTGATTAAAGTTTATTGATGAAAATGTTTTGAAAATGCATGGACCTAAGTCCAAGTTTATTATGAAAGTGTTTCAAGTTTCCAAAACAAGAAGGGTTTTCAAAAGGAGGGAGAAGATTTTTGAAATTAAAGAAGATGGGAGGAGAAGAAGAGGCTATCCTAAAGCATAAGATAAAAGCTAAGGATAAGGACCATCTAACCAGCAAGAAGCCAAAAACTTGACATTATGGGTCAAGATAGAATTCCCGATCTTTGGATTGAAACCAAGCAAGCAAAAATACTAGACCTCTTCAAATGTATTGAGTCTTCACAAAAATTGGGCAGAGTAACGGCTGTATACGGGTGAATTCCAGATTACAAATCAAGGATGCAATCACAAAAACCTGCACACAAAAAAAAACAAGCAACCCAATGTCTTGAGGTAAACCTCAAGAGCTCCAGACAAAATAATCAGATAAGATCACAAGGTCTCCAAGATAGGCCAAGGTTTCTAATCCTAAGTCCAGAAAAGTCCACTGCTCCATAATGCCAAGGATAGTAACCAAATAGTCCAAGTACCATTAAGAGTTTTTTAGGGTTTATGTTGATTATTAAGTATCTTAGGAAAAGAAAAGAAAAGAAAAGCTCAAGTGAGCAAAGTAAAAATGACAAGAATAAATAAATGCTCAAATGAGCAAAGATAAAAAAAAATGGCATGAAATGTAAAAATACTATAAAAAAAATAGTACATAAAGCATAAAAAGAATAAAGCATAAAATAAACAAGTCAATAATTAGTGGTTAGTTGGATGACCATCTTGAAACTTGCATTTGGAACTCATTAGAGGATTGGTAGAGCCAAAGCCTCCACACAATAAGTTGCATTTGCTTTTTGTCAAGTATATCATCCATTTTGGAATTCTCATAAGTACCATTTAATGATCAACGATGTTTAAGTGATCCGCGTTGACCAAAGGTGTTGTAGATCCATTAGAGGATTGGTAGAACCAAAGCCTCCACACAATAAATCTCAAGGTTATTGGATCAAAGAGATCAAATTAACATACTTGGGCTTGCAATCATAAGTTTGGGCCACGAATGATCATTTATTCGAATCGGGACAAACTTTAGCGCTATGTTAAGCAATCGTAAGTGGACTTACATAGAAGTCGCACCTATTTTGAGGCCGGTCAATAGCAATCTATGCACCATTTGTTTTGAGACATGATATAGAGATCATGCTCCAACAACACTTAGTGCAATAAGAAGGGGATGAGATGAAGGGGAATTAGGGTAAAAAAGAAAACCACATTTGAATTATTATTTAATCAAACTATTATTAAAATCATTCATCCATTTTTTGTGGAGTTAGACTCAACACCATGGATCCAATGATGTTAATAAAGCCATGATCAAAAAATCAACCCAAGAAAGCCAGAAAATATTCATAAAATAATAATATATTTAATATATACATTAAAGGATTAAAAAAGAAAGTTTAAAATAGAAAATAATGAGAAAAATATCAATTATGTTCAAATTAATCAAGAAATAAAAAATAAAACCATAGAAAAATCAGAAATGGGTCCAAATATTTTTTATAAAAATTTTGGGAATTTTTAAAAGTCAGAAACTATTTTTTTAAAATTAAAATAAATGGGTAAAATAGACAAAAATGGTGAAAAATAGTAAAGTCAGAAACAAAAATAAAATAAAGTCACCAATATTTGTCACAATGTCATTGGATCATTTCATAATTTTTTCAGAACTAAAAAATGTGCAAAAGTATTTTTAAACATTTTAAACAAATCAAATAAGTGTAAATTTCATAAAAAATACCAAAACACAAAATTAAATTGTGAAAAAATAAAAATCAGAAAGAGAATAATCAAAAATATTTTTCATAATTTTTTCAGATTTTTTTGACTAAAAGTGAATTTTCTATGATTTTTTGAAATTTAAAACAATTAAAATATAAAAATCAGAAAAAGAAAATAAAAGAAAAAGATGTGGACCATTGGATGAGAGTCAAAACGCGTTAGTAATCAAATCCAAGGGATCTGGCGTGTTGTGCATATCATGATCTTTACTGAATAAAGCACTGAATCAAATGTAAAATCAGAAATTCAAAAAATACAAATGGCACGCTTTCATTGGTTAGAAGGTGACACGTTGGTCATCTTCAACCTCCAGCCCCATGAATTGCAGGTCTCTCAAACTGTAAAATCAGAAGCTCAGACCTATACCATTCGTTTCGTCTCTTCAAGACGAAGATAACTATACCCTCGCGCCATTTTTATATAAATTGTAACTCAAGCAATTTGGAAAGAAAGTTTTGAAAGGGGATTTGAAAATTCATGATCAAAACGTCTTTCTAGATAAAAGTAAGTGTTGCAACTAGAACCAGGGAAATGAGAGCAACACAATGGTACCAAAGTTTTGAAGAATTGATGAAGGAATCTACCTATTGAAGTTGAGTTGCAGAGCTCTGAAATTGGACTTCTATGGAGCAATGTAGGGCACGATTCTTGAATGTAATGATATGGTTAGGTTCAGGGAAGATCAAGGAAGGTGAATTGATGGAAAAAATGGATTGAAAAGGCTTAAGAATAGGATTCGAAGTAGCTGAATTCTGAGTTGTGGAGTAAGTTTAGCAGGGTGATTCTGGCTATCTAAGCTTGAGAAAATGAATGGGATAGTACATGTATTTATAGGAGAAGCAAATGGGATCAAAAGGAAGAGTGAATGATGCGTTTTGGAGGGAATTCGTGCAAACCTGATGCACGAGTGAAGTGTGATCCAAACTTCACCAAAACTCATCCAATTCTTGCGTTTTGATGCACTAATCCACTTGGGAAAGTTGGCTAATCATGTTTAGACCCAAAACGTGTGCTAATTTGAGGTTTAGAGGTTATAACATGAAATTCAAATTCTGACTTGCAGGGAAACTTCAATTCCAAGTTACCACTTTTGAAACAATGGCGTTTCCACCTGAGGGAGTCTTAAGGCATGATTCTTGATGCTTTTGAAAGATGAGGTAACAAACTTTGCAATGGAAAAAGAATGGAATCAATTGGAGGCTTGAGCTGAAAATTACATGGAGTCAAAGTTGGAGAAAAAGAGTTGACTTTCCATACTTAGAAATATTTCAAATTCTTCTTTAAAAATGACCTATAATATCTTGCTTCCAAACATGGCCTTGCACCTATAATTTTCTATTGACCCAAAAAGATGGAATGAATTAGACCTCTTGAATGACATTTTGCAATTTGAACCACTCAAAATCTCCAAGAATTGAGCAAGTTATGACTTGTTGAAGTTGGCCAAAAATCATGAAATGACCTATAATCTTTTGCATTCTTGAGGCAACTTCCATCCATTTTCTTACTTTTCACATAAAATAAGGCATGAAGTAAACATCCTTAAGATCATCATGGAAAAAGAATGGGCTTGATGTGATAAAAATTGACCAAGTTATGACAATTTGAAGTTACATATGGGAAATTAGGGATTCAACTGGATGACTTGTAATCTTTCTTCTTCACCAAGTTCCTTCCACATGAAAACTCTTTGGAAATTTTGAATTGATTTGTTGGTAACTCTTTGAAGAGAAGAATGTTTTTGGAATCACTTAAAAATAACAAAAGATGAGCAAGGTATGCCTCTTTGAAGTCCAAAACCCTAGCCTCTAGATCAAGAGAATGCTTGGTGGAACTTTGCCAAGTTTGAACAAACGTTTTGTGCCAATATTCTTCCTTTGTGAATAGAAATTGTTGAGGATGATGATGAGGACCTATGGCCACCAAAGACAATTTCATATCAACTTCAAAACAACTTCAATGGTGAGGTTTGAATCTCTCAAGCTTTTGACTAGGGCAAGGAAATAAACTCATGAACCCATGAAGCAACTTGCTAAACCTCGTTGCTTTTACATACATTATCAATAAGTAAGACAAACCAATATTGTATTTTATTAATTAGAGAGAAAAATCAGAGTACAATATCTATGATCACAAAAGCAAACAAATCAAAGTGCTTGGTAACTTCTCAAATGTGGTATGATTGAAACAAAGTTCCTAATGTGATTTTGTGGTGATTGAAACAATGTGGTATGATGAAGGGATCTTAGGGGCAAAAATTGGGGTACAACAGCTGCCCTTATTTAAGTTTCTTCTATCCGGAGATACGAAGGTTAAAAATCTTCGTGTCGACGTGATCGAAGACACTTAAATATAAAACAAACCCTGTTTTTGGCCCTAAGATGTCATGCAAATGTTTATGCATATGAATGCATATGAACAGAAGAGACACAAAGTAGCATTGGGGACGCAACACAAAATACAAAAGCAAAAGAGAAATCCCACTAGGAAAATAAATCACTGGTAAACCACGAGAATAGAATCAGAGCGGAGGATAACAAGCATCGATGTTCTCTGAATATATCATACCACCGCCGTTCACTGACGATGAACTATCAATGTTCACTGAAGATAGAAAAAATATAAGAAACACTGAAGTTCACTACCAATGTACTACCAACATTCACTGAAGATAGCAAAAGAAAATATCATACCACCGTCGTTCACTGACGATGAACTATCAACGTTCACTGAAGATAGCAAAAGAAAATATCATACAATCGCTGTTCACTGACGATGAACTATCAACGTCCACTGAAGATAGCAAAAAGATAACAAACACTGAAGTTCACTGCCGATGTACTACCAACGTTCACTGAAGGTAGAGAAGATATCATACCAGCGTCGTTCACTGACGATGAACTATCAACGTTCACTGAAGATAGCAAAAAGATAATAAACACCGACGTTCACTACCGATGTACTACCAACGTTCATTGAAGATAGCAAAAGAAAATATCATACCACCGCCGTTCACTGACGATGGACTATCAACATTCACTGAAGATAGCAAAAAGATAAGAAACACCGACGTTCACTGCCGATGTACTACCAATGTTCACTGAAGGTAGACAGAGAAGATATCATACCACCGCCATTCACTGACGATGAACTATCAACGTTCACTGAAGATAGCAAAAAGATAAGAAACATTGACGTTCACTGCCGATGTAATACCAACATTCACTGAAGGTAGAGAAGATATTAAGCACCGACGTTCACTGCCGATGTACTACCAACGTTCACTGAAGGTAGACATAGAAGATATCAAGTTTTCCAGAATTCTGGTGTTCTACCAAGAACGGGTCTCAACTTCTTCTTTAACCAAGGAGATCTGCCTGGAAAGGGTAATATGTAACCTGTCTCAAATAAAGAGACTTCCACTTATTGTCAGAGGGGAAATGCCAAGAGAAATGACTTTCTAAAGATAGAAAAATGACTTCCCGGAGAAATACTATAATATTCCCGCTGAGGGGGTAAAGTCTCCTTATGCAAAATAAATGCACAAACAAAAATTCAAAGTTTCCAGAAATCCATAATACACGACATCGTCATGCAACCACAAATCCAATTCAGAAAGATACCGGAGCAAGACGGCAAAAGCAGGTTCATCCTTTGAGAAATAAATTCAAGAGGGAAGACCAAATTCAACCAAACAAAGAGCTCTGCAGTAAAGGTCAGAAACACAATGCCTATGAATGATGATTTTAGCAATGTATGATGCATGTATGATGTACGAGTGTTATTGTGCATATGCTGATAAAAAGGATACATAATCAGTGCAGACAAACGAAACCGCCTCAGTTACTTACAACATTGGGCTAAGCCTCAATCAGAAAGATCAATCCAGGAAAGGTGAAAGTGACTGTGGAAACCAAACCTATTGCATTAACTTCACTGAGGAGAACATAATCCGACTGTAGCTTAAATAAAACAGACACCGGGATAGAACACCCTGCTTTCGGTTTCATCGGAGAAACAGTTTTCCAAAAGCAACATGCCTATTGGAGATTGCAAGATTAACCTTAAATAAAGCAGACTGACATCGAAACAACCAAACCTCACTGGGGAATTCAAGCCCACCTCCCAAGAGAAAAGAAACCGCGGGTTGAAAATTTTCACCACGAACCCTCATTCCAACAAGAGATGCCCTGGGATAACCCTCCCGGGAGATCAAGAAGTCAACACTAGCGCCGATACTGTAAAAAGAGCGACACCTCAGCACACCAAGGGAGTAAAACCTTTCATCATACGAGGGAAGACTTTGCTGGGGAAGCTGGGACGAAGGCTTCTGACCATGAAAACCCAAAATCAAAAGAGAATCAAGACTTGATTGGGGATAATGGGATCACCAACCCAAATACTGTACTTTGTACCCACTGATATCGTCTTTAACTATCTGGGAAACACACAAAGATTGTGCACATACCAGCAAAATGACCTGAGAAAACCTTATGAAGGAAGTAAATCTTCTTAAAGCAACCAGAATTTGTTCATCCCTGGGATCACTATTTTTGTTGTCATTGTTTCATCACAAATCCCAAAGTAAATTGAATTGTAAAGATCTTTTTTTTTTTTAAAAGTCAATTTTGCTTTTTAATCTCTTTGCTTTAAAAGTTATTATCAGTAATAAATGAAGTCTTTGCAAGCTAAATAAAATTAAGAATACAAAGAATTGAGCAAAAGCTCTAATTTCATTAATAGAATGGTAGTCTGCGAATGGCGAGACTCCATGGATGATTACAAAATTTGGGAAATGGTAATACATAATGGAAAAGATACATTGAGATACAATGACCAATATCCCCCCTAACAACTTTTGAAATCCTGAGCAGCAGCCTCCGTTGAAGTATGATAAGGATCTGAGAAGATTGTTGCTTTGGTGATCAAGTTTCGTTTGACGTAGTTACTTGCCAAGAAAATTCCTAACTTTTGCCTAAGCTGCCCTTGCGGGTTTTCAACTTAGCGGGAAATTTATTCTGTTTATGTCTCTAATTTTTGCCTAGACCGCCCTTTCGGGTTTTCGGCCTACCGATACGCTCCTTTTTGCCTAAGCCGCCCTTTCGGGTTTTCAACTTAGCGAGTTGTTCTTTTGTTTCTTTAGGCGAAGTATTTCTTGACTGCATCAGCATTCATGGGACGTGGGAACTCCTCGCCATCCATAGTTTCAAAAATTAATGCACCACCAGAGAAGGCTTTCTTGACAACATACGGGCCTTCAAAATTAGGAGTCCACTTGCCCCTAGAATCAGCGTTGAAAGACATGGTATTTATGAGCACGAGGTTGCCTTCTTTGAATTCACGAGGTTTGACCTTTTTATCAAATGCTTTCTTCATTCTTTTCTGATATACCTGCCCATGACACAAAGTTGTCATTCTCTTCTCTTAAATCAAATTCAATTTGTCAAACCTGTTCTGAACCCATTCAGCCTCTGTCAATTTGGCTTCCATTATCACACGCAGCGAGGGAATCTCTACCTCGACAGGGAGTACAGCTTTCATTCCATACACTAGGGAAAACGGGGTCGCTCCTGTTGAAGTGAGAATAGATGTTCGATATCCATGCGGAGCAAAAGGGATCATTTCATGCCAATCCCTATAAGTGACAACCATTTTCTGGATAATCTTCTTGATATTCTTATTAGCAGCTTCAACAGCCCCATTCATCTTTGGCCTGTATGGAGATGAATTATGATGGACAATCTTGAATTCTTCACACAGTTCTGTCATCATCTTGTTGTTCAAATTTGAGCAATTGTCAATGATGATTCTGCTTGGCACACTGTATCGGCATATAAGATTGTTTTTGATGAAACACACCACCACCTGTTTGGTAACATTGGCATATGAAGCAGCCCTACCCATTTGGTAAAGTAGTCAATTGCTACCAATATGAAATAGTGTCCATTCGAAGCCTTGGGTTCTATCATCCCGATCATGTCAATACCCCACATAGAGAAAGGCCATGGGGAGGAAATCACATTGAGCAGTGTCAGAGGTACATGGATCTTATCTGCGTAAATCTGGCATTTATGGCACTTCTTTGCAAATTTGTAACAATTGGATTCCATTGTTAGCCAATAATATCCTGCCCTTAGCATCTTTTTAGCCATTGAATGTCCATTAGCATGAGTGCCAAATGAACCTTCATGAATCTCATGCATCAACATGTTTGCTTCATGTCTATCCATGCATCTGAGCAAGACCATGTCAAAATTTCTCTTGTATAACACATTTTCACTGAGGAAGAAACTGCCTTCCAATCTTCTCAGTGTCTTTCTATCTTTCTTTGACGCACCAAACGGGTATTCCTGAGTCTGAAGAAAATGTTTGATATCATAATACCAAGGTTTTTCATCTGCTACCTCCTCTGTTGAAAACACATGAGCGGGCCTATCTAGCCGTCGAACTATAATTCGGGGTATATCATTCCAAGCATTTACTTGGTACATGGAAGCCAGAGTTTCCAGAGCATCTGCCATTTGGTTTTCATCTCTAGGAATATGATGGAATTCAACTTTATTGAAGAAGGGTAGTAATCTTCTAGCATAATCTTTGTAAGGGATCAAGCCAGGGTGACGAGTGTCCCATTCTCCTTTAATCTGATTTATTACCAAAGCTGAATCACCATACACATCTAAAATTTTGATTCTGAGGTCAATAGCTTCCTCAAGACCCATGATGCAAGCCTCATATTCCGCCATATTATTAGTGCAATCAAATGTTAACCTCGCGGTAAAAGGAATATGCGATCCATGAGGAGTGACAATCACGACACCAATCCCTTTACCATAAGCATTCACAGCTCCATCAAATACCATACTCCAACGAGATTCAGGGTCGGGGCCCTCCTCAGGAAATGGTTCATCACAATCTTTCACTTTCAAGAACATCACATCTTCATCGGGGAATTCATATCCTGCAGACTGATGATCTTCCACCGGCTGGTGAGCAAGATAATCTGCCAACACACTACTTTTGATAGCTTTTTGAGTGCGGTATTCAATATCATATTCAGATAACAACATCTGCCAGCGGGCAATTCTCCCAGTAAGAGCAGGCTTTTCAAAAATATACTTGATTGGATCCATTTTGGAGATCAACCAAGTAGTATGATTTAACATATACTTGCTGAGATAATAAATGGCGAACTCTTTCTTTCCTGTTTCATCATGTTGTCCCAGAATACAACCCATGGATTTATCTAATACTGTCAGATACATAATCAACGGTCTTCCTTCTACAGGAGGGAGCAAGATAGGAGGTTCAAGCAGATACTCTTTAATACTTTCAAATGCCCTTTGGCAGTCATCTGTCCACAAACAACCTTGATCTTTCTTTAACAACTTAAAGATCGGTTCACATGTTACAGTCATGTGGAAAATAAATCTGGAGATATAATTCAAACGCCCGAGGAAACCCCTGACTTGCTTTTCAGTTCTTGGCGCTGGCATTTCTTGAATTGCCTTGACTTTGTCAGGGTCAACTTCAATTCCTTTCTGGCTAACAATAAAACCCAACAATTTCCCCGATCTAACTCCGAAGGTGCATTTATTTGGATTCAGGCGGAGATGATACTTCCTTAAACGCCGAAACAACTTCAACAAATCTTCTATATGCCCTTCTTCATTTTGGGATTTGGCAATCATATCATTAACATATACTTCGATTTCCTTGTGCATCAGATCATGGAATAGGGTTGTCATAGCCCTCTGGTACGTTGCACCAGCGTTCTTCAACCCGAAGGGCATCACTCTGTAACATAATGTTCCCCAGGGTGTGATAAACGTTGTTTTTTCCATGTCCTCTGGAGCCATTCTTATTTGATTATACCCAGAAAATCCGTCCATGAACGAGAATAACTTGAATTTTGTTGTGCTATCCACTAACATGTCAATGTGAGGCAATGGAAAATCATCTTTTGGACTAGCTTTATTTAGATCTCTGTAATCTACGCACATGCGGACTTTTCAATCTTTTTTCGATACAAGGACAATATTGGCAATCCATTGAGGATACACTGATGTCACAAGAAAACCAGCATTAACCTGCTTTAGGACCTCCTCCTTGATCTTTATTGCCATATCTGGATGGGTTCTTCTCAACTTTTGTTTAACTGGTGGACACTCTGGCTTCAACGGCAAGCGATGCTCGACAATGTCTGTATCTAGTCCAGGCATATCTTTATAAGACCAAGCAAAAATATCCACGTACTCTTTCAACAGCTCAATCAACTCGCTCTTCACATCAGGATGCAACGACGCTCCAATCTTAACCTCCTTCGGATCTTCTTCTGAACCCAAATTAACCACTTCCAAAGGCTCCTTATATGGCTGAATGGTATTCTCCTCGTGTTTAAGAAACCGTGAGACCTCTTCTGGAATCTCATCATAATCTTCTTCTTCGGCCCAAAACACAGGACAATCAAAGTTGGGAGAGGGTGCAGGGTCATTGTATTCAACGGGTTTTTTAATTAATCTGCACATGTGATTTATGATTGCTTTTAGAAACCGATACATATAACAAATGATCATGCAGATTAATTTTCAGTTATTATTTATTTTGAAAGGTTTTTTTTTACCATTTCCCGAGAAAAAGGCAGAAAATAAAATACATAATTTCGGAAGCAAAGACAACTTTTATTAATGACCTTATCAATTATAGCAAACAGATAAGCCCTACAACATTAATACTTCCACCTTGGGCAGAGTGAAAGCTTTTCAAAAGAAAGAAACAGATTAATAAAACAAATTACTTTGAAACATGTATGCAAGAAGGAACATCAATGGTGACCCAGTTCTGAATTCGGACTCCATGCGTCACATAATTAGGTGCTTCCTGCTCTACTTCATCCTCTTTAACAGCATTAACTCCAGAACCAATCGGATGGAGGTAGCCTCCGCTACGGAAATTATCATGATAATTGTTCACAGAAGACTTTGACTTCAAACTTTCGCTTTTGCCATTCCTCGAAGAGAAACCTAAACCAGCTCTGTTTTTGTTCACGGGTGGATCCACAAGTCGTCCCCAAACTGCATTATGACCATTGCGCACAACCTGCTGCGCATCCTTCAAAGAAACCAAAGAATTCTCATTCTTCCTTATGTTGTCAATGGGTAGGGCTTGGAACTAGGTTCCAACCGCAGCCTCATCTGCTTCTACAATACTGAAAGAGGATAGATGGGATATCAACAATGCCTGCTCCCCATTTATGATCACTACCTTCCTTTCACGCATAAACTTTAGCTTCTGATGCAGAGTTGAAGTGACAGCCCCTGCTTCGTGTATCCATGGTCGTCCAAGCAAACAACTATACGCGGGAATAATATCCATTACCTGGAAAGTTATCAAGAACAAATGTGGTCCTATATGGATGGGCAAGTCCACTTCACCAATGACAGATTTCCTCGACCCATCAAAAGCCTTCATAATGATGCCACTCGGGCGCATAGGTGTTCCCTGATACTTTAACTTCATGAGGGTACTTCTTGGTATAACATTCAACGCAGATCTGTTATCAATTAGCACATTAGATAGTGAGTCGTTCTTGCAGTTCATGGATATGTGGAGGGCCAGGTTGTGATTCCTCCCTTTATCTGGTAACTCATCATCGCAGAAACTCAGGTTGTTACATGACGTAATGTTTCCAATTACGCTGCTGAATTGATCCAACGGCATGTCATTCTCTACAAAAGCTTGGTCTAGTACTCTCATCAATAATTCCCTATGAGCGGAGGAATTCATTAGTAATGCCAGGATGGATATCTTTGAAGGAGTCTGCAATAGCTGATCTACAATTTTGTAGTCGCTCATCTTAATTACCTTCAGGATATCATCCACTTCTTTCTCTAATGTGGCTCCACTAGTCTCTCCTGCAGCCTTCTTAGGCTCATCGTTCTCAGTAATTTTCTTTCCAGCAACAACGTCTTTTCGAATAACCGGCGCAAACACACGACCACTACGGGTCACCCTGCTACTATCAGCTATATTTATAACATCTGGAATTGGCTGGATGGGAACTTCCACCGCATCTTCCAAGATTGTAGCATTGTATTTGTAAGGCACCGCCTTATCCGATTTATAGGGAATAGGACCTAGCAGACTAATTACCAATGGGGTAACAGCTGGTTTGCTATGGTACTCCACCTCAAGGTGAGCGGGTGCACCAAAACAAGGTACAATGACGTTTACACCTTCCTTAACACAATCAGCCCTCAAAAGGTCATTTCCAGCAAACAAATCTTCGTCTGAAGAAAAATACTCATCCGCAGAGGCATATTCTTCCTCTGACTCTTCTTCTGTCAAACAAACTTCAACCATATCAATCTCGTGATAATCATCTTTATGTCTTGTGATCTTGATAGTCCCATTGTCTAACAGCAACTGAACACCCTCTCTCCCAATAGAACATCCTCGGGAGTCTCGACAGCAAACTATGCAAGACCCATATTGGTGTTCCACCTGACCAGCAGTACGGCAAAAGGTAGCATGCAACTGTACGAGATCTTCATTCAAATGCTCTACTTCAAAAATTCTGAATTCACCCTCTTGTACCCCAAACTTTTCCCTCCCATATTTCTCAATACATTTCAATTGAGATCCTCAAATTGCTCAAGGAAGTCCAAGAGTTGACCAGACAAACTCTCTCCTAAGGCAGTCTACCTCAAATTAAGGTTTCAGTTTGCACCAAGATGTTTGAGTCCAAAGGATCCCAAATGATCACCATTGTCCTAATATGTTCTCAAGATCATCCATGTCAAGTTTCAAGCCTTGCAAAGGAAGTTTTCTCAATCAATTGCTCAAAGGCCTGAAAGTCGATTGTGCTAGGGCAAAAGTCAACTGTGGCGCACATGCAGTCAAACTTCAAGATTTTTGGTCAACATCCTCATTTTGAAGTATTATTCATCATTTGATCAAGGGTTGATCATGATTCCTCAAGGATTGCTCACAATTCATCAAAACCCAAAAGTTGCTAAATTAGGGTTTTGTAGGAAAAGTCAACTCAACTTTCACCAAGCATAACTTTCTCATACTTTATAAAAAATGACCCATCCAAATCTCATTTTGAATAGGATTCAATTCCCTACAATTCATCTTCAGCTCCCAAGTTCAAAATATGCACTCACAAGAAGATACAAATTTAGACATTATAGGTCATTTTGAAAAGTCAACAAAAACACATTTTTTGTCAAAGCTTCATACATGAACATGGAAGACTCAATTGAGATGAGACCAAAAGGGTTTCTTATATGACATCTCAAGCTTTCTAAAAAGTCAAATAACACATCTCTAGGGTCAAAATTGAAAGAGTTATGCATTGGCAAAGTTGACCTTTTTTCCAAAATTGCCAAAAGCCAAAAGTGGCCAAAATTGCAATTTTTGTCAAATGGGTCCAACTTTTTGTGTTTGTATTGAGTTGGTAACATGATCCACGACCCATGATCTCTCCCACTTGTCTTTATTTTATTTTTGTCATTTATTTGAATTTTATTTCAATTAAATCAAATAGAATCAAAAATAAAATCATGAAAAGTATCAAAACTAATCAAAGCTTGAGATTTTGTGCATGTTTAGGTCTCTTATACAGCTGGGAAGAGAATCAAATCGTGCAAGCTCCATTTGGACACAAAAAGATTGGATTTGGCTTGATTTGGAAAGATTTGAATAAGGATCAAATCATGATTCAATCATCTTAATTGAGAAAGATTTGAAGCAAATTTGTAACCCTAATCCATCCAAGGGTACATGTAGAACATGTGCAGACCAAAAGAAGGAGGATTGGAGGCGTGAGTAGAAAATAACAAATCTCAAAATTCCATAGAAAAGTGGAAATCTGATTTCATAGTTCCAGGCTTTTTCAAGCCATTCCAAGCACATCATTCGTTTGCTGGGCATCTAAGGAGTCTATCCCAATCATTAGCAAGCATTTTTGTGCCCAGATACGCGCTGTAAGTATCCCCCGAACTCCATGTTTTCTTGAAATCGCATATCATAATCCTGGCACTCTTAGCATGATTTGTTTATATATTCTGAATCCTTGAATCATTTGCAAGCTAATGATAATAATTAATTGCATTTTGGTTAATCATACAGAAAGTTGCCATGATTAGGGTTTAGGTTTCGTTTTTAGGGATTTTGCTTGCAGGAACAATTAGCCATGAAGAGTGGTACCATGATGCTCGTGAGGCTGCCACGAGTTGATTGGTACCACTGGAATTGATTTATGATGCTTTCATAAGATTTTGGAGAATCACAGGGTTGTACCTACGCCCTTTTGTCCGTAGGTAAAAGTTTCCAAACTTTTAGAAACGGAAGGAGGTAGAAGATGATGGCGTGGCGTGGTGTGAATGTCCCATTCAAATCTCGCGCATTTCCAGAATCCACTTTTGGTCTTGATCATATAATGCTTATTTATTATTTTACTAACACAAAAACAAGCCAGCTCTGATGGTTGTCATGCGTTGGAAAAAGCCAAAGGGCATGGGTTCGATCCCCAGGTCCCCTTATTTGTTCAACGTTATTTTGCTTTGTATAATTCCATGTGCAGGCTTCTCATGAGACCACCATACGCCATCATCCATCAACCATCAGATCGTCCACGCGCTAGATCTAAGGATTCACAATGAAGGCCTACCATGAACATCAGTCAAGCTTGCAGTATTGGATCTGGAAAGTCAACATGGGCCAAGTAGTCTTAGGCTCAGGAAATGCAATTGACACCCCCCCTTTTTGCTTTGATACCAGACCCATCTCTCTTTTCTTTTATATTTTTTTCCCTTTATTTATTTATTTTGATTAATTATTTTCTAACATAAAATTAATTCTTTTTTTACAAAAACTCATAAAATCAATTTTCAACAATTTAGATTTAGGTTTTGTTTTTATCAAAATTAATTTAATAATTAGCTTAATTCAATTGTAGGGTAATTTTAACCTTTTTGTAAATAATTTAAAATAAATTAGAAAATTAGGGTTTGTTTGATTTAATTTTTATTTTCTTTTCTTAAAATAACAAAAATGTAAAAATAGGTCAAAATTAATTATTTTTCTTAATTTAAATTAATTAGTAATTAGGTTTGTACTTATTTAATTAAAGCCTTATTTTCTCAAAATAATCAAAAACACAAAAAATTGATTTTTCTTTCAGCTAGGTTAGACGGGGTCAAAACCCTAATTTTCTCTCGTTCTCGTTTCATCGCGCGCGTTTATTTATTTTTTACGATATTAATGTAACTGCTCATGGTATGTAATAGTTTAATTAGGATTTTCTTTATTTATCGTTTTATGGGTTTTTGGCTATGTAATTAATCCCCCTCCCTGAAGCCTTGTAATAGCGTAGTTTTATTTCTCGCATTTTAATTTTCGCAAATATTAACTGTTAGATGTATGATAATAGGATTACATGACAAGAATGTATGTTAATTTTAAAATGGTTAGCAAACCTTAAATGTGCAAAGATAATAACTGAAATCAAATCACTCACACATGCGCACTCCTAGGGTATACTCTCACTTAGGTTGCCTTCGGTAAATGATCATTAAGTATAGGGTGTCTTAGTGGTTGCCCTCTTGTCTAAACAAAGATCAAATGTCCTGTTCGGAAATGTTGCCTCGTGTGATCGGTGGGAATAGAACTGACTGTTTTTAGCTGGTTTCGCGAAATGTCGCGGTAAGCAAGAGTCGCCACCGTCTTTTATGTTCTCCAACATGGAAAGGACAAAAGCACAGCAAAATTCCTTATTCGAGATGTTTCTCGGTTCGGGAGGTAGATTTATAGAAAGGGAAGGTGTTAGCACCCTTTCTATCCGTGGTTATCCATGGGCTCTTAGGTACTTGCTCTTATGTTTTCAAAATTTGTTTGCTTTTCAAGTGTGTGTGTGGGTTTTGAAAAAAGTTTCGTTTGAAAAATTTCTAAGTAACTCTTGTATCTGTCCTCAAGAGTGTATGAAAAATTTGTTTGAAAACCTTTTAAAAGTGTAGGTGCGAAAAGTTGTTTTTGTTTGTTTTGAAAAGAGAAAGTACCCATGAGATCTACCTACTCTAAGGAATTAGGTTGTGTAAGAGTCCTTTAGATAGTGCTATCCCACCATTGAGAGGTAGGTAGCACCATCGTTGGAGGTATTCGGGTCAATTCGATTATTAGGGACAGTGCGGTCACTGAAGCAATAGTAGGACACCTTAGAAGTAACCCTAATGTCCTAGATCCTTTTATCTGAGGCAACCATTTCGAGGCAACTGGATCTTTAGACAAAAGGGCGACCTCTAAGACACCCTATACTTGATGACCACGTTCGAGGCAACCAGTGAGGCGTACCCTAGGAGTGGCATGTGCATGTGTGTTGTTTTTCAGTTAAATTGTCTTTGCATGTTATTTGTGAGCTACGGATTGATTTTATTATTCATACATTCTTGCAGGCATAATTAGCAGTTAGGAGTGCGGAAAATAAATTGCAGAAATGTAAATCTAGCTATTACAAGGCGCGGGTCTATACATCGCCAAAAACAAAAACCCGTTTTGGAAAATAAAGTGCGAGAATTTAAATAAGGCGATAAAATCCTAATTAACTATTACGTACTCTGTACAGATACATAAATATAATCAAAAGAAATTAAAGCGCGAAAGAAGATTGAATCGGGAACATCTTAGGGTTTTGACCCTTTTTAGAATTAAATTAAACATTAAACCTAATTAACTAATTAATTTTTTAATTAAAGAAAAAATGTTTTTGTGTTTTTTATATTTTTAATGAAAATAAAATAAAAGGAATTAAAAGTTGTCAAAAGAAATACCTAATTCTAAATTAATTTTATTTATTGTGAAAAGATTAAAATTAAACCTAATTAAACAACTAAGTTAATTAATGTTAGAATTTATTTACAAAAATAATTAGTAGTGAAATTAATAAATAAGAATAATAAAAATATTAGTTTTTTTTTTTTTTTTGTGAAAATGCTAATTAATTGATTAATTAAATAATACTAATAATAATTACTAAAGAAAATAAAAAGAAAAGGAAAATAGAAAAAGAAATAGAAACCAATGGGGGTGTTGAAGGCCCAATGTGGAGGTTAAGCCTGGAAATTTAGGCCCATTAAGCACAAAGCCCTTCTGACTTTTGGAATTTGCCTGGAGCGTGGGTTGACCAGGAGTATGGTGCTCGTCTAATCTAGGCCTTTAGATCTGCTTCTGAGGCCACTTGGCACGCTGATTGCTTGAGATGTATGGTAGACTTTTTCTGGAATGCTGTATGGGAACATGTTAGAAAAAATTGAAACAAGTGTTTGGGGGACCTGGGAATCGAACCCAGGTCCCAGTGATCATTGCCAGCGCGTCCTTCCACTGAGACATTTGATTCAATTGATATAACAATAAGAAAATAATATTATATGGAATAAACAAGTCATGTGCTGAAAAAAAGAAAAAGTAGCGCGCATATTCAAATCATCCAGTAGCAAGCTGACGCGCCCTTCGTCTTCATCCTGTAACCTACAAAACAAAAGCAATTAGCGGGGGTTTTTAACCCCCACAAGATGAAACTGTCAATAATAGCGAATAGGATCCTAGGCCATATAAATATTTCGCGAGCACAGATTCATGTTCGTCTGGATGTGACGAATTCAACCATGGGTCTCATTGGTTCTGATTTTACTTATGTTGTAAAGCCCTAAATTGAGATCTTTAAAAACCTAGAATTCGTCCATGGTAGTTTACGATTCAGGGCTCCATAATGCAATTGTCTTATACCATTAGCTTCAGAAGAGTGTTAGCAATGTAAAGCACGCAAAAAATTTCATCAATGATGCATGAATAATGAATTATGATTGTGAGACAAATATGCAAACCGTATGACTGTGTAGAACGATTCTTTGAGTGTTAGAGCTCATTCTTGATTGCAATAGGTTCCTGAGGGTGCTAGCAACGTGTTTGAATCAAGAAAAGGCTTCTAATTATGCTGGAAGGTTGATTTCAGTTTTCAACTTTTTCTTGATTTTTTGGATTTTGGTTTGGCCGTTTCAGGGATGCTTGGATCGTGAATGAGGTTTTGCCTGCTTGCATATGTATATCTGAATGAAATTAGGTCACATTATGAGCTTGGGATCCATTGCAATTAAGTTTTTTGGATTTTGCTTTAACACCATTAAAGGACTTTCCAAGTTTGAAACAAAACCATGATTTTGTGCTCAAAATAGCCTAGCACGATTTTGGTAGTTGGCATATGCTGTATGAAAGCCATTCAAACCACAAAGATGCCATTTAATTAATTTTTATATTTATTTGAATTATTATGGATTTAAAATGAATTAAATCCATAAAAATTAAATAAAAATGAAAAAATAAATATTTGGTATTGAAATTAATCATGAGACACGTGGGTGGCATGACAAGGCTGAATCAAGTGGAAGAAAGTGGGCCCTTTTGTCAAAAATTGAAGTTTCAAGGATAGTTGACTTTTTCCATTTCACAAAAATTTCCCAACTTCTCCAATGCATATCTTGCTCAATTTTGATCATATGAACATGTTCTTGGACATTTTGGAAAGGTATTGAAGTCCTCTAACCAATGCCTTTGGTCCCATGTCATTTTGATTTACCAATCTCAAGTTATGGTCTTTGACTTAAAATGCCTTTTTGTTGACATTTGAAAATGACCTATAATGTTGAAATTGATAACTTTTTGTGAGAGCATTTCTTGGACTTGGAATGTGAAGATGAGTTGTAGTTAATGTCATCCCCTTCAAAATGAGCATTGGATGGGATTTTTCTGATGAACCATGAAAAAGTTATGCCTTGGTCAAGTTACAGTTGACTTTTTAGCTGTCCAAAAATGGAAACTTTTGCATCTTGATGATTTTTGAGCCATTCTTGTGGAATCATGATCAAGACTTGATCAAATGATGATTGTGGCTTCAAAATAAGATGTTGACCAAAAATTTTGACTTTTGACTGTAAAAATGACCATTTTACCCCTACAGTTGATTGTGAAGCAATTAGGGCTTTTGACTGTGCAACTTGATGTTGTGAGCCTTGAAACTTGACATGTAGATGCTTGACAATGTATATGGGAACATGAGACTTGATTGAGCCCTTGAAAACCTTAACTTCCTTGCAAGAACCAAAACCCTAATTTTGACTAGCTTAGGAGGATGGTTAACTGTGCAACCCTTGAGTAGACTTGAGCAAATTGAGATGATGCTTGTCAAAACTTTGAAGGATATGTGAGGGAAAATTTTGGGGTACAACAGTTGCCCCTGTTCAATCTTCTTAGACCTTAGGATGTAGATTGGCTTGCGTGCCTTTCGTGATCCGAAGGTGGAAGATGATTGAACACTAGAGTGCCCAGAAATTTGCACTCGCATAGTAGAGTATCAGCAGTGTGATGGCGGGAATGGGCTTATAGATGCCATTTGGAGAGATGATGGATAGGAGGATGGGCTTATAGATGCCATCTAGAAGTGTGACAGAACCTTGTCGGTAATGGGCTTATAGATGCCATTTGGAAGTGTGTGTCGATCGCATAAGAGATTCCTTAGCGAGAACTTGCGTACCTGAGAAAGAAAGATAATTACCTGGCCTGTTACAGGGGTTGATCTTCAAACTCTTCATGCAGATATGCCCTGGCTAGATACAGGTATCGAATCTATAATCAGTTACTCACAGATATGCCCTGGCTAGATACAGGAATCGAATCTGGAATTGGTCGTCTACAGATATGCCTTGGCTGGATACAGGAATCGAATCTCTAAACTCTTCATGCAGACATGCCCTGGCTAGATACAGGCGTCGAACCTACAATCATTCACTCACAGATATGCCCTGGCTAGATACAGGAATCGAATCCGGAACTTCAAAAGGTTGCTTACAGACGTGCCCTGGCTGGATACAGGTATCGAATCTCTAAACTCTTCATGCATATATGCCCTGGCTGGATACAGGTATCTAATCTACAATCAAATCACTCACAGATATGCCCTGGCTAGATACAGGTGTCGAATCTCTAAACTCTTCATGCAGATATGCCCTGGCTAGATATAGGTGTCGAATCTACAATCAGTTACTCACAGATATGCCCTGGCTAGATACAGGAATCAAATCTGGAACTTCAAAAGGTTGCTTACAGACGTGCCCTGGCTAGATACAGGAATCGAATCTCTAAACTCTTCATGTAGATATGCCCTGGCTGGATACAGGTGTCGAATCTACAATCAGTTACTCACAGATATGCCCTGGCTAGATACAGGAATCGAATCCGGAACTTCAAAAGGTTGCTTACAGACGTGCCCTGGGTAGATACAGGAATCGAATCTCTAAACTCTTCATGCAGATATGCCCTGGCTGGATACAGGTATCGAATCTACAATCAATTGCTCACAGATATGCCCTGGCTAGATACAGGAATCGAATCCGGAATTAGTTGTCTATAGATATGCCCTGGCTGGATACAGGAATCGAATCTCTAAACTCTTCATGCAGATATGCCCTGGCTGGATACAGGAATCAAATCTACTCACAGATATGCCCTGGCTGGATACAGGAATCGAATCTGGAATTAGCGACAGTTGATAGTAATCATCTTTGGATTGACCTTTTTTTCCTGAAAAGGCAAAACATCAGTTGTATGCAATGTCATGATGTATGAAATGCATGATGTCATGATGTTCTCGAAACAAGTGAGATTGTATCGTATGCACTTTATCATGTATGTAAGCAGGATGTATAAAATGTGAAATGTTTATGAATGTATTTTCGTCTGGGAAAATAAATCCTTGACGAATGCCGGGAAATTGAATCCTGGGCTGAGGTTGAAGAGTAAAGTTCTTCGTTTCCGCTGGGGATGATGGTTGCAAGAATAAACCGGTTAGGAGAAGATGACTCCGTTGGGGAATAGGCTTGTTGGAGAGATTACTCTGCGGGGAATTACTCTGTGGGAAGAGATACTTCGCTGAGATTTGATGATAACTCCGCTGGGGATACCGGTTGATAAGTTTTGTTGAGGATAACCCAATTATAAGCTCTGGTGGGGAATAACCTTTGAATAAAGCCCGGGAGATGCGTTCGTACTCCGCAGGTGATAAGCTTCCAGAATCTACTGGGGATAAGCTTCCAGGACCTACTGGGGAGATTGATTCAACTCTCCTGGGGAAACTTTTGGGCTGTACTGGGGAAGTAGCTCCACTGGGGTGTCTGTATTCCGCCGGGGAACAATCTTATATTAAGACTGTCGGGGATGCTTGCTGAGGAACATCTGTATACTGCGCTGGGGAATATTGAGATTTTCTGGGGATACCCAACTTCCTTAAGGCTGGCAGTAGACTAACTCTGCTTGGGGAGAGTATCGCTGACTTGCTAGGGGTACTGTGCCTTTTCAGGGCTGAGGAGAGACCAACTCTGCTTGGGGAGAGTATTGAATTTTGTCTTACTCTACGGGGAGTGAAGGTATCTTGGTTACGTTCTTCAGCCAAACCTAACTTGGTACCTTGGTGGACAGAGCAACTAGATCGCTTAGACATCTCATTATTGCCCCTGTTTCTGATGTCACCTGTAATTAGTCCTTTGTTTCCTATGCAAATATTTATGATTAGCAATTAATGTCAAATGCATATATCAAAAATGAACATTGGACGTTCTTCGCAAGACAAAACAGAAAAAGGAAAAACAATTGGCAATTTGTCTGGAAAAGTGAATTTGTATTGATTTTTGAATTTTGCCTGTAAATAGGCGTTTGTGTACAAGAGGCTGACGTCCTAGTAAGAGAACGCCGCCGGACAAAATAGAGTTTTATACAATTTGTACCAAGGAAAGCAAAACAGCTATGTGAAAACAATAATCCCACTGGGTCCAACTCTGCTATCGCCTTTATGTCTTCAAGCGTCTCATCACTTTGCTGCTTAGTTGAAGATGATGTTGATTGATTGATGTCGTCTGAACCTGATAGTTAATACCGAATTCTGGATGCAAGGTGATCCGATGAGACATAGTATTACGCTTTAATCCCTAATTTTTTCCTGGACCGCCCTTTCGGGTTTTCAGTCCACCGGGATACCCATTTTTGCCCAAGCCGCCTTTTCAGGTTTTCGACTTGCCGGGTGTACAAATTTTTTTCATTTCATCCCTTATTTTTTCCCGAACACTTTTGGTTCGCCGGGAAGCCCTTATTTTTGCCTAGGTGTGTCAACCTATCGGGTCTTTTATTCATGCGTAGTATCTTTTTACTATGTCTGCATTGGCAGAGTGAGGAAGGTCGTCACCATCCATGGTGGTTAGAATCATAGCTCCTCCTGAGAAGATATGTTTAACCACAAATGGCCCTTCGTACGTGGGGGTCCATTTGCCCCTGGGATCACTTCGAGGAAGGATGACGCGCTTGATTACCAGGTCTCCGACTTGATACTCTTGGCGTCTGACTTTCTTGTCAAATGCCCTGATCATCCGTTTTTGGTACGTTTGACCATGACAAATAGCGGTGAGTCTCTTTTCATCGATTAGATTTAATTGATCAAGTCGGGTCTGGATCCAGTCATCTTCGCTTAAACCTGCATCCTTCATTATCCAGAGAGAGGGTATCTGAACTTCAATAGGCAAGACTGCCTCCATGCCATAGACCAAGGAAAAGGGAGTTGCCCCTGTTGACGTCCTTGCTGAGCTACGGTACCCATGAAGAGCAAACGGTAACATCTCATGCCAATCTTTGTAGGTCACTGTCATCTTCTGCAAAATCTTCTTGATATTCTTATTTGCCGCTTCGACAGCCCCATTCATCTTCGGACGGTAGGGAGAAGAGTTGTGGTGCTGTATCTTGAATTGCTCGCAGAGCTCAGTGATCATCTTGTTGTTAAGATTGGTACCATTGTCCATAATGATCCTTTCCGGGACGCCGTATCGACAGATCAGGTTATGCCGAATGAACCGTGCCACGACGTTCTTGGTTATCGTAGCGTAGGAAGCTGCTTCGACCCACTTTGTGAAGTAATCAATTCCTACCAGGATGAAGCGATGCCCGTTGGATGTCGTAGGTCTGATCTCGCCGATCATATCAATGCCCCACATTGCAAAAGGCCAAGGTGTTGTCAAGACGTTTAGAGGAACTGGAGGAACGTGCACCTTATCTGCATAGATCTGGCATTTGTGACACGTTCGAGAATGTTGGTAACAGTCAGCTTCCATTATGGACCAGTAATATCCTGCCCGGAGGATTTTCTTTGCCATGGTATATCCACTGGAATGTGTTCCGAAGGTACCCTCATGCAGCTCTATCATGATCTTTTCTGCTTCAATTTTATCCACACAACGCAGTAAAGTTGAATCATGGTTTCGCTTGTATAGAATTCCATTGTTGAGGAAGAAGTTTGCCGCAAACCTTCTCAGAAATTTCTTGTCATTGACAGATGC
Organism: Vicia faba; assembly: GCA_948472305.1. NCBI lineage: Eukaryota > Viridiplantae > Streptophyta > Magnoliopsida > Fabales > Fabaceae > Vicia > Vicia faba. The sequence goes on along the minus strand of OX451735.1, from coordinate 1,321,765,124 downwards.
ACCTTCCGGGTATTCTTGAGCTTCCAAGTACCTCTTCACTTCATGATACCAAGGTTTTTTAGTTACCTCTTCAACCTCAAGATCACAGCAATGTGCAGGTTCATCCAATTTCCAGATAATGATCCGGGGAGCCTCGTTGTCCCATTTGACTTTGAACATGGAAGACATCATAGCCAGCGCGTCCGCCAACTGATTCTCCTCTCTTGGGAAGTGTTCAAAAGTTATCTCTTCGAAGTGGGGGATCAATGTCAACACATACTCTTTGTAAGGAATAAGATTTGGGTGTTTCGTATCTCACTAGCCTTTGATCTGGCTGATCACGAGAGCGGAATCTCCGAAAACACTCAGAAACTTTATCCTTAAGTCAATTGCAGCTTGAAGACCCATGATGCATGCCTCATACTCCTCCATGTTGTTGGTGCAGTTGAAACATAGTCGGGCAGTAAGTGGAGTATGAGTTCCTTTAGGGGATATGATCACAGCGCCAATATCGTTACCCAAAGCGTTTGAGGCTCCGTCAAAGTGCATAGACCATCGGGATCCCTCCTCAGGTCCTTCATACGGTCCAGGTACTTCACAATCAGTCACTACCATGATATTCTCGTCTGGGAATTTAAAGTTCATAGATTGATAGTCATCCACTGCCTGGTGTGCCAAATGGTCTGCCAATACACTTCCCTTGATTGCTTTCTGAGTCGTGTACTGGATGTCGTATTCCATCAAGATCATCTGCCATCTTGCTATTCTTCCGGACAAGGCAGGATTTTCGAATATGTACTTGATTGGATCCATTTTTGAAATCAACAGAGTAGTGTGAGTCAACATATACTGTCTCAGCCGGCGAGCAGCCCATACCAAAGCGCAGCAAGTTTTCTCGAGCAGTGAGTATCAGGTCTCACAGTCGGTGAACTTTTTGCTAAGGTAATAAATGGCGTGCTCTTTTCGGAAAGACTCGTCATGCTGCCCCAACAAACACCCCATTGAGTTGTCCAGTACTGTCAAGTATAAGATTAGAGGTCTCCCTTCAACCGGTGGCATAAGAATGGGTGGTTCTTGGAGATACTCCTTGATTCTGTCGAAAGCGGCCTGACATTCATCGTTCCAACATACTACTTGATCTTTCTTCAGTAGCTTGAAGATTGGTTCACAGGTAGCAGTTAGATGTGAGATGAATCGGGCAATGTAGTTCAGCCGTCCCAGAAAGCCTCTGACTTCTTTTTCTGTCTTGGGAGATGGCATCTCTTGTATGGCTTTCACCTTGGCAGGGTGCACTTGAATACCTTTGTCGCTCACGATGAAGCCTAGCAGTTTTCCAGATCTCACCCCGAAGGTGCACTTGTTCGGGTTCAACCTCAGCTTGTACAACTTCAGACGGTCAAACAGCTTCTGTAGATGGTCAAGGTGTTCCTCCTCAGTTTGGGACCTTGCAATCATATCGTCGACATATACCTCGATCTCATGATGGATCATGTCATGAAATAAAGCAACCATGGCACGTTGGTAGGTTGCCTCAACATTTTTCAACCCAAAAGGCATGACCTTGTAGCAAAAGGTTCCCCACTGAGTAACAAAAGTGGTCTTCTCCATGTCTTCAGGAGCCATCTTGATTTGATTATATCCGGAGAAACCGTCCATGAAGGAGAATACCTTATGCTGAGCAGTATTGTCAACCAGAACGTTGATGTGAGGTAGAGGGAAGTCATCCTTGGGGCTCGCCCTGTTCAAATCCCTGTAATCAACACACTTTCGGACCTTACCATCCTTCTTCGGCACTGGGACCACGTTGGCCACCCACTGAGGGTAAGAAGTTACTGCAAGAAAACCGGCATCAAATTGTTTCATAACCTCAGCTTTGATTTTCTCGGACATCTCTGGACGCATACGGCGGACCTTCTATTTAACCGGAGGGCAGTCTTCCTTGGTAGGCAAGTGATGAACCACAATGTCGGTATCCAACCCAGGCATGTCTTCGTAAGACCGGGCAAAGATTTCCACATAGTCATGCAACATCTGAATCAACCGTTGTTTCACACTGAGCTCTAGATTGGCACCAATCTTGACTTCCTTTCTGTCTGTCTCAGTACCCAGATTTACCGTTTCCACTGGCTCTTCATGTGGCTGAATGGCCCTCTCTTCCTGGAGTAACAGTCTTGCAAGCTCACCAGGCACTTCGCAATCATCTTCACCTTCGTCTTCGGCTAAGTTGATCGGATTTTCGAAGTCATAATTGGCAGTAGCAGAGTCGTTACCAGTGAGATCCAGAGTGGATGGGAACCTGTATAGGTGAGTGTGTGTAAATATAGCTGTTTTGCAATATATAAAGAAAGAAAGGGAGCGCAAGATATGAAATGCGAAAAACGTCCAATGCTTTTATTCATGATATATGAAAGTGACAAATAACAAGCCCTCACAAATGAAACCACGGTGCCCCGGGTAAGACACCGGGCCATAGAGTTTAAAATTATTGTACGTTACAAATTCAAAACAAAGGAGTTCATTACTGAGTGACAAAAGTAATAGGTGTGAAGTCTTTGGCAGTCCAGTTGCCTGGTCCACCATTGGTCGTCGGGTAGATCCAGCTGTCGAATTCGGATTCCTCCACATCATCTTCAATAGCATTTACTCCCGGGTTGGTGAGTAACACGGGAGGTCTTCCAATCCTTGCTTTACGGACAGCCCTCTGAGCTTCTGCAGTGAAACCCAAGCCAAATTTTTCAGTCTTTGGAGTGAAATCAGGAAGTCGGCCCCAGTTTGCGCACTCACCCTTCTTGATCACAGCTCGGGCATCCTTCAAGGAAGCCATCTTCGAAGGAGAGTCTTCTTCAGTCACTGTCTCTGCTGCTGCCAATGTCTGAGGCACCTCTTCAAAGTGTTGAAAGGGGGTCTCAATGAACTCCCAATCCATCTCTATGTACCGGAATGAGTTGAGGTGGCTGACCATATATTCTTCTTCCCCTTGAACGGTTACGATCTTCCCTCTGACCGGGTATTTAAGCTTCTGATGCAAAGTGGAGGTCACAGCTCCAGCCTTGTGGATCCATGGACGACCCAGCAAACAAGAATAGGACGGACGAATGTCCATCACATAGAAAGTTGAATCAAAAACTTGAGAACCAACCCTGATTGGAATGTCAACTTCACCATGTACCATCCTCTTCGACCCGTCAAAGGCCCGGACAATAATGTTACTAGGCTTGAGCTCTAAACCCTCACAATCCAGCCTGTCTAGATCTTTCTTGGGTAATACATTTAACAAAGAACTAGTGTCTACCAACACATGGGCAAGAGTAGTGCCCCTACATTCAATGGAGACATGCAGGGCATCATTATGGTTCTTTCCCTTGGCTGTCAGATCGGCGTCAGAGAAACCCAACCCATTATCAGCAATCAAGTTGGCCATACAATCAGTAAATTGATCAGCAGACGTTTCTTGTGGCACATGGGCCGTCTTCAGGAAGGAAATCATGGCCTTGGCGTGGGCCTCTGAACACAACAACAATGATAGCATAGAAATTTTTGACGGGGTGTGCCCCAGCTGCTCAACTACGTTGAAATCACTCTTTTTGATAATTTTAAGAATCTCTTCCATCTCTTGCTTGGAAGCTTCAACATTGGTGGTCTTCGGTGCCTCCGTCCGGGCAGGCACATCAGTAGCAGTCCCTTTTCCCTGAGCGTCAGATGACTCGGCAGCAGGGGTAGAAACAGGAACTTGGTCAGGCAGGGGAGCAGGCACACTTGTAAGTGTGATGACAAGAGGCCTCTGGATAGCTGGTGGCGCAATATCTGGTGAGAACAACCTCCCACTACGAGTAACCTTGGCAGGCCCGGTGATGTTGCTGACACCAGTACTAGTATCAAACTCTTGTTTTACTCCAAGCACATAAATATCTGCCCCATAGTGCCACGGGACAGCCTTGTTAGATTTATAGGGGATGGGCCCCGGAACAGTAATGATGATAGGTGCAATCTTCTGAACAGACATAATTTTGACAGGCTTCTTTGAGGGAGCCTTAGGAGGGTTGTTAAAAATAGTGACAATAGACACTTCTTCAGCAGGGACAACAGGAATAGAAATCTTCTCGAACAAGATCTCTTTATTATCCATCAGGCTTTGGATACCTGACTTCAACGAAGGACAACCAGCAGGTGAAACAGAACATAGAAGGCAACCTTTACTACATCCCGGAAATAAACCGGCTAGAAACAGGTTCCTTTTGACAGTCAATAACGGACTAACAATCTCATCCACAGAGGCTACATACCGGTCTTCTTCCACAGCATTCACTCCATGTTGGGGCATGGGAGCAGTCACAACATTGGGCCTTTCGGGCGCCTCGAACTGTATTTCCTTAGCATCAATAAGGTCCTGAACCTTATTCCTTAGAGCCCAACAATCATCAGTAGAATGCCCCGGGCTATCAGAGTGATAAGCGCAACGGGCATTGGGGTTGTACTTTGGAGATGTTGTGTTTACAACCTTCGGAGCTTCCTTGACAGTTACCAGATTGGTTGACAGCAGTTGCGGCAGAATCTGAGACAGGGTCATGCTGAGCCGAGTGTACTGCCTTTTGGGCCTCTCACCTCTTGGATGGTTGTATTGCTGAGGAGCAGCAGCAGGCTTTGAGATTACCACCGCGTTGACAGCTTGGCGGAGTTCCGGTTTATTCTGTCTTCTGGGACCATAAACAGCACTAGCTTCCTTCTTGAAGAGCTTTTTTTCAGTACTCGAGGAGGCACCTTTCTGTATCTTCCCCGATTTGATACCAGCTTCGATCCTTTCACCAGTCAGGATCAGGTCTGTAAACCCAGCAGATGAATTACCAATCAGATGGTTAAAGAATGGACCAGACAGGGTCCCCAAGAACATGTCCACGAGTTCACGATCAGTCAATGGTGGTTGCACTCTGCCAGCCAGGTCTCTCCACTTCTGCGCGTACTCCTTAAAACCTTCACCCGTTCCTAGTGACATACCCTGGAGTTGGGTACGAGTAGGAGCGAGGTCGGAATTGTACTGATACTGCTTATAAAAAGCAGTATCCAAGTCCTCCCAGTTATGAATATTGGTTCCATCCAGCTGATAGAACCATTCGAGTTGAGTCCCTGAAAGACTCTCCTGGAAGAAATGGATCCATAGATTCTTGTCTGCAGTGTAAGGCTGGATCTTCCTTACATAAGAACGGAGGTGCAGCTTAGGACAGGAAGCCCCGTCGTACTTCACAAAGGCAGGCGCCTTGAACTTGTGTGGGATCACCACCCCGGAAGATAGACCTAAGTCTCCAAAATCCAACCCAGGCACACGTTGAATTTCCATAGCATTTAATCGGTCCTCCAGCTGTTTATACCTGTCCTCAGTAGGAGGGTACTGTTCGTCATTGAAATCTGTCTCGGTGTCAGAGACCACGGGGCTAGGAACCCTTCCCTCTTGGTGACTGCCTTCCCCAACAGATGGAGTAGTCCGCTCAGCTTCATTCTGCAGTGTGTTCCCGAGTCTGCGTCTAGTGTTGAACAGCACAGTCCTCTTCTTCTTCTTCTTCTTCAGGAGCAAAGCCTTCAACTCCTGTTGTCCCTGGGCTAAGCTCATAACCATCTCTTGAAACTGGGCGTTCTGGGCCTGGAGGGCCTTGATAGCTTGTTCAGTAGTAGGTTCAGGATTCATGGTGATTGAGTGCTGAAATAAACAGCGAAGAAGATTAAGCAACCTGTAGAAAAAGGGTACCTGTTATGCATATGATGCAATGAGATGCGTATGATTTATGTTTTCAGAGACAATTGGGATTCAACTTTGTAGACAAAAAGGAAGAACACTTTATTAGATTCAAACTTTAGATTGTTCAACAATTTGCCCTTAGGCATTACAAGAATAAAAATACTGAAAAGGAAATAAAAGCTATAAAAGAAACATCCAAAGCCCATCAGTGCTCCCATGGCCTCCTCTTCTCAGTACGGATATAGTCATTCAGGATCCGCTCATTCTCCAATTGCTTAGTCAGCTTCTGGATCATTTGTTCCTGTTCGTTGAACTTTTCCCGATAGGAATCCCGTTCTTCCTGTAGCTGCGCCCAAGACCTCTTTAGTGTATCAACATCAGTGGGTATCTGAGGAGGGAGGACAGTTGGAGGAACCCCGTCTTTATCAGGAGATTCAAGAATGATAGGCCTGACAGCTTCGTATGGCATACCTAACTTCTGAGCACGGATGCGAACCCATCTGTAGTAGGGTTCCATTGGTAGAGAAGTCTTCAATCCCAACTTATGTGGGTCAGCTTTGTGAATTCTGTCCCAAGCCTGGATGAATCTACGGCGCAGCTCGTCACTGTCTACCTGAAACTCAAAACTGATGTGAGGTACCAACATCTCATGAGGCCCTGCTCTTCTGGCTCTTCCAAACTGAAGGAGAGCTAAACATGGATTATAAGAGATTTCGCCCTGAGTACCGATCAATGGAACATTAGGATATTCTCCGCAACGATCAATAACAGCCACCTCATCCAAACCTCTGAGAGTCCAAATGATGTCATTATCAGTGAGAGACATTAACCTATGAGCCCAGCCTCTTCCTTCTTTGTTCTTCAGCACGAACTTAGGGAGGTGCGAAATAAACCACCTCACTAGCAAAGGAGCACAACACCACAGAGTTCCCCGTCTTCGAGCAGTACGAGCATGAAGCTGTTGCAGGATATCACCCAAGAGAGTGGGCACAGGGTTCCGAGACATGAAGATCCTTATGGAGTTGACATTGACAAAGTTATCAGGATTAGGAAACAATACTAGACCATAGATTAGGAGAGCCAGGATGTCTTCGTACGCCCTGAAGTCTAAGTCATTCCAGAAACTGTTTGCTTTACCAATCAGAAACTTAGCCAAAAAGCCCTTAACTCCGCTTCTAGTCACCCAGTTATCCATTACCTCTTTGTTGGTCAAAGGAAGGGCTGCAGCAATCTCCTCAAGCCTAAGGGTCTTTTCCCAACCAGTGAAGGGAGTCTGTTCCAAAACAGGGATACCAAGCAGATCAGAGAATTCTTCCAGGGTAGGGACCAGCTGGAAGTCTTGAAAGGTGAAGCAATGGTATAGGGGATCATAGAACTGAGTCAGGACACTTATCAGCTATTGGTCCCACTTTGAAGTGACTAAACCGAGAAGAGAACCATGCCTCTGGATGAAGGAAGTAGTGTTTGGAATTCTGCCCACCAATTCTTTAAGCAGATCAGGTGGGTGAACAAAATTGAGCCGGATAGTATTCCTTCGCATGGGCATCATAACGTCCTACAAAACAGAGCAAAGGTGAAACCCTCTTGTCTTTGAAATGGGTCAGTCCTTATGCAGGATGCATGCAATGTTATGATGGCATGATGTTATGATAAAGCACACCACAAATATCCATAAAAGGCAAACATGATAAGGCACACAAGTCACACCAGACAGCCCTTGGAGTTTAGGCCAGCATGAAGTTTAGGTACTACCCTCTTTCAGTTTCGTTGGTTAAGACCTGTCCTAGAAAATAGTAACCGGGTTCTAGAGGATCTCAATATCACCGACTACCCTCAATCGGTCATAACTCCAGCATCGCAATCTTTTCTTGCAGCCAGAACCATCGCGAGAGTTTAGCCTCAATGAGTGTAGCATACTGATACTGTTCTATGGCCAAGTTGGGTCAATTAGGGTTCTAAGGTCGGTCGGTGCTTAATGACTCCTCAGAAGACCCATATTCTCCTCGTTGCAACACAAGGGATATCGGTACAGACCAAGGCGCCACACCAACGTAGCCACTGTTTCACCCGTGTCGGTCTACGCCGGACAGGTCCCTCACAGCTTATGCTACCTAAAAGGGTATTCCCCAGATCCGGGTTAGGATCTATGAAACTCCGATGCAAAGCACACAAATATAAAAGCAAACAAAGCAAGCAATAGAAAACAAGTATGATCTAATCCTAAGGTACACCTCACTTTTATCTCCCCAGCATAGTCGCCAGTTCTGTGATCGGTGGGAATAGAACTGACTGTTTTTAGCTGGTTTCATGAAATGTCGCGGTAAGCAAGAGTCGCCACCGTCTTTTATGTTCTCCAACATGGAAAGGACAAAAGCACAGCAAAATTCCTTATTCGAGATGTTTCTCGGTTCGGGAGGTAGATTTATAGAAAGGGAAGGTGTTAGCACCCTTTCTATCCGTGGTTATCCACGGGCTCTTAGGTACTTGCTCTTATGTTTTCAAAATTTGTTTGCTTTTCAAGTGTGTGTGTGGGTTTTGAAAAAAGTTTCGTTTGAAAAATTTCTAAGTAACTCTTGTATCTGTCCTCAAGAGTGTATGAAAAATTTGTTTGAAAACCTTTTGAAAGTGTAGGTGCGAAAAGTTGTTTTTGTTTGTTTTGAAAAGAGCAAGTACCCATGGGATCTACCTACTCTAAGGAATTAGGTTGTGTAAGAGTCCTTTAGATAGTGCTATCCCACCATTGAGAGGTAGGTAGCACCATCGTTGGAGGTATTCGGGTCAATTCGATTATTAGGGACAATGCGGTCAGCGAAGCAATAGTAGGACACCTTAGAAGTAACCCTAATGTCCTAGATCCTTTTATCCGAGGCAACCGTTTCGAGGCAACTGGATCTTTAGACAAAAGGGCGACCTCTAAGACACCCTATACTTGATGACCACGTTCGAGGCAACCAGTGAGGCGTACCCTAGGAGTGGCATGTGCATGTGTGTTGTTTTTCAGTTAAATTGCCTTTGCATGTTATTTGTGAGCTACGGATTGATTTTATTATTCATACATTCTTGCAGGCATAATTAACAGTTAGGAGTGCGGAAAATAAATTGCACAAATGTAAATCTAGCTATTACAAGGCGCGGGTCTATACATCGCCAAAAACAAAAACCCGTTTTGGAAAATAAAGTGCGAGAATTTAAATAAGGCGATAAAATCCTAATTAACTATTACATACTCTGTACAGATACATAAATATAATCAAAAGAAATTAAAGCGCGAAAGAAGATTGAATCGGGAACGTCTTAGGGTTTTGACCCTTTTTAGAATTAAATTAAACATTAAACCTAATTAACTAATTAATTGATTATTTCACGAAATGGGTTGAGGCAGCTTCCTTTGCTACAGTAACCAAGAACATCGTGGCGCGGTTTATCCGACACAATCTGATCTGTCGATACGGTGTACCAGAGAGGATCATTACAGACAATGGTACAAATCTCAATAATACGATGATCATCGAGCTCTGCAGACAGTTTAAGATACAGCATCACAATTCTTCTCCTTACCGGCCAAAGATGAATGGGGCTGTTGAAGCAGCTAATAAGAACATCAAGAAGATTGTGCAGAAGATGATGGTGACATACAAAGACTGGTATGAGATGTTACCATTCGCTCTTCATGGGTATCGCACCTCAGCACGAACGTCAACAGGGGAAACACCCTACTCTTTGGTCTATGGTATGGAAGCGGTCTTACCCATTGAGTGTCAGATACCTTCTCTCCGAATTATGAAGGATGCAGGTTTGAGCGAAGATGACTGGATCCAGACCCGACTGGACCAGCTGAACTTAATCGATGAGAAGAGACTTACTGCTATTTGTCATGGTCAGACGTATCAAAAGTGAATATCAAGGAATTTAACAAGAAAGTTAGACGACAAGAGTATCAAGTCGGGGATCTAGTGATCAAACGCATCATACTGCTGCAAGGTGATCCCAAGGGCAAATGGACCCCCACTTACGAAGGGCCATTTGTGGTTAAGAACATCTTCTCAGGAGGAGCTATGATTCTAACCACCATGGGTGGTGAAGACCTTCCTCACCCCGTCAATGCAGACATAGTGAAAAAATACTACGCATAATCAAAGACCTGCTAGGTTGACTGGCCTAGGCAAAAATAAGGGCTTCCCAGCGAACCAAAAGGGTTCGGGAAAAAGTAAGGGATGAAAATGAAAAAAATGTACACCCGGCAAGTCGAAAACCTGAAAAAGGCGGCTTGGGCAAAAAAGGGTATCCCGTTGGACTGAAAACCCGAAAGGGCGGTCCAGGCAAAATTTAGGGATTAAAGCGTAACACTATGTCTCATTGGTTCATATTACAACTAGACTTCGGTATCGACTATCAAGCTTGGACGGCGCCAATCAATCTGATCTACCTTCAACCAAGTAGCAAAGATAGGAGACGCTCGAAGATATAGAGGCAATAACAGAGTTGGAACCCAGTGGGATTGTTCACATGGCTGTTTTTCTTTGTTTTTCACAAATTGTATAATTTCTATCTTTCGGCGGCGTTCTCTTACTAGGATGTCAGTCTCTTATACAAAACGCCTATTATAGGCCAACTTCAAAATCAATACAATTCATTTTACAATAAAATTCAAAATTGTTTTTTCTTTTCCTGTTTTGTTTTACAAGAGTGTCTAATGATTCATTTTTTATATATGCATTTGAAAATAATTGTTGCTCATAAAAGACAATTACTCGTAATTCTAGGAACAGGGGCAAACAAGAAATGTCCAAACCTGATAGTTGTTCTACCCACTAGGTACAGGGACAGAGCCAGCCTGAGAATGTGACTAAAAGTGCATACACTCCCCGCAGAATAAGAAATACCCAAAAACAGTGGTGTTAATTCTCCCCAAGCAGAGTTCATCTATCACCAACAATCGAAGACTATCCTCAGTGGAGTTTATTTCTTCCGCAAGCAGAAACTCAATCCCCAGCCAGGTTCATTATCTCCAGCAATGGTAATTCATCCCCAGCCGAGGTTATTTAAACAAATCAGCAGATCTTCTGGCAGAGTATCTCTCTTCCCCACAGAGTCATTCTCTCGCCAATTTATTCTCCAGTAGGGTTATTCTCCCGCCAATTTATTCTCAAATCATCTTCGGTCGTTACCTCTAGCAAGGACGGAGAACTCAACTCTTTATATTCTCCAGCAGCAGTCCGGGATTTATTTTCCCCAACTAGAGAACATCATAAAAACATTGCATATCCATACATCATGACATGCGCATACGCATCATACGACACAATCTCATTTATTTTGAGAGCATCATTACTCAATACATTTCATATATTATGATATTACATACGACTAACTCTTTACCTTTCAGGGAAAGATACAATTAAATTCTCACAAGTTTCTCTGGTTCAGTCAAACCGATGCCAATATTTCTATTCCAATTCAAGCTATGAAGCCCGGATCCGACCGGATAATATCTTGATTTCTCCATCACACTGTGAAGCCCAGAGAACGACCGGATAACAGTACCAAAATACCGTGAAGCCTGGAATCGACTAGATAGTGGTTTATCTTAAATTTAAGCTATGAAGCCCGGATTCAACCGGATAATAGTTTAATCCCCATCAAGTTATTGTGAATCCTGGAGAACGACCAGATAGCAATGCAAGTTACTGTGAATCTTGGATTACGACCAGATAACAGTACGAAACACCATGAAGCCTGGAATCGACCAGATAGTGGTATATCATAAACACAAGCGGTGAAGCCCGGAGATCGACCGGAAAACAGCTTAACAAGGTATTATGAAGCCTAGAAATCGACCAGATAGCAGTACAGGACACCATGAAGCCTGGATTCGACCAGATAATGGTATAAGACATCGTGAAGCTTGGATTACGACCAGATAGCGATAAAAGACACCGAAGCCTGGGACTACGACCAGATAACAGTGAGGGACACTGTGAAGCTTGGATTTCGACCAAATAGCAATCTACCCGGCTAATTACTATGAAGCCCGAAAATTAGTAGGCCTTAAAATCAAATGGAAGCCCGATGTGACTGGATAACCACTTGATTTCTTCTAAAACCTGGAACACGACCAGATAAGAAGTAAGAAGTTGTGAAGCCTAGATTACGACCAGATAGCGGAAAAGGACTGAAGCCTGGAATCGACCAGGTAACAGTATAAGACACTACGAAGCTTGGGTTTCGACCAAATAGCAGTTTACCTGGACAATTACTAAGAAGCCCAGAATCGACCGGATATTAGTGTGCCCTAAATTCAAGTTGAAGCCCGGATGCGACCGGATAACAACTTAATTCCCTCTGAATCCTGGAGTACGACCAGATAAGAATTGAGAAATTGCAAAGCCTGGAGAACGATCGGATAGCAAGTTTAATCTCATCTCCCCGTTGAGTAACTGTAAAGCCTGGAGCACGACCAGATAGCAGTCGATCTTATCACTATGAAGCCTGGATCACGACCAGATAGTAGTTCATTTTCACCTCCTCGACTAAGAGATGATTCCCCAGTAGAATAACGGACGACTGAAGCTCCTAAAATTTTATTTCTCTCAAGACAGAGACCAGCATTCCCCAGCAAAGTCCTCCTCAATAACAGGTATACAAGCTCTCGCAAAGGAATCTCTTATGCGGTCGACACTCCTTCGGATGGCATCTTTAAGCCCATCTTCCGACATCGACCTCCAAATGGCATCTATAAGCCCATTCCCGATATCGCAAGGCCAGTACCACTTCATGCGAATGCAAAATTCTGGGCACTCTAGTGTTCAATCATCTTCAACCTTCGGATCACGAAAGGCAGACAAGCCAATCTACATCCTCATGTTTAAGAAGATTGAACAGGATCAGCTGTTGTACCCCCAAAATTTTCCCTCCCATATTTCTCAATACATTTCAAGTGAGATCCTCAAATTGCTCAAGGAAGTCCAAGAGTTGACCAGACAAACTCTCTCCTAAGGCAGTCTACCTCAAATTAGGGTTTCAATTTGCACCAAGATGTTGGAGTCCAAAGGATCCTAAATGCTCACCATTGTACTAATATGTTCTCAAGATCATCCATGTCAAGTTTCAAGCCTTGCAGAGGAAGTTTGCTCAGTCAATTGCTCAAATGCCTGAAAGTCGATTGTGCTAGGGCAAAAGTCAACTATGGACCATATGCAGTCAAACTTCAAGATTTTTGGTCAACATACTCATTTTGAAGTATTATTCATCATTTTATCAAGGGTTGGTCATGATTCCTCAAGGATTGCTCACAATTCATCAAAACCCCAAAAGTTGCTAAATTAAGGTTTTACAGGAAAAGTCAACTCAACTTTGACCAAGCATAACTTTCTCATACGTTATCGAAAATGACCCATCCAAAGCTCATTTTGAATAGGATGCAATTCCCTACAATTCATCTTCATCTCTTAAGTTCAAAATATGCACTCACAAGAAGATACAAATTTGGACAATATAGGTCATTTTGAAAAGTCAACAAAAACACCTTTTTTGTCAAACCTTCATACATGAACATGGAAGAATCAATTGAGATGAGACAAAAAGGGTTGCTTAGAGGACATATCAAGCTTTCTAAAAAGTCCAAGAACACATCTCTAGGGTCAAAATTGAAAGAGTTATGCATTGGCAAAGTTGACCTTTGTTTTGCAAAATTGCCAAAAGCCAAAAGTTGCCAAAATTGCAATTTTTGTCAAATGGGCCCAACTTTTTGTGTTTGTATTGAGTTGGTAACATGATCCAAGACCCATGATCTCTCCCACTTGTATTTATTTTATTTGTCATTTATTTGAATTTTGTTTCAATTAAATCAAATAAAATCAAAATAAAATCATGAAAAATATCAAAACTAATCAAAGCTTGAGATTTTGTGCATGTTTAGGTCTCTTATACAGCTGGGAAGAGAATAAAATCGTGCAAACTCCATTTGGACACAAAAATATTGGATTTGGATTGATTTGGAAATATTTGAATAAGGATCAAATCATGATTCAATCATCTTAATTGAGAAAGATTTGAAGCAAATTTGTAACCCTAATCCATTCAAGGGTACATATAGAACATGTGCAGACCAAAAGAAGGAGGATTGGAGGCGTGAGAAGAGAAGAACAAATCTCAAAATTCCATAGAAAAGTGGCAATCTGATTTCATAGTTCCAGGCTTTTTCAAGCCATTCCAAGCACATCATTCGTTTGATGGGCATCTAAGGAGTCTATCCCAATCATTAGCAAGCATTTTCGTGCCCAGATACGCGTTGTAAGTATCCCACGAACTCCATGTTTTCTTGAAATCGCATATCATAATCCTGGCACTCTTAGCATGATTTGTTTATATATTCTGAATCCTTGAAACATTTGCAAGCTAATAATAATAATTAATTGCATTTTGGTTAATCATACAGAAAGTTGCCATGATTAGGGTTTAGGTTTCGTTTTTAGGGATTTTGCTTGCAGGAATAATTAGCCATGAAGAGTGGTACCATGATGCTCGTGAGGCTGCCACGAGTTGATTGGTACCACTGGAATTGATTTATGATGCTTGCATAAGATTTTTGAGAATCACGGGGTTGTACCTACGCCCTTTTGTCTGTAGGTAAAAGTTTCCAAACTTTTAGCAACGGAAGGAGGTAGAAGATGATGGCGTGGCGTGGTGTGAATGGCCCATTCAAATCTCGCGCGTTTCCAGAATCCACTTTTGGTCTTGATCATATAATTCTTATTTATTATTTTAGTAACACAAAAACAAGCCAGCTCAGATAGTTGTCATGCGTTGGAAAAAGCCAAAGGGCCTGGGTTCGATCCCCAGGTCCCCTTATTTGTTCAACATTATTTTGCTTTGTATAATTCCATGTGCAGGCTTCTCATGAGACCACCATACGCCATCATCCATCAACCATCAGATCGTCCACGCGCTAGATCTAAGGATTCACAATGAAGGCCTACCATGAACATCAGTCAAGCTTGCAGTATCGGATCTGGAAAGTCAACATGGGCCAAGTAGTCTTGGGCTCAGGAAATGAAATTGACACCCCCCTTTTTACTTTGATACCAGGCCCATCTCTCTTTTCTTTTATATTTTTTTCCTTTTATTTATTTATTTTGATTAATTATTTTCTAACATAAAATAATTCTTTTTTAACAAAAACTCATAAAATCAATTTTCAACAATTTAGATTTAGGTTTTGTTTTTATCAAATTAATTTAATAATTAGCTTAATTCAATTGTAGGGTAATTTTAACCTTTTTGTAAATAATTTAAAATAAATTAGAAAATTAGGGTTTGTTTGATTTAATTTTTATTTTCTTTTCTTAAAATAACAAAAATGCAAAAATAGGTCAAAATTAATTATTTTTCTTAATTTAAATTAATTAGTAATTAGGTTTGTACTTATTTAATTAAAGCCTTATTTTCTCAAAATAATCAAAAACACAAAAAAATTGATTTTTCTTTCAGCTAGTTTAGACGGGGTCAAAACCCTAATTTTCTCTCGTTCTCGTTTCATCGCGCGCGTTTATTTATTTTTTACGATATTAATGTAACTGCTCATGGTATGTAATAGTTTAATTAGGATTTTCTTTATTTATTGTTTTATGGGTTTTTGTCTATGTAATTAATCCCCCTCCCCGAAGCCTTGTAATAGCGTAGTTTTATTTCTCGCATTTTAATTTTCGCAAATATTAACTGTTAGATGTATGATAATAGGATTACATGACAAGAATGTATGTTAATTTTAAAATGGTTAGCAAACCTTAAATGTGCAAAGATAATAACTGAAATCAAATCACTCGCACATGCGCACTCCTAGGGTATACTCTCACTTCGGTTGCCTTCGGTAAATGATCATTAAGTATAGGGTGTCTTAGTGGTTGCCCTCTTGTCTAAACAAAGATCAAATGTCCCGTTTGGAAATGTTGCCTCAGAAATGTTGCCTCAGAAATGTTGCCTCGGAAATGTTGCCTCGAATATGATCTTAAGACATTAGGGTTATTACTAAGACGTCCTAACATTGCTTTAGTGATCATACGTCCCTTTCGAATTGACCCTTACAATTCCAACGACGGTGCTACCTATTCACTAATAGTGGGATAGCGCTGTCTAAAGGAAACAAGAACAGAAACATTCTTTTTTCGAGTAGGTAGATGCTAGTAGGTACTTGCTCAAAATCAAACTTTCCACACTTTCACTCTTTTCAAACAAAGTTTTCAAAAACACTTCGTAACACTCTTGAGGACTGATGCAAGGGTTAAAACGAAGTAAAACAAAAACTTTTCAAAACACACAAACACAGAAGCAATTTTTAAAATGATGAGCAAGTACCTAAGAGCCCGTGGAAAACCACGGATAGAAAGGGTGCTAATACCTTCCCTTTCTATAATCTACCCCCCTGTACTCAAAATCTCGACAAAAGGAAATTTTCTGTGCATTTTTCCTTTCCAGTTGGATAAAATAAAAGTCGGTGGAGACTCTTGCTTACCGTGATATTTTGCGAACAAGAAACGCAAAACGCAAACCAGCATTTTCCTAAAACCAGTCTGGTTCTGCCACCGTATCACAGAACTGGCGACTCTGCTGGGGAATAATAAGTGGGGTATACCTTAGGATTTAGTTCATCATAAATTGCTTCTTTTGTTTGTTTTGGTTGCTTTACTTTTAAGGGTTTTGTTTGGGAGTTACTATAGATCCTAACCCGGATCTGGGGACACCTTTTAGGTAAGTAGCAATAAACTGTGAGGGAACTGTACGGTGTAGACCGATACGGTTGAAGCAGTAGCTACATTGATGTGGCACATTGGTTGGTACATGTATCCCTTGTGGAGAAACGAGGAGAATATGGGGCTGCTATGTGTGTCATTAAGCACCAACTGACCTTAGAACCTATAATTGACCAACTTGGCCATTAGGAAGTAGTGAGATAGCCGGCATCGGTGTAAAGCTGAGAACTGGTTGATACTCGATACTACACTCATCGAGACCATACTCTCGAGATAGTTCCGGCTACAAGAAAAGATTGCGTAAGCTGAAACCATGACCGATGGAGGATGGTCGGTGATATTGAGAACCTCTAGAACCTGATTACTATTATTAGGACAAGTTGAAACCAACTGAACTTCAAGAGGGTAGTACCTAGACCCCATGCAAGCCTTAAACTTAAGGGCTTTTGTGTGACTTGTTTGCCTTTACCATGTCTGTTATCTGCTATACCTGTGTTGTTTTTACCGTGACATCATGCATCATAACCTAGCATGCATACTCCATTATACTAACCATTTCAAAGACCGAGGGGATTTATCTTTGTTTTGTTTTGTAGATTATGGCTTCCATGCGCAGAAACACCATCTGAGTTAACTTTGTGCAAATACCTGCTCAATTCAAAGATTTAGCCTCGAGAGTTTCTGATACTTCTTCATTCATTAGGAGACATGGTCAGCTTCTTAGCTTGGTTACCTCAAAGTTTGAAGAGCAGATGATGAGTTTGTTTTTCCAGTTCTTCGATCCAGTGCATCATTGCTTCACTTTCCTGGATTATCAGCTAGTTCCCACTATGGAAGATTTTTCCCACTTATTGGGCATATCCATCCTCGAGCAGGTGCCTTTCATAGGTTTGGAAGAGACTCCTAGACCAGAGGACATTGCTTCAGCTCTACATTTGGAACGAGTTGATGTAGTATCTCATTGGGAAACACGAAGCGGGGTTAAAGGTTTCTTAGCCAAGTTTCTGATAGATCAAGCTCAACTATTCTGGGATAACTTGGATTTTCAGGCTTTTGAAGATATCTTGGCTCTCCTTATCTACGGTTTGGTTCTCTTCCCGAATCCAGATTCCTTCATAGATGTGAATGCGGTTAAGATCTTCCTGTCTCACAATCCTGTACCTACTCTTCTGGGTGATATCTTGCATGCCCTATATACTCGTACCGTGCGAAGAAGATGAACTCTCATGTGTTGCATGCCGCTGCTGGCGAGGTGGTTTATTTCGCACCTCCCCATGTCCGTGTTGAAGAATGCGGAAGGTGTAGGATGGTCTTACAGGATAATGTCCCTTGCACATACAGACATTCTTTGGAGTTCTAAGGCTATGGAAAGCATTGCTGTCATTGATCGATATGTGGGATACCCTAATGTCCCATTGTTTGGAATCAGAAGGGGTATAACCTACAGTCCTTGTTTGGCTTTGCGACAATTCGATCGGGCTCAGAGAGATGGTCCTCATGAGCTACTTCTTACAAATATTGCCTTTGACTACAAGGAAGATGTTGACGAGCATCGTCAAAGGTTTATTCGAGCTTGAGGCATGGTGAACAGATCTGACCCTCAAGAGCTAGGACCAAGGACTTCTCTCCTTATGCAACCTTATCTCCAGTGGGTCCGAGCTCGAGCCCAGAAGCTTGGAATGCCTTATGAAGTTGTGTTGCCAGTGATTCTGGAGCCCACCAATGAAGAGGGCATTCCTTATACAATCCTTTATCCCTACATGCCCACTGATCTTGGGGCATTGAAGAGATCCTGGATTCAGCTGAAAGAGGAGAGGGATACCTACCGAGAGAAGTACCATAAGCAAGAAAGGAAGATCTTAAAGCTCACCAGGAAACTTGAGAATGAAAGAACGATCAATGACTACGTCAGCACGAAGGGGAAGCGTCCATGGGATTTCTGATTTTTGCTTTTTTCTAGTTTAGATTTGTTTTTCATTTACTTCTTTGTAAACGCCTTAAAGGCATTGTTGAACCTTTTTACAAGTTTAATCTGATCAAGTTTGTTTATTTCTTGGTTTGAAAATTTAAATCTCCCAAGGTCTTTGAAATCATTACATACGCATCCCATTATCATGCACACCATTACAGGTACCATTACAGGTTTCTCATCTTCTTCGCTGTTTATTTCAGCAGAAATGTCTTCCGATCAAGCAATCAAAGACCTTCAGGCACAAAATGCCCAATTCCAAGAGATGTTCTTAAGCTTGGCTAAAGGGCAAGAGGACTTGAAAGCTCTCATTCTGAAAGAGAAAGAGAAGAAGAAGAAGAAGAAGAAGAAGAAGAAGAAGAAGAAGGTCGTTCTCCTGAGTATGGGTAAAAGGTTTGGAGATAGGTTGAAACAACAAGCTGATCTGTCCTTTTCATCCAAAGGAGGGGAGGACCAAGAAGAAGAAAAGGGTCCCAATCCTGCAATTTCTTATAATGATACAGATTATAATGAGGAACAGTACCCTCCTGCGGAGGATAGGTACAAACAACTTGAAGACCAGATGAGCGCTATGGAGATTCAGAAGATCCCTGGTTTGGATTTCGAAGATTTGAGAGTGGCATCTGGGGTGGTGATCCCTCATAAGTTTAAAGCTCCGGTTTTCTCCAAGTACGATGGAGTTTCCTATCCAAAACTCCATCTCCGCTCGTACGTCAGAAAAATCCAACCTGACACTGCTGATAGAAATTTGTGGGTGCATTTCTTTT
Source organism: Vicia faba (assembly GCA_948472305.1). Taxonomy (NCBI): domain Eukaryota; kingdom Viridiplantae; phylum Streptophyta; class Magnoliopsida; order Fabales; family Fabaceae; genus Vicia; species Vicia faba. The sequence goes on along the minus strand of OX451735.1, from coordinate 1,321,745,933 downwards.
AAGATAGTCTGTCAGGGACTCAGCTTGAATGGTTTTATCAATTGGAAGGAGCTAATGTCCGAAACTGGGAGGACCTTGCTGCTGCTTTCTACAGGAAGTACCAATATAACGCCGACCTTTCTCCCACTCGTACTCAGCTTCAGGGTATGTCTATGTATGCAAGCGAAGGTTTTAAGGATTATGCTCAAAAGTGGAGAGATTTGGCTGGAAGAGTCCAACCCCGTTTGTCTGACAGAGAGTTGGTTGACATGTTTCTGGGGACGTTATCTGGTCCATTTTTCAATCATCTGATCGGTAGTTCGTCGTCTGGGTTTACTGAATTGATTTTGACTGGGGAGAGAGTAGAAGCTGGTATCCGAAGTGGTAAGATACAGAAGGATATGTCGTCAAGTGCAGTAAAGAAGCCTTTCACCGGTAAGAAAGAAGCTAGTGCAGTTTACGGCCCGAGGGGCCAAAGCAGACATGAACACTGCCAAGCAGTGAATGCGGTAGTGATATCAAGACCCACAGTTGCTCTACAACATAATAATCAACAAAGGATGGAAAGACCACAGAGACAGTTCACTCGGCTCAATATGACCTTGTCTCAAATTCTACCACAATCATTGAAGACCAACCTGTTAACTCTGAGGGAAGCCCCGAAGAATCCTAACACCACATCTCCGCTATATAACCCGAATGCCCGCTGCGCCTATCACTCCGATGGCCCAGGTCATGATACAAACAACTGTGGGGCCTTGAAAAATAAGGTACAAGACTTGATCGAAGCTAAAGAGATTGAGTTTGACGCTCCGGAGAATCCCAACGTCATAACTGCACCCATGCCCAAGCATGACTCGGGAATCAGTGTTATTGAGGTTGTCTCCACCACAGAAGATGCCGATGATGAAGATTCAGATATCGACAGTTGGATCTACCCTACAACCAATGGTGGCTTGAACAACTAGGAGGCGAAAGACTTCATACCTATTTCTTTTATTACACAATAATTGACTTTTGTTTTGAGATTTGTAACAGACAGTTTGAAACTTTACGGCCCGGTGCCTTGCCCGAGGCACCTTGGTTTTGTTTGTGAGGGCTTATTATTTGTCATTTTCATATATCATCAATAAAGCATTGGACATTTTCTTGCATTATAAATTTTGCGCTCCTTGTTTTTCTTTTCTATCTCGCACTTTATCAAAACAGTTATTGTCTTACACACACTCACATATCATAATGCAGATCCACATCCACTCTAGATCCCATTGATAACGACTCTGCTACTGTAAGTTATGACTTTGAAAATCCGATCAACCAAGCCGAGGACAAAGCTGGGGATGCTTGTGAGGTACCTGGAGAACTTGCTAGACTATTACTACAGGAAGAGAGGGCCATACAGCCTCATGAAGATCCAGTGGAATCAGTGAATTTGGGTACAGAGGAAGACAAGAAAGAGGTCAAGATAGGTGCAAATCTAGAACCTAGTGTCAAGCAACGGTTGATACAGATGCTACGCGACTATGTTGAGATCTTCGCTTGGTCTTATGAAGATATGCTTGGTTTAGACACTGACATTGTGGTACACCGCCTGCCAACTAAAGAAGACTGTCCTCCGGTAAAGCAGAAGGTTCGCCGTATGCGCCCTGAGATGTCTGAAAAAATCAAAGTTCAGGTCATGAAATAGTTTAATGCCGGATTTCTAGCTGTTACTTCTTACCCACAGTGGGTTTCCAACGTGGTTCTGGTGCCTAAGAAGGATGGTAAGGTACGGATGTGTGTGGACTGTAGAGATCTGAACATGGCGAGCCCCAAAGACGATTTCCCACTGCCTCACATCGATGTTCTGGTCGACAACACCGCGCAGCATAAGGTCTTCTCCTTTATGGATGGTTTTTCTGGTTACAATCAGATTAAGATGGCTCCAGAGGACATGTAGAAGACAACTTTCGTTACACAGTGGGGCACCTTCTGTTACAAGGTAATGCCTTTCGGGTTGAAGAATGCTGGGGCAACGTATCAGCGCGGCATGGTTGCTTTGTTCCATGACATGATTCACCATGAGATTGAGGTTTACGTTGATGACATGATCGCAAGGTCCCAGACTGAAGAAGAACACCTTGACCATCTCCAGAAACTGTTCGACAGGTTGAAGATGTATAAGCTGAGGTTAAACCCGAACAAGTGCACCTTCGGGGTAAGGTCTGGTAAGCTACTAGGTTTCATCGTCAGTGATAAGGGTATTCAAGTTGACCCTACCAAGGTAAAAGCCATACAGGAGATGCCAGCTCCCCGAACGGAAATAGAAGTTAGAGGCTTTTTGGGACGTCTAAATTACATTGCAAGATTCATTTCACATTTGACTGCTACTTGTGAGCCAATCTTCAAGCTGCTGAAGAAAGATCAAGTAGTAAAATAGAATGATGAATGTCAGACCGCCTTCGAAAGGATCAAGGAATACCTCCAAGAGCCACCAATTCTGATGCCTCTAGTTGAGGGAAGACCTTTGATTTTATACTTGACAGTACTGGATAATTCAATGGGGTGTGTGTTGGGGCAGCATGACGAGTCTGGCCGAAAAGAGCCCGCTATTTACTACCTTAGCAAAAAGTTTACCGACTGTGAGACCTGATACTCACTGCTCGAGAAAACTTGCTGCGCTTTGGCATGGGTTGCTCGCCGGTTGAGACAGTATATGCTGATTCACACTACCCTATTGATATCAAAAATGGACCCAATCAAGTATATCTTCGAAAAGCCTACCTTGTCCGGAAGAATAGCAAGATGGAAGATGATCTTAACTGAGTACGACATCCAATACACTACCCAAAAAGCAATCAAGGGGAGTGTATTGGCAGATCATTTGGCGCATCAGGCCGTGGATGATTACTAATCCATGAATTTCGAGTTCCCAGATGAGAACATAATGTTGGTGACCGACTGTGAAGAACCTGGACTAGATGAAGGACCCGAGGAAGGATCCCGATGGTCTATGTATTTTGACGAAGCCTCAAACCCGTTGGGTAATGGCATTGGCACCGTGATTATATCTCCTGAGGGCTGTCATACTCCATTCACCGCCCGATTATGTTTTAACTGCACCAACAATATGGCGGAGTATGAAGCGTGCATCATGGGCCTTCGAGCAACTATTGACCTGAGGATTAAGTTCTTGAGTGTGTTCGGAGATTCCGCTCTAGTGATCAGTCAGATCAAAGGAGAGTGGGATACGAAACACCCAAATCTTATTCCTTACAAAGAATATGTACTGACGTTGCTCCCACACTTTGAGGAGATAACCTTTGAACACTTCCCAAGAGAGGAGAATCAGTTAGCAGACGCGCTAGCTACCATGTCTTCTATGTTCAAAGTCAGGTGGGACAACGAAGCTCCCCAGATTACCATTGAGAGGTTGGACGAACCCGCACATTGTTGTGACATTGAGACTGAAGAGGTAGCAGATAAACCCTGGTTTCATGAGGTAAAGAGGTATCTTGAGGCTCAGGAGTACCCCGAGGGTGCATCTGTTAATGATAATAAATTCTTGAGAAGGTTCGCGGCAAAATTCTTCATCAGTAATGGTGTCTTTTATAAGCGTAACTGTGATCGGTGGATCTGGAACTGACTGTTTAACGCTGGTTCGCGAAATGTCGCGGAAGCAAGAGTCGCCACCGTCTTTTATTTTCTCCGATTGGAAAGGACAAAAGCACAGAAAAATTCCTTAAAGAGATTGCTCTCGGTTCGGGAGGTAGGTTATAGAAAGGGAAGGTGTTAGCACCCTTTCTATCCATGGTTATCCATGGGCTCTTAGATACTTGCTCACTTGTGTTTTCAAAATTGTTTTGCTTTTCAATGTGGGTTTTAAAGAAGTTTCTTTTGAAAAATTTCAGATCGACTCGTACGTCAGAGTGTTTGAAAAGTTTGCTTTGAAAGCTTTTGAAAATGTGTCAGTGTGAAAAGTCTTTTGAGTTTGTTTTGAGATTAAAGCAAGTATCCTTGAGAACCTACCTACCCTAAGGAATTCGTCTGTGTAAATGTCCTTAAAAGTAGTGCCATCCCACCATTGAGAGGTAGGTAGCACCACTGTTGGAGGTGTTCGGGTCAATTCGAGGTTCGGGACATGGTGATCACCAGAGCAATGGGAAGATACCTTAGAAGCTACCCTCATGCCAGGTTCCCGGATCATGAGGACTTACTAAGACATCCTCTACTCGACGATCACCTTTCGAGGCAAGGCAACAGAGAGGCGTACCCTAGGGGTGGTGTGTGATTCGTGTGTCGTTTTCATTTATTTTTGTCTTATTCATGTCATGGGTGATCTACACGTTTGTTTTTATTTTATCATTCATTCTTGCATGTCATTTAGTTAACAGTTAAAAAAAGTGCGAGAAAAGTAAAATTCCTAAACTATTACAAATGGCGCGGGTCCACATCGCCAAAATTAAACCGGACCCGATTTAGCGGAAAAAATAAATAATGCGAAGAAAATAAAGTGCGAAAAGTAAATTACATGGCTTTGGGATATTTACAAAATTATAATAAGCGATAATAAAATAAATGCGCAATTAGGTGGTTAATGACGGGCGTTGGACCCTTTTTGCAAATAATTAAAATTAATAAGGATTTAAAAATTAAAATTAAGTGAGAATTATATTTTTGTGTTTTTTAGATTCAATGAAAAAAAAAAAAAAAAAAAAAAAAAAAAAAAAAAAAGGAAGTTAATTGAAATTAAATTAGACGGCCAAACCCTAAATTCTAATATTTTTTATTTATTAAGAAAGAATTACAATAAGATCTAAATTAACCTAAAATTTATGTACAATTTAAATAGGAAAGTAAATAAATAAATAAATAATTATTATTATTCTAAAAAAAAAAAGAGAGGGGAAAAATATTAAAAGAAATAAAAAATAGCAATTAACCTAATTCTACATTTTTTGGATTTTTTATTAAAAAGAGATTAGAATTAAAACCTAATTAACTAAATATTGACATATTAATTTATTTATGAAAATAATTATTATAAAATAAATATTATGTTTTTTTCTTTTTTCTGATTTTATAATGTTTTTATATTCTATAGAAAAAAAATTAATTAATTAAAGCAATACAAATAAATAATATAATTATTAAAACAACAAAAAGAAAAGAAAATCAAACCAGGGTGGGGGTGCTGTCCCCAAAACTGGAGGTATAAGCCTGGTAACTCAAGGCCCATTAAGCAATGGCCTGTTGACTTTCCTAATTCATGTGCCACAAGGTTGACTTATGCCCACGGTACATATCAATCCTGAGCCTTTGATTTGACGTGGGGATGTACGTGGCTGGCTTGATGATGGAGGCACATGGTATGCCTACGTTGCTGAAGCGCATGGGAGTGTCTTTGGAAAAATAATATGAAGACTTATAAGACCTGGGGTTCGAACCCAGGTCTAGTGGATTGCCCTTGTGTGTACCTGCCATCTGTGCCACTTGCATTCAATTGATATACAATAGCAAATAAACAATAAAAAAGCAAATTGGTTAATGGCCACTAAGCAACGCAAAAGCGCGCGCTGATTTGAATCAGCGTATCACATTCCACCACGTCTTCGTCTCCTCCATATGCCTGAAAATAAAAATCATAAGGCAACGGTTTTTGAAGTGTTGCAGAAAGAGGGATTCAAGAAAATAGCGAATAGGATTCCTTGATCCATAAATCTATCGCGAGGCATGCTTCTTGTTCATGGGACCACGCTGAGTTCAACCATGGCCATCTTGAACCCTAATTTTACCTGGTTATGAAACCCCCAATTTGGGAAACCTGTAACCCTAGCATGTAACAATGGCATAATCGTGTATGTGACTCAAAAACACAATCAAACGTTGCAGTTAGTTCAGAAACATCAATAGAAACATGAATTAATGGACAAAATGCTGTAAAAACATGTAAATCATGATGCACGAGTTTGGAATTTTCTTGGTTCAGTCAAGGTTCTTCATACCAATTCAAGGTGTTTTTGTCGTGGTTATTGATTGAGAAACACTCAGTGATGCCTCAGAATGCTATTGAAACAAAAATCCAAGCTTGAATCGTCCTATATCCTTGAATTCAGTATTGACTTTTTTGTCAAAAATTTCAATATGCCAAAGTGTGTTATGCGCAGCTTTTTCAGTCCTGGATCATTAGGTCTTGTTCTAATACTTGTAAGGAAGCAATTAGGTCAACAATTTCAACCAAAATCTCTTGCAATTATGATTTCATATATTTGATTTTGAAAAATCTTTTTTCATATCTTTTCATGTGCAACTTGGTTCAAATCTGATCAAAACTTATCAAAACTTGCCATAATCCATTAAGCACGAAATATTGACATTATAATGTGCATAAAAAGATTTTTTTAGGTTAAGGTTTATATTTTTCATGAATTAAAATCATTTAAATGAATATAAATTAATATTAATTCAAATAAATAATTAAAAAATATGAGAATACTTCCCTTTGGGCCTAGTGGTCGTGCATAGGCTTGGCATGAAGAAATTTGGAAGAAAATTGGGCCCATTTGCATTTTTAGGCCTTTTGCATCAATGTTGACTTTCAAAAATTTCCAAAAATTTCCCAACTTCCACAAGGCATAACTTGGTCAATTTTTAAGCTTTTCACATGTTCTTGGACATTTTGGAAAGGTCTTTGAGTCCTTTAACCAATGCCTTTGGTCCCATGTCATTTTGATTTACCAATCTCAAATTATGGCCTTTGACTTAAAATCACTTTTTGTTGACTTTTGAAAATGACCTATAATGTTGAAATTGATAACTTTTTGTGAGAGCATTTCTTGGACTTGGAACATGAAGATGAATTGTAGGAAATGTCTTTCTCTTCAAAATGAGCTTTGGATGGAATTTTTCTGATAATCCATGTGAAAGTTATGCCCTGGTCAATTTCAGTTGACTTTTTCAGCTGTCCAAATATAGCAACTTTTGCATCTTTGATGATTTCTGAGCCAAATTTTGAGAATCATGATCAAGCATTGATCAAATGATGTTTGTGGCTTCAAAATGATATATTGACCAAAAATTTGAACTTTTGACTGTCAAATGACCATTTTGCCCCTACAGTTGACTGTAGTGCAATCTAGGGTTTTGACTGTGCAATCTTGAGCTGAATGCCTTGAAACTTGATATGAGGACATTTGACCATCTTTGTAAGCATGTGAGACTTGATTGGGCCTTTGAGAAGTTCATTTGCTTGACCAGAACTCAAACCCTAGTTTTGACTGTATAGGAGACAGTTGAGCTGCACAACCCTTGGGGAATTTTGTGACCTTGACTTTGACAATTCTTGATGAATATGGGAGGGCAAATTTTGGGGTACAACAGTTGCCCCTGTTCAATCTTCTTAGACCTGAGGATGCAGATTGGCTGACGTGCCTTTCGTAATCCGAGGGTAGAAGATGATTGGACACTAGAGTGCCCAGAAATTTGCGCTCACATAGTAACAGTGATGATGAGGGAATGGGCTTATAGATGCCATTTGGATGTTGCTTGGATAGGATGATGGGCTTATAGATGCCATCTGGATGTTGATCGCGTAGGAGATTCCTTAGCAAGAACCTGCATACCTGCAAAACAGAAAAATGAGTACCTGACACGTCGCAGGAGCTGATTTTAGATGCTTGGTGTAGATGTGTCCTGACTGGTTACAGGAGCTGAGTCTGGAGCTTCAAACGCTGATGAATGAACCAGGAATGGTTACTGCCTTAATCATGAATGGTAAGAGAACCTTGGGTGATTTTAACCTCAACAACGCTCGTTGAGAAAAATCTTGGTGAGAATTACCATCTTTGTAGTGTCAGGAAGAGAACCAAAGGACATTACAATCTCAAAGGGAGTTACCTCACTCACGTTGGAGAGGGAACTATAGGAAATTATAATCTGAAAGGAGATATCACCTCACGCTCATGCCGGAGAGGGAAACATCTGAAGAAGGAATTACCACCTCACGCGCCGTTGGAGAGGGGACCATAAGAGAATATCACCTCACGCTCATGCCGGAGAGGGGAACATCTGAAGAAGGAATTACCACCTCACACGCCGTTGGAGAGGGGACCATAAGAGACTATCACCTCACGCTCATGCCGGAGAGGGGAACATCTGAAGAAGGAATTACCACCTCACACGCCGTTGGAGAGGGGACCATAAGAGACTATCACCTCACGCTCATGCCGGAGAGGGGAACATCTGAAGAAGGAATTACCACCTCACACGCCGTTGGAGAGGGGACCATAAGAGACTATCACCTCACGCTCATGCCGGAGAGGAGAACATCTGAAGAAGGAATTACCACCTCACACGCCGTTGGAGAGGGGACCATAAGAGACTATCACCTCACGCTCATGCCGGAGAGGAGAACATCTGAAGAAGGAATTACCACCTCACACGCCGTTGGAGAGGGGACCATAAGAGACTATCACCTCACGCTCATGCCGGAGAGGAGAACATCTGAAGAAGGAATTACCACCTCACACGCCGTTGGAGAGGGGACCATAAAAGAACTTCTACTGAGTCTTTATTAGAAAAATCTGTTTGGAGTCGATTTAACTGGACTTAGAGGAGTCCTTGAAATATGTTTGAGAATTTCAACTGCATCTTTCCTGAAAGGTAAAGGTCAGTCATATGCAATGCATGATATGGATCAAGCAATGATGTTCTCAACATAAATGAGATTCGTATGATATGATGCAGTGCGTTATGCATGCTATAATGATGTATGTAAAGTTTTATGTATGTTTTCGTCTAGGAAAATAAATCCTTGACGGGTGCCGGGAAGTCATATCCTGGGCTGATGTTGAGGAAGAGATTTTGCTTCCGCTGTGGATGATTGTTGCAAGAATACCAGTAGGAGAAGATAACTCCGTTGCGGAATAAACTTGGTGAATGGAGGATTCTGCGGGAGAAAAGATACTCTAGCGATCATGCTGGGGAGTGCTACTCTGTGGGGATAGCGATGCTTTGCTGAGTTGATGAAGATAACTCCGCTGGGGATATCGTTGACGAGTTATGCTGGGGATACCCTTGTTGTGCTGGAAGTGTTGATAGACTTCGCTGGGGGTAGGAAGATACTTTGCCGAGGACGCTCTTTTCGTGGCTTTTGGCTAAGGATAACCCAGTTATATCCTGTTACGGAAATAACTCTTTAAATCAAGCCGGGACGACGCGTTCGTATTCTGCGAAGGGTTAAGCTTCCAGAATCTACTGGGGATAAGCTTACTGCTTGGGGATATGACTTCCAACTTTCCTGGGGAGACTGGATTGGACTCTTCTGGGGGAGGTTTGAATTGCAGGGAAGTGATTCCTTTGAATAGTGGTATACCGCCGGGGAACAATCTTTAGACCAAGACTGCCGGGGATGCTTGTTAAGAATGCGTGCTGCTGAGGAGGTATTGAGTTCTACTGGAGGATACTCAACTCCCTTGATAATAGATGATTTTGCTTAGAGAAGAATGTATTGTTTTGTTGAATCACTCTCTGGGGAATTAAGATACTCTTGGCCGTGTTTTTTAGCTGAACCTACCTTGGTACCTTGGAGGATAGAACAATTAGACTGCTCAGACAACTCTTTTATTGCCCCTGTTTCCAGTGTCACCTGCAATGAATTCCTTTGTTTCGTATACAAGTATTTATGAGTTAGCAAATTATTGTCAATGCATACATCACAAATTGAACCTTGGACGTTCTTCGCAAAACAAAACAGAGAAAGGAAAAATACTTGGGCATGTTTAACTGGAAATATATTTTTATTGATTTTTGAATGGCCTGAAAATAGGCGTTTTGTGTACAAGAGGCTGACGTCCTAGTAAGAGGTGCGTCGCCGATCAAAAGAATTTATACAAGTTTTGTACAAAATAAAACAGCTGTGTAAAAGATGAATGATCCACTGGGTTTCAACTCTGCTATTGCCTTTATAACTCCGAGCATCTCATCACTTGATGACCTTGGTTGAAGGTGAAGCTGACTGATCGATGCCGTTTGAACTTGATGCAGATACCGGATTCTGGATGCACAGTGATCCAATGAGACATAGTTTTACGCTTTTATCCCTAATTTTTGCCTGGACCGCCCTTTCGGGTTTTCAGTCCACCGGGATACCCATTTTTGCCCAAGCCGCCCTTTCAGGTTTTCGACTTGCCGAGTGTACAGATTTTTTCATTTTCATCCCTACATTTTGCCCGAACCCTTTTGGTTCGACGGGAAGCCCTAATTTTTGCCTAGGCATGTCAGCCTAGCGGGTCTTTTTTCATGCGTAGTATTTTTTAACTATGTCTGCATTGGCGGGGTGAGGAAGGTCGTCACCATCCATGTTAGTTAAGATCATTGCTCCTCCTGAGAACACATGCTTAACCACAAATGGCCCTTCATATGTAGGAGTCCATTTGCCCCTTGGATCACTCTGAGGAAGGATGATTCTCTTGATAACCAGATCCCCGACTTGGTATTCCTGTGGTCTGACCTTTTTGTTAAATGCCCTGATCATTCGTTTCTGATACGTCTGACCATGACAGATAGCAGCAAGTCTTTTTTCGTCGATGAGGTTAAGTTGGTCAAGTCGTGTTTGGATCCAATCATCTTCATTCAGATTTGCATCCTTCATTATCCGGAGAGAGGGAATTTGTACTTCGATCGGCAAGACTGCCTCCATGCCATAAACCAGAGAGAAAGGAGTTGCCCCGGTTGACGTCCTTGCTGAAGTACGGTACCCATGCAGAGCGAACGGTAACATCTCGTGCCAATCTTTGTAAGTTACTGTCATCTTTTGCACGATCTTCTTGATGTTTTTGTTAGCTGCTTCTACAGCCCCATTCATCTTCGGTCTGTAAGGAGAAGAATTGTGGTGCTGTATCTTGAATTGTTCGCAAAGCTCAGCAATCATCTTATTGTTCAGATTGGTACCGTTGTCTGTAATGATCCGCTCAGGGACGCCGTATCGACAAATCAGATTATGCCGAATAAACCGTGCCACAACAGTCTTGGTTACTGTAGCATAGGATGCTGCCTCAACCCACTTCGTAAAATAGTCAATCGCCACTAGGATGAAGCGATGTCCGTTGGATGCCGTAGGTCTTATCTCGCCGATCATGTCTATGCCCCACATTGCAAACGGCCAAGGCGCAGTCAGAACATTCAGGGGAACCGGAGGAACATGCACTTTATCCGCATAGATCTGGCACTTGTGGCATGTCCTGGAGTGTTGATAGCAGTCAGCTTCCATTGTGGACCAGTAATATCCTGCCCGTAGGATCTTTTTAGCCATAGTATGTCCACTGGAGTGCGTACCAAAGGTCCCTTCATGTAACTCTTCCATGATTCTTTCTGCTTCAGCTTTGTCCACACAACGCAGTAAGGTTGAATCAAGGTTTCTCTTGTACAAGATGCCGTTGCTTAGGAAGAACTTGGCTGCGAACCGTCTCAGGAATTTCTTATCATTGATAGAGGCACCTTCAGGGTATTCCTGAGCTTCCAGATATCTCTTCACTTCATGGTACCAAGGCTTCTCAGTCACCAATTCAGTTTCGAGATCACAACAGTATGCCGGTTCGTCCAGCTTCCAGATGGTGATCTGAGGAGCTTCATTATCCCATTTGACCTTGAACATTGAAGACATTGTAGCTAACGCGTCCGCTAACTGATTCTCTTCTCTTGGAAAGTGCTCGAAGGTTATCTCTGTAAAGTGGGGAATCATGGTCAACACACATTCTCGGTAAGGGATCAAGTTTGGATGTTTCGTATCCCACTCTCCATTGATCTGATTGATCACTAGGGCGGAATCTCCGAAGACACTGAGGAACTTGATCCGTAAGTCGATCGCAGCTTGAAGACCCATGATACATGCCTCATACTCTGCCATGTTGTTGGTACAGTTGAAACACAGCCGGGCAGTGAGTGGAGTATGAGTACCTTGTGGAGATATGATGATGGCGCCGATACCATTTCCCAAAGCATTGGAAGCTCCGTCAAAGTGCATAGACCATCGGGATCCTGGCTCAGGTCCTTCATCCGGTCCAGGTACTTCACAGTCAGTCACAATCATGATGCTTTCATCCGGAAACTCGAAGTTCATTGATTGGTAGTCATCTACAGCTTGATGAGCTAAGTGGTCTGCCAATACACTCCCCTTGATGGCTTTCTGGGTTGTATACTGAATGTCGTATTCCGTCAAGATCATCTGCCATCTTGCAATTCTCCCAGACAGAGCAGGCTTTTCGAATATGTATTTTATCGGATCCATCTTTGAGATCAACAAAGTAGTGTGAGTCAGCATATATTGTCTCAGCCGGCGAGCAGCCCATACCAAAGCGCAGCAAGTTTTCTCAAGCAGTGAGTATCGGGTCTCACAGTCGGTAAACTTTTTGCTAAGGTAATAAATGGCATGCTCTTTTCGGCCAGACTCGTCATGCTGCCCCAGCACACACCCCATTGAGTTGTCTAGCACTGTCAGATATAGTATCAGAGGTCTCCCTTCAACCGGTGGCATAAGGATAGGTGGTTCTTGGAGATACTCTTTGATTTTGTCGAAAGCAGCCTGACATTCATCGTTCCAACGTACTACCTGATCTTTCTTCAGCAGCTTGAAGATTGGCTCACAGGTAGCAGTCAAATGAGATATGAATCGAGCGATATAATTCAAGCGTCCTAAAAAGCCTCTGACTTCCTTCTCTGTCTTGGGAACTGGCATCTCTTGAATAGCTTTGACCTTAGCAGGGTCCACTTGAATACCTTTATCACTGACCACGAAGCCTAGCAACTTCCCAGATCTTACCCCGAAGGTGCACTTGTTCGGGTTCAATCTCAGCTTGTACAGTTTCAACCGGTCAAACAACTTCTGCAGATGATCTAGATGCTCTTCCTCAGTCTGGGACCTAGCGATCATGTCGTCCACATACACTTCGATCTCGTGATGGATCATATCATGAAATAAGGCAACCATGGCACGCTGGTAGGTTGCCCCAGCATTCTTCAATCCGAACGGCATGACCTTGTAACAGAAGGTGCCCCACTGAGTAACAAATGTAGTCTTTTCCATGTCTTCAGGTGCCATCTTGATCTGATTGTAGCCTGAGAAACCATCCATGAAAGAGAATACCTTGTGCTGAGCTGTATTATCTACAAGGACATCAATGTGAGGCAAGGGGAAGTCGTCCTTGGGGCTGGCCCTGTTTAGATCCCTGTAATCAACACACATTCTGACCTTGCCGTCCTTTTTAGGTACCGGCACCACATTAGCGACCCACTGAGGGTAAGAAGTCACTGCAAGAAACCCGGCATCAAATTGTTTCATCACCTCGGCTTTAATCTTCTCGGACATCTCTGGACGCATCCGACGAACCTTTTGTTTAACTGGAGGGCAGTCTTCCCTAGTCGGCAAATGATGGACAACAATATCGGTATCCAACCCTGGCATGTCTTCGTAGGACCAGGCAAAGATCTCCATATAGTCGTGTAACATCTTGGTTAACCGTTGCTTCACGCTGAGCTCTAGGTTGGCACCAATCTTTACCTCTTTTCTGTCTGCCTCAGTACCCAGGTTTATTGTTTCCACTGGCTCTTCATGGGGTTGAATTGCCCTCTCTTCCTGAAGCAACAGTCTTGCAAGCTCGCCAGGCACTTCGCAATCATCTTCACCTTCGTCTTCGGCTAAGTTGATCGGATTTTCGAAGTCATAATTGGCATTAGCAGAGCTGTTATCAGTAAGATCCAGAGTGGATTGGAACCTGTATGAGTGAGTGTGTGTGTAAATACAGCTGTTTTGAAAATTATGTAAAGGAAATGAAAGATAGAAAAGGAACACAATATTTGCAATGCGAAAAAGTCCAAGATTTTCATTCATGATGTTTGAAATGACAGTTTGTATGCCCTCACAAATAGAACCACGGTGCCTCGGGTAAGACACCGGGCCATAGAGTTTATCATTGTCTATTACAAAATAACAAAACATGGGAATTCGTTACTGTGTCACAAAGGTAACAGGGGTATGATCCTTTGCACTCCAATTGTTCAATCCTTCTTCGGCCGTCGGATAAATCCAGCTGTTGAATTCGGCTTCGTCCACTTCAAAGTCTTCCCCGACAGCATTCGCTTCTGAACCTTTAATAAATACCGGAGGCCTTCCGATCTTCTCTTTCCTCATAGCTCTCTGCCCTTCTGAGGTGAAGCCCAGCCCAAGTTTATCAGTCTTCTGGGCGAAGTCTGGCAGTCTGCCCCAGTTGGCACCTTCACCCTTTTGCACTACAGCTCTGGCATCCTTTAGGGAAGCCATCTTCAGTGGACCACCTGCTTCTGCTGCTTCTGCTGCGATTGGAAACACCTCCTCGAAATGCTGAAAGGGGGTCTCAATGAACTCCCCATCCATCTCAATATATCTGAACGAGTTTAGGTGGCTCACCATGTATTCTTCCTCACCTTGCACGGTGACGATCTTCCCTCTGACGGGGTACTTCAGTTTTTGATGCAAGGTAGAGGTCACTGCCCCAGCCTTATGTATCCAGGGTCGACCCAGCAGACAAGAGTAAGATGGACGGATATCCATCACATAAAAAGTGGAGTCGAACACCTGAGAGCCCACACGAATCGGAATGTCCACCTCCCCATGGACCATCCTCTTGGAACCATCAAAGGCCCTGACGATAATGTTGCTGGGTTTCAAATCCAGGCCTTCACAATCTAGACGATCCAGAGCCTTCTTGGGTAGCACATTCAGAGATGACCCAGTATCAACCAACACATGTGCCAAGGTGGTGCCCCTGCATTCGATTGAGACATGCAGAGCATCATTATGATCTTTCCCTTTCATGGTCAAATCAGCGTCTGAAAAACCCAAGCCATTGTCTGCCGTTAGACTTGCCACGCAATCGGTGAACTGGACTGCAGAGGTTTCATGTGGCACATGGGCCTTCTTGAGGAATGAGATGAGGGCCTTTGCATGGGCCTCAGAGCACAGCAGTAAAGAGAGCATGGAGATTTTGGAGGGCGTATGCCCCAACTGTTCCACAACGTTAAAATCGCTCTTCTTTATAATCTTCAAAATCTCCTCCATCTCTTGTGGGGAGGCCTCAGCAGCTATGGGTATGGGTACCTCCATCTGGGCAGGCTCAGTTTCAATTCCCTTGCCCCGAGCATTGGATGACTCGGCAGCAGGAGAAACAATTGGATCAGTAGCAGGAACAACAACTTGATCGGCAACGGGAGCAGATGTGCTTGCAGGAATTATCAGGAGTGGTCTTCTAGCAGCAGGTGGCGCAATGTCAGGCGAGAAGAGCCTGCCACTGCGGGTAACTTTGGCCGGGCCAGTGATGTCACAGATGCTGGCGCCAGCGTTGAGCTCTTGCTTAACTCCGTTTATATATACATCTGCCCCATAGTGCCAAGGGACAGCTTTGTTGGATACATAGGGCAGGGGCCCAGGAACAGTGATAGTGACAGGTGCAACGGTCAGAATTTGGATGGGCTTCTTCTGGAGAGCCGGGATCGGATTGTTGAAGATAGTCACCACAGAGACTTCTTCCATTGGAACCATACGAACAGCAGATTTCTTGAATAAAATCTCCTTGCTATCCATTAAGCTTTGGATGCCTAACTTTAGCAAGGGACAACCGGATGGGGATACGACACAGAACAGGCAACCCTCACTACAACCCGGAAATAAACCGGCCTGCAGTAGATTCTTCTTAATGATCTTTAAAGGAGTGGCTAGATCATCCACAGAAACAGCATAAACATCTTCATCAATAGCATTTACCCCGTGCTGAGGCATAGGGGCAGTAACTACATTCGGTTTTGCGGGCGCTTCGAATTGTATCTCTTTAGCATCGATAAGGTCTTGCACCTTATTCTTTAACGCCCAACAGTCATCAGTGGCATGCCCCGGGCTGTCTGAATGGTAAGCACAACGGGCATTCGGGTTGTACTTAGGAGAGGTAGTGTTTGAGAACTTTGGCGCCTCCTTGACAGTCACCAAATTGGTGGATAGTAACTGTGGCAGGATTTGCGATAGGGTCATGCTTAACCGAGTGAACTCTCTCCGGGGTCTATCAGCCCTTTGAGGATTGTTTGGCCGGGGAGCGGTAGCAGGCGTAGCAATCATGACCGCACTGACAGATTGGCGGCGATCAGGTCTTTCTGATTTTCTGGAGCCATACACAGCACTAGACTCCTTTTTAAACGGTTTCTTGTCCGACCCAGATGATGATGCAGCCTTTGCAATCTTCCCAGACTTCAACCCAGCTTCAATTCTCTCTCCAGTTAAGATCAAATCAGTGAAACCAGCAGAAGAATTCCCAATGAGATGATTAAAGAACGGCCCAGATAGGGTCCCCAAGAACATGTCCACTAACTCTCGATCAGTCAAAGGTGGCTGCACCCTGCCAGCCAAGTCTCTCCACTTCTGCGCGTACTCTTTAAAACCTTCACTTGCACCTAACGACATACCCTGGAGTTGGGTACGTGTGGGGGCAAGGTCGGCATTATACTGATACTGCTTGTAGAAAGCAGTAGCCAGCTCCTCCCAGTTACGAACTTTGGTCCCATCCAGCTGATAGAACCATTCGAGATGAGTCCCTGAAAGACTCTCCTGGAAGAAGTGGATCCATAGATTCTTGTCCGCAGAGTACGGCTGAATCTTCCGAACATAGGACCTCAAATGCAGCTTGGGACAGGATGCCCCGTCATACTTAGAAAAAGTTGGAGCCTTGAACTTGTGCGGGATAATTACATCAGTCGACAAACCCAGATCTCCAAAATCCAGCCCAGGTACCTGTTGAACTTCCATAGCCTTTAACCTGTCTTCCAGTTGTTTGTACCTGTTGTCTTCAGGAGGGTACTGCTCTTCGTCAAAATCTGTCTCGTTGTCGGAGACCACCGGACTAGGAACCCTCGCTTCTGCCTGAGAAGGACTCTTGCCAACAGAAGAAGCAACCTCTTCATTGTGTAGAGTATTACCCATCCTTCGGCCCGTGTTGAATAGAACGGTCCTTCTTTTCTTCTTCCTCTCCTTCTTCAGGAGCATGGTCTTCAGTTCCTCTTGGCCTTTGGCTAGACCCAGGATTAGCTCTTGAAACTGCGCATTCTGCGCCTGGAGAGCCTTGATTGAAGTTTCAGTTGATTCGGATCCGGAATTCATGATGCTGAAATAAACAGCGAAGAACTGTAAGCGACCTGAAAAAGGGAAAAACCTGCTATGCACATGATGTATGAAATGCGTATGAATTATGTTTTCAACGACAATCGGGAATCAACTTTGTAAACAAAAAGAACAAACTTCATTAGATTCAACTTTGTAACTGAAATTATTCAACAAGTTGCCCTTAGGCGTTTACATGAAATGAAACAACTGGAAAGGAAATAAAACTGTAAAGGCACATTCAGCATTCCTCATTGATCCCATGGTCTCCTCTTCTCAGTACGGAGGTAGGCATTCAGGGCTCTCTCATTCTCCAACTGCTTTGTCAGCTTCTGGATCTTTGATTCCTGCTCGTTGAACTTTTCCCGGTAAGAATCCCGTTCTTCTTGCAGTTGCGACCAAGATCTCTTCAATGTCTCGTAATCAGTGGGTATCTGAGGGGGAAGGACAGTGGGAGGAACACCATCTTTATCAGGACACTCAAGAATGACGGGTCTGACAGCTTCATATGGCATACCTAACTTCTGAGCACGGATGCGGACCCATTTGTAGTAGGCTTCCATAGGTAGAGAAGTCTTTGGCCCTAGCTCTTGTGGGTCAGCTTTATGAACCTTCTCCCAAGCCTTGATGAACCTACGACGTAGCTCGTCACTATCCACCTGAAACTCGAAACTGATGTGAGGCACCAACATCTCATGGGGGCCTGCTCTTCTTGCTCTTCCAAACTGACGGAGTGCTAGACATGGATTGTACGAGATCCCTCCTTGAGTACCAATCAGAGGAACATTAGGATACTCCCCGCATCGATCAATAATAGCTATCTCATCCATACCTCTGCAAGTCCAAATGACGTCTTTATCGGTGAGAGACATTAACCTGTGAGCCCAACCTCTTCCTTCTTGGTTCTTCAGTACGAACTTAGGGAGGTGCGAAATAAACCACCTCACCAACAAAGGGATACAACACCATAGGGTTCCTCGTCTTCGGGTAGTACGGGCATGAAGTTGTTGCAAGATGTCACCCAAGAGAGTGGGCACAGGGTTCTGAGACATAAAGATCCTAATGGAAGTGACATTGATGAAGTTGTCAGGATTAGGAAACAGGACTAACCCATAGATTAGGAGAGCCAAGATGTCTTCATATGCCCTAAAGTCCAAGTCATTCCAGAAGTTGTTAGCTTTACCAATCAGAAACTTAGCCAAGAAACCCTTAACTCCGCTTCTAGTTACCCAGTTGTCTGTTACCTCTTGATGGGTCAAAGGAAGAGCTGCAGCAATGTCCTCAAGCCTAAGGGTCTTTTCCCAACCAGTAAAGGGAGTCTGATCCAAGATAGGGATACCAAGCAGATTAGAGAACTCTTCCAGGGTAGGGACCAGCTGGAAGTCTTGAAAGGTGAAGCACTGGTACTGAGGGTCATAGAACTGGGTCAGAACACTCATCAACTGTTGCTCCCGCTTTGCAGTGACTAAACTGAGAAGAGAACCATGCCTCTGAATGAAGGAAGTGGTATTTGGAATTCTGCTAACCAACTCATCAATCAACTCAGGTGAACGAACAAAGTTGAACCGGATAGTATTCCTTCGCACAGGCATCATAATGTCCTACAAAACAGAGCAAAGATGAAACCCTCTTGTCTTTGAAATGGTCAGGATGCATGCAATGTTCATGATGCTATGATGTTATGATAAAGCACACCACATACAGATACAAAGGCAAACATGGTAAGGCACACAAGTCACACAAGGCAAGCCCCTAAAGCTTAGGCCAGCATGAGGTCTAGGTACTACCCTCTTTCAGTTTGTTGGTTCATACCTGTCCTAATCAAAAGTAACCGGGTTCTTAGAGGATCCCAATATCATTGACTACCCTCCATCGGTCATAACTCCAGCATCGCAATCTTTTCTTGCGGCCAGAACCATCACGAGAGTTTAGCCTCAATGGGCGTAGCATACTGCTACTGTTCTAAAGGCCAAGTTGTGTCAATTAAGGTTCTAAGGTTGTTGGTGCTTAATGACTCCTTAGAAGACCCATATTCTCCTCGTTGCAACACAAGGGATATCGGTACAGACTAAGGTGCCACACCAACGTAGCCACTGCTTCACCTGTGTCGGTCTACGCCGGACAGGTCCCTCACAGCTTATGCTACCTAAACAGGGTTCCCCAGATCCGGGTTAGGATCTATGTATCTCCGATGCAACCCACAATAATAAAGCAAGCAAAACAATACAAGTGAAAACACAGTTATGACCTAGCCCTAAGGTACACCTCACTTTAAATTGGGTGTCCCCAGCAGAGTCGCCAGTTCTGTGATCGGTGGATCTGGAACTGACTGTTTAACGCTGGTTCGCGAAATGTCGCGGAAGCAAGAGTCGCCACCGTCTTTTATTTTCTCCGATTGGAAAGGACAAAAGCACAGAAAAATTCCTTAAAGAGATTGCTCTCGGTTCGGGAGGTAGGTTATAGAAAGGGAAGGTGTTAGCACCCTTTCTATCCATGGTTATCCATGGGCTCTTAGATACTTGCTCACTTGTGTTTTCAAAATTGTTTTGCTTTTCAATGTGGGTTTTAAAGAAGTTTCTTTTGAAAAATTTCAGATCGACTCGTACGTCAGAGTGTTTGAAAAGTTTGCTTTGAAAGCTTTTGAAAATGTGTCAGTGTGAAAAGTCTTTTGAGTTTGTTTTGAGATTAGAGCAAGTATCCTTGAGAACCTACCTACCCTAAGGAATTCGTCTGTGTAAATGTCCTTAAAAGTAGTGCCATCCCACCATTGAGAGGTAGGTAGCACCACTGTTGGAGGTGTTCGGGTCAATTCGAGGTTCGGGACATGGTGATCACCAGAGCAATGGGAAGATACCTTAGAAGCTACCCTCATGCCAGGTTCCCGGATCATGAGGACTTACTAAGACATCCTCTACTCGACGATCACCTTTCGAGGCAAGGCAACAGTGAGGCGTACCCTAGGGGTGGTGTGTGATTCGTGTGTCGTTTTCATTTATTTTTGTCTTATTCATGTCATGGGTGATCTACACGTTTGTTTTTATTTTATCATTCATTCTTGCATGTCGTTTAGTTAACAGTTAAAAAAAGTGCGAGAAAAGTAAAATTCCTAAACTATTACAAATGGCGCGGGTCCACATCGCCAAAATTAAACCGGACCCGATTTAGCGGAAAAAATAAATAATGCGAAGAAAATAAAGTGCGAAAAGTAAATTACATGGCTTTGGGATATTTACAAAATTATAATAAGCGATAATAAAATAAATGCGCAATTAGGTGGTTAATGACGGGCGTTGGACCCTTTTTGCAAATAATTAAAATTAATAAGGATTTAAAAATTAAAATTAAGTGAGAATTATATTTTTGTGTTTTTTAGATTCAATGAAAAAAAAAAAAAAAAAAAAAAAAAAAAAAAAAAAAAAAAAAAAGGAAGTTAATTGAAATTAAATTAGACGGCCAAACCCTAAATTCTAATATTTTTTATTTATTAAGAAAGAATTACAATAAGATCTAAATTAACCTAAAATTTATGTACAATTTAAATAGGAAAATAAATAAATAAATAAATAATAATTATTATTCTAAAAAAAAAAAGAGAGGGGAAAAATATTAAAAGAAATAAAAAATAGCAATTAACCTAATTCTACATTTTTTGGATTTTTTATTAAAAAGAGATTAGAATTAAAACCTAATTAACTAAATATTGACATATTAATTTATTTATGAAAATAATTATTATAAAATAAATATTATGTTTTTTTCTTTTTTCTGATTTTATAATGTTTTTATATTCTATAGAAAAAAAATTAATTAATTAAAGCAATACAAATAAATAATATAATTATTAAAACAACAAAAAGAAAAGAAAATCAAACCAGGGTGGGGGTGCTGTCCCCAAAACTGGAGGTATAAGCCTGGTAACTCAAGGCCCATTAAGCAATGGCCTGTTGACTTTCCTAATTCATGTGCCACAAGGTTGACTTATGCCCACGGTACATATCAATCCTGAGCCTTTGATTTGACGTGGGGATGTACGTGGCTGGCTTGATGATGGAGGCACATGGTATGCCTACGTTGCTGAAGCGCATGGGAGTGTCTTTGGAAAAATAATATGAAGACTTATAAGACCTGGGGTTCGAACCCAGGTCTAGTGGATTGCCCTTGTGTGTACCTGCCATCTGTGCCACTTGCATTCAATTGATATACAATAGCAAATAAACAATAAAAAAGCAAATTGGTTAATGGCCACTAAGCAACGCAAAAGCGCGCGCTGATTTGAATCAGCGTATCACATTCCACCACGTCTTCGTCTCCTCCATATGCCTGAAAATAAAAATCATAAGGCAACGGTTTTTGAAGTGTTGCAGAAAGAGGGATTCAAGAAAATAGCGAATAGGATTCCTTGATCCATAAATCTATCGCGAGGCATGCTTCTTGTTCATGGGACCACGCTGAGTTCAACCATGGCCATCTTGAACCCTAATTTTACCTGGTTATGAAACCCCCAATTTGGGAAACCTGTAACCCTAGCATGTAACAATGGCATAATCGTGTATGTGACTCAAAAACACAATCAAACGTTGCAGTTAGTTCAGAAACATCAATAGAAACATGAATTAATGGACAAAATGCTGTAAAAACATGTAAATCATGATGCACGAGTTTGGAATTTTCTTGGTTCAGTCAAGGTTCTTCATACCAATTCAAGGTGTTTTTGTCGTGGTTATTGATTGAGAAACACTCAGTGATGCCTCAGAATGCTATTGAAACAAAAATCCAAGCTTGAATCGTCCTATATCCTTGAATTCAGTATTGACTTTTTTGTCAAAAATTTCAATATGCCAAAGTGTGTTATGCGCAGCTTTTTCAGTCCTGGATCATTAGGTCTTGTTCTAATACTTGTAAGGAAGCAATTAGGTCAACAATTTCAACCAAAATCTCTTGCAATTATGATTTCATATATTTGATTTTGAAAAATCTTTTTTCATATCTTTTCATGTGCAACTTGGTTCAAATCTGATCAAAACTTATCAAAACTTGCCATAATCCATTAAGCACGAAATATTGACATTATAATGTGCATAAAAAGATTTTTTTAGGTTAAGGTTTATATTTTTCATGAATTAAAATCATTTAAATGAATATAAATTAATATTAATTCAAATAAATAATTAAAAAATATGAGAATACTTCCCTTTGGGCCTAGTGGTCGTGCATAGGCTTGGCATGAAGAAATTTGGAAGAAAATTGGGCCCATTTGCATTTTTAGGCCTTTTGCATCAATGTTGACTTTCAAAAATTTCCAAAAATTTCCCAACTTCCACAAGGCATAACTTGGTCAATTTTTAAGCTTTTCACATGTTCTTGGACATTTTGGAAAGGTCTTTGAGTCCTTTAACCAATGCCTTTGGTCCCATGTCATTTTGATTTACCAATCTCAAATTATGGCCTTTGACTTAAAATCACTTTTTGTTGACTTTTGAAAATGACCTATAATGTTGAAATTGATAACTTTTTGTGAGAGCATTTCTTGGACTTGGAACATGAAGATGAATTGTAGGAAATGTCTTTCTCTTCAAAATGAGCTTTGGATGGAATTTTTCTGATAATCCATGTGAAAGTTATGCCCTGGTCAATTTCAGTTGACTTTTTCAGCTGTCCAAATATAGCAACTTTTGCATCTTTGATGATTTCTGAGCCAAATTTTGAGAATCATGATCAAGCATTGATCAAATGATGTTTGTGGCTTCAAAATGATATATTGACCAAAAATTTGAACTTTTGACTGTCAAATGACCATTTTGCCCCTACAGTTGACTGTAGTGCAATCTAGGGTTTTGACTGTGCAATCTTGAGCTGAATGCCTTGAAACTTGATATGAGGACATTTGACCATCTTTGTAAGCATGTGAGACTTGATTGGGCCTTTGAGAAGTTCATTTGCTTGACCAGAACTCAAACCCTAGTTTTGACTGTATAGGAGACAGTTGAGCTGCACAACCCTTGGGGAATTTTGTGACCTTGACTTTGACAATTCTTGATGAATATGGGAGGGCAAATTTTGGGGTACAACAGTAACTATGATTCGGCCTTACTGTGATGTGTGGACAAAAGCGAGGCAGAAAGAATCATGGCGGAGTTACATGAAGGTACCTTCGGAACTCATTCAGGTGGACATGCCATGGCAAATAAAATCCTATGGGCTGGATATTATTGGTATACTATGGAAGCCGATTGTTATCAGCATTCTCGAACCTGTCATAAGTGCCAAGTCTATGCTGATAAAGTGCAAGTACCTCCAATTCCTCTGAATGTTTTGACAACTCCTTGGCCCTTTGTAATGTGGGGCATCAACATGATTGGCGAGATCAGACCTACTGCGTCCAACGGCCATCGTTTCATCCTGGTAGCTATTGATTATTTCACGAAATGGGTTAAGGCAGCTTCCTTTGCTACAGTAACCAAGAACGTCCTGGCGCGGTTTATCCGACATAATCTGATCTGTCGATAAGGTGTACCAGAGAGGATCATTATGGACAATGGTACAAATCTCAACAATACAATGATCACCGAGCTCTGCAAACAGTTTAAGATACAGCATCACAATTCTTCTCCTTACCGACCTAAGATAAATGGGGTTGTTGAAGCAGCTAATAAGAACATCAAGAAGATTGTGCAAAAGATGACAGTGACATACAAAGACTGGCATGAGATGTTACCATTCGCTCTTCATGGGTATCACACCTCATCACGGATGTCAACAGGGGCAACACCCTACTCTTTGGTGTATGGTATGGAAGCGGTCTTACCCATTGAGTGCCAGATACCTTCTCTCCGGATTATGAAGGATGCAGATTTGAGCGAAGATGACTAGATCCATACCCGACTGGACCAGCTAAACTTAATCAATGAGAAGAGACTTACTGCTATTTGTCATGGTCAGACATATCAAAAGCGAATGATTAAGGCATTTAACAAGAAAGTTAGAAGACAAGAGTATCAAGTCGGGGATCTAGTGATCAAACGCATCATACTGCCGTAAGGTGGTCCCAGGGGAAAATGGACCCCCACTTACGAAGGTCCATTTGTGGTTAAGAACATCTTCTCAGGAGGAGCTATGATTCTAACCACCATGGATGGTGACGACCTTCCTCACCCCGTCAATGCAGACATAGTGAAAAAATACTACGCATAATCAAAGACCCGCTAGGTTGACTGGCCTAGGAAAAAATAAGGGCTTCCCGGCGAACCAAAAGGGTTCGGGCAAAAGTAAGGGATGAAAATGAAAAAACTGTACACCCGGCAAGTCGAAAACCTGAAAAGGCGGCTTGGGCAAAAAAGGGTATCCCGTTGGACTGAAAACCCGAAAGGGCGGTCTAGGTAAAATTTAGGGATTAAAGCATAACACTATGTCTCATTGGATCATCTTGCAACTAGACTTCGGTATCGACTATCAAGCTCGGACGGCGCCAATAAATCTGATCTACCTTCAACCAAGTAGCAAAGTGATGAGACGCTTGAAGATATATAGGCAATAGCATAGTTGGAACCCAGTGGGATTGTTCACATGGCTGTTTTTCTTTGTTTTTCACAAATTGTATAATTTCTATCTTTCGGCAGCGTTCTCTTACTAGGACGTCAATCTCTTATACAAAACGCATATTACAGGCCAACTTTAAAATCAATATAATTCATTTTACGATAAAATTCAAAATTGTTTTTTCTTTTCCTATTTTATTTTGCAAGAGTGTCCAATGATTCATTTTTTATATATGCATTTGAAAATAATTGTTGCTCATAAAAGACAATTACTCGTAATTTCAGGAACAGGGGCAAACAAGAAATGTCCAAACCTGATAATTGTTCTACCCACTAGGTACAGAGATAGAGCCAGCCCGAGAATGTGACTAAAAGTGCACACACTCCCCGCAGAATAAGAAATACCCAAAAACAGTGGTGTTAATTCTCCCCAAGCAGAGTTCATCTATCACCAACAATGGAAGACTATCTCCAGTGGAGTTTATTTCTTCCGCAAGCAGAAACTCAATCCCCAGCCAGGTTCATTATCTCTAGCAATGGTAATTCATCCCCAGTCGAGGTTATTTCTCCAAATCAGCAGATCTTCTGGCAGAGTATCTCTCTTCCCCACAGAGTCATTCTCTCGCCAGTTTATTCTCCAGTAGGGTTATTCTCCCGCCAATTTATTCTCAAATCATCTTCGGTCGTTACCTCTAGCAAGGACGGAGAACTCAACTCTTTATATTCTCCAGCAGCAGTCCGGGATTTATTTTCCCCAACTAGAGAATATCATAAAAACATTGCATATCCATACATCATGACATGCGCATACGCATCATACGGCACAATCTCATTTATTTTGAGAGCATCATTACTCAATACATTTCATACATCATGATATTACATACGACTAACTCTTTACCTTTCAGGGAAAGATACAATTAAACTCTCACAAGTTTCTCTGGTTCAGTCAAACCGATGCCAAGATTTCTATTCCAATTCAAGCTATGAAGCCCGGATCCGACCGGATAATATCTTGATTTCTCCATCACTCTGTGAAGCTCGGAGAACGACCGGATAACAGTACCAAAATACCGTGAAGCCTTTGTCAAACGGCCTTCTCTTACCACCTCTTCTAAGCGGACGCCCATTCCCACCATCTCTATGAAATCACTCGGGGCACTTGCTACCATTCTTTCGTAGTAGAAGGCACTCAGCGTCTTCAAAAAAATTTTAGTCATTTATTTTTCCTCCATGAGAGGAATCACTTGTGCTACCACTTCGCGCCATCTCTGTGCATACTCTTTGAACGATTCTATGTCTTTCTGAACCATGGCCCTAAGCTGGTCACGGTCGGGTTCCATGTACACATTGTACTTGTATTGTTTTATGAATGCTTCTACCAAATCATTAAAGGTATGGATGTTGGCGTTATCTAAACTCATGTACCATTTCAATGTTGCGCCGGTCAGACTACCCTGGAAAAAGTGAATCAGCAGATGCTGATCATCGGTGTGGGTTGACATTCTCCTTACATACATCGCCAAATGAGCACGAGGGAAAGTGTTGCCCTTGTACTTCTCAAACTCATGGACCTTGAACTTAGCAGGCACTTTAACATTTGGGACCAAACACAGCTCTTTCACGTTCTGCTCAAATAACTCTTTTCCCCTAAGAGCCTTCATCTCTCTTTGCATTCTATCAAACTTCTCTTGGAAATCATCCATTCTATCATAAAGACCCAAATCTTCACTCGGCGGAGGGAAAGGACGACACACATCTTCAAACGGAACCGAATTCACCGAAGGAGGTGCAGCAGGAACAGTATGCACCACAAGAGGTGCTGGAGTAGCAACATTTGGAACCACTTGAGCATCTTGGGGGGCCCAAATTGAAACCTTCAGGTGCAAAATTCTCCGGCATTCCCCATGGATAGCCTTGAGGCATACGGTTCTGAACAACAGTCGGAGTAGCAGATACGGGAACAGCAGGAACTTCAGCATTTGCCCTTGTTGGTTGAGGTTGAACACTCGGTGGCTGATTCTGAGCAGCCACCAGAGCTTCCATCAGAGTAGTCAAATTGGCCAAGCCAGCCTTCATAGTATAAACTTCTTCGCGCAGCTCGCGATTCTCCTGTTCCAAATTGTCCATCTTCTTTTTGAAGTTAGCCCGAGTGTTGTAGTGATGAGTCAGTTTGCTATACGAAGCAAAGAAGCTGGGTAAGGCACCTGGGTATGCATAATAAATGCAAGAAATATGTGCAATATGATGCATGTCATGCAATGCACATGATTATTTTTATTCCATCATTTTAATATTTCAAGGGATTTAAGATCTATAGACATATTGCAAACATCAAAACAATAACGCATTTGAAATACTGAAAATTCTTTATTATAATAATTTCAAAATGCATTACAAGTTTCAATGATCCCAAGTACAAGATGAAAATACAATCTAAAAATCCTGAGAGAAAGAAACTGATAGAGATCAATCTGTACGCTGGCGCTTCCCTGTGAGTCTGGCAATCTGAGCCCTCAACCTCTGGTTTTCTTCCACCTGTCTGATGGCAACCTTCTTCCAATCATCTGAAACAGGAAGTGAGTAATCAGCACCTGTTTGAGGCTTAGGAGAAAATAAATCCCCTTGCCTCTCCATAGACTCCACCGCTCGACTCTCAAGGATCTCGATCAAATCATCTTTCTCCTTCAAATCTTCTCTATAGGAACTCTCTAAAGTCTGGAACTTGTTCTTCCAAGCATCCCTTTCTTGCTGCATCCTAACCAAAGCGAGTTGTAGTTCTTCTAGATCATATAATAAAGGAGGAGAAGTCTTCACAAATAAATCAGGCATGGGTGTCTCCCGAGTATACGGCATTTCCAACTGAATAGCTCTCGATCGGACCCACTGAAGATATGGCTCTAAAGAAACAGCACCCCTAGGCCCCAAATCCTTCCTACTCTTCTTATGAATGTGATGTCAGGCCTTCGCAATCTTCTCCCTAGCTTCCTTGTGGTCTTCTCCCTCCTTCAGGAAAAAACTACTCAAATGAATATTGTTCGGTTTATCTCTCATCGGATATCTAAGTTGTTGTCGTGCAAGAACAGAGTTATAGTTAATTCCTCCCTTTGTACCAAGAAGAGGTACATTGGGGAAACTACCACAACTGTCAACAATCTCTATATCATGATAAGCTCGATGATACCAATCAATATCCGAGTGAGTAAGTGCCATGATCTTAGGAGCCCAACGGGGTTCCTTCTTAACATCCCAAAAGGCATCAGACTGAGGCATATGAGAGATGAACCATCGGTACAACAAAGGCGTGCAACAGATAATCATTCCTCCATGATAAGAACTCTGAAGATGAACAGAGTAATAAGCATCACCCAACAGTGTAGGAACCGGGTTTCCAATCATGAAAATCCTGATAGCGTTAATGTCGACAAACTTGTCCATATTAGGAAATAAGAACAAACTATAAGCAAGTAAAGCAAAGATGGCCTCAAAAGCAATCGTACTCTTCATTCTGGAAAAGTAATGAGCTTTTTCCAATAAGAATTGAGCTGGTAATCCTCTAATCCCTCCTTTAGTAGTCATATGGGCTTCCACCTCAGACTTCCCCAGATGAATAAAAGCAACAATCTCATGTGGTTTTGGCTTACCCTCCAAACCAGTAAAAGGAACATGATCGGTAACAGGTAAATCCAATAGATAAGAATACTCCTCCAGTGTAGGCATCAGTTGATAATCGGGAAAAGTAAAGCAGTGATACACCGGATCATAGAACTGGACCAAGGTCGAGAGAATACCCTCCTTCATCTTCAGGTTCATGAGAGGAATAAGGGATCCATACTTCTTCCGAAAGTCTGCAGAACACTCGATCTTTGGAATCATACTGACCAACTCATCTATCTTGGGATCCTTGAAACTGTATTTCCCGGTCTTTCTCTTTCCAGAATCCATGGTTAATAGTACCTGAGATGTTCACAAATAGTCAACCTTTAAATCCCTTGAAATATTGTTTTCTTCAAAAGATGCTTATGAGTGCATGGATGCATGATGCAACAATCACACATAAGATCACACATATAGGGTTCATAGGTTCAACGTCACGAGCATGAGGTCGAAGGTACTACCCATAAGGTATTGGTCTAAAAAGTTATCACCTGCCGAACAAGGTTCTAGAGGTTCCCAGAGTCTACATCCTTCCTTCGGATATTACCAACTTCCCAATTAACTCGGTAATTAGTAATATTCTCAAGAAAGACTCGCCCGAGCATATTATCGCGTGACAACTATTTCCGGATTACTCCGTCATAGCTTCCGCACTACACCTAAAAGGCCAATATGAGTTTGGTATTCTACGGTCCTCAATTTCAGCAGGCTCCCAGGTCGAAAGCAATACGTCTTCCCGATTACTCGGTAAACGACACTACAGTCAAAGGGGCCTCCACTGAGTGGGGGATCTCATGCCTCCTTTTTTGGGATTACTCCCTCAAAGTTAACATGACTATGCCGCCCGTCCTATCTTAAAGTTTGCCCAAGTCCAGGTATAGGACTTATGAGTAATCACCAAGCACTCTGCAAACCAGAAAAAATCCAGACAAACATATATACAAATTATAACACATAAACAACAATAGCACATATACAGATATAAACAAAGATAGGCTTAACCCACTTAGGGATGGACCAGCAAGAGGTCAATCTGTCCTCAGTGAAGTCGCCATTTTTCTGTAGCAGTAGAAATGTTCAAGACTAAGCCATTGGACTGACTAGACTTTATACAAATCAAAATAAAAATCGCCACTGCGCTTTATTGTTTCCAAAGGAATGGGAAAAGAGTGAATAACCCAAAAAAGGGGGAAATATTCGAGGTAAGGGGGTTAGTTATGCAAAGGGAAGGTATTAGCACCCTAAACATATATGGTACTCCGTAGGAGCCTCTTTGTAAAATCTGTATATTTTGGCTATAAAAATGTGTTGTATATAAAATGGATAGTGGAGGTGAGAAAAGAAATATATTTTTTATGATTTTTGCACCCGCCGCAGTTGCGAACCTTTAGTGCCTACGTACCACCTTTCATGCAATAGGGGATCAGGGTACACGTAGTTCCTCTTTTAAAAGTTTGAAACACAAGTGCGTTGGTTGATTTTAAGAGATAAGACATCATTGTCATTGTCCGTGTGGAAAACATACTTACTACCCACAATCATGAGAAAGGAGAATTTGCATCATCTCAAAGTGGAGGATATGGCTTGGATTTTAAAATAAACAATGCCTCACTCAACACCCAAGTGGAAAATATCTCTCTTCACTACATAATGTAGAAGCATAGTTTGTTTGCATCACTACAAGGATTGACAAGAGTCTAATCTTTTGAGAAAAGTTTAAAGATAAAAGCCAAAGTGGCAAAATGGTTTGAAATGAGATTAATTAACTTTTAGTCTTCTCACAAAAATGTCAAGGTATTATTAAGTTGATTGAAGTTTATTGATGAAAATGTTTTGAAAATGCATCGACCTAAGTCCAAGTTTATTATGAAAGTGTTTCAAGTTTCCAAAACAAGAAGGGTTTTCAAAAGGAGGGAGAAGATTTTTGAAATTAAAGAAGATGGGAGGAGAAGAAGAGGATATCCTAAAGCATAAGATAAAAGCTAAGGATAAGGACCATCTAACCAGCAAGAAGCCAAAAACTTGACATTATAGGTCAAGATAGAATTCTCGTTCTTTGGATTGAAACCAAGCAAGAAAAAATACTAGACCTCTTCAAATGTATTGAGTCTTCACAAAAATTGGGCAGAGTAAAGACTGTATACGGGTGAATTCCAGATTACAAATCAAGGATGCAATCACAAAAACCTGCACACAAAAACAAACAAGCAACCCAATGTCTTGAGGTAAACCTCAAGAGCTCCAGACAAAATAATCAGATAAGATCACAAGGTCTCCAAGATAGGCCAAGGTTTCTAATCCTAAGTCCAGAAAAGTCCACTGCTCCATAATGCTAAGGATAGTAACCAAATAGTCCATGTACCATTAAGAGTTTTTTATGGTTTATGTTGATTATTAAGTATCTTAGGAAAAGAAAAGAAAAGAAAAGCTCAAGTGAGAAAAGTAAAAATGACAAGAATAAATAAATGCTCAAATGAGCAAAGATAAAAAAAATGGCATGAAATGTAAAAATGCTAAAAAAAATAAATAGTACATAAAGCATAAAAAGAATAAAGCATAAAATAAACAAATTAATAATTAGTGGTTAGTTGGATGACCATCTTGAAACTTGCATTTGGAACTCATTAGAGGATTGGTAGAACCAAAGCCTCCACACAACAAGTTGTATTTGCTTTTTGTCAAGTATATCATCCATTTTGGAATTCTCATAAGTACCATTTAATGATCAACGATGTTTAAGTGATCCGCGTTGACCAAAGGTGTTGTAGATCCATTAGAGGATTGGTAGAACCAAAGCCTCCACACAATGAATCTCAAGGTTATTGGATCAAAGAGATCAAATTAACATACTTGGGCTTGCAATCATAGGTTTAGGCCACAAATGATCATTTATTCGAATCGGGACAAAATTTAGCGCTATGTTAAGCAATCGTAAGTGGACTTATATAGAAGTCGCACCTATTTTGAGGTCGGTCAATAGTAATCATGCTCCAACAACACTTAGTTCAATAAGAAGGGGATGAGATGAAGGGGAATTAGGGTAAAAAAGAAAACCACATTTGAATTAATATTTAATCAAACTATTATTAAAATCATTCATCCATTTTTTGTGGAGTTAGACTCAACACCATGGATCCAATGATGTTAATAAAGCCATGATCAAAAAATTAACCCAAGACAGCCAGAAAATATTCACAAAATAATAATATATTTAATATATACATTAAAGGATTAAAAAAGAAAGTTTAAAATAGAAAATAATGAGAAAAATATCAATTATGTTCAAATTAATCAAGAAATAAAAAATAAAACCATAGAAAAATCAGAAATGGATCCAAATATTTTTTATAAAAATTTTGGGAATTTTTAAAAGTCAGAAACTATTTTTTTAAAATTAAAATAAATGGGTAAAATAGACAAAAATGATGAAAAATAGTAAAGTCAGAAACAAAAATAAAATAAAGTCACCAATATTTGTCACAATGTCATTGGATCATTTCATAATTTTTTCAGAATAAAAAAATGTGCAAAAGTATTTTTAAACATTTTAAACAAATCAAATAAGTGTAAATTTCATAAAAAATACCAAAACACAAAATTAAATTGTGAAAAAATAAAAATCAGAAAGAGAATAATCAAATATATTTTTCATAATTTTTTCAGATTTTTTTGACTAAAAATGAATTTTCTATGATTTTTTGAAATTTAAAACAATTAAAATATAAAAATCAGAAAAAGAAAATAAAAGAAAAAGATGTGGACCATTGGATGAGAGTTAAAACTCGTTAGTAATCAAATCCAAGGGATCTGGCGCGCTGTGCATATCATGGTCTTTACTGAATAAAGCACTGAATCAAATGTAAAATCAGAAATTCAAAAAATACAAATGGCGCACTTTCATTGGTTAGAAGGTGACATGTTGGTCATCTTCAACCTCCAGCCCCACGAATTGCAGGTCTCTCAAACTGTAAAATCAGAAGCTCAGACCTATGCCATTCGCTTCGTCTCTTCAAGACAAAGATAACTATACCCTCGCGCCATTTTTATATAAACTGTAACTCAAGCAATTTGGAAAGAAAGTTTTGAAAGGGGATTTGAAAATTCATGATCAAAACATGTTTCCAGATAAAAGTAAGTGTTGTGACTAGAACCAGGGCAATGAGAGCAACACAATGGAACCAAAGTTTTGAAGAATTGATGAAGGAATCTACCTATTGAAGTTGAGTTGCAGAGCTCTGAAACTGGACTTCTATGGAGCAATGTAGGGCACGATTCTTGAATGTAATGATATGGTTAGGTTCAGGGAAGCTCAAGGAAGGTGAATTGATGGGAAAAATGGATTGAAAAAGGCTTAAGAATAGGATTCGAAGTAGCTGAATTCTGAGTTGTGGAGTAAGTTTGGCAGGGTGATTCTTGATATCTAAGCTTGAGAAAATGAATGGGATAGTACATGTATTTATAGGAGAAGCAAATGGGATCAAAAGGAAGAGTGAATGATGCGTTTTGGAGGGAATTCGTGCAAATCTGATGCACGAGTGAAGTGGATCCAAAATTCACCAAAACTCATCCAATTCTTGTGTTTTGATGCACTAATCCACTTGGGAAAGTTGGCTAATCATGTTTAGACCCAAAACGCGTGCTAATTTGAGGTTTAGAGGTTGTAACATGAAATTCAAATTCTGACTTGCAGGGAAACTTCAATTCCAAGTTACCACTTTTGAAACAATGGCATTTCCACCTCAGAGAGTCTTAAGGCATGATTCTTGATGCTTTGGAAAGATGAGGTAACAAACTTTGCAATGGAAAAAGAATGGAATCAATTGGAGGCTTGAGCTGAAAATTACATGGAGTCAAAGTTGGAGAAAAAGAGTTGACTTTCCATACTTAGAAATATTTCAAATTCTTCTTTAAAAATGACCTATAATCTCTTGCTTCCAAACATGGCCTTACACCTAGAATTTGCTCTTGACCCAAAAAGATGGAATGAAGTAGACCTCTTGAATGACATTTTTAAATTTGAACCACTCAAAATATCCAATAATTGAGCAAGTTCTGACTTGTTGAAGTTGGCCAAAAATAATGAAATGCCCTATAATCTTTTGCATTCTTGAGGCAACTTCCATCCATTTTCTTACTTTGCACATAAAAGAAGGAATTAAGTACACATCATTAAGATCATCATGGAAAAAGAATGGGCTTGAGGTGATAAAAGTTGACCAAGTTATGACAATTTGAAGTTACATATGGGAAATTAGGGATTCAACTGGATGACTTGTAATCTTTCTTCTTCACCAAGTTCCTTCCACATGAAAACTATTTGGAACTTTTGAAGTGATTTGTTGGTAACTCTTTGAAGAGAAGAATGTTTTTGGAATCACTCAAAAATAACAAAAGATGAGCAAGGTATGCCTCTTTGAAGTCCAAAACCCTAGCCTCTAGATCAAGAGAATGCTTGGTGGAACTTTGCCAAGTTTGAACAAAATTTTTGTGTCAATATTCTTCCTTTGTGAATAGAAATTGTTGAGGATGATGATGAGGACCTATGGCCACCAAAACCAATTTCATATCAACTTCAAAACAACTTCAATGGTGAGGTTTGAATCTCTCAAGCTTTTGACTAGGGCAT
The DNA here is from genome assembly GCA_948472305.1 of Vicia faba. Taxonomy (NCBI): domain Eukaryota; kingdom Viridiplantae; phylum Streptophyta; class Magnoliopsida; order Fabales; family Fabaceae; genus Vicia; species Vicia faba. The sequence goes on along the minus strand of OX451735.1, from coordinate 1,321,711,984 downwards.
GGAAATAAACTCATGAACCCATGAAGCAACTTGCTAAACCTCATTGCTTTTACCTACATTATCAATAAGTAAGACAAACCAATATTGTATTTTATTAATTAGAGAGAAAAATCAGAGTACAATATCTATGATCACAAAAGCAAACAAATCAAAGTGCTTGGTAACTTCTCAAAGAGCAAAGCTAAAGATAGGGAGAAGAACCAAAGTTCCTAATGTGATTTTGTGGTGATTGAAACAATGTGGTATGATGAAGGGATCTTAGGGGGGAAATTGGGGTACAACAAGTATGAGAAAGTTATGCTTGTTCAAAGTTTGGTTGACTTTTTCCTGGGAAACCCTAATTTAGCAACTTTTGAGTTTTGATGAATTAGGAGCATTCCTTGGGGAATCATGATCAACCCTTGATCAAATGATAGATATCACTTCTAAATGTTTATGTTGACCAAAAATCTTGGAGTTTGACTGTATGTGGGCCCTAGTTGACTTTTGACCTGGTACAGTTGATTTTCAAACATCTGAGCAGTTGACTTGGCAAACTTCTTGTGCAAGGCATGAAATTGGGCATGAATGGTCTTGAGAAAATATTAGGACTATGGAGAACATATGAGGCCCTTGGGACTCACCCATCTTGATGGAAAAGGAAACCCTAGTTGGAGGTTCATTGCTTTAGGAGAGAGTTTGTCTGGTCAACTCTTGGGCATCCTTGAGTAAGTTGAGTATCTTAATGAACATATGTTGAGTAAAATGGGAGGAAACATTTTGGGGTACAACAAGCGTGGTAGCCAGTTTCATCAAACATAACCTCATCTTCCGCTATGGTATCCCCGAAAGGATCATCACCAAAAATGGAACTACCCTCAACAATGCTATGATTACAGAACTTTACACTCAGTTCAAAATCAAGCATCATAATTCTTCTCCTTATAGACCTAAAATGAATGGCGCAGTAGAAGCGGCCAACAAAAAAATTAAGAAGATTATGCAGAAGATGTTAGTAACCTACAAAGACTGGCATGAGATGTTACCTTTTTCTCTTCATGGCTATCGTACTTCAGCTCGGACATCAACTGGGGCAACTCCCTTTTCTTTGGTCTATGGCATAGAAGTTGTTCTGCCAATGTAAGTTCAGATTCCCTCATTAAGGATTATGAATGAGGCAGGCCTAGGCGAAGACGAGTGGATTCATACAAGATTGGATCAGTTGAACTTGATCGATGAAAAACGACTGGCTGCTATTTATCATGGTCAAATGTACCAAAAATGCATGATCAAGGCTTTCAACAAAAAGATCAAGCCTCGAGTATATCAAGCTGGTGACTTGGTGATAAAGCGCATCATTCTTCCACAAGGAGACCCCAAGGGCAAACAGACTCCCACCTATGAAGGTCCATTTGTTGTCAAGAGAGTGTTCTCTGGTGGTGCCATGATGCTGACTACCATGGACGGTGAAGACTTCCCACTGTGAACGCGGACATAGTTAAAAAATACTACGCATAAGAGACCCGTCAGGTTGACACACTTAGGAAAAATAAGGGCATCCTGGCAAACCAAAAGTTTTGGGGGAAAATTAGGGATATACGCAAAAGATTGTACACCCGGTAGGTTGAAAACCCGAAAGGGAGACTTGGGCAAAAATGGGTATCCTGGTGGGCTGAAAACCCGAAAGGACGGTCCAGGCAAAAGTTAAGGATTAAAAGCGTATGACTATGTCCCGCGGGATCACCACCGTCAACTTTATTACCAAGGTCCGAGTTCAAACGGTCCAAGATCAGTCTAATTAACTTTTGTCAACGGCAAGGGGAAGTCGAAGACATTGGGGCAATAGTGGAGTTGGAATGCAATGAGATCAGCTCCACATGGCTATTGTTTTTGTTTTCAATTTTGTTTTCCCTTCGAAGAATTCCTCTTACTAGTATCTCCCTCTCTTTGTACAAAAATGCCTATTCATGGGCAAAATATCAAATACAAATATACTTTAAAGTGCAAACTTTCTGTTCTTTTTTTTTAATACAAAAATGTCAAATGACTAAAATTGAACGAACATATGCATGTGAACATAATTAAAACTATTTGGCACATGTGTCCTGTTAAGCAGCATCAAGCATCTCGTTAATGTATATGGAATATCCCCACAGAGTTATTTCATTAGCATTATCCCCACAAGGACGGCTACAATAAACCAATCCCTAACAGAGTTGCCCACAAAGTCTCTTTGCATAGATTGATCCCCAACCAAAGTTTCAATATCTTGACAGCTCTCTCCCCAGCTAAGTTGGTCCTAAAAGAAGAAGCCTTGTGGATCTCTTCCTAAAAGAACTCACCTCGTCAGCAGTTCGTCAAGTATTCCTCAACAGGGTTTATTTCCCCAGCAGGGTTTATTTCCCCAGCTAAATCTGTCTGCCCCAACTGAGTCTATCCTCTCTAGCTTGAGTTTGCCTCTTGGACTATTACAAAATCAGAGGGCCACAACCCCTAATCCTCAGTGAAGTCGCCAACAAAGTCATTGTTATCTCCGAAAGTTGTTGTGAAGCCTGGAATTCGACCAGATAACAGTTTTAACTTCAGTAAGTTGTTGTGAAGCCTGGATCCGACCAGATAACAGTTAACTTCATTAGTTCAAAATACTATGAAGCCTGGACCCGACCAGATAATAGTACAATTTTCAAATACTATGAAGCCTGGACCCGACCAGATAATAGTGAAACTCTTCAAATACTATGAAGCCTGGACCCCACCAAATAATAGTGTAACTTATTAAATACTATGAAGCTTGGACCCGACCAGATAATAGTACAACTTTCAGTCACTATGAAGCCTGGAACTGACAAGATAATAGTATAACTTCCAAATACTACGAAGCCTGGCCCCGACCAGATAACAGTATAATTTTCAGTTACTATGAAGCATGGACCCGACCAGATAATAGTTAACTTCTCAAGACACTATGAAGCTTGGACCCGACCAGATAATAGTTTAACTCTTCGAGATATTGAAGAACCTGGACTTAACCAGGCAAGGGTTTAACTTCTTTACCCCAGTAGAGTTTGCTTCTACCTCAGCAAGTTACTGTGAAGCCTGGATTCGACCAGATATCATTTCAACTTTATCTTCCCCAAGCGAGTTATTGTGAAGCCTGGATCTGACCAGATAGCAATTAACTTTATTCCCTCATAAATTCGTTGTGAAGCCTGGAATCCGACCAGATAGCAACTAGTTTCAAGCAAGTTATTGTGAAGCCTGGATCCAACCAGATAATAGTTCGACTTCAAGAAATTTTTCGTGAAGCCTGGAATCCGACCAAATAACAGTTAATTTATTCTTCCTTAGTAAGTTACTATGAAACCTGGAATCCGACCAGATAGCAGTTGACTTCCTCATCCTCAACAAGTTATTGTGAAGCCTGGATCTGACCAAATAATAGCTAACATTCAAGAGATAATCCCCGGCGGAAGCATTCTTTTAACAAAATTTGAAGATATGTATATTCTTCATCCCCAACAGCAATCCGGGATTCAGCTTCCCAGAACTCCTCAGCAGTAGTCAGGGATTTATTTTCCCAGACAAATATGCCTCTAAATAAAATCCCATATTCGCACATCATAGCATATGCATACGAAACACATTTAGCACAATCTCATTCATCTTGAGAACGCCATGCATACATCTACATTTAACTAACCCTTTTTCCCACAGGAAAAACATCAAGTTTTAGTATAACTCGACCAAATATTTGTGCTAATACTTCTTCCAGTATTTACCATCATTCCTCTAAATGGCATCTATAAGCCCATTCCCAATACATCTTCTAGTTTAAATTTCTGGGCACTTTAGTGTTCAATCATCTTTCACCTTCAAGTCACAAATGGCGGATCCGCCAATCTAACTCTTCAGGTTTAAGAAGATTGAACAGGGGCAGCTGTTGTACCCCAAAATTTTCCCTCTCATTTCTCAATAAATCTCTCATAAGATCTCCATTGATTCAAGACTACACAAGGTTTGATCAGCTCAACACACCTCATCAACACTGATAACTCAAAATTAGGGTTTGAGTTTTCACAAGGACAATTGGACTTTCAAGGCCTCAAATGACTTTCATGGATCATTTTGGATCCCCAAGATTGCTCATGTCAAGTTTCAAGTCTTGGATCACAAAATTGCTCAGTCATTTGATCAGATGACCTAAAATCAGCTGTATTGGATAAAAAGTCAAATGTGGTCAATTTGCAGTCAAACTTCATAATTTTTTATCCATATCAACATCATGAACTCATATATGTCAATTTACCAAGTTGGATCATAATTCCTCAAAGAAATTTGATCAGAATACCAAAAGGGCAAAATGGTCAAAATTAGGGTTTTGATTGAGAAGGCTCAACTCTTGACTTTTGACCAAAAAATGACTTATTGGTTTAAGACATGATCTAAAGGATTCAAATGCACCATCTTGACCTAATTTCATAGTTCAAATCACCTCTCAAGATCATTGGATTGACAGATGAATTTCAGTCAACTGATGAAAAGTCAACTGTATACTGAAAAGTCAAACTTTGACTTTTTGATCAAAATCATGTTTCAAAAATCATATTTCATCAAGACATGTAAAAATATGAAGTTTGTTCGTCAAGAAATCAAAAAGTCAAAATTCATTTTTGAAAAGTCAAAATTTCCAAGACTTAGAATTTTTTCTAAGTGTTAGAAAGTTAACATTTTTTCATAACTCTGTGCCAAATTTTCACCATGATGAAAGATGATTCAAGGGAAACTTCCAAAATGAAAGTTGTAGATCTCAATGATATCTAAAACATTGTAGGATAAAACTTTTTCTAGAAATGCTTGGATTTCAAGTTATGAATTTATGAAGACATGTCCATGAAACTAAAAGACTTAGTGAAATTTTACCCTAGTTAGGCAGATTTTTGGCACCAATTTCATAGCAACTTTTCACATGGTTCCAAGTTGATTCTTCAAAAATATCCAACATAAAGGTTGTAGAGCATGTGTAATACGGTGGCATAACCGACTGTTTTTTGTTACTACTGGTTTTGCATTTTTTGTTTACAAATGTACGGTAAGCAAGAGTCGCCATCGTGTTTTATTTTATCCAACAAAGGAAAATGGAAAAAGAACAGAAAAAACCTTTTTCGAGATGTTTCTGAGTACGGGGGGTAGATTATAGAAAGGGAAGGTGTTAGAACCCTTTATATCCATGGTTTTCCATGGGCTCTTAGGTACTTGCTCATTTTGAAATTGCTTTTGTGTGTGTTTTGAAAAGCTTTGAAAATGCCTTAGTGCGGCGTTTCACTTTATGGTAACCCTTGTGTCAGTCCTCAAGAGTGTGATAAAGTGTTTTTGAAAACCTTGTTCAAAAAGTGTAAGTGTGAAAAAAATTGGTTTTTTGAGCAAGTACTTAAGAGTTTATACCTACTCAAAAAAGACTATTTGTTTTCTTATTTCCTTTAGATAGTGCTATCCTACTATTAAGGAGTAGGTAGCTCCATCATTGGAGTTTGAGGGACAATCGAAAGGGTCGATTACGGTCACTTAAGGCAACAGGGCAAGATCTCTTGGTAATTGTCCTAAAGTTCTAAGATCGCGTTTTGTTTTACCGAGGCAACCTTCGAAAGGGACTTGCGATCTTTGAATTAGAGGACAATCACTAAGAATTCTCACGTTCGAGAATAGTGACCGTATTTCTGAGGCAACGGAAGTGGTAGATACCCTAGGGGTGAGCATGTGCAAGTGTTTGATTTCAGTTTATTTAATCTTTACATTCAATCCTATGATCATTCATCTAACAGTTAATAGTAGCAAAAAAATAAAATGCGAGAATCTTAAACCTAGCTATTACAAGGCTTTGGGGAGGGGGTTACATAACCAAACTTGGGGTAAAGCGGTAAATAAAAACAGTAAATGAAAACCTAATTCACAACTATTACAAACCATTAACAGTTACATTAATTGGAAAATAAAATGAAAATAAATAAGCGCGCTAAAAAATTAAGACGGGAATAAAGTCTAAGTCCTAAAAAAACTTATCAATTAAAGAGAAAATATTTTTGATTTTTTTTATTGAGAAAACTAAATATTTGTGAATTAAACCTAATTTCTAGCTAGTTTTAATTATGAAAATAAACCAAACTATCCTAATTAAACTAATCTATTTTCAAAATTAATTTTAATAAATAAAACTAATTCTACATTTTTTTGTGATTTCTTGATTTTATGATTTAATTAAGAAAATGATTTTTAAAGACAAATAAAATAAATAATTAAAACAATAAATGAAAATAATAAAGAAATTAAAGCAGAAAAAAATGGGCCTTCTAGAAGTAGCAATCGGGGGGTGCAGTTGTTTTTGTATTAAGCCCATCTTTTGTTGAGCCCAATTGATTTGTTTAGATTCAGTGGGGGCTGCGCTTGAAGGTGCACCATGGAACCTGTTTGTGGGACGCTGGATCTGCTTTGAGGATAAATCTAATGGCCAGACCTTAGGCTATAGGATGGACGTGCTGGAGGATAATGCACTGAATCCTGCAGAAAATGTTAAGAAAATGTAAAATTCCTGGACCTGGATTCGAACCCAGGTCATTCACTTCACACGCCTTGCCCTTTGCCATTTGTGCTGGTCAATCATTCATATACATGATTAAACAAAATAAATATAAGGTAAACAGAGCATTATGCTCAACTGTCACGCGCGCGCCTTTTGGTGGGTCCCTTCTGTTTGAATGAGCCAATCAACAAGCTTCCTCCAGCCACACCATCATCTTCTCCAACAGTCTGCTATTTTAGACCAAACACTTTTACCTACAGTACAATCCGTCACTATAGGCTATAGTGACGGTTTTTTATTGTAGCTACAAACCTGTAAAACTCTAAAACACAATTCAAGCAGAATAAATTTCATCCAAAGACATGGATCGACTGCAAGTCATCCCCTGAACAAGAAGAGGCCCTTAATTTGGCCCAATTTCGCCTCTAGCTAGGGTTCCCCAATTTGAAGCTTTGGAACCCTAATTGTGGCAAACGACTGTACCTGCACTCAAACTCCAATTAAATCATTCCAGCATGTAGTAAACACGATACCAAACGCAAATATATAAACAAAATATGTTTATGATGGATGCATTAGTGAAATCGAATTTGAAAGAAATACACAAACCGTGATGAATGGTGGGCGTGATTCCGATGGCTTCAGGCTTTGGGAATGCTTGCAATGGCTTCAGAGGATGTCCAGGAGTACTATTGTGTCCTTGGAATTGCTTGAAACGGCCTATGGAGGTATATGTGATCAACACTTTTTTGACAAAATTTGAAATCTCTTCTTCCTTTGTGGGAGGTAGGTTGCGCATGTAATGTTCTTAGGGTTGCAAATGCTTTGTTATATGTAGTAGAATCAATCTAGGTCATTAGAATTAGAAAGAATACAAGATATAATGGTCATGAATTTTTGATTCCAATCTTTCCACATTTGAATATTTCCTCTTTTTTTGAGCTTGCACAATTTTGTACTTCTTTTGACAGCTCATGAGATATTCAATCAATGCCAAAACAAATCTTATCCCATTTATTTGATTTATTTTTGATTTTATTTGATTTTATTTGAATTTTAAATAAATAAAATCAAAATAAATTAAATAAATAAGTGAATGAGGCATGGAGTGGTTCATGGGTCGTGGACCATGTTAGGAGTGTGTTGCAAGCATAAAAAGTTAGGCCTATTTGAAGAAAAATGCATTTTTGGGCATGGTTGACTTTGTGCAAATTTCCAAAAATGGCCAACTTTGACAATGTATATCTCTCTAAATTTTGACCCTAAGAGGGTTCTCTTGGACTTTTTAGAAATCTTAGGATGTCCCCTAAGCAACCTCTTTGGTTTCATCTCAATTGGATCTTCCATGTTCATGTAAGAAACTTTGACCCAAAAGGTGTTTTTGTTGGATTTTAAAAAGGACCTACAATGTATGATTTTATATCTTTCCATGAGTGAATTTATTGAAATTTAGGGATGAATATGAATTGTAGGGAGTTGGATTCTCTTCAAAATGAGTCTTAGATGAGAAATTTTTGATAAAGTATGAGAAAGTTATGCCTAGTCAAAGTTCAGTTAACTTTTCCTATAGAAACCCTAATTTTGCAAATTTGACTTTTGATGAATTAGGAGCATTTCTTGAGGAATCATGATCAAACATTGATAAAATGATAGATATCACTTCAAAATGTTGATGTTGACCAAAAATCTTGAAGTTTGGCTGTATTTGAGCCACAATTGACTTTTGACCTAGTATAGTTGATTTTCAGGCATTTGAGTAGTTGACTGAGCAAACTTGTTGTGCAAGGCATGAAACTTGGCATGGATGATCTTGAGGACATATTAGGGAAATGGATACCATTTGGGACTCTTGGAACTTAAACATCTTGATGAGGAGTTAAACCCTAGTTTGAAGCTTATTGTCTTAAGAGGAGGATTTGTCTGGTCAATCCTTAGTCAACTTGAGCAGTTGAGGACCTCTAGATGCATGTCTTTGAGTGAAATGAGAGGGAAAATTTTGGGATACAACAGGATGTTTCAAGCTTTCCAAAATGTCCAAGAACTCATCAAGACCATACTTGAGCTAAGAGAATTGAAGGCAAGAAGTTAGGGTTTCAAAATTGTTTTGCAAGACATATTTTGTGATGAACATGAACCAAATCCATAGCCATGCTGTATAATCCTCACTTTGAAGGCCTCAAACTTGTTTTTCACTCCATGATTAATGGTTTACACAACTTATTAGGCCTTTATCCAAGTGTTTGAAGCTTTGTCCAAAATGATTTTCCATTTATGGCACAAAGTTGCCATTTCCATTTTGATAAAGCATTACTTTTGCAATTGTCAACTTCTTGAGCCTCTCAATTGTTTTCTCTACACACAAGTAAAGTAAAAAGCAAAAGCAACATGTCTAAGGCCTCTACCAACTCAAACCATGCTTGTACAACACTTTGAGATTTGTCTTCTCACTTTTCTTCAAAAGCAAGTTATATAGCCAAAAGGCTAGAACTCAGAAACCTTGAGTACAATTGATCTCTAACCTTTTCCATACATATACACAAGTCTATTGCAACATAACACATGAGCAAAATCACCCCAAAACACTCCCAACCACTCTGCAACTCAAAATCTGCCACAACTTGACAGTTTTGAGTTTCACATAGCCATCTCCAAATCCACTCGTGCGTATTGAGTTTTAATCATACAAACACTTTACATACTTCATATGCAAGTGATCCAAGGCCCTGTTTCCTGACTGTAATCTCTCTATCACCATCCACCATTTTCAAAATTGAATCTTACAACTTGACTTGAGTTGGGAATTTCAGCCATCCTCAAAGCAAAGTAGGAGTTAGAACACACTCAAGGAGGTCCAGGCAAGCTAAAGAGATCATCAGGCCATCTTAAATTTTGCTCAAACTCCACACATGAATCCAGCTGTAAGAGGTAAGTTTTCAAACTTCAATATCTTGATACAAGAATTTTTTGTGCATACATTCTGAAGTAAAAATGTAGATATCATTGCCCTGAAGCTGTATATATCCATACATTTCATTTATTTTTCCTGAGCTTAGAGAATGTTAAGTTTGAATCTCTAAAAAAAGTTAGGTCAGGATTTAGTACTTTTAGAAATACATGCTCATCTTTGATTGTTAGTCCAAATTGTTTACATGTCTGAAATCCTGGTAAAATTTCTAACAAGTTTGATGTTGGAAGTTTTTAGAATGGATGAGAAATGAATGAGATACAGGGACCCTGGCTGGAGGTTGAAGATGAAGTTCATTTCTAGGAATATATTTGTAATATATATTTATGGTTTTGTTTAAGTTAACGGATGTATAGTCCCCTAGTGGTAAGACCGCGCGTATTATGTCAAGGGCGTGGGTTCAAGCCCTAGCGCTACCACTTTTTTTCATTTTTCCAACATTTCTTTTGTTTGCTTCCAACCAGCGCGTTTGGGCCCTGCACGTTGGGCTTTACCATTTTTGCTTGTTCTGACCCCCATGTTTCCATTACAACACAGCCCATTTATTTTATTTTTATTCTTTTTTCTGATTTCCAAACAAAATCAATAATGGGCCAGACTAAAAATTGTTTTTACTTTTAAATCATCCAAGTCATTTTCACACCCCCTGACTTTTATTTTTATATTTTATTTTATTTTATTTTTCTTTATTATTTTTATTATTTACTATTATTATTATCATTATTATTACTATTTTTATTAATAAAAATCCAAAAAAAAATTATTTATTTATTTATAATATACCTATAGTTTTATTTTATTTCCTTTTCTAGACTAAAAAAGGCAAAAACATTTTTCTTATAAAAACTTAATTTCTTTTTCTTAATAAATAAATAATTAGATTTAGGTTTAGTTATTTTCTTTTTTTAATTAAAATCAACTTAGAATTTAGATTTTTCTTTTAATTAATTAATTTCCATACTATTTTGATTAAACTTAAAACATTTTCTAAAGAAAAACCTAAATATGCTTTCTTGATTAGTTTTATTTCTTTTAAACTAGGGTTTAATTTTACTTATTTTAATTAATTATTTTCTTTTAGATAATTAGGTCAAGAACCATTTTCCTTAACAAAATCTAAACAAAAATCCATTTCTTTTCCATTTATATCCTTGTACATTATATTCTTTCAATCCTTGTACGTTATTCAATTTAATATGGATGTAATAAATAATTAGGTTTAATTTCTTGCAATCCCCACTTGTAAATTTGTATACCCCATCCCCAAATGATGTAATAGTGTAGTAAATTTACTTTCAGCAATTTATCGCTTTCATATCAATGCTAGTAAATTAGGGTTTGTATGGAAAGATAAAATAAATGCTTAGAGAACCCTAATTCAAGATAAACCAAGCATGAAAAAATAAACACTTGCACACTTTCACCCCTAAGGTTAACTCCACTTGTTACCTAAAAAATGGTCATGTTATACATGTGGAATGTCTTAGCAAAAACAATCAAAAATACAAGATCATAGTCCCTCGATGACGCTACGAATGTTGCCTTACAAATGATCTTAGTCCCTCAAGAGAAATGCTAAGATATCTCACAGCATTGCTATCATGACTATACGATGACCCACGCTCGTCCCTTTACATCCAAAGATAAGGCATCTTACCAATCAATGGTAAGATAGCAATATCAAAGGAAGAGAGAAATGAACAAAAGACTTTTGAGTAAGTAGAAATGTTCTTAGTTTCTTGCTCATTTTCAAAACAAACATCCTTGCAAACATACATCAAACACTTTCAAAACAAACATAACACTTTCAAAACATGAAATATTTTCAAAAGTCCAACGCTTTGTATACGTTCTTACAAAACGAGAACCATTACAAAGTTTTCCTAAATGAAGGCGCCTTTTCAAAAATACTTTCAAAAACCACCACAAAGCACATTTTCAAACAAAGCAAGTGATCTATCAAGAAACTAAGAGCCCATGGATAACTATGGATGAAAAGGGTGCTAACACATTCCCTTTTCATAATCTACCCCCCAAACTCAAGAAATAATCTCAAAGGTCTTTCCTGTTCTTTTCACCCTTTCCTTTATTGGATAAAAGAAAAGTCGGTGGCGACTCTTGCTAACCGCAACAATTGCGATCAAACGCAAAATATCCCAAGTCAGTTCTTCCACCGTATTACAGTATGTAGGCCTAGAAATTATTGGAAGCTTTGTCAAATCTAAAATTGTAAAAAAAATACTTCTTTTTTCATCTCTACAATCTATTTAAGAAATATTTCTTTTTAGCCAAATACACAAATTTTCAAAGAAGTTCCTGCTGAGTACCATAGATGTTTAGGGTGATAATACCTTCCCTTTGCATAACCAACCCCCTTACCTTGACCTCTATTTTATTTTATATTTTATTCGCTCTTTTTTTATTCCTCTAGAATAATAAAGTGTGGTGGCGACTTTCACTTTATGAGTTAAGTCAATCAATGGCTTAGTCTCAACTTTTTACCGCTACACATGGGGAGTATTGTACCTGTCTATTTGTATAGTTGTTGTAACTATGATATGTATGTCTTTATGATACAATTTGATTTTTTTATGGTTTTATTCCTCTCTCCAGGATTTTAATGCTAACATTGTTTTAGCCAAAATTTTCCAAATGGGGAGATTGTTAGTACCATGTTTTTTGGATTGGCATAATTTTTGCTAAAACGTGATTTGCAGCTTGATGTTAAAGCAGATGATTTAAACATGTTGGCCAGGTTCATTTGAAAGTGGATGTTCTGACAGATGTTGTAACATCCTGATCCAACATCAGTACAGGTTATTTATTCTTGACAGCTCTTTAATTGATTCTGTGAGATTTAAGTTGTTTTTATCTTACTGATTTATTTTAGGTCAAGAATTATAAATCTTGAACAAATATTTTATTTCCAGTTGTACACAGGTTGTTATAAATTTTTTATTGAGACTATTTAGTAAACCTGGTGTTTTTGTTCCAAGATTCAAGGAGATTTTTCTGCATAGATTGGTGCAACCCTCAGTGTGGACAACAAAAAATATTTGGGCGTTGATGTAAGGCCCAAGGATGGCTGAGAAGTATTTAAAGAAAATATCTAGACCTAATATCTTTAAGAACTTTGTAAAAAAATAAGGGGGAGCCGAATTTTCTTAGTTTTGGGTTTGAGAGTTCTTCAAGGGAGTTTATGTTTTTCTTTGTACGTCCTTATGTATCTTTTGATACATTTTAGTTGAATCGTTGTTACTTGACAGTTTATCAAGTTAGTGTTCTCACTCGAAAGCTTTTAAGCAAGAGTTTGAGTATTGTGATTGAAGTGTAAACTTCAGTTTTAGTTTGGTTTCGAGTCACTGTGATTGTAGCTAGATTATAGATTGTAAATTGGATAGTGTTGTACCCCAAAATTTGCCCTCTCATTTTATCAATATTTCCCCTCACAAGACTCTTTGAATTCCAGACAGAATCAGGGTTTGCTCTGCTTAAGACATATCCTTGCACTGTTGACCTGAAATTAGGGTTTGAGTTTACACAGGGATTTTTTGACTTTCAATGCTCAAAGTGACTTTCATACTTCATGTTGGACTTATAAGATTGCATCTGCCAAGTTTCAAGCCTTGAATCAAATTTTTGCCCAGTCAATTGGACAATTGACCTAGAAATCAATTGTATTGGGGGAAAAGTCAACTGTGGCCAATTTACAGTCAAACCTTATAATTTTTTATCCACATCAACATTATAAACTCATATGAACCATTTGATCAAGTTCGGACCACAACTCCTCAAGAAATTTGATCAGATCATTAAAAGGGCAAAATGGTCATTTTTAGGGTTTTGACTGTACAAGGGCAATTTCTTATTTTTAACCTAGCCAATGGAAAATTGGGTTCAAGCATGGATTCAAGGACTCAATGGCATCATCTTGACCTAATCACGAGGTTCAAAAGATCTCAAATGCATTGGATTGACAGATGAATTTTCCAGTCAACTGATCAAAAATTGACTGTACACTAAAAAGTCAAACTTTGACTTTTTGGTCAAAATCAAGTGCCAAGGGTCATTTTTCATCAAGATGAGTCAAAACATGAAACTTGTTCATCAAGAAACCTAATTTTGCAAATTAGGGTTTAAAGTTGAAAATTTTCATAACTTAGAATTTTTCTAAGTTATGAAATTTTCTTATTTTTTTCCAACTTTGCCCAACATTTTCACCATGATTCAATTGGATTCAAACAAAACTTCCAACATGAAAGTTGTAGTCCTCAACAAAATATACAACTTTGATTCACAAAGTTTTCCCAGAAGAAGCTTAGATCTCAAGTTATGATTTTTGGAACAAGGGTACATAAAACTTTCTAACTTAGTGAAATTTTGCCCTAGTTTAGGCAGGATTTTGACCTATCTTCATGGAAATTTTTCACATAGTTCCACTTGGAATATCAAAATTCAATTCAAATATGTATTGTAGAGCATGTTAAAAGCTTTCCAAAATTTCCAAGAACTCTCCAAAATCATTTATGGTTAGGGAGAATTGAAGGTTTGAATTTGGCAAAAACTCACTTTGATCCATGGCATGTTTCATGTTGACACAAGTTGCAAAATATGTCCAACCTTGCTTTGTACTTGATTACAGGTCTATAAACCCTTCCACACTCAAAAATTAAATGCAAATACAATGGACATTGGTCTTGTTCTGATCAATAGAGCTTGGCACAATGAATTAATCCATTTATGGCATAAAGGTAGCATTTCCATTTTCATAAAGGCAACTTTATGTCAACTTGCTTCCCTTGAGCCTTGGACCTCTCTCTTTGCAGCAAAAAAGTTCCATAAACTTAGGCAAAGGTACAACCATCTTGTGAATGCTTGGAGATAGCCTGTACAGGCCTATCTTGTATCACTTCACACTTTTCTTTCAAACCAAGTCAACTTGCCAAAATCACATATCTTTGAAATCTGATATAACCAACTATGGTAAGCATTCCAAACAACTTTTACACATTGCCTTGAGCCAGAAACATGAGCCATCCATCCCTCAAACACTCTTGAACATCAAAACACCAAAAACTTGCAAAACAGGGCACTCTCTGCAGTTTCACTTCCATCTCACAAACCACTCGTGCGTTTTGTCCCAAACCAGTTCCAATACCTTCCATATAACCCATCTAAACTATCCCAACCATTGGCCACTGACTGTAACTCCATTTGCAAGCTTCACCATTTCTGATTTCAGCTTGTGTAGGTTGACTTCTACAGGCTTATTCAAGCAAGCTCAAGGCAAACAAAGCATTGGGGAAGGTCAGAGGAAGTTCAGGCAAGCTCACAAACATCTCAGGCCTCATTGAAAATCTCCACATTGTCATACTCGTGTTCAACTGAAGCAGGTTTTTTCCAACTTTCTATCTCTCTATTTAGGAATCATTAGGCTTAGGTTTGTGAATAAAAAATGTAGTACTCATAGCCCTTAAGTTGTACATATGCATAGATTTCATTTAAGTTAAGTGTGCTGAGAGAATTTGATTGATGAACTTCCTGAAAAAGTTAGGTTAGAAATTAGGGCCAGAGAAATTCTCTCTGGTCTTTGAGAGTTAGATTAAGTTTTTTATATGGTTAGAATCGTATGATCATGCTCTATAACTTTCATGTTGCAAGTTTTCCTTTTTAAGCACAAATGCAGGAGATACGAGTTTGTACACAGAAGGCACGTGTTTTGTTTGAACGAAGGTTGAAGATGAAGTAGCTGGGCTGGGCCTGGCTATTTCTCACTTTTGGCACCCCCCCAGCTTGCTGATTGCACCCCCTTGGCCCATTGTTTTATATTTTTCTATTTTTCTATTTCTTTTTCATTTCTGATTTTATTTTATTTTTTCTAAACATAAAAAATTACCAAAAACATTTTCATAAATTTTCACATTTTATTTTGTATTTTATTTTATTTTTTCTAACATAAAAATAGTTATTAAATAACATACTCTTTATTTTCTTTAATAAAAACTTATAAATATTATAAAAATGTATATATTTTTATTTTTATTATTTATACATATAAAATAATATTTTCTCACATGTTTTATTTCTTAATATTTTTGTATATATTTATATTTATTTTCTTGTACATAAATAAATAATATAATATATATTGTCTTAAAACAAAAACTAGGGTTTCCACCCTTAATAAAAATAATATTTTTTCTAATATATATATTTTTTTATTTTTTGACACGTGTATATGTTTTTATTTTTATTGTACATAAATAAATAATATTATAATATATATACATATTCTTAAACCGAAAAATTAGGGTTTTTTTTACCCTTAACAAAAATAACTTTCTATTTTCTTTTTTTTTTAATATATTAAATATTATATTTTTACACACATAAAAATAAACAAAAACATTTTTTTGCATATTTATAATATTTTGCATATTTATATTTAATTGCTTATATAAATATTGTTTATTTATCATTTGAGCAAAGAAATTCAATTTGGTTGTAATAACTTAGGGTTTTAATTTCTTGCAAAATAATCCCCTATTCAAAATTGTATCCCCCTCCCCATATCAATGTTGTAATAGCTTAGATTACGTTTACGCATTTATGCTTTCAAATATGCCATGATAAGAGATTAAGGTTTGTATGCAAAATCCAAAATCAAAACAAATAGCTAGACCTAATACAAGACAAAAATGCATGAAAATGACAACACATCTCACACAAGCACCCCTAGGGTTCCATCCACTTGTTAACAGCCTTAAAAATGGCCATGTTATGCATGTTGAGTATCTTGGCAAAACAAAAACAAAACAAAAATATCATAGTCCCTCGATGATGCTATCTTGGTTGCCTATACAAAATGATCTAGTCCCTCAAAAATTTGCTAAAGATACTTGGCACTATTACTATCATGGTCAATACGATAACCCACGCCTGTCCCGTTTAACATCTAAACACAAGGTTGTTTACCAAATGAAATGGTAAAACAACAATGTGAATGGGTTAAAAATGTGTATGAAAGATCTTTGAGTAGATAGGGTAGACAACTCTTAGTTACTTGATCAAAACTTGCAAACATCCTTGCTATTTTCAAAAAAACACCTCACAACACAATTTCAAAACATTTCCCAAAACAAACTTTCAAACTTTCAAACATTGAAACATCTTTTCAAAAGACAATACACCTTTGTATACATTCAAACAATAATCATTACAAAGGTTGCCTAGACAAAAGGCCTCTTTTCAAAATACTTTCAAAACCACACACAAAGCACCATTTCAAACAATTGAAAAGCAAAAGCAAGTGATCTAAACAAGTAACTAAGAGCCCATGGATAACCATGGATGAAAAGGGTGCTTGCACCTTCCCTTTTCATAATCTACCCCCCGAACCCAAGAAAACATCTCAAAGGTCTTTCCTGTGCTTTTTGACCTTTCCTTTGGATAAAATAAAAAGTCGGTGGCGACTATTGCTAAACCGAAACATTTGCAAACACAAACGCAAAACCTCAAGTCAGTTCTCCCACCGCATCACAGATAGGGGTAGGTATTTTATCACTGCGGTGATTGGAAGTGAGATGGTGATTTGTCATATCTAGGAAGTTCCTACGTAGAAGTTGCATTGGGTAGTGATTAAGTGATAAGTTGTAAATTGGGATTGTTTATGCTTAGAATTAATATTGCTGATAGTGACTTTCCTTCCTGGGTTGGTAGCCCCCAAAGTAGGTGAGTTGCATCGAACTGCATTAACAATTATATGTGTTATTTTACCATTTGCACTTTATAATTATGCATAGTTTTAATTTTGGTAAAAGTTTATATTTTGTCATCAAATGTCATAACATTTGTTGTGACATTGTGTTTGTTGTGTTGAGACATCGGTCTTGACATTCATATTGTGTGTGCCAAAATTTCACTACTGCTTTTGAGAGAGTAGTTGTTTGTGATTGCTTATGTAATCATTCAGGGGGAGAATGATTGTTCATGCTTGGTTGTTCTGAAGTTATTGTTGCTTCTGATGTGTCTTCTGCTGCATGTGCTCTGATTGGGGGTTTTCCCTTGAGGGGGAGAATTGATTATGTGTGATAGGGGGAGTACCTGACCTGTCTGATTGTACAAGCTTCTGAGTTGTGTAGTGTTTACAGAGTTTACATGGTTTCATGTAACTTGCAATTATGGTATTATTCCTCTCTCCAGGTTAATTGGCTTTTAGTTGTTTTAGCCAAAATTTGGCAAAAGGGAAGATTGTTAGGTCAGTGATTTTATGATTGGCAACAATTTTGGTAAAACAAGGAGTTGACAACAATTCTATCAAAACATGTTTCGTTAGGAAAAACATGTATTACAGCCTAATGTTGAACAAGATGTCATAACATCTTGACCAGCTAGTACAATAGAGTTTGTCGGTACTTGTTTGACAAATGTTCTATTAGATGTTGTAACATGTTGCAACAGAAAATCATGAAAGTACATCTGGATAATATCCTTGAAGAGTCCAAGCCCAACTACAGAAGTCTATATAATGAGTTTTCCAAGACCTGGTTTTTAAGTAGCATAGTTTTATTGTAAAACCTTGTGAAAAACAAGGGTTTAGGGTTCTATAGTTCTTTAGGTTCTCTGTGGGTTTATTTGTATGTTCTCATGTATCTTTTGATGCATTTGAGTTTACTGATTTTTACTTATTCATCAAGTTATTGTTCTACTCGAAGCTTTTAAGCAAAAAGTTGAGTATTGTTCTCAGTGAAGCTTTTAAGCAAACTAGGTATTTTTTCTTGGAAGAGTGTCCTTCCTTTTTGGTTTCTTGATACATTCCATGGGATTGGGATTGTTTGATATCACGACGGTGATTGGGAGTGAGATGGGTTCTCATATCTAAGAGGTGTCTAGGTAGAAGTTACAATGGGTAGGGATCAAGTGAGAATTGTAAATTGGGACTATTTAGCTTCGAATTAATATTGTTAATAGTGGATTTCCTTCCTAGCTTAGTAGCCCTCAGGGTAGGTGAGTTGCACCGAACTGGGTTAAAAATTCCTTGTGTTCTTTTACCTTCTGCATTTAAATTCTACATTGTTTGTAATTTGGTAAAAGTTATGTTTTTCTGTCAGCAGATGTTATAACATATGTCGTGACATTGTGTGTTGTTAAAACATCAGTCTTAACATATGATATTCTATGTGAGCCAAAATTTTAGAGTTCAACTAAATATTTTGTCGTGTATTGTAATACTTCTTAGATGGGTCTAGGAGGTCTACTGATGTAGAATGGATAAGGTGTGGCTTATGCTTCAAGGCAACTTAATGTTCATGAGAAGAATTATCCTACACATGACGCAGAGTTGGAAACCGTTGTGTTCATGCTTAAGATTTGGAGACATTATCTCTTTGGTTCCATATTTGAAGTGTTCAATGGTCATAAGAGTTTGAAATACATGTTCGATCAGAATGAGTTGAATATGAGACAGAGGAGATGGCTTGAATTATTGAAGGACTATGATTTTGGTTTAAATTACAATATGGGTAAAGCCAATGTCGTAACTGATTCGTTAAGCAGAAAGACGTTGAATATGTCAACATTGATTGCTTGAGAGTTAAAATTGATAGAATAATTTAGAGACTTGAGTTTAATTTATGAAGTCACGTAGAAAAGTGTGAAGCTAGGTACGTTGAAGCTTACTAATAGTGTTCTTAAAGAGATTGTAGAAGGTCAGGGGGTTATTTAAGATTGGTTGATCGATTAGCTTTAATCAATCAAGGTCAAGGTGGTGAATTCAAAATCGATAATAATGACGTGATAAGATTTAGAGATAGAGTTTGTGTTCCTGATGTGCTTGAACTTAAGAAGAGTATTCTTGAGGAAGGACACTGAAGTGGTATAAGTATTCATCCCGGTGCTACTAAAATGTATCAAGGCTTGAGAAAGATCTTTTGGTGGCCTGGAATGAAAAAGGAGGTTATTAAATTTGTGTATGCATGTTTGACCTACCAGAAGTCAAAAGTTTATCAGAAGTCATTGGGTTTGATGCATCTGTTGTCTATTATTGAGTGGAAATAGGATAGCATTTCGATGAAATTTATGTTTGGGTTGTCGAGGACAGTGAAGAGTTGTGATACTATTTGGGTTATTATGGATACGCTGACTAAATCGACTCATATCATTTCGATTCGAATTAACTATCCGTTGGAGAGGCTAACATAGCTATATATTGAGAAGATTGTCAGTTTTCATGGGATTCTATCCAATATTGTATGTGACAGAGATATGAGGTTCACGTCAAGATTTTGGGAGAGTTTGCAGAAGGATTTAGGTAAGAAGTTGCGTTTGAGTTCTTCTTATCATCCACAGACAGAGGTCAGACAGAGAGGACTATCAAATCCTTATAATACTTATTGAGAGTTTATGTATTAGAAAAAGGAGGTGTTTGAGATATCTTTTTATCGTTGATTGAGTTTACCTACAACAATAGTTTCCATTCGAGTATTAAAATGCCACAATTTAAGGCGTTTTATGGTAAAAGGTGATCAATGTCTTAATGTTGGTATTAGTCGGGATATGGTGTTGTGATTGAACCTGGGATTGTCCAACAAACCACCAAGAAGATTGAAGTGATTTAGGAGAAAATGGGAGCTTCTCAGAGTCGCCAGAAGAGCTACCATGATAAGCAAAGGAAAACATTTGAGTTACAAAAGGGAAATCATGTGTTTCTGAGGGTTACTCCAGTAAATGGTGTTAGTCGAGCTTTGAAGTCTTGAAAGCTCATTTCACGTTTCATTAATTTGTACCAAATTATGCAGAAGATATGCTTATCAGGTTGTTTTTCCATCGTCGCTTGCTATCTTCATGATGTGTTTCATGTGTCTCATTTGATTGGATATATTCTGAATCTGTCTCATGTGATCCAAGTGGATGATGTGTGTGATATGGTGGGAGAACTGACTTGAGTGTTTTGAATTCTATCGTAAATATTGCGGTTAGAAAGAGTCGCCACCGACTTTTCTTTTATCCAAAAGGAAAGGCTGAAAAGAACAGGAAAGACCTTTGAGATTATTTCTTGAGTTCGGGGGGTAGATTATGAAAAGGAAAGGTGTTAGAACCTTTTTCATTCATAGTTATCTATGGGCTCTTAGTTGCTTGCTAGATCTATTGCTTTTGTTTGAAAATGTGCTTTGTGTAGTTTTTTGAAAGTATTTTGAAATAGCGTCATCGTTTAGGCAATCTTTGTAATAGTTCTCGTTCGTAAGAACGTATATAAAGTGTTGAGCTTTTGAAAATATTTCATGTTTGGAAAATGTTTTGAAAGTGTTTTTGAAAGTGTTGGTGTTTGTTTTGAAAATAAGCAAGGATGTTTGATTTGAAAATGAGAAAGCAACTAGGAACAATCTACCTACTCAAAAGTCTTAGTTCATTACTTCCTTTCCTTTAATATTGCTATCTTACCATTGATTTGGTAAGAAGCCTTATCTTTGGATGTAAAGGGACCGACGTGGGTCATCGTATAGCCATGATAGCAATGTTGTGAGATATCTTAGCAATTCTCTTTGAGGGACTAAGATCATTTTGAAAGGCAACTTTGATAGCGTCATCGAGGGACTATGATCTTGTATTTTTATTTCTTTTTGCTAAGATATCCCACATGAATAAAATGGCCATTTTTATAAGGAAACCAAGTGGAATTACCCTAAGGGTGTAAGTGTGCAAATGTGTTTGATTTACATGCATGTCTATCTTGAATTAAGGTTTGCTAATTTGTTGATTTTAGTATTTCCATACAAACCCTAATTTACTAGCATTTATATAAAATGATAAATTGCGGAAAGTAAATTTACTAAGCTATTACATCATTAGGGGAGGGGGTATACAAATTTACAAACGGGGATTTTGCAAGAAAATTAAACCTAATTAACTATTACAACCATATTGAATAAGTGTACAAGAATTGAATAAATAATAATATACAAATGCAAATGGAAAAATAAAATTATTTTTGTTTGGATTTTTATGAAAGGGTTTTAACCTAATTAAAGAAGATGATTAATTAAAAAATTACAAAATTAAACTTAAACTATTTAACAAAGAAATTAAGTTAAAGAAGATTTTTAGGGTTTTTATGGAAAAAGGTTTTAAGTTAATAAAAATGAAATGAAAGTTATTTAATTAAGAGAATCCTAAGTTCTAAATTAATTTTAATTTACAAGAGAATATTATAATAATTAAACCTAATTATTTAAATATTAGTTATTAAAAAAAAGAAATTGAATTTATTAAGAAAAATGTTTTTGGTCTTTTTGTTTTATGAAGAAAGTAAAATAAATAAGTGTAAATAATAAATAAAATATTTTGGAATTTTTTATTAATAAAAAAAAAAATAATAATAATAATAATAATAATAAAAATAATGAAGAAAATAAAAACATAAAATATAAAGGAAAATAAATTAAATGGAAAATAAAATAAAAATGGATTTGGATCAGGTGGTGCAAAAGTAGGCAGGGGGTTAGAAGAATAAAAAAAATGAAAAGCCAGACAAAAAGGGCCCAGGCGCTGCAGCTGAAACAAAAAAAAAGAGTGAAAATGTGAAAAATGAACAAAAGGGTACCACGGGGGCTCGAACCCAGGTCCCAAAGGTTAACAGGCGCGCGCTTTACCACTGGGGTGGCTATACATTCGTTGATATAAACAAAACAATAAATATGTAACATAAATCAAACCCTGAATGAACTTCATCTTTAACCTCCAGCCAGAGAACCTGTAACTCATTCATTTCTCATCCATTCACAAAACTTCCAACATCAAACTTGTTAGAAATTTCCTCATGATTCTGAATATGTAAATAACTTAAGCTAATTCTCAATAATGAGCATGAATTTCTAACAGTACCAAATTCTAACCTAAATATTTTCATAGGTTCAAACTTAAAATTCTCCCCACTCAAGCAAGATAAATGAAATCTATGGACATGTATAGTTTCAGGGAAATGATGTCTACATTTTATCTTCACAAATGTAAGCCTAACAATACCTAAATGAGAAGATAGAAGTTCAAGAAAAATACCTCAAAACTGGAAATCGTGAAATGAGTTTGAGCTTGATTTAAGATGCTGCAATGATCAGGTTAGCTTCCTTGAGTCTCTAGGAAGCTAATGCAATGCTTAGCTTGAGTTGAGAGTGGTTGAAATGGCCTGGAGAAGTTCAATTGTAATGCTCTGTTTTTGGTTATGGAGGTTAGGGTAAATGGAGTTACAGTCATGTAACAGGGACAAGGATGGTTTGTATTTGATGTAAGGAAGATTTAGTAACTAAAAGGCCAAAGAACGCACGAGGGAAATGGAAGTTTGAAGTTCAAAGTCAGAAACTATGCAACAATGGAGTTTTTAGGCAATTTCTGATTTGAGGGAGTTTGGGAGTATTTCAGGGTCTTTAAGCTCTTATTCTAGCTCACAAATAGTGGCTCTATTTATAAGCAACAAGTTTGGAGACTTGTCCTTGATCAGAATTCAAAATTCGCATGTTATGGTTCTTTTTCTTTTTTTTGAAGCAAGCTTGGTACACATTGTCCCAATTCATAGTACAAGGTTGTCTAGAGTGGTTATAAACTTTAAACATGTTTATCTGACTTTGTATGTTGAGTGTGTGCTGAACAAACAAGTTAGAGGCTCAAGAAAAGTGGACTTTATGCATAAAGCCACTTTTCCAAAATGGCAATGTTGCCTTTCTTCCTAAAATGGTATTAAGCATGGGCAATGAATTGAATGCTTGGATTAAAGCTTCTAGAAGCTGTGAAAAACCTTAATTATGGAGTGACAAACAAGTTTGAGGCCTGCAAAGCAAAGATTATGCAGCCTAGCATGGATTTGGTTCATGTGTTCATGAAGAAATGGCTTGTAATTCAAGTTTGAAACCCCTAACTTCTTGCCTTCGATTCTCCTTGCTCAAGCATGATCTCAATGAGTTCTTGGATATTTTGTAAAGCTTGTAACATACTCTACAACCTCTATGTTGAACATTTTTGAAAATTCATCTTGGAACTATGTGAAAAATTGCCATGAAGTTAGGTCAAAATCCTAACTAAAGTAGGGCAAAATTTCACTAAGTTTCCAAGTTTCATGAACATGTATTCACAAAATCATAACTTGAAATCCATGAATTTATAGAAGAAGTTGTGTTCTACAATGTTTTATATCTCATTGAGATTAACAACTTTCATGTTGGAAGTTTCCTTTGAATCATCTTGAATTATGGTGAAAATTTTGCTCAAAGTTATGAAAAATATGAATTTTTCAACACTTAGAAAAATTTCTAAGTTTAGAAATTTTAACTTTTCAAAATGAAATATTGACTTTTTGATTTCTTGATGAACAAGTTTCATATTTTGACATGCTTTGATGAATTGTGATCTTTGACACTTGATTTTCACCAAAAAGTCAAAGTTTGACTTTTCAGTGTACAATTGACTTTTCATCAGTTGACTGGAATTCAACTGTCAATCAATTTGATCTTGAGAGATGTTTTGAGTCATGAAATTAGGTCAAAATTATGTATTTGAACCCTTGAGATCATAACTTAAACTAATCAACCATTTGCTAGGTCAAAAATCAGAAATTGCACTTCCTCCCTCAAAACCCTAATTTTGACCATTTTGCCCTTTTGATGATCTGATCAAATTTCTTGAGGAATTGTGATCCAAACTTGAACAAATGACATATATGAGTTCATAATTTTGATATGGACCCAAAATCATGAAGTTTGACTGTAAATTGACCGTAATTGACTTTTTCCTAAATACAGCTGATTTTAGGTTAATTGATCAATTGACTGAGCAAAAATGTGATCCAAGACTTGAAACTTGACATGAGAAATATTGAGAGTCCAAAATGATCTATGAAAGTCATATGAGGCATTAAAAGTTCAATTGTCTTTGTGCAAACTCAAACCCTAATTTTCAATCATCAGTGCTAGAGGAGATGTCTTAAGCTGATCAAACCCTGTGCAGTCTTGAATCCAAGGAGATATTGTGGGAGATTATTTGAGAAATTAGAGTGAAAATTTTAGGGTACAACAGCTTCCCCTATTCAATCTTCTTAAACCTTAAGAGTTAGATTGGCGGATCCGTCATTCGTGTCTTGAAGGTGGAAGATCATTGAACACTAGAGTGCCCAGAAATTTGCACTCGAAGATGTATTGTGAATGGGCTTATAGATGCCATTTGGAGGAATGTTGGTAAACACTGGAAGAAGTATCAGCATAAGTCTTTGTTAGATTTATACTAAAACTTGATGTTTTACCTGTGGGAAAAGGGGTTAGTTAAATGCAGATGTATGCATGATGTTCACAAGATGAATGAGATCATGCTAAATGTGTTTCGCATGTATGTGCTATGATGTATGAATGTGAGATGTATGTTTGTCCGAGAAAATAAATCTCTGACTGCTGTTGAGGAGTTCTGAATCCCAGATTGCTGTTGGGGAATATGAATATGCACATCTTCAAATTTGTTAAAAGAATGCCTCCATTGGGGAATATCTCTTGAATGTCAGCTATTATCTGGTCGGATCCAGGCTTCACAATTTGATGAGGATGAGGAAGTCAACTGCTATATGGTCGGGTTCCAGGCTTCACGGTAACTTACTGGGGAAGAATAAATTATCTGTTATCTGGTCGGATTCCAGGCTTCGCAGAAAATTTCTTGAAATTGAACTGTTATCTGGTCGGATCCAGGCTTCATAACAACTTACAGGGGGTAAGGAAGTTATCTATTATCTGGTTGGATTCCAGGCTTTACAATAACTTGCTAGAAAAGATGAATTTGAACTGATATCTTGTCGGGTCCAGGCTTCAAAGTCACTTGAAATGGTAAATACTATCTGGTCGGGTCCAGATTTTATAGTTTTTGAAAAGTCATACTATTATCTGGTCGGGTCCAGGCTTCATATTGACTTGTTGGCATTGTAGCTAGTTGTTATCTGGTCAGACTACAGGCTTCATAATAAGCTTTCTTGAATAGACGACATTGAAATAATATTTGGTCGGATCCAGGCTTTACAGATATTGAAGTGGATGAAGTTAATTGCTATCTGGTCGGGTCCAGGCTTCATGATAAACTTGTCTGAAGAAGATATGGTTAAAATGATATCTGGTCGGGTCCAGGATTCACAGTAAACTGCTTAGGGATTTGGTTGTTATCTGGTCGGATTCTAGGTTTCACAACAAACTATTGAGGGGAATTGATGTCTGGTCAGATCTAGGTTTCACAATGACTTACTTGAAACAATGAAATTGAGAACTGATATCTGGTCGGATCCAGGCTTTACAGTAACTTGTTGGGGTAGAGGCAAACTCTACTGGGGAAAAGAAGTTAAACCTTGGTCTGGTTGTGTCTAGGTTCTTCAATATCTTTGGAGAGTTGAACTATTATCTAGTCGAGTCCAGGTTTCATAGTTTTTGAAAGCATGTTATTATCTGGTCGGGGCCAGGCTTCATAATATCTTTTGGAGATAGTAAAGGTTTTGTGGATGACTTTACTGGGGATTAGGGGTTGTGGCCCTAAGATTTGCAATAGTATGAAAGGCAAACTCAAGTTGGAGAGTGTAGACTTAGTCGGGGAGGACAGACTCAGCTTGGGGAGGATACACTCAGCTGGGGATAATAGGCTCATCTGGGGAAGATAGACTAAGCTGGGGAATTTTGTACTCGGCTGGGGAGTTATGCTACTCGTTGTTTATTGGGAAAATAAACCTTGTTAGGGAAATAAACCCTGTTGATGAATACCTGATGAATTGTTGAATGTTGTACCCCAATTTTTGCCCCTAAGATTCCCCTATCATATCATGTCAACTTCATCATAACAATATCACATTAGGGTTGGTTCTTCCTCTTTTTCTATCTCCTATCTTTAAGTTTGATCTTGAGGAATCTCCAAGCACCTTGGTTGTGTGTTTTGTATATGTGTTGTTGACTAACTTCTAATCAAACTACAAAAAAATATTTGTCTTTGCCTTTGCATATTTTTGTTTTGTAGGTATTGTGTCAAAAGGTGGCTTGTATGGATCCATGAAGGCTTGTGTCGAAAGGCAGCTCGCATCAATCCATAGGGGCTTGTGTCGAAAGGTAGCTTATATCAATCCACAAAGGCTTGTGTTGAACTCATGCAATTTGATTTGATTTTGTATTATGGTGAAAGACAGCATGCATCGACCCATAAAGGTATGTATCGACTCATTCAGTTGTGTATAACTGGCATGTGTCGACACATGCATGTATGTATCGACTCATCCTATTTGTATAACTAGCATGTGTCGACACATACATGTTATGTATTGACTCATGCAGTTTGTGTGATTCTGTAATGTGTTGAAATAACAGTATGTATCGACACATAGAGGAATGTATCGACACATTCTGTGTGTTGTACCCCAAAATTTGCCCTCC
This sequence comes from Vicia faba, assembly GCA_948472305.1. NCBI lineage: Eukaryota > Viridiplantae > Streptophyta > Magnoliopsida > Fabales > Fabaceae > Vicia > Vicia faba. The sequence continues at coordinate 1,321,685,040 of OX451735.1, read as the reverse complement.
CATATTCTTCAAGGTCTATCAAGAATCACCTTCAAATGGTTCAAGGGATTGCACAGTCCAATATCCTCCTAAGCCAGACAAAATTAGGGTTTTGGTTCTACCAAGGAATTTGAGGTTTTCAATGGTCCAAACAAGTCTCATATGCCTATAAACATTGCCAAGCATCTACATACCAAGTTGCAAGACTCACAGCATCAAATTGCACAGTCAAAAGCCTTATTTGCTTCACAATCAACTGTAGGGGCAAAATGGTCATTTTACAGTCAAAAGTCAGAATTTTTGGTCAACATCTTATTTTGAAGCCACAATCATCATTTGATCAAGTCTTGATCATGATTCCACAAGCATGGCTCAAAAATCATCAAGATGTCAAAAGTTGTTATTTTTGGACAGCTGAAAAGTCAACTGTAACTTGACCAGAGCATAACTTTTTCATGGTTCATCAGAAAAATCCCATCCAATGTTCATTTTTAAGGGGATGACATTTCCTACAACTCATCTTCATATTCCAATTCCAAGAAATTCTCTCACAAAAAGTTATCAATTTCTACATTATAGGTCAATTTCAAAAGTCAACAAAAATGCACTTTAAGTCAAAGACCATAACTTGATATTGGTAAATCAAAATGACATGGGACCAAAGGCATTGGTTAGAGGACTTCAAGACCTTTCCAAAATGTCCAAGAACATGTTCATATGATCAAAATTGAGCAAGATATGCATTGGAGAAGTTGGGAAATTTTTGTGAACTTGCAAAAGTCAACTTTGCCCAAAACACCTCATTTTTGCTAATGGGCCTCAAATTCCTTCTTGAAACTTTGTCCAAGGCCTATGCACGACCCAATGAGCTTAAATTGATTTATTTTCTTATTTTTAATTAATTAATTGAATTTTTTATTAATATTAATTCATTTAATTGATTTTAAATGTAGGAAATTCAAAGATATGGTTTTCAAATCTTTTTGTGGTGCAAATAAACTCAACACATGCTGAAGATTTCATGTATCAATCAAGGGGACCAAAATATCCAATTTTAGCAAGTTTTGTCAATCAAAAATGTGCAAAAAGATTTGATTGAAATCAAATATTGAAAACATTATTTCATGGATTCTTGGACAAAGATTGAACCCTAATTCCATTCTACTACATATACAGAACCTAAACCTAATGCCTCACACGAAAAAGCTGCTGCAGAAAACCATATGCCATATTGAATTTTTTCAAGAAAATTGTAAAATCGTTTTCTCACTTCCAGACCAATTCAAGGGCTTTTAAGGAGTCAAATACATTGCTAGCATACTCAGGAACATTTTGCAATCGAAACCAAGCATTTAACCTCAAGAAATCGCCTCTAACAGATTCACAGTTTGCTTAACTTTGTCCAAATTCGTAACTCCAAAATTATGCATCATTAACATGTTATAATCATTGCTTTGCATTGCTAACATCTTTCTGAAGCTAATGGTATAGGTGAATCGCGTTATGATGTCCTGAAACTGAAATCACCATTGTTGAATTTTAGGGTTCTTCAGTTTCAAAATTGGGGTTTTCCCATACAAGAAAAATTAGGACCAATGATACCCATGGTTGAAACCGTCTGGACATGACGAACCCAATGGACATATCGCGCCCTATTTATATGGCATAGAATCTTATTCGCTATTTTTCCTCGTTCAGTTTTGTGGGGGTTAAAACCCCCCGCTATCTAACTCTGTTTTTTGCAGGAAAAGGAAGAAGACGACTGCGTGTTTACACATGATTGGCGGGTTTGAATGAGATGCACGCTTTTTGTTTTGATAGCATACGAATTAATTTTGATATATTATAATTAATGGTCATTATGTTAACAGATGCAATGCAGTGGCGTAGTGGAAAGTGACGTGGTTGGTAACCATTGGGACCTAGGTTCGATTCCCAGGTCCCCCAAATTCCTTGTTCATATTTTTTCCAATGTAATCATGTGCAGGCACTGAAAAGCATTCCACCATATACCTCAACCATCCAGGCGCCAGGTGTTCCCAATCAACAATCCAAAGGCCAGAAAGTGATGAACACCATGTTCTCAGTCAACACAGGCGTGGACAACCAGGAAGGTCAACAAGGCTTGAACGTTATTGGGCCTGAAATCTTCTAGTCAACACCTCATATTGGGCCCAACACCCCCCTGGTTAATTGCTTTTCTTTTTATTTTCTTTTAACTAACTATTTTTTATTATTAATATTATTTATTTAACTAACATAATTAATATTAATTTTCATAATAAACTCAGAATTAAATATGTAAATATTTTTATTATGTATTAATTTCATTATTAATTTATTTTGTAAATAAAATACTAACAAATTAAATTAGTTAATTAGGTTAACTTTAATCTTTTTCATAATAAATAAAATAAACTTAGAATTAGGGTTTTCTTGACTTTTAATTTCCTTCATTTTTATTTTCATTAAAACTTAAAAAACACAAAAACATTTTTCTTTTAATTAATAAATTAATTAGTTATTAGGTTTAATTTTAATTGCAAACAAGGACTAAAATTGCTTTCTTTTCTCAAAAAGGGTCAAAACCCTAAGAACGTCCCGGTTCTATTTCTTTGCGTGCATTATCATTATTTTGATTATTATGTAACTGTTTCCAAGGATGTAATAGTTAATTAGGATTTACCGCTTTATTTACTTTCCGCATTTATTTTCCAAAACGGGTTTTTGTTTTTGGCGATGTATAGACCCGCGCCTTGTAATAGCATAGATTCATATTTCTGCACTTTATTTTCCGCACTCTTAACTGTTAATATGCATGAAAGACTTGGATGAAAATTAAAAATAACTCGTAGATCACCATGATACATGTACAATATAATATAACATGAAAACAACACACAAGCACATGCCACTCTTAGGGTACGCCTCACTGGTTGCCTCGAACGTGGTCGTCAAGTATAGGGTGTTTTAGAGGTCACCCTCCTGTCTAAGATCCAGTTGCCTCGAAACGGTTTCCTCGGATAAAAAGGATCTAGGACATTAGGGTTACTTCTAAGGTGTCCTACTATTGCTTTGGTGACCACACATGTCCCTTATAATCGAATTGACCCGAATACCTCCAACGATGGTGCTACCTACCTCTCAATGGTGGGATAGCACTATCTAAAGGACTCTTACACAGCCTAATTCCTTAGAGTAGGTAGATTTCTCATGGGTACTTGCTCTCTCAAAAAATAAAAACATCTTTTCACACTTACACTTTCAAAAAGTTTTCAAACAAATTTTTCATACACTCTTGAGGACAGATACAAGAGTTACTTAGAAATTTTTCAAACGAAACTTTTTCAAAACCCACGCACACTTGAAAAGCAAACAAATTTTGAAAACATAAGTGCAAGTACCTAAGAGCCCGTGGATAACCACGGATAGAAAGGGTGCTAACACCTTCCCTTTCTATAAATCTACCTCCCGAACCGAGAAACATTCTCGAAAAGGAATTTTGCTGTGCTTTTGTCCTTTCCATGTTGGAGAACATAAAAGACGGTGGCGACTCTTGTTTACCGCGACATTTCGTGAACCAGCTTAAAAACAGTCAGTTCTATTTCCACTGATCACAGAACTGGCGACTCTGCTGGGGATTCTATAAAGTGAGGTGTACCTTAGGATTAGATCATACATTATGTTTTCAATTGAATGTTTTGTTTGCTTTATATTTGTGGGCATTTCATCGGAGTTTCATAGATCCTAACCCGGATCTGGGGGTACCCCTTTAGGTAGCGTAAGCTGTGAGGGACCTGTCCGGCGTAGACCGACACGGGTGAAGCAGTGGCTATGTTGGTGTGACACCTTGGTCTGTACCGATATCCCTTGTGTTGCAACGAGGAGAATATGGGTCTTCTGAGGAGTCATTAAGCACGAACTGGCCTTAGAACCCTAAATTGACCCAACTTGGCCATAGAACAGTAGCAGTATGCTACACCCATTGAGGTTGAACTCTCGCGATGGTTCTGGCCGCAAGAAAAGATTGTGACGCTGGAGTTATGACCGATTGAGGGTAGTCAGTGATATTGGGATCCTCTAGAACCCGGTTACTTTTGATAGGACAGGTCTTAACCAACGAAACTGAAAGAGGGTAGTACCCGGACTTCATGCTGGCCTAAACTCTAAGGGCTGTCTTGTGTGACTTGTGTGCCTTATCATGTTTGCCTCTTGTGGATATTTGTGGTGTGCTTTATCATAACATCATACCATCATACCATTGCATGCATCCTGCATAAGGACTGACCCATTTTAAAGACAAGAGGGTTTCATCTTTGCTCTGTTTTGTAGGTCATTATGATGCTTGTGCGAAGGAACACTATCCGGCTCAACTTTGTTCACCCACCTGATTTGCTTAAAGAATTGGTTGACAGAATTCCAAACACCATTTCCTTCATCCAGAGGCATGGTTCTCTTCTCGGTTTAGTCACTTCAAAGTGGGACCAACAACTGATGAGTGTCCTGACCCAGTTTTATGATCCCCTGTATCATTGCTTCACCTTTCAAGACTTCCAGTTGGTCCCCACCCTGGAAGAATTCTCTGATTTGCTTGGTATCCCTGTTTTGGAACAGACTCCCTTCACTGGTTGGGAAAAGACTCTTAGGCTCGAGGAGATTGCTGCAGCCCTTCCTTTGACCAATAAAGAGGTAATGGATAACTGGGTGACTAGAAGCGGAGTTAAGGGCTTTTTGGCTAAGTTTCTGATTGGTAAGGCTAACAGTTTCTGGAATGACTTAGACTTCAGGGCGTACGAAGACATTCTGGCTCTCTTAATCTATGGTCTGGTATTGTTCCCAAATCCTGATAACTTTATTAACGTCAATGCCATAAGGATCTTCATGTCTCAGAATCCTGTACCCACTCTCTTGGGTGATATCCTGCAACAACTCTATGCTCGTACTGCCCGAAGACGGGGAACTCTGTGGTGTTGTGCTCCTTTGTTAGTGAGGTGGTTTACTTTGCACCTCCCTAAGTTCATGCTGAAGAACAAAGAAGGAAGAGGCTAGGCTCATAGGTTAATGTATCTCACTGATAATGACATCATTTGGACTCTCAGAGGTTTAGATGAGGTGGCTGTTATTGATCACTGCGGAGAATATCCTAATGTTCCATTGATCGGTACCCAGGGAGGAATCTCTTATAATCCATGTTTAGCTCTCCGTCAGTTTGGAAGAGCCAGAAGAGCAGGGCCTCATGAGATGTTGGTACCTCACATCAGTTTTGAGTTTCAGGTAGATAGTGACGAGTTGCGTCGTAAATTCATCAAGGCTTGGGACATAATTCACAAAGCTGACCCACATGAGTTGGGACCGAAGACTTCTCTACCTATGGAACCCTACTACTGATGGGTCCGCATCCGTGCTCAGAAGTTAGGTATGCCATACGAAGCTGTCAGGCCTATCATTCTTGAAATTCCTGACAAAGATGGGGTTCCTCCAGCTGTTCTCCCTCCTCAGATACCTACTGATGTTGATACATTAAAGAGGTCTTGGGCGCAACTACAGGAAGAATGGGATTCTTATCGGGAAAGGTTCAATGAACAAGAACAGAAAATCCAGAAGTTGACCAAGCAATTGGAGAACGAACGAACCCTAAATGATTATATTTGCTCTGAGAAGAGGAGGCCATGGGAGCATTGATGAGCCTTGGATGTTTCTTTTGCAGCTTTCATTTCCTTTTCAGTATTTTCATTTATGTAACGCCTAAGGGCAATTTCTTGAACAATTCAAAGTTTAATCTAATAAAGTATGTTTCCTTTTTTGTCTACAAAGTTGAATCCTGATTGTCTTTGAAAACATAAATCATACGCATTCCATTCATCATATGCATAACATGTGCTCTTTTCTACAGGTTGCTTAATCTTCTTCGCTGTTTATTTCAGCAATCATCATGAATCCTGAATCATCCAATGAACAAGCTATCAAGGCCCTCCAGGCCCAGAACGCCCAGTTTCAGGAGCTGGTCATGAGCTTGGCCCAGGGTCAACAGGAATTGAAGGCTCTGCTGGTGAAGAAGAAGAAGAAGAGGATTGTGCTGTTCAACACTGGATGGAGGTTTGGGAATACACTGCAGAATGAGGCTGATCAAGCTACTTCCTCTGTAGGGAAAGACAGTCCCCAAGGGGGAAGGGTTCCTAGTCTTGTGGTCTCCGACAACGAGACAGATTTCAATGATGAACAGTACCCTCCTGCTGAGGACAGGTACAAGCAACTAGAGGACCGACTGAGTGCTATGGAGATTCAGCAGGTGCCCGGGTTGGATTTTGGAGATCTAGGTTTATCTTCTGGGGTGGTGATCCCCCACAAGTTCAAGGCGCCTTCTTTTGCGAAGTATGACGGATCTTCCTGCCCTAAGCTGCACCTCCGTTCTTATGTGAGGAAGATCCAATCGTATACTGCAGACAAGAATCTTTGGATCCATTTCTTCCATGATAGCCTTTCAGGGGCTCAACTCGAGTGGTTCTATCAGCTGGATGGAGCCAGTATTCGAAACTGGGAGGACTTGGCTACTGCATTTTATAAGCAGTATCAGTATAATGCCGACCTCGCTCCTACACGTACCCAACTCCAGGGTATGTCGCTAGGGACGGGAGAAGGTTTTAAGGAGTACGCGCAAAAGTGGAGAGACCTGGCTGGCAGGGTGCAGCCACCGTTGACTGACCGTGAACTCGTGGACATGTTCTTGGGAACCCTGTCTGGTCCATTCTTTAACCACCTGATTGGTAATTCTTCTGCTGGGTTCACATATTTGATCTTAATTGGTGAGAGGATAGAAGCTGGTATTAAGTCGGGGAAGATACAGAAAGGTGCCTTCTCGAGTACTGAAAAGAAGCCTTTCAAGAAGGAAGCTAGTGTTGTTTATGGGTCAAGGAGACAAAATAAACCGGAACGCTGCCAAGCTGTCAACACGGTGGTAATTTCTAAGTCTGTTGCTGCTCCTCAGCAATACAACCAACCAAGCGCCGAGAGACCCAAAAGGCAGTACACTCGGCTCAGCATGACCCTCTCTCAGATATTGCCACAACTGCTGTCAACCAATCTGGTAACTGTCAAAGAAGCTCCGAAGGTAGTAAACACCACATCTCCGAAGTATAATCCCAATGCCCGCTGTGCTTATCACTCTGACAGCCTGGGACATTCTACAGACGATTGTTGGGCTCTGAGGAATAAGGTTCAGGACCATATTGATGCTAAAGAAATACAGTTCGAGGCGCCCGAAAGGCCCAATGTTGTGACTGCTCCCATGCCCCAGCATGGAGTGAATGCTGTGGAAGAAAACCGGTATGTAGCCTCCGTGGAAGATATTGTTACTCCGTTATTGACTATCAAAAGGAACATGTTGCTAGCCGGTTTATTTCCGGGATGTAGTAAAGGTTGCCATCTATGTGTTGTTTCACCTGCTGGTTGTCCTTTGTTGAAGTCAGGCGTCCAAAACCTGATGGATAACAAAGAGATCTTGTTCGAGAAGGTTGTTGTTCCTGTTACCCCTGCTGAAGAAGTTTCTATTGTCACTATTTTCAACAAACCTCCTAAGGCTCCCTCAAAGAAGCCTGTCAAAATCATGTCTACTCAGAAGATTGCTCCCATCATCATCACTATTCCGGGGCCCATCCCCTATAAATCTGACAAGGCTGTTCCGTGGCACTATGGGGCAGACGTTTATGTTCTTGGAGTAAAGCAAGAGTTTGATACTAGTACCGGTGTCAGCAACATCACCGGGCCTGCCAAGGTTACTCGTAGTGGTAGGCTCTTTTCACCAGATATTGCGCCACCAGCTATTCAGAGACCTCTTGTCATCACACCTGCCAGTGTGCCTGCTTCCCTTCCTGACCAAGTTCCTGTTTCTACCCCTGCTGCCGAGTCATCTGACGCTCGGGGCAAAGGGATTGCTACTGATATGCCTGCCCGGACGGAGGAACCAAAGACAACCAATGTTGAAGCTTCCAAGCAAGAGATGGAAGAGATTCTCAAAATTATCAAGAAGAGTGATTTCAATGTAGTTGAGCAGCTGGGGCACACCCCATCTAAGATATCTATGCTATCACTGTTGTTGTGTTCATAGGCCCATGCCAAGGCTCTGATTTCCTTCCTGAAGATGGCCCATGTGCCACAAGAAACGTCTGCTGACCAATTTACCGATTGTGTGGCCAACTTAACTGCTGATAATGGGTTAGGTTTCTCTGACGCCGATCTGACTGCCAAAGGAAATAACCATAACGACGCCCTGCATGTCTCCATTGAATGCAGGGGCACTACTCTTGCCCATGTGTTGGTAGACATCGGTTCTTCGTTGAATGTATTGCTCAAGAAGGCCCTAGACAGGTTGGATTGTGAGGGTTTAGAGCTCAAGCCTAGTAACATTGTTGTCCGGGCCTTTGACGGGTCGAAGAGGATGGTACATGGGGAAGTTTACATTCTAATCAGGGTTGGTTCTCAAGTTTTTGATTCTACTTTCTATGTGATGGATATCCGACCATCTTATTCTTGTTTGCTGGGTCGTCCTTGGATCCACAAGGCTGGAGCTGTGACCTCCACATTGCATCAGAAGCTTAAGTACCCAGTCAGAGGGAAGATCGTAACAGTGCAGGGGGAGGAAGAATATATGGTCAGCCATCTTAATTTGTTCCGCTACATAGAGATGGATGGGGAATTCATCGAGACCCCCTTTCAACATTTTGAAGAGGTCCCTCAGACATTGGCAGCAGCAGAGACTGTGACTGAAGAAGATTCTCCTTTGAAGATGGCTTCCTTGAAGGATGCCCGGGCTGTGGTTGAGAAGGGTGAGTGTGCAAACTAGGGCCGACTTCCTGATTTCACTCCGAAGACTGACAAATTTGGTTTGGGTTTCACTGCAGAAGCTCAGAGGTTTGTGCGTAAAGCAAGGATTGGAAGACCTCCTGTATTCATCACCAACCCGGGGGTAAATTCTATTGATAACGAGGCGGAGGAATCTGAATTTGACAGCTGGATCTACCCAACGACCAACGGTGGACTAAGCAACTGGACCGCCAAAGACTACATACCTATTACTTTTGTCACTCAGTAATGAACTCCTTTGTTTTGAATTTGTAACAAACAATAATTTAAAACTTTATGGTCCGGTGTCTTACCCGGGGCACCGTGGCTTCATTTGTGAGGGCTTATTATTTGTCATTTTCATATATCATGAATAAAAGCATTGGACGTTTTTGGCATTTCAAATCTTGCGCTCCCTTTCTTTCTTTATTATGTATATTGCAAAACAGCTATATTTACACACACTCACCTATACAGGTTCCAATCCACTCTGGATCTCACTGGTAACGACTCTGCTACTGCCAGTTATGACTTCGAAAATCCGATCAACTTAGCCAAAGACGAAGGTGAAGATGATTGCGAAGTGCCTGGTGAACTTGCAAGACTCTTACTCCAGGAAGAGAGGGCCATTCAGCCACATGAAGAGTCAGTGGAAACGGTAAATCTGGGTACTGAGACAGACAGAAAGGAAGTCAAGATTGGTGCCAATCTAGAGCTCAGTGTGAAACAACGGTTGATTCAGATGTTGCATGATTATGTGGAAATCTTCGCCTGGTCTTACGAGGACATGCATGGGTTAGATACCGACATTGTGGTTTATCACTGGCCTACCAAGGAAGAATGCCCCCCGGTAAAACAGAAGGTCCGCCGTATGCGTCCAGAAATGTCTGAGAAAATCAAAGCTGAGGTTATGAAATAATTCGATGTCGGGTTTCTAGCAGTAACTTCTTACCCTCAGTGGGTTGCCAACGTGGTTCCAGTGCCGAAGAAGGATGGTAAGGTCCGAACGTGTGTTGATTACAGGGATTTGAACAGGGCGAGCCCTAAGGATGATTTCCCTCTGCCTCATATCGACGTTCTGGTTGACAATACTGCTCAGCATAAGGTGTTCTCCTTCATGGACGGCTTCTCCGTTTATAATCAGATCAAGATGGCTCCTGAAGACATGGAAAATACCACTTTTGTTACTCAGTGGGGCACCTTTTGCTATAAGGTCATGCCTTTTGGGTTGAAAAATGTTAGGGCAACCTACCAACGTGCCATGGTTGCTTTATTTCATGACATGATCCATCATGAGATCGAAGTATATGTCGACGATATGATTGCAAGGCCCCAAACTGAGGAGGAACACCTTGACCATCTACAGAAGCTGTTTGACCGTCTGAAGTTGTACAAGCTGAGGTTGAACCCGAACAAGTGCACCTTCGGGGTGAGATCTGGAAAACTGCTAGGCTTCATCGTGAGCGACAAAGGTATTCAAGTGGACCCTGCCAAAGTGAAATCCATACAAGAGATGCCAGTTCCTAAGATAGAAAAAGAAGTCAGAGGCTTTCTAGGACGGCTGAACTATATTGCCCGATTCATCTCACATCTAACTGCTACCTGTGAACCAATCTTCAAGCTGCTGAAGAAAGATCAAGTAGTATGTTGGAACGATGAATGTCAGGCCGCTTTCGACAGAATCAAAGAGTATCTCCAAGAACCACCCATTCTTATGCCACCGGTTGAAGGGAGACCTCTAATCTTATACTTGACAGTACTTGACAACTCAATAGGGTGTGTGCTGGGGCAGCATGACGAGTCTGGCCGAAAAGAGCACGCCATTTATTACCTTAGCAAAAAGTTTACCGACTGTGAGACCCGACACTCACTGCTCGAGAAAACTTGTTGCGCTTTGGTATGGGCTGCTCGCCGGTTGAGACAGTATATGTTGACTCACACTACTCTCTTGATTTCAAAAATGGATCCAATAAAGTACATCTTCGAAAAGCCCGCCTTGTCCGGAAGGATAGCGAGATGGAAAATGATCTTGACAGAATACAACATCCAGTACACGACTCAGAAAGCAATCAAAGGAAGTGTATTGGCAGACCATTTGGCACACCAGGCAGTGGACGACTATCAATCTATGAACTTTGAATTTCCAGACGAGAATATCATGGTAGTGACTGATTGTGAAGTACCTGGACCGGATGAAGGACCTGAGGAAGGATCCCGATGGTCTATGCACTTTGACGGGGCCTCGAACGCTTTGGGTAACGGTATTGGCGCCGTGATCATATCCCCTAAAGGCACTCATACCCCACTCACCGCACGGCTATGTTTCAACTGCACCAACAACATGGCAGAGTATGAAGCATGTATCATGGCTCTTCAAGCTGCAATTGACCTAAGGATTAAGTTTCTGAGTGTCTTCGGAGATTCCGCTCTCGTGATCAGTCAGATCAAAGGCGAGTGGGATACGAAACACCCAAATCTTATTCCTTACAAAGAGTATGTGTTGACATTGATCCCCCACTTCGAGGAGATAACTTTTGAACACTTCCCAAGAGAGGAGAATCAGTTGTCGGACGCGCTAGCTACGATGTCTTCTATGTTCAAAGTCAAATGGGACAACGAGGCTCCCCGGATCATTATATGGAAATTAGATGAACCTGCACATTGTTGTGATCTTGAGGCTGAAGAGGTAACTGAGAAACCTTGGTATCATGAAGTGAAGAGGTACTTGGAAGCTCAACAATACCCCGAAGGCGCATCTGTTAACGATAAGAAGTTTCTGAGAAGGTTTGCGGCAAAGTTCTTCCTCAGCAATGGCATTCTATACAAGCGAAACCATGACTCAACCTTGCTGCGTTGTGTGGATAAGACTGAAGCAGAAAGGATCATGGCAGAGCTACATGAAGGTACCTTCGGAACACATTCCAGTGGACACACCATGGCAAAGAAAATCCTTCAGGCAGGATATTTCTGGTCCACAATGGAAGCCGACTGTTATCAACATTCTCGGACGTGTCACAAATGCCAGATCTATGCTGATAAGGTGCACATTCCTCCAGTTCCGCTGAACGTCTTGACAGCACCTTGGCCTTTTGCAATGTGGGGCATTGATATGATCGGTGAGATCAGACCTACGACATCCAACGGGCATCGTTTCATCCTGGTAGCGATTGATTATTTCACGAAGTGGGTCGAAGCAGCTTCCTACGCCACCGTAACCAAGAACGTCGTGGCACGGTTCATTCGGCATAACCTGATATGTCGATACGGTGTACCTGAGAGGATCATTACGGACAATGGTACCAATCTTAATAACAAGATGATCACTGAACTCTGCGAGCAATTCAAGATACAGCACCACAACTCTTCTCCTTACCGACCGAAGATGAATGGGGCTGTAGAGGCAGCGAATAAGAATATTAAGAAGATTGTGCAGAAGATGACAGTGACCTACAAAGATTGGCACGAGATGTTACCGTTTGCTCTTCATGGGTACCGTACCTCAGCAAGGACGTCAACCGGGGCAACACCCTTTTCCTTGGTCTATGGCATGGAGGCAGTCTTGCCTATTGAAGTCCAGATACCCTCTCTCCGGATAATGAAGGATGCAGGTTTGAGAGAAGATGACTGGATCCAGACTCGGCTTGATCAATTAAACCTAATCGATGAAAAGAGACTCACCGCTATTTGTCATGGTCAAACGTACCAAAAACGGATGATCAGGGCATTTAACAAGAAAGTCAGACGACAAAAGTATCAAGTCAGAGACCTGGTGATCAAGCGCATCATTCTTCCTCAAAGTGATCACAGGGGCAAATGGACCCCCACGTACGAAGGGCCATTTGTAGTTAAGCATATCTTCTCAGGAGGAGCTATGATTCTAACCACCATGGATGGTGACGACCTTCCTCACCCCGCCAATGCAGACATAGTAAAAAGATACTACGCATGATTAAAGACCCGCTAGGTTGACACACCTAGGCAAAAATAAGGGCTTCCTGGCGAACCAAAAGGGTTCGGGCAAAATAAGGGATGAAATGAGAAAAAAAACTGTACACCCGGCAAGTCGAAAACCTGAAAAGGCGGCTTGGGAAAAAATGGGTATCCCGGTGGACTGAAAACCCGAAAGGGCGGTCCAGGAAAAAGTTAGGGATTAAAGCGTAATACTATGTCTCATTGGATCACCTTGCATCCAGAATTCGGTATCAACTATCAGGTTCAGACGGCATCGATCAATCAGCTTCATCTTCAACTGAGCAGCAAAGTGATGAGACGCTTGAAGACATAAAGGCGATAGCAGAGTTGGAACCCAGTGGGATTTTGCACATAACTGTTTTGTTTTCCTTCTTGTATAAAACTCTATCTTGCTCAGCGGCATTCTCTTACTAGGACGTCAGCCTCTTGTACACAAAACGCCTATTTACAGGCAAATTTCAAAAATCAATACAAATCCACTTTTCCAGACAAATTGCCAATTGTTTTTCCTTTATCTGTTTTGTCTTGCGAAGAACGTCCAATGTTCATTTTTGATATATGCATTTGACATCAATTGCTAACTCATAAATACTTGCATACGAAACAAAGGACTAATTACAGGTGACGTCAGAAACAGGGGCAATAATGAGTTGTCTAAGCGATCTAGTTGCTCTGTCCACCAAGGTACCAAGGTAGGTTCGGCTGAAGAACGTAACCAGGATACCTTCACTCCCCGCAGAGTAAGACAAGATTCAGTAACACTCTCCTCAAGCAGAGTTGGTCTCCCATCAGCCCTGAAAAGGGACAGTATCTCCAGCAAGTCAGCAACACTCTCCCCCAAGCAGAGTTAGTCTACTGTCAGCCTTAAGGAAGTTGGATATCCCCAGAAGATCTCAATATTCCCCAGCGGAGTATACAGATGTTCCTAAGCAAGCATCCCCGACAGTCTTAATATAAGATTGTTCCCCGGCGGAATACCAGACACCCCAGTGGAGCCACTTCCCCAGTACAGTCCAAAAGTTTCCCCAGGAGAGTAGAATCAATCTCCCCAGTAGATTTTCTGGAAGCTTGTCCCCAGTAGATTCTGGAAGTTTATCCCCTGCGGAGTACAAACGCATATCCCCGGCTTTATTCAAGGTTATTCCCCACCAGAGCTTATAACTGGGTTATCCTTAGCTAATTACCACGGAAAGATCGTCCTCGGCGAAGTTCTTCCTATCCCTCAGCGGAGTTCATCAAATTCCCCAACAAAACTCATCAATGGAATCCCCAGCGGAGTTATCATCAAAACCTCAGCGAAGTATCTCTCCCCACAGAATAGTTCCCCGCAGAGTAATCTCTTCGTCAAGTTTATTCCCCAACGGAGTCATCTTCTCCTACCGGTTTATTCTTACAACCATCATCCCCAGCGGAAACGAAGAACTCTACTCTTCAACATCATCCCAGGATTCAACAAACTTCCCGGCATTCGTCAAGGATTTATTTTCCTAGACAAAAATACATGCATAAACATCACATTATCATACACCATGACACATGCATATACGCATCATAACACACTTATTCTTGAGAACATCATGACATCATGCATTTCATACATCATGACATTGCATACGACTAATGTTTTGCCTTTTCAGGAAAAGGTCAATCAAAAGACGATTACTATCAACTGTCGCAATTCCAGATTCGATTCTTGTATCTAGCCAGGGCATGTCTGTGAGCGATTAATTGTGGATTCGACACCTGTATCTAGCCAGGGCACATCTGCATGAAGAGTTTAGAGATTCGATACATGTATCCAGCCAGGGCATATCTGTAGACGACCAATTCCAGATTCAGTTCCTGTATCTAGCCAGGGCATATCTGTGAGTATTTGATTATAGATTTGACACCTGTATCTAGCCAGGGCATGTCTGCATGAAGAGTTTAGAGATTCCATTCCTGTATCCAGCCAGGGCATATCTGTAGACGACTAATTCCAAATTCGATTCATGTATCTAGCCAGGGCATATCTGTGAGTAACTGATTGTAGATTCGATACCTGTATCTAGCCAGGGCATGTCTGCATGAAGAGTTTAGAGATTTGATACTTGTATCCAGCCAGGGCATATCTGTAGACGATTAATTCCAGATTCGACACCTGTATCTAGCCAGGGCATATCTGTAGACAACCAATTCCAGATTCGATACCTGTATCTAGCCAGGGCATATCTGTGAGTGATTGATTGTAGATTCGACACATGTATCTAGCCAGGGCATGTCTGCATGAAGAGTTTAGAGATTCGATACCTGTATCCAGCCAGGGCATATCTGTAGACGATTAATTCCAGATTCGACACCTGTATCTAGCCAGGGCATATCTGTAGACAACCAATTCCAGATTCGATACCTGTATCTAGCCAGGGCATATCTGTGATTGATTGATTGTAGATTCGATACCTGTATCTAGCCAGGGCATATCTGCATGAAGAGTTTAGAGATTCGATACTTGTATCCATCCAGGGCATATCTGTAGACGACCAAGTTCCGGATTCGACTCCTGTATCTAGCCAGGGCACATTTGTGAGCGATTGTTTAGAGATTCGACTCCTGTATCTAGCCAGGGCATATCTGCATGAAGAGTTTGAAGATCAACCCCTGTAACAGGCCAGGTAATTATCTTTCTTTCCCAGGTACGCAAGTTCTCGCTAAGGAATCTCTTACGCGATCGACACTTCCAAATGGCATCTATAAGCCCATTCTCGACAAGGTTTTGTCACCTCTCCAGATGGCATCTATAAGCCCATCCTCCTATCCATCATCTCTCCAAATGGCATCTGTAAGCCCATTCCTGACATCACACTGTTGATACTCTACTATGTGAGTGCAAATTTCTAGGCACTCTAGTGTTCAATCATCTTCCACCTTCGGATCACGAAAGGCACACAAGCCAATCTACATCCTCAGGTTTAATAAGATTGAACAGGGGCAACTGTTGTACCCCAAAATTTCCCCTCCCATATTCTTCAAGGTCTATCAAGAATCACCTTCAAATGGTTCAAGGGATTGCACAGTCCAACATCCTCCTAAGCCAGTCAAAATTAAGGTTTTGGTTCTACCAAGGAATTTGAGGTTTTCAATGGTCCAAACAAGTCTCATATGCCTATAAACATTGCCAAGCATCTACATACCAAGTTGCAAGACTCACAACATCAAATTGCACAGTCAAAAGCCTTATTTGCTTCACAATCAACTGCAGGGGCAAAATGGTCATTTTATAGTCAAAAGTCAGAATTTTTGGTCAACATCTTATTTTTAAGCCACAATCATCATTTGATCAAGTCTTGATCATGATTCCACAAGCATGGCTCAAAAATCATCAAGATGTCAAAAGTTGCTATTTTTGGACAGCCGAAAAGTCAACTGTAACTTGACCAGAGCATAACTTTTTCATGGTTCATCAGAAAACTCCCATCCAATGCTCATTTTGAAGGGGATGACATTTCCTACAACTCATCTTCATATTCCAAGTCCAAGAAATGCTCTCACAAAAAGTTATCAATTTCTACATTATAGGTCAATTTCAAAAGTCAACAAAAATGCACTTTAAGTCAAAGACCATAACTTGAGATTGGTAAATCAAAATGACATGGGACCAAATGCATTGGTTAGAGGACTTCAAGACCTTTCCAAAATGTCCAAGAACATGTTCATATGATCACAATTGAGCAAGATATGCATTGGAGAAGTTGGGAAATTTTTGTGAACTTGCAAAAGTCAACTTTGCCCAAAACACCTCATTTTTGCTAATGGGCCTCAAATTCCTTCTTGAAACTTTGTCCAAGGCCTATGCACGACCCAATGAGCTTAAATTGATTTATTTTCTTATTTTTAATTAATTAATTGAATTTTTTATTAATATTAATTCATTTAATTGATTTTAAATGTAGGAAATTCAAAGATATGGTTTTCAAATCTTTTTGTGGTGCAAATAAACTCAACACATGCTGAAGATTTCATGTATCAATCAAGGGGACCAAAATATCCAATTTTAGCAAGTTTTGTCAATAAAAAATGTGCAAAAAGATTTGATTGAAATCAAATATTGAAAACATCATTTCATGGATTCTTGGACAAAGATTGAACCCTAATTCCATTCTACTACATATACAGAACCTAAACCTAATGCCTCACACGAAAAAGCTGCTGCAGAAAACCATATGCCATATTGAATTTTTTCAAGAAAATTGTAAAATCGTTTTCTCACTTCCAGACCAATTCAAGGGCTTTTAAGGAGTCAAATACATTGCTAGCATACTCAGGAACATTTTGCAATCGAAACCAAGCATTTAACCTCAAGAAATCGCCTCTAACAGATTCACGGTTTGCTTAACTTTGTCCAAATTCGTAACTCCAAAATTATGCATCATTAACATGTTATAATCATTGCTTTGCATTGCTAACATCTTTCTGAAGCTAATGGTATAGGTGAATCACGTTATGGTGTCCTGAAACTGAAATCACCATTGTTGAATTTTAGGGTTCTTCAGTTTCAAAATTGGGGTTTTCCCATACAAGAAAAATTAGGACCAATGATACCCATGGTTGAAACCGTCTGGACATGACGAACCCAATGGACATATCGCGCCCTATTTATATGGCATAGAATCCTATTCGCTATTTTTCCTCGTTCAGTTTTGTGGGGGTTAAAAACCCCCGCTATCTAACTCTGTTTTTTGCAGGAAAAGGAAGAAGACGACTGCGTGTTTACACATGATTGGCCGGTTTGAATGAGACGTGCGCTTTTTGTTTTCATAGCATACGAATTAATTTTGATATATTATAATTAATGGTCATTATGTTAACAGATGCAATGCAGTGGCATAGTGGAAAGTGACGTGGTTGGTAACCATTGGGACCTAGGTTCGATTCCCAGGTCCCCCAAATTCCTTGTTCATATTTTTTCCAATGTAATCATGTGCAGGCACTGAAAAGCATTCCACCATATACCTCAACCATCCAGGCGCCAGGTGTTCCCAATCAACAATCCAAAGGCCAGAAAGTGATGAACACCATGTTCTCAGTCAACACAGGCGTGGACAACCAGGAAGGTCAACAAGGCTTGAACGTTATTGGGCCTGAAATCTGCTAGTCAACACCTCATATTGGGCCCAACACCCCCCTGGTTAATTGCTTTTCTTTTTATTTTCTTTTAACTAACTATTTTTTATTATTAATATTATTTATTTAACTAACATAATTAATATTAATTTTCATAATAAACTCAGAATTAAATATGTAAATATTTTTATTATGTATTAATTTCATTATTAATTTATTTTGTAAATAAAATACTAACAAATTAAATTAGTTAATTAGGTTAACTTTAATCTTTTTCATAATAAATAAAATAAACTTAGAATTAGGGTTTTCTTGACTTTTAATTTCCTTCATTTTTATTTTCATTAAAACTTAAAAAACACAAAAACATTTTTCTTTTAATTAATAAATTAATTAGTTATTAGGTTTAATTTTAATTGCAAACAAGGACTAAAATTGCTTTCTTTTCTCAAAAAGGGTCAAAACCCTAAGGACGTCCCGATTCTATTTCTTTGCGCGCATTATCATTATTTTGATTATTATGTAACTGTTTCCAAGGATGTAATAGTTAATTAGGATTTACCGCTTTATTTACTTTCCGCATTTATTTTCCAAAACGGGTTTTTGTTTTTGGCGATGTATAGACCTGCGCCTTGTAATAGCGTAGATTCATATTTCCGCACTTTATTTTCCGCACTCTTAACTGTTAATATGCATGAAAGACTTGGATGAAAATTAAAAATAACTCGTAGATCACCATGATACATGTACAATATAATATAATATGAAAACAACACACAAGCACATGCCACTCTTAGGGTACGCCTCACTGGTTGCCTCGAACGTGGTCGTCAAGTATAGGGTGTTTTAGAGGTCGCCCTCCTGTCTAAGATCCAGTTGCCTCGAAACGGTTTCCTCGGATAAAAAGGATCTAGGACATTAGGGTTACTTCTAAGGTGTCCTACTATTGCTTTGGTGACCACACATGTCCCTTATAATCGAATTGACCCGAATACCTCCAACGATGGTGCTACCTACCTCTCAATGGTGGGATAGCACTATCTAAAGGACTCTTACACAGCCTAATTCCTTATAGTAGGTAGATTTCTCATGGGTACTTGCTCTCTCAAAAAATAAAAACATCTATTCACACTTACACTTTCAAAAAGTTTTCAAACAAATTTTTCATACACTCTTGAGGACAAATACAAGAGTTACTTAGAAATTTTTCAAACGAAACTTTTTCAAAACCCACGCACACTTGAAAAGCAAACAAATTTTGAAAACATAAGAGCAAGTACCTAAGAGCCTGTGGATAACCACGGATAGAAAGGGTGCTAACACCTTCCCTTTTTATAAATCTACCTCCCGAACCGAGAAACATTCTCGAAAAGGAATTTTGCTGTGCTTTTGTCCTTTCCATGTTGGAGAACATAAAAGACGGTGGCGACTCTTGCTTACCGCGACATTTCGCGAACCAGCTTAAAAACAGTCAGTTATATTTCCACCGATCACACTGTGTTATACAGCTAGGACGTATCGACACATACCACCCATGTATCGATTCATAACAGCAAAATGCACGTGTTTTTTGAAAAAAGCCAGCAAATTCAAAATTGTCATCATTTTGGCTCCAATTTTTTCTGCATAATTTGAAATTATATCATTAATTCAAATTTTGGCTCCAAGAATCAATTACCAAATTACCACTAATCCCAATCCTAAACTCTATAAATAGAGACCTCATTTCATTCAAATGACAAGCTTTTGATAGTCAAATCTACCTTGCTAAAATATCTCTTAATTCTCTCCATCTACCAAATTCACTCAAAGCTACATTTTCAAAAAGTTAGTAAGCTTTGCATTGAAGCTTACTAATCTTTGAGCTAAACTTTCATCCAAATGCTTTTTCTCCATCAATTATCTACATCCAAGCTTTGGTAATTGATTCTTGTGGTCGAATTGCAGTAAATTCTGGAAGTTGTTTGATAATTCACTAATTCTACCTTTGGTAAGTTGGATCATCATCTTTCACAATGTGATCTCTTGTGGATTTCTGGTTTTGATTCATTGAGCACTATTTTATGATTCCATTAGTGTTATTTTCTCATAATTTGATGGTATTTTCATGCTCAATTGGATCCATGATCATAAGGTGTTTGATGAAAAGTTGGAACAAGAATTTGATCTTTAAAATGTTATTTTTCTACTGATGTTTAATAGGTTGCAATCAATTGTTGTAACATTGCAATTGATTGTCACAGAAAAATGATTTGATGAAAAAACTGCACTGATGTAATAGGTTGCTGTCGAAGCACAACCGATTATGACAGTGTCGAAATACTGTTTTTGCCTTATTTTGGGGGCTATTTTCGACTCGAATATTTTTCTGCTTATTCTCTTTGATGGATAATTTGGATTGCAATTTTAAATGTCCAATTTGTCTTTAAAATCAATGGACTTTGTGATGTAGATGAAGTTGGATAAATGTTCATCAATTCAAATCTACCTAAGAGTGAATTATTTAATTCATTTTTGGTTCTTTGGATTAATGATATGTTTAGTACTTTAATCCATCTAGAGGAGTGGTTGAATTTAAAGATGAAAGAATTTTGAAATGGTGATCCAAATTAGCTTATCATTCCCCTCCCTCTTCATCTTATCCCTTTCTTTTTTTGTGCTACATGTTAAGGGATGGTGATCTCTATATCATTTATCTAAACATGAAGTACATAAATTTCTATTGACCGGCCTCAAAATAGGTGCGACTTCTACATAAGTCCATTTACGATTGCTTAACATAGCGCTAAATTTTGTCCCGATTCGAATAAATGATCATTCGTGGACCAAACTTATGATTGCAAGCCCAAGTATGTTAATTTTATCTCTTTGATCCAATAACCTTGAGATTCATTGTGTGGAGGCTTTGGTTCTACCAATCCTCTAATGGATCTACAACACCTTTGGTCAACGCGGATCACTTAAACATCGTTGATCATTAAATGTTACTTTTTGAGGATTCCAAAATGGATGATATACTTGACAAAAAGCAAATGCAACTTGTTGTGTGGAGGCTTTAGTTCTATAATCCTCTAATGAGTTCCAAATGCAAGTTTCAAGATGGTCATCCAATTAACCACTAATTTCTAACAATTGACTTTATCTTATGCTTTTATTTTTTATGCTTTATGAACCATTTACTTTTTTTTGCAATTACATTTCATGCCATTTTTTATTTTGCTCACTTGAGCATTTACTTTTATGTCATTTTTATTTTGCTCACTTGAGCTCCTCTTTTCCTTTTAAAGACACCTAATAATCAACATGAACCATAAAAATCTTTAATGATACTTGGACTATTTGGTTACTATCCTTGGCATTATGGAGCATTGGACTTCTTGGACTTAGGATTAGAGACCTTGGCCTATCTTGGAGACTTTTTGACTTTATTTGATATTTTGTCTGGAGTTCTTGAGGTTTACCTCAAGACATTGGGTTGTTTGTTTGTTTTGTGTGCAGGTTATTGTGATTACATACTTTGTTTGTAATTTGGAATTCACCCGTATACAGCCGTTACTCTGCCCGATTTTTGCGAAGATTTAATACACTTGAAGTTTGGTTCTCTCAAGAGGTCTAGTATCTTTGCTTGCTTGGTTTCGATCCGAAGAATGGGAATTCTATATTGACACATAATGTCAAGTATTGGCTTCTTGTTGGTTAGATGGTTCTTATCCCTAGCTTTTACCTTATACTTTAGGATAGTCTCTTCATCTAAAACTCTTCTTATTTCTAAACTTGAAACACTTTCATAATAAACTTGGACTTAGGTCCATGCATTTTCAAAACATTTTCATAAACAAATTTCAATCAATTTAATAATACCTTGACATTTTTTGTGAGAAGACTAAAAGTCAATCAATCTCATTTCAAACCTTTTTGCCACTTTGGCTTTTATCTTTAAACCTTTCTTAAAAGATTAGACTCTTGTCAATCCTTGTAGTTATGCAAACAACTATACTTCTACAATATGTAGTGAAGTGAGATATTTTCCACTTGGGTGTTGAGTGAGGGATTGTTGATTTTAAAATCCAAGCCATATCCTCCACTTTGAGATGATGCAAATTCTCCTTTCTCATGATTGTGGGTAGTAAGTATGTTTTCCACACGGACAATGACGATGATGTCTTATCTCATAAAATTAACCAACACACTTGTGTTTCAAATTTTTAAAAGAGGAACTACGTGTACCCTGATCCCCTATTGCATGAAAGGTGGTACGTAGGCACTAAATGTTCGCAACCGCGGCGGGTGCAAAAATCATAAAAATATTTCTTTTCTCACCTCCACCATCCATTTTATATATACAACACATTTTTACAACCAAAATATACAGATTTTTCAAAGAGGTTCCTGCGGAGTACCGTAGATGTTTAGGGTGCTAATACCTTCCCTTTGCATAACCAACCCCCTTACCTTGAATCTTTCCCCCCTTTTTGGGTTATTCGCTCTTTTCCCATTCCTTTGGAAACAATAAAGCGCGGTGGCGATTTTTATTTTGATTTGTATAAAGTCTAATCAATCCAATGGCTTAGTTTTGAACATTTCTACCGCTACATAAAAATGGCGACTTCACTGGGGAAAGATTGACCTCTTGCTGGTCCATCCCTAAGTAGGTTGAGCCTATCTTTGTTTATATCTGTATATGTGTTATTGTGTTTATGTGTTATATTTTGTATATATGTTTGTCTGGACTTTCCTGGTTTACAGGGTGCTTGGTGATTACTCATAAGTCCTATACCTGGACTTGGGCAAACTTTAAGATAGGACGGGAGGTATAGTCATGTTAACTTTGAGGGAGTAATCCCAAAAAAGGAGGCATGAGATCCCCCACTCAGTGGAGGCCCCTTTGACTGTAGTGTCGTTTACCGAGTAATCGGGAAGACGTACTGCTTTCAACCTGGGAGCCTGCTGAAGCTGAGGACCGTAGATTACCTAACCTATCTTGGCCTTTTAGGTGTAGTGCGGAAGCTATGACGGAGTAATCCAGAAATAGTTGTCACGCGATACTATGCTCGGACGAGTCTTTCTTGAGAATATTACTAATTACCGAGTTAATCAGGAAGTTGGTAATATCCGAAGGAAGGATGTAGACTCTGGGAACCTCTAGAACCTTGTTCGGCAGGTGATAACTTTTTAGACCAATACCTTTTGGGTAGTACCTTCGACCTCATGGTCGTGACGTTGAACATATGAACCCTATATGTGTGATCTTGTGTGTGATTGTTGCATCATGCATCCATGCACTCATAAGCATCTTTTGAAGAGAAACAATATTTCAAGGGATTTAAAGGTCGACTATTTATGAATATCTCAGGTACTTTTAAACCATGGATTCTGGAAAGAGAAAGACCTGGAAATATAGTTTCAAGGGTCCTAAGATAGATGAGTTGATCAGTCTAATTCCTGAGATCGAGTGTTCTGCAGACTTTCGGAAGAAGTATGGATCCATTATTCCTCTCATGAAGCTAAAGATAAAGGAGGGTATTCTTTCAACTTTGGTCCAATTCTATGATCCAGTGTATCACTGCTTTACTTTTCCCGATTATATGTTGATGCCAACACTGGAAGAGTATTCCTATCTATTGGATTTACCTGTTACTGATTGTGTTCCTTTTACTGGTTTGGAGGGTGAGCCAAAACCACATGAGATTGCTGCTTTGATTTATCTGGGGAAGTCTGAGGTGGAAGCCCATATGACTACCAAAGGAGGGATTAGAGGATTACCAGCTCAGTTCTTATTGGAGAAAGCTCGTTACTTTTCCAGGATGAAGAGTACGGTTGCTTTTGAGGCCATCTTTTCTTTACTCGCCTATGGATTATTCTTATTTCCTAATGTGGACAAGTTTGTCGATATTAACGCTATTAGGATTTTCATGATTGGAAACCCGGTTCCTACATTGTTGGGTGATTCTTATTACTCTGTTCATCTTCGGAGTTCCTATCATGGGGGAATGATTATCTGTTGCACGCCTCTATTGTACCGGTGGTTCATATCTCATATGCCTCAGTCTGATGCTTTTTGGGATGTCAAGAAGGAACCCCGTTGAGCTCCTAAGATCATGGCACTTACTCACTCGGATATTGATTGGTATCATCGAGCTTACCAGGATGTGGAGGTTATTGACAGTTGTGGTAGTTTCCCCAATGTACCTCTTCTTGGTACAAAGGGAGGAATTAACTATAACCCTGTTCTTGCACGACGACAGCTTGGTTACCCAATGAGGGATAAACCGAATAGTATTCATTTGAGTAGTTTCTTTCTGAAGGAAGGAGAAGACCACAGGGAAGCTAGGGAGCAGATTGCGAAGGCCTAGCGTCACATTCATAAGAAGAGTAGGAAGGATTTGGGACCTAGAGGTGTTGTTTCTTTGGAGCCATATCTTCAGTGTGTCCGATCGAGAGCCATTCAGTTGAAGATGTCGTATACTCGGGAGACACCCATGCCTGATTTGTTTGTGAAGATCACCCCTCCTTTGTTAGATGATCTAGAGGAGCTGCAGCTTGCTTTGGTTAGGATGCAACAGGAAAGGGATGCTTGGAAGAACAAGTTCCAGACTTTAGAGAGTTCCTACAGAGCAGACTTGAAGGAGAAAGATGATTTGATCGAGATCCTTGAGAGTCAAGCGGTGGAGTCTATGGAGAGGCAAGGGGATTTATTTTCTCCTAAGCCTCAAACAAGTGTTGATTACTCACTTTCTGATCCAGATGATTGGAAGGAGGTTGCCATCAGACATGTGGAAGAAAACCAAAGGTTGAGGGCTCAGATTGTCAGGCTCACAGGGAAGCGCCAACGTACAGATTGATCTCCATTAGTTCCTCTTCTCAGGATTTTTAGATTGTATTTTCATCTTGTACTTGGGATCATTGAAACTTGTAACCCATTTTGAAGCTATTATAATAAAAAAGTTCAGTATTTCAAAAGCTTTATTACTTTGATGTTTGCAATGTGTCTATAAATCTTGAATCCCTTGAAATATTAAATGATAAAGTAAAAATAATCATATGCATATCATGCATCATATTGCACATATTTCTTGCATTTGTTATGCATATCCAGGTGTCTTACCCAACTTCTTTACTTCACTCAGCAAGCTGACTCATCACTACAACACTCGGGCTAATTTCAAAAAGGAGATGGACAACTTAGAACAGGAGAATCGCGAGCTGCATGAAGAAGTTTCCGCTTTGAAAGCTGACTTGACCAACTTGATTTCTCTGATGGAAGCTCTGGTGGTTGCTCAGAATCAGCCATCGAGTGTTCAACCTCAACCAACAAGGGAAAATGCTGAAGTTCCAACTGTTCTTGTATCCGCTACTCCGGCTGTTGTTCAGAACCGTATGCCTCAAGGTTATCCATGGGAAATGCCAGAGAATTTTGCACCTGAAGGTTTCAATATTGGCCCTCAAGATGCTCCAGTGGTTCAGACTGTTGTTACTCCAGCACCTCCTGTGGTGCATACCATTCCTGCTGCACCTCCTTCGGTGAATTTGGTTCCGTTTGTTAATGAAGATGTGTGTCGTCCTTTCCCTCCGCCGAGTGAAGACTTGGGTCTTTATGACAGAATGGATGATTTTCAAGAGCAGTTTGATAGAATGCAAAGAGAGATGAAGGCTCTTAGGGGAAAAGAGTTATTTTGGCAGAATGTGAATGAGTTGTGTTTGGTCCCGAATGTTAAAGTGCCTGTTAAGTTCAAGGTCCCGGAGTTTGAGAAGTACAAGGGTAACGCTTGTCCTCGTGCTCACTTGGTGATATACGTGAGGAGAATGTCTACCCACACCGATGATCAGTGTCTGCTGATTCACTTTTTCCAGGATAGTCTGACCGGCGCATCATTGAAATGGTACATGAGTTTGGACAGCGCCAACATCCATACTTTTAATGATTTGGGAGAAGCATTCATTAAACAATACAAGTACAATGTGGACATGGCGCCCGACCGTGACCAGCTTAGGGCCATGGTTCAGAAAGACAGAGAATCATTCAAAGAGTATGCGCAGAGGTGGCGCGATGTGGCTGCACAAGTGGTTCCTCCCATGGAAGAGAAAGAAATTACTAAGATTTTTCTGAAGACGTTGGGAGCTTTCTACTACGAAAAAATGGTAGCAAGTGCACCAAGTGATTTCACATAGATGGTAGGAATGGGTGTCCGCCTAGAAGAGGCAGTAAGAGAAGGTCGTTTGACAAAG
Source organism: Vicia faba (assembly GCA_948472305.1). Lineage (NCBI taxonomy): Eukaryota > Viridiplantae > Streptophyta > Magnoliopsida > Fabales > Fabaceae > Vicia > Vicia faba. Next base: position 1,321,658,925 of record OX451735.1, on the reverse strand, counting down.
GGTGAAGGATCTGGAGGTGTGAAAAATCTAGCTTATGGGTTTACAAAGAATAAAGAGGGGGATACAAATGTTGTTATGCAAAATAGAAGGGTAAACGCTCCTAGAAGTAATTATCAGTGTCATCAGCAAGTCACCTCAGTTACTCCTGTTATGAATGCCGCTCCAACTACCGTTGCTTATCAGAGACCGTCCCAGCAGGGGAATCAAGGGTATAATCAGAGAAGGGAGAACTATGATCCTATTCCCATGAGCTATGCAGAGCTACTACCAGCATTGATTCATAAGAAGTTGGTCCAGACACGACCACCTCCCGCCATACCATCACCATTGCCTTGGTATTACAAAGCAGACCAGACGTGTGCCTTTCATCAGGGAGCACCAGGGCATAGTGTTGAGAATTGTTATCCTTTGAGGACTGAAGTGCAAAGATTGGTGAAGTCTGGAATTTATTCTTTCAAATACGTGGGACCTAATGTGAAAGACAATCCTCTACCCAAGCACGGGGAGGTGAATGCTGTAAATATGGTGGCCGATTGTCCAGGCGACTTCCGGATTTTTGACATTAATCTGGTTAGAGGAGATTTGGTGAAGATGCATGCAGACCTCTGAATTCAGTTATTATACGCATGACCATGCCAGTTGTGCTATTTGCAGTACAGATATACAGGGATGTGAGAAGATAAAGGCTGATTTACAGGAGATGATGGATGAAGGTTTAATCCATATAATCAGGCCTAGGGCATAACATGAAGAGGAAGTGAATATGGTTTCTGGATGTCCTGGTGAATTCATAATTTTTGATGTGGATCATTTGAATGAGGATCTCGTGCAGTTGTATGCTACCTTTTGTCGTATTGCTGGTTAGGTGGAACACCAATATGGATCTTGCATAGTTTGTTGTCGAAACCCCCGAGGATGTTCTATTGTGAGGGAAGGTGTTCAGTTGTTGTTAGACAATGGAACTATCAAGATCACAGGTCAGAGAAATGATTATCATGAGATTGATATGGTTGAAGCTTGTTTGATGGAAGAAGAGTCAGAGGAAGAGTATGCCTCCGCAGATGAGTATTTCTCTTCAGACGAAGATTTGTTTGCCGGAAATGACTTTTTGATGGCTGATTGTGTTGAGGAAGGGGTAAACATCATTGTACCTTGTTTTGGTGCACCCACCCATCTTGAGGTGGAGTACCATAGCAAACCAGCTGTTACCCCATTGGTAATTAGTCTGCCAGGTCCTGTTCCTTATGAATCAGACAAGGTTGTGCCTTACAAATACAACGCTACAATCTTAGAAGACGGGGTGGAGGTTCCCATCTAGCCATTGCCAGATGTTGGAAATATAGCTGATAATAGCAGGATGACCCGTAGTGGCTGTGTGTTTGTGCCGGTTATTCGAAGAGATGTTGTTGCTGGAAAGAAAATTGCTGAGAACGATGAGCCTAAGAAGGCTACAGGGGAGACAAGTGGAGCTACATTAGAGAAAGAAGTGGATGATATTATGAAGATAATTAAGATGAACGACTACAAAATTATAGATCAGCTATTGCAGACTCCTTTAAAGATATCCATCCTAGCTTTGTTAATGAATTCCTCTACTCATAGAGAATCACTGATGAGAGTACTAGACCAAGCTTTTGTGGAGAATGACATGCCATTAGATCAATTCAGCAGCGTAATTGGAAACATTACGTCATGTAACAATTTGAGTTTCTGTGATGATGAGTTACCAGATGAAGGGAGGAATCACAACCTGGCCCTCCATATATCCATGAACTGCAAGAATGATTCGCTGTCCAATGTGCTAATTGATAACGGATCCGCGTTGAATGTTATACCGAGGAGTACCCTCATGAAGTTAAAGTATCAAGGAGCACCTATGCGCCCGAGTGGCATCATTGTGAAGGCTTTTGATGGGTCGAGGAAATCTGTCATCGGTGAAGTGGACCTGCCCGTCTATATAGGACCATATTTGTTCCTGATAACTTTCCAAGTCATGGACATTATTCCCGCATATAGTTGTTTGCTAGGACGGCCATGGATACACGAAGCAGGGGATGTCACTTCAACTCTGCATCAGAAGTTAAAAGTTTGTGTGCGAAGGGAAGGTGGTGATCATAAACGGGGAGCAGGCGTTGTTGATATCCCATCTATCCTCTTTCAGTATTGTAGAAGCGGATGAGGCTGCTGTTGGAACCCAGTTCTAAGCCCTATCCATTGACAACATAAGGAGGAATGAGAATTATGTGGTTTCCCTGAAGGACGTGCAGCAGGTTGTGCGCAATGGTCATAATGCAGTTTGGGGACGACTGGTGGATCCACCCGTGAACAAGAACAGAGCTGGTTTGGGTTTCTCTCCGAAGTTTAGTAAAGGCGAAAGCTTGAAGTCAAAGTCTTCTGTGAGCAGTTATCATGATGTTTTCCGCAGCGGAGGCTACCTCCATCCAATTGGTTCTGGAATTAATGTTGTTGAAGAGGATGAAGCAGAGCAGGAAGTACCGAATTATGTGACGCATGGAGTCCGAGTTCAAAACTGGGTCACTATTGATGTTCCTTCTTGCATACATGTTTCAAAGTAATTTGTTTTGTTAATCTGTTTCTTTCTATTGAAAAGCTTTCACTCTGCCCAAGGTGAAAGTATTGTATGAGCTTATCTGTTTGCTTTGATTTTTAAGATCATTAATAAAAGTTGTCTTTGCTTCCAAAAATATGTCTTTATTTTCTGCTTTTTCTTGGGAAACGGTAATCAAATAAAAAAACCTTTCAAAATAAATAATAATTGAAAATTAATCTGCATGATCACTTGTTATATGTGTCAGTCTCTAAAAGCAATCATAAATCACATGTGCAGATTGATTAAAAAACCCGTTGAATACAATGACCCTGCACCCTCTCCCAACTTTGATTATCCTGTGTTTGGGGCTGAAGAAGAAGATTATGGTGAGATTCCAGAAGAGGTCTCATGGTTGCTTGAGCACGAGGAAAATACCATTCAGCCGTATAAGGAGCCTTTGGAAGTGATTAATGTGGGTTCAGAAGAAGATCCGAAGGAAGTTAAGATCGGAGCATCGTTGCATCCTGATGTAAAGAACGGGTTGATTGAGCTGTTGAAAGAGTATGTGGATATTTTTGCTTGGTCTTATCAAGATATGCTTGGTCTAGATACAGACATTGTCGAGCATCGTTTGCCGTTGAAGCCAGAGTGTCTGCCAGTTAAACAAAAGTTGAGAAGAACTCACCCAGATATGGCAGTAAAGATCAAAGAGGAGGTCCTAAAGTAGATTAATGCTGGTTTTCTTGTGACGTCAGTGTATCCTCAATGGATTTCCAATATTGTCCCAGTACCGAAAAAATACGGAAAAGTCCGCATGTGCGTAGATTACAGAGATCTAAATAAAGCTAGTCCAAAAGATGATTTTTCATTGCCTCACATTGACATGTTAGTGGAAAGCACAACAAAATTCAAGGTATTCTCGTTCATGGACGGATTTTCCGGGTATAATCAAATAAGAATGGCTCCAGAGGACATGGATAAAACAACGTTTATCATACCCTGGGGAACATTTTGTTACAAAGTGATGCCCTTCGGGTTGAAGAACGCTGGTGCAACGTACCAGAGGGCTATGACAACCCTATTCCATGATCTGATGCACAAGGAAATTGAAGTATATGTTGACGATATGATTGCCAAATCTCAAACTAAAGAAGGGCATATAAAATATTTGTTGAAGTTGTTTCAGAGTTTGAGGAAGTATCGTCTCCGCTTGAATCCAAATAAATGCACCTTCGGAGTTAGATCGGGAAAATTGTTGGGTTTTATTGTTAGCCAGAAAGGAATTGAAGTTGACCCTGATAAAGTCAAAGCAATTCAAGAAATGCCAGCACCAAGAACTGAAAAGCAAGTCAGAGGTTTCCTCGGGCGTTTGAATTATATTTCCAGATTCTTTTCCCACATGACTGCAGTGTGAACCGATCTTTAAGTTGTTAAAGAAATATCAAGGTTGTGTGTGGACGGATGACTGCCAAAGGGAATTTGAGAGTATTAAAGAGTATCTGCTTAAACCTTATATCTTGCTCCCTCCCGTAGAAGGAAGACCGTTGATTATGTATCTAACAGTGTTAAATAAATCCATGGGTTGTATTCTGGGACAACAGGATGAAACAGGGAAGAAAGAGTTCGCCATTTATTATCTCAGCAAAAAGTTCACTGATTGTGAGTCGCGGTATTCCATGCTAGAAAAAACATGTTGTGCTTTGGCCTGGGCGGCAAAGCGTTTGCGGCAGTATATGTTGAATCATACCACTTGGTTGATTTCCAAAATGGATCCAATCAAGTATATTTTTGAGAAGCCTGCTCTTACTGGGAGAATTGCCCGCTGGCAGATGTTGTTATCTGAATATGATATTGAGTACCGCACTCAAAAAGCTATCAAAAGTAGTGTGTTAGCAGATTACCTTGCTCACCAGCCGGTGGAAGATCATCAGTTTGCAGAATATGAATTCCCCGATAAGGATGTGATGTTTCTGAAAGTGAAAGATTGTGATGAACCATTGCCTGAGGAAGGCCTTGACCCTGAATCTCGTTGGAGTATGATATTTGATGGAGCGGTGAATGCTTAGGGTAAAGGAATTGGTGTTGTGATTGTCACTCCTCATGGATCGCACATTCCTTTTACTACTAGGTTAACATTTGATTGCACTAATAATATGGCGGAATATGAGGCTTGCATCATGGGTCTCGAAGAAGCTATTGATCTCAGAATCAAAATTCTAGATGTGTATGGTGATTCAGCTTTGATAATAAATCAGATTAAAGGAGAATGGGATACTCGTCACCCTGGCTTGATCCCTTATAAAGATTATGCTAGAAGATTACTGCCCTTCTTCGATAAAGTTGAATTCCATCACATTCCTAGAGATGAAAATCAAATGGCGGATGCTCTGGCAACTCTGGCTTCCATGTACCAAGTGAATACTTGGAATGATATACCCCGTATTACAGTTCGACGGCTAGATAGGCCCGCTCATGTGTTTGCGACAGAGGAGGTAGCAGATGAAAAACCTTGGTATTATGACATCCAGCATTTTCTTCAGACTCAGGAATACCCGATTGGTGCGTCGAGGAAAGATAGAAAGACACTAAGAAGATTGGCAGGCAGTTTCTTCCTCCGTGAAAATGTGTTATATAAGAGAAATCATGACATGGTCTTGCTCAGATGCATGGATAGATACGAAGCAGACATGTTGATGCATGAGATTCATGAAGGTTCATTTGGCACTCATGCCAATGGGCATTCGATGGCTAAAAAGATGCTAAGGGCAGGTTATTATTGGTTGACAATGGAATCTTATTGTTACAATTTTGCAAAGAAGTTCCATAAATGCCATGTTTATGCAGATAAGGTCCATGTGCCTCCGACACTTCTCAATGTGATTTCATCCCCGTGGCCTTTCTCTATGTGGGGTATTGACATGATCGGGATGATAGAACCCAAAGCTTCGAATGGACACCGTTTTATCTTGGTAGCAATTGACTACTTTACCAAATGGGTAGAGGCTGCTTCTTATGCCAATGTTACCAAACAGGTGGTTGTACGTCTCATCAAAAACAATCTCATATGCCGGTATGGTGTGCCGAGTAGAATCATCACTGACAATGGCTCGAATTTGAACAACAAGATGATGATAGAACTGTGTGAAGAATTCAAGATTATCCATCACAATTCGTCTCCATACAGGCCAAAGATGAATGGAGCTGTTGAAGCTGCTAATAAGAATATCAATAGAATTATCCAGAAAATGGTTGTTACTTATAAGGATTGGCATGAAATGCTCCCTTTTGCTCTGCATGGATATCGAACATCTGTCCGCACTTCAACAGGAGCAACCACGTTCTCCCTGGTATATGGAATGGAAGCTCTACTCCTTGTTGAGGTAGAGATTCCCTCATTGCGTGTGATAATGGAAGCCAAGTTGACAGAGGCTGAATGGGTCCAGAACAGGTTTGACCAATTGAATTTGATTTAAGAGAAGAGAATGATAGCTTTGTTTCATGGGCAGTTATATTAGAAAAGAATGAAGAAAGCATTTGATAAAAAGGTCAAACCTCGTGAATTTAAAGAAGGCGACCTCGTGCTCAAGAAGATCATGTATTTTAACACTGACTCTAGGGGCAAGTGGACTCCCAATTTTGAAGGCCCGTATGTTGTCAACAAAGCCTTCTTTGGTGGTGCATTAATTCTTGAAACTATGGATGGCGAGGAGTTCCCACGTCCCATGAATGCTGACGCAGTCAAGAAATACTTTGCCTAAACAAATAAAATAACAGCTCGCTAAGTTGAAAACCCGAAAGGGCGGCTTAGGCAAAAAGGAGCGTCTCGGTAGGCTGAAAACCCGAAAGGGCGGTCTAGGCAAAAATTAGAGACATAAATAGAATAAATTTCCCGCTAAGTTGAAAACCCGCAAGGGCAGCTTAGGCAAAAGTTAGGGATTTTTTTTCTTGGCAAGTAATTGCGTCAGACAAGACTTGATCGTTGAAGCAACAATCTTCTCGGATCCTCACCATACTTCAACAAAAACTGCTGCTCAGGATTTCAAAAGTTGTAGGGGGAATGGTGGTCATTATATCTCAATGTATATTTTCCATTAAATATTACCATTTCCCAAACTTTGTAATCATCCATGGAGTCTCGCCATTCGCAGACTACCATTCTATTAATGAAATTCGAGCTTTTACCCAATTCTTTATATTCTTATTTTTATTTAGATTGCAAAGACTCCATTTATTACTGATAATAATTTTTAAAGCAAAAAGATTAAAAAGCAAAATTGACTTTTCAAAAAAAGGGAGATCTCCACAATTCAACTTACTTTGGGATTTGTGATGAAACAATGACAACAAAAATGGCGATCCCAGGAATGAACAAACTCTGGTTGTTTTAAGAAGATTTACTTCCTTCATGAAGTTTTTCTCAGGTCATTTTGCTGGTATGTGCGCAATCTTGTGTGTTTCTCAGATAGTAGAAGATGATACCAGTGGGTGCAAGGTACAATATTAGATTTGTGATCTTATTATCCTCGGCCAAGTCTTGTTTCACTTTTGATTTTGGGTTTGTATGGTCAGAAGCCTTCGTCCCAGATTCCCCAGCGAAGTTTTCCCTCATATGATGAAAGGTTTTATTCCCTTGGTGTGCTAAGATATCACTCTTTTTGCGATATTGGCATTAGTGTTGACTTCTTGATTTCCCGAGAAGGCTATACCAGGGCATCTTTTGTTGGAATAGGTTTGTATGATATTAATACTCAATCCAATATTCTCCAGTGAAGGCCTCGTTTATTTGATAGAAGTCCCTTCTCCCCAAAGAAGTTGGTGCAATAATTACTCTCGAATAACGTATCTCCGGTTTCCCCAGTGAAGAACGTATCTCCGGTTTTCCCAGTGAAGAACGTATCTTGGTTTCCCCTCGATGATGTGGTTCTGGCCTCCCCATTGAAGTCAGCATGAAGTCCCCAGTAGATGTCTCGATGATGAAGCATTGCCTTCCCTTAGTGAAGTCCGTATGTTTTTCTTCCTTCAAAGCGGGCCTGAATTCCCCAGTGAATGTTTTGACAATTTGGTTTCCATCTATCTTATTCAAGATCAGTGTTGCAATATCCAGTAGAAGTACGAACCGTGAAAACTTTTGTTTCCCCATTGAAGTTTGTGTGCTATTCCCCGGTGAAGCCTGGAGAAGGATGTTATATCCCTATATCTGTATTGTTTTATCGTTATAATTCGTTTACTTCTGGATTATGTCGCTCTCTCTGCAGTATTGGTATTAATGTTGACTTCTTAATTCCCCGAGAAGGTTATCCCAGGGCATCTCTTGTTGGAATGAGTATTCATGATGAAAGTTTTCAATTCGCAGTTCTTTTTCTCCAGGGAAGTAGGGTTTGGTTTCCCCAGTAAGGTTTAATTGTCTCGGCGTCAGTCTGCTTTATTTGAGGCTGATCTTGCAATCTCCAGTAGGTATGTTGCTTTTGGAAAACTGGTTTTTCTGATGAAGCCGGAAGAAAGATGTTCTATCCCGGTATCTGTTTGATTTAGCTACATCCGGATTATGTTTCTCCTCAGTGAAGTTAGGACAGGCAATAGGTTTGGTTTCCGCAGTTGCTTTTACCTTTCTTGGATTGATCTTTTTGGTTGAAGTTTAGCCCAATGTTGTTGGTACCTGATATGGTTTTGTTTGTTTGTACTGATTATGTATCCTTTTACCAGCATATGCACGGTATCACTCATACATTCATACATGCATCATGCATTGCTACAAATCATTTTTATTGACATTGTGTTCTAACCTTCCTGCAGCGCTCCTTGCTTAGGTGGGTTTGGTTTTCCCTCTTGAGTTTATTTCTCAAAGGATGTATCTGCATTGGCCGTCTTGCTCCAGTCTATTTCTGATTTGGATTTGTGGTCGCATGACAATATTATTTACTTTGGATTTCTGAGAACTTTGAGTTTTGGTTTGTGCATTTATTTTGCATGAGAAGACTTTATCTCCTCAGCAGGAATATCGTGGCATTTCCCCAGGAAGTCATATCTCTTTCCCCAGGAAGCCATATTGCTATCCCCAGGAAGTCATATCTCTTTCCCCAAGAAGCCATATTGCTATCCCCATGAAGTCATATCTCTTTCCCCAGAAAGTCATTTCTCTTTTCAATTCCCCTTGATAATAAGTGGAAGTCTCTTTATTTGAGACAGATTACATTTTACCCTTTCCAGGCAGATTTCCTTGGTTAAGGAAGAAGTTGAGACCCGTTCTAGGTGAAACACCATAATTTTGGGGAAAACTTGATATATTCAAATCTACCTTCAGTGAACGTTGGTAGTACATCGGCAGTGAACGTCGGTGTTTCTTATCTTTTTTCTATCATCAGTGAATGGTTATAGTTCATCGTCAGTGAACGGCGGTGGTGTGATATTCAAATCTACCTTCAGTGAATGTTGGTAGTACATCGGTAGTGAATGTCAGTGTTTCTTATCTTTTTGCTATCATCAGTGAACGGTGGTAGCTCATCGTCAGTGAACGGCGGTGGTGTGATATTCAAATCTACCTTCAGTGAGCGTTGGTAGTACATCGGCAATGAACATCGGTGTTTCTTATCTTTTTGCTATCATCAATGAACGGTGATAGTTCATCGTCAGTGAACGACGGTGGTATGATATATTCAAATCTACCTTCAGTGAACGTTGGTAGTACATCGGCAGTGAACGTCTGTGTTTGTTATCTTTTTGCTATCATCAGTGAACGTTGATAGTTCATCGTCAGTGAACGGCGGTGGTGATATATTTAAATCTACCTTCAGTGAACGTTGGTAGTACATCGGCAGTGAATGTCGGTGTTTCTTATCTTTTTGCTATCATCAGTGAACGGTGGTAGTTCCTCGTCAGTGAACAGCGGTGGTATGATATATTCAAATTTACCTTCAGTGAACGGTGGTAGCTCATCGGCAGTGAACGTCGGTGTTTCTTATCTTTTTGCTATCATCAGTGAACGATGGTAGTTCATCGTCAGTGAATGGTGGTGGTATGATATTTTCTTTTTGCTATCATCAGTGAACGGTGGTAGCTCATCCGCATTGAATGTCGGTGTTTCTTATCTTTTTGCTATCATCAGTGAACGGTGGTAGTTCCTCGTCAATGAACGGTGGTGGTATGATATTTTCTCTCTACCTTCAGTGAACGTTGGTAGGCATCGGCAGTGAACGTCGATGCTTGTTATCCTCCTCTCTGATTCATTTCTTTTGGTCCACCAGTGATTTATTTTCCTGGTGGGGTTGCTCCTTTGTTTCCTCATTTTTGTGGCATCCCCAATGATACTTTGCGTCTCTTTTGTTCTTTTCATATGCATTCATAATCATAAACATTGCATGGCATCTTAGAGACAAAAATATGACTTGTTTTATATTTAAGTATCTTCAATCGCGTCGACACAAAGATTTTTAACCTTCGTATCTCCGAATAGAAGACACTTAAATAAGGGCAGCTGTTGTACCCCAATTTTTGCCCCTAAGATTCCCCTATCATATCATGTCAACTTGATCATAACAAGATCACATTAGGGTTGGTTCTTCCTCTTTTTCTATCTCATATCTTTAAGTTTGCTCTTGAGGAATCTCCAAGCACCTTGGTTGTGTATTTTGTATATGTGTTGTTGACTAACTTCTAATCAAAATACAAAAAAATATTTGTCTTTGCCTTTGCATATTTGTGTTTTGTAGGTATTGTGTCGAAAGGCAACTTGTATGGATCCATGAAGGCTTGTGTCGAAAGGCAGCTCGCATCAATCCACAGGGGCTTGTGTCGAAAGGCAACGTGTATCAATCCACAAAGGCTTGTGTCGAACTCATGCAATTTGATTTAATTATGTATTATGGTGAAAGACAGCATGCATCGACCCATAAAGGTATGTATCAACTCATTCAGTTGTGTATAACTAGCATGTGTCGACACATGCATGTATGTATCGACTCATCCTGTTTGTATAACTAGCATGTGTCGACACATACGTGTTATGTATCGACTCATACAGTTTGTGTGATTTTGTAATGTGTTGAAATAACTGTATCGACACATAGAGGCATGTATCGACACATGATGTGTTATACAGCTAGGATGTATCGACACATACCACCCATGTATCGATTCAAAACAGCAAAATGCACGTGCTTTATGAAAAAAGCCAGCAAATTCAAAATTGTCATCATTTTGGCTCCAATTTTTTCTGCATAATTTGAAATTATATCATTAATTCAAATTTTGGCTCCAAGAATCAATTACCAAATTACCACTAATCCCAATCCTAAACTCTATAAATAGAGACCTCATTTCATTCAAATGACAAGCTTTTGATAGCCAAATCCACCTTGCTAAAAAATCTCTCAATTCTCTCCATCTACCAAATTCACTCAAAGCTCCATTTTCAAAAAGTTAGTAAGCTTTGCATTGAAGCTTACTAATCTTTGAGCTAAACTATCATCCAAACGCTTTTTCTCCATCAATTCGCTACATCTAAGCTTTGGTAATTGATTCTTGTGGTCGAATTGCAGCAAATTCTGGAAGTTGTTTGATAATTCTCTAATTCTACCTTTGGTAAGTTGGATCATCATCTTTCACAATGTGATCTCTTGTGGATTTCTGGTTTTGATTCATTGAGCACTATTTTATGATTCCATTAGTGCTATTTTCTCATAATTTGATGGCATTTTCATGCTCAATTGGATCCATGATCATAAGGTGTTTGATGAAAAGTTGGAACAAGAATTTGATCTTTAAAATGTTGTTTTTCTACTGATTTTTAACAGGTTGCAATCAATTGTTGTAAAATTGCAATTGATTGTCACAGAAAATTGATTTGATGAAAAAACTGCACTGATGTAATAGGTTGTTGTCGAAGCACAACCGATTATGACAGTGTCGAAATACTGTTTTTGCCTTATTTTGGGGGCTGTTTTCGACTCGAATATTTTTCTGCTTATTCTCTTTGATGGATAATTTGGATTGCAATTTTAAATGTCCAATTTGTCTTTAAACTCAATGGACTTTGTGACGTAGATGAAGTTGGATAAATGTTCATCAATTCAAATCTACCTAAGAGTGAATTATTTAATTCATTTTTGGTGCTTTGGATTAATGATATGTTTAGTACTTTAATCCATCTAGAGGAGTGGTTGAATTTAAAGATCAAAGAATTTTGAAATGGTGATCCAAATTAGCTTATCATTCCCCTCCCTCTTCATCTTATCCCTTTCTTTTTTTGTGCTACATGTTAAGGGATGGTGATCTCTATATCATTTATCTAAACATGAAGTACATAAATTGTTATTGACCGGCCTCAAAATAGGTGCGACTTCTACATAAGTCCACTTACGATTGCTTAACATAGACCTAAATTTTGTCCCGATTCAAATAAATGATCATTTGTGGCCCAAACTTATGATTACAAGCCCAAGTATGTTAATTTTATCTCTTTGATCCAATAACCTTGAGATTCATTGTGTGGAGGCTTTGGTTCTACCAATCCTCTAATGGATCTACAACACCTTTGGTCAACGCGGATCACTTAAACATCGTTGATCATTAAATGTTACTTTTTGAGGATTCCAAAATGGATGATATACTTGACAAAAAGAAAATGCAACTTGTTGTGTGGGGGCTTTAGTTCTACTAATCCTCTAATGATTTCTAAATGCAAGTTTCCAGATGGTCATCCAATTAACCACTAATTTCTAACAATTGACTTTATATTATGCTTTTATTTTTTATGCTTTATGAACCATTTACTTTTTTTTGCATTTACATTTCATGCCATTTTTTATTTTGCTCACTTGAGCATTTACTTTTATGTCATTTTTATTTTGCTCACTTGAGCTCCTCTTTTCCTTTTAAAGACACCTAATAATCAACATGAACCATAAAAATCTTTAATGATATTTGGACTATTTGGTTACTATCCTTGGCATTATGGAGCATTGGACTTCTTGGACTTAGGACTAGAGACCTTGGCCTATCTTGGAGACTTTTTGACTTTATTTGATATTTTGTCTGGAGTTCTTGAGGTTTACCTCAAGACATTGGGTTGTTTGTTTGTTTTGTGTGCAGGTTATTGTGATTACATACTTTGTTTGTAATTTGGAATTCACCCGTATACAGCCGTTACTCTGCCCGATTTTTGCGAAGATTTAATACACTTGAAGTTTGGTTCTCTCAAGAGGTCTAGTATCTTTGCTTGCTTGGTTTCGATCCGAAGAATGGGAATTCTATATTGACACATAATGTCAAGTATTGGCTTCTTGTTGGTTAGATGGTTCTTATCCCTAGCTTTTACCTTATACTTTAGGATAGTCTCTTCATCTAAAACTCTTCTTATTTCTAAACTTGAAACACTTTCATAATAAACTTGGACTTAGGTCCATGCATTTTCAAAACATTTTCATAAACAAATTTCAATCAATTTAATAATACCTTGACATTTTTTGTGAGAAGACTAAAAGTCAATCAATCTCATTTCAAACCTTTTTGCCACTTTGGCTTTTATCTTTAAACCTTTCTTAAAAGATTAGACTCTTGTCAATCCTTGTAGTGATGCAAACAACTATACTTCTACAAAATGTAGTGAAGTGAGATATTTTCCACTTGGGTGTTGAGTGAGGCATTGTTGATTTTAAAATCTAAGCCATATCCTCCACTTTGAGATGATGCAAATTCTCCTTTCTCATGATTGTGGGTAGTAAGTATGTTTTCCACACGGACAATGACAATGATGTCTTATCTCATAAAATTAACCAACACACTTGTGTTTCAAATTTTTAAAAGAGGAACTACGTGTACCCTGATATCCTATTGCACGAAAGGTGGTACGTAGGCACTAAAGGTTCGCAACCGCGGCGGGTGCAAAAATCATAAAAATATTTCTTTTCTCACCTCCACCATCCATTTTATATATACAACACATTTTTACAACCAAAATATATAGATTTTTCAAAGAGGTTCCTGTGGAGTACCGTAGATGTTTAGGGTGCTAATACCTTCCCTTTGCACAACCAACCCCCTTACCTTGAATCTTTCCCCCCTTTTTGGGTTATTCGCTCTTTTCCCATTCCTTTGGAAACAATAAAGCGCGATGGCGATTTTTATTTTGATTTGTATAAAGTCTAGTCAATCCAATGGCTTAGTCTTGAACATTTCTACCGCTACACTGACGAGGCGGGTTCTTTGAAGAAGAGGTTCACAAGGCTTATACTTATAGGATCAACTTAGATGGGGATAGAGTTGCTAAGAGATTGAGAATCTGGTTGGAGATTGTGATCGGTGGAAATAGAACTGACTGTTTTGGAATGCTGGTTCGCAAAATGTCGCGGTAAGCAAGAGTCGCCACCATCTTTTATGTTCTCCAACATGGAAAGGACAAAAGCACAGCAAAATTCCTTCTTTGAGAATGTTTCTCGGTTCGGGAGGTAGATTTATAGAAAGGGAAGGTGTTAGCACCCTTTCTATCCGTGGTTATCCACGGGCTCTTAGGTACTTGCTCTTATGTTTTCAAAAACAGTTTGCTTTTCAAGTGTGCGTGGGTTTTGAAAAAGTTTCGTTTGAAAAATTTCTAAGTAACTCTTGTATCTGTCCTCAAGAGTGTATGAAAAATTTGTTTGAAAACTTTTTGAAAGTGTAAGTGTGAAAAGATGTTTTTATTTTTTGAGAGAGCAAGTACCCATGAGAAATCTACCTACTCTAAGGAATTAGGCTGTGTAAGAGTCCTTTAGATAGTGCTATCCCACCATTGAGAGGTAGGTAGCACCATCGTTGGAGGTATTCGGGTCAATTCGATTATAAGGGACATGTGTGGTCACCAAAGCAATAGTAGGACACCTTAGAAGTAACCCTAATGTCCTAGATCCTTTTTTATCAGAGGCAACCGTTTCGAGGCAACTGGATCTTAGACAGGAGGGCGACCTCTAAAACACCCTATACTTGACGACCACGTTCGAGGCAACCAGTGAGGCGTACCCTAAGAGTGGCATGTGCCTGTGTGTTGTTTTCATGTTATATTATATTGTACATGTATCATGGCGATCTACGAGTTATTTTTAATTTTCATCCAAGTCTTTCATGCATATTAACAGTTAAGAGTGCGGAAAATAAAGTGCAGAAATATGAATCTACGCTATTACAAGGCGCGGGTCTATACATCGCCAAAAACAAAAACCTGTTTTGGAAAATAAATGCGGAAAGTAAATAAAGCGGTAAATCCTAATTAACTATTACATCCTTGGAAACAGTTACATAATAATCAAAATAATGATAATGCGCGCAAAGAAATAGAATCGGGACGTCCTTAGGGTTTTGACCCTTTTTGAGAAAAGAAAGCAATTTTAGTCCTTGTTTGCAATTAAAATTAAGCCTAATAACTAATTAATTTATTAATTAAAAGAAAAATGTTTTTGTGTTTTTTAAGTTTTAATGAAAATAAAAATGAAGGAAATTAAAAGTCAAGAAAACCCTAATTCTAAGTTTATTTTATTTATTATGAAAAAGATTAAAGTTAACCTAATTAACTAATTTAATTTGTTAGTATTTTATTTACAAAATAAATTAATAATGAAATTAATACATAATAAAAATATTTACATATTTAATTCTGAGTTTATTATGAAAATTAATATTAATTATGTTAGTTAAATAAATAATATTAATAATAAAAAATAGTTAGTTAAAAGAAAATAAAAAGAAAAGCAATTAACCAGGGGGGTGTTGGGCCCAATATGAGGTGTTGACTAGCAGATTTCAGGCCCAATAACGTTCAAGCCTTCTTGACCTTCCTGGTTGTCCACGCCTGTGTTGACTGAGAACATGGTGTTCATCACTTTCTGGCCTTTGGATTGTTGATTGGGAACACCTGGCGCCTGGATGGTTGAGGTATATGGTGGAATGCTTTTCAGTGCCTGCACATGATTACATTGGAAAAAATATGAACAAGGAATTTGGGGGACCTGGGAATCGAACCCAGGTCCCAATGATTACCAACCACGTCACTTTCCACTACGCCACTGCATTGCATCTGTTAACATAATGACCATTAATTATAATATATCAAAATTAATTCGTATGCTATCAAAACAAAAAGCGCGCGTCTCATTCAAACCGGCCAATCATGTGTAAACACGCAGTCGTCTTCTTCCTTTTCCTGCAAAAAACAGAGTTAGATAGCGGGGGTTTTTAACCCCCACAAAACTGAACGAGGAAAAATAGCGAATAGGATTCTATGCCATATAAATAGGGCGTGATATGTCCATTGGGTTCGTCATGTCCAGACGGTTTCAACCATGGGTATCATTGGTCCTAATTTTTCTTGTATGGGAAAACCCCAATTTTGAAACTGAAGAACCCTAAAATTCAACAATGGTGATTTCAGTTTCAGGACACCATAACGCGATTCACCTATACCATTAGCTTCAGAAAGATGTTAGCAATGCAAAGCAGTGATTATAACATGTTAATGATGCATAATTTTGGAGTTACGAATTTGGACAAAGTTAAGCAAACCGTGAATCTGTTAGAGGCGATTTCTTGAGGTTAAATGCTTGGTTTCGATTGCAAAATGTTCCTGAGTATGCTAGCAATGTATTTGACTCCTTAAAAGCCCTTGAATTGGTCTGGAAGTGAGAAAACGATTTTACAATTTTCTTGAAAAAATTCAATATGGCATATGGTTTTCTGCAGCAGCTTTTTCGTGTGAGGCATTAGGTTTAGGTTCTGTATATGCAGTAGAATGGAATTAGGGTTCAATCTTTGTCCAAGAATCCATGAAATAATGTTTTCAATATTTGATTTCAATCAAATATTTTTGCACATTTTTGATTGACAAAACTTGCTAAAATTGGATATTTTGGTCCCCTTGATTGATACATGAAATCTTCAGCATGTGTTGAGTTTATTTGCACCACAAAAAGATTTGAAAACCATATCTTTGAATTTCCTACATTTAAAATCAATTAAATGAATTAATATTAATAAAAAATTCAATTAATTAATTAAAAATAAGAAAATAAATCAATTTAAGCTCATTGGGTCGTGCATAGGCCTTGGACAAAGTTTCCAGAAGGAATTTGAGGCCCATTAGCAAAAATGAGGTGTTTTGGGCAAAGTTGACTTTTGCAAGTTCACAAAAATTTCCCAACTTCTCCAATGCATATCTTGCTCAATTTTGATCATATGAACATGTTCTTGGACATTTTGGAAAGGTCTTGAAGTCCTCTAACCAATGCCTTTGGTCCCATTTCATTTTGATTTACCAATCTCAAGTTATGGTCTTTGACTTAAAGTGTATTTTTGTTGACTTTTGAAATTGACCTATAATGTAGAAATTGATAACTTTTTGTGAGAGCATTTCTTTGACTTGGAATATGAATATGAGTTGTAGGAAATGTCATCCCCTTCAAAATGAGCATTGGATGGGATTTTTCTGATGAACCATGAAAAAGTTATGCTCTGGTCAAGTTACAGTTGACTTTTCAACTGTCCAAAAATAGCAACTTTTGACATCTTGATGATTTTTTAGCCATGCTTGTGGAATCATGATCAAGACTTGATCAAATGATGATTGTGGCTTCAAAATAAGATGTTGACCAAAAATTCTGACTTTTGACTGTAAAATGACCATTTTGCCCCTATAGTTGATTGTGAAGCAAATAGGGCTTTTAACTGTGCAATTTGATGCTGTGAGTCTTGCAACTTGGTATGTAGATGCTTGGCAATGTTTATAGGCATATGAGACTTGTTTGGACCATTGAAAACCTCAAATTCCTTGGTAGAACCAAAACCCTAATTTTTATTGGCTTAGGAGGATGTTGGACTGTGCAATTCCTTGAACCATTTGAAGGTGATTCTTGATAGACCTTAAAGAATATGGGAGGGCAAATTTTGGGGTACAATATTTGCCCCCGTTCAATCTTCTTAAACCTGAGGATGTAGATTGGCTTGTGTGCCTTTCGTGATCCGAAGGTGGAAGATGATTGAACACTAGAGTGCCCAGAAATTTGCACTCACATAGTAGAGTATCAGCAGTGTGATGTCAGGAATGGGCTTACAGATGCCATTTGGAGAGATGATGGATAGGAGGATGGGCTTATAGATGCCATCTGGAGAGGTGACAGAACCTTGTCGGGAATGGGCTTATAGATGCCATTTGGAAGTGTCGATCGCGTAAGAGATTCCTTAGCGAGAACTTGCGTACCTGGGAAAGAAAGATAATTACCTGGCCTGTTACAGGGGTTGATCTTCAAACTCTTCATGCAGATATGCCCTGGCTAGATACAGGAGTCGAATCTCTAAACAATCGCTCACAGATGTGCCCTGGCTAGATACAGGAGTCAAATCTGGAACTTGGTCGTCTACAGATATGCCCTGGCTGGATACAGGTATCGAATCTCTAAACTCTTCATGCAGATATACCCTGGCTAGATACAGGTATCGAATCTACAATCAATCACTCACAGATATGCCCTGGCTAGATACAAGTATCGAATCTGGAATTGGTTGTCTACAGATATGCCCTGGCTAGATACAGGTGTCGAATCTGGAATTAATCGTCTACAGATATGCCCTGGCTGGATACAGGTATCGAATCTCTAAACTCTTCATGCAGACATGCCCTGGCTAGATACAGGTGTCGAATCTACAATCAATCACTCACAGATATGCCCTGGCTAGATACAGGAATCGAATCTGGAATTGGTCGTCTACAAATATGCCCTGGCTGGATACAGGTATCGAATCTCTAAACTCTTCATGCAGATGTGCCTTGGCTAGATACATGTGTCGAATCCACAATTAATCGCTCACAGACATGCCCTGGCTAGATACAGGAATCGAATCTGGAATTGTGACAGTTGATAGTAATCGTCTTTTGATTGACCTTTTCCTGAAAAGGCAAAACATTAGTCGTATGCAATGTCATGATGTATGAAATGCATGATGTCATGATGTTCTCAAGAATAAGTGTGTTATGATGCGTATATGCATGCGTCATGGTGTATGATAATGTGATGTTTATGCATGTATTTTTGTCTAGGAAAATAAATCCTTGACGAATGCCGGGAAGTTTGTTGAATCCTGGGCTGATGTTGAAGAGTAGAGTTCTTCGTTTCCGCTGGGGATGATGGTTGTAAGAATAAACCGGTAGGAGAAGATGACTCCGTTGGGGAATAAACTTGACGAAGAGATTACTCTGCGGGGAACTATTCTGTGGGGAGAGATACTTCGCTGAGGTTTTGATGATAACTCCGTTGGGGATTCCATTGATGAGTTTTGTTGGGGAATTTGATGAACTCCGCTGAGGGATAGGAAGAACTTCGCCGAGGACGATCTTTCCGTGGTAATTAGCTGAGGATAACCCAGTTATAAGCTCTGGTGGGGAATAACCTTGAATAAAGCCGGGGAGATGCGTTTGTACTCCGTAGGGGATAAGCTTCCGGAATCTACTGGGGACAAGCTTCCAGAAAATCTACTGGGGAGATTGATTCTACTCTCCTGGGGAAACTTTTGGACTGTACTGGGGAAGTGGCTCCACTAGGGTGTCTGGTATTCCGCCGGGGAACAATCTTATATTAAGACTGTCGGGGATGCTTGCTTAGGAACATCTGTATACTCCGCTGGGGAATATTGAGATCTTCTGGAGATATCCAACTTCCTTAAGGCTGACAGTAGACTAACTCTGCTTGGGGGAGAGTGTTGCTGACTTGCTGGAGATATTGTCCCTTTTCAGGGCTGATGGGAGACCAACTCTGCTTGAGGAGAGTGTTACTGAATCTTGTCTTACTCTGCGGGGAGTGAAGGTATCCTGGTTACGTTCTTCAGCCGGACCTACCTTGGTACCTTGGTGGACAGAGCAATTAGATCGCTTAGACAACTCATTATTGCCCATGTTTTTGACGTCACCTGTAATTAGTCCTTTGTTTCGTATGCAAGTATTTATGAGTTAGCAATTAATGTCAAATGCATATATCAAAAATGAACATTGGACGTTCTTCGCAAGACAAAACAGATAAAGTAAAAACAATTGGCAATTTGTGGAAAAGTAGATTTGTATTGATTTTTGAAATTTGCCTGTAAATAGGCGTTTTGTGTACAAGAGGTTGACATCCTAGTAAGAGAACGCCGTTGAGCAAGATAGAGTTTTATACAAGAAGGAAAACAAAACAGTTATGTGCAAAATCCCACTGGGTTCCAACTCTGCTATCGCCTTTATGTCTTCAAGCGTCTCATCACTTTGCTGCTCAGTTGAAGATGAAGTTGATTGATCGATGTCGTCTGAACCTGATAGTTGATACCGAATTCTGGATGCAAGGTGATCCAATGAGACATAGTATTACGCTTTAATACCTAACTTTTGCCTGGACCGCCCTTTCGGGTTTTCAGTCCACCGGGATACCCATTTTTGCCCAAGCTGCCTTTTCAGGTTTTCGACTTGCCGGGTGTACAGTTTTTTTTTCATTTCATCCCTTATTTTGCCCGAACCCTTTTGGTTCGCCGGGAAGCCCTTATTTTTGCCTAGGTGTGTCAACCTAGCGGGTCTTTAATCATGCGTAGTATCTTTTTACTATGTCTGCATTGGCGGGGTGAGGAAGGTCGTCACCATCCATGGTGGTTAGAATCATAGCTCCTCCTGAGAAGATATGTTTAACCACAAATGGCCCTTCATACGTAGGGGTCCATTTGCCCCTGGGATCATTTTGAGGAAGAATGATGCGCTTGATTACCAGGTCTCCGACTTGATACTCTTGTTGTCTGACTTTCTTATTAAATGCCCTGATCATCCGTTTTTGGTACGTTTGACCATGACAAATAGCAGTGAGTCTCTTTTCGTCAATTAGGTTTAATTGATCAAGCCAAGTCTGGATCCAGTCATCTTCTCTCAAACCTGCATCCTTCATTATCCGGAGAGAGGGTATCTGGACTTCAATAGGCAAGACTGCCTCCATGCCATAGACCAAGGAAAAGGGTGTTGCCCCTGTTGACGTCCTTGCTGAGGTACGGTACCCATGAAGAGCAAACGGTAACATCTCGTGCCAATCTTTATACGTCACTGTCATCTTCTGCACAATCTTCTTGATATTCTTATTCGCTGCTTCTACAGCCCCATTCATCTTCGGCCGGTAGGGAGAAGAGTTGTGGTGCTATATCTTGAATTGCTCGCAGAGCTCAATGATCATTTTGTTGTTCAGATTGGTACCATTGTCCGTAATGATCCTTTCTGGTACGCCGTATCGACAGATCAGGTTGTGCCGAATGAATCATGCCACGACGTTCTTAGTTACGGTGGCATAGGAAGCAGCTTCGACCCACTTCGTGAAGTAATCAATTGCTACCAGGATGAAGCGATGCCCATTGGATGTCGTAGGTCTAATCTTGCCGATCATATCAATGCCCCACATTGCAAAAGGCCAAGGTGCTGTCAAGACGTTCAGAGGAACTGGAGGAACGTGCACCTTATCTGCATATATCTGGCATTTGTGACATCTCCGAGAATGTTGGTAACAGTCGGCTTCCATTGTGGACCAGAAGTATCCTGCCCGAAGGATCTTCTTTGCCATGGTATGTCCACTGGAATGCGTTCCGAAGGTACCTTCATGTAGTTCTGCCATGATCTTTTTTGCTTCAATCTTATCCACACAACGCAGTAAGGTCGAATCATGGTTTCGTTTGTAGAGAATGCCATTGCTGAGGAAGAAATTTGCCGTGAACCTTCTCAGAAACTTCTTGTCATTAACAGATGCATCCTCGGGGTATTCTTGAGCTTCCAAGTACCTCTTCACTTCATGATACCAAGGTTTTTCAGTTACCTCTTCAGTCTCAAGATCGCAGCAATGTGCAGGTTCATCCAATTTCCAAATAATGATTCGGGGAGCCTCGTTGTCCCATTTGACTTTGAACATAGAAGACATCGTAGCTAACGCGTCCGCCAACTGATTCTCCTCTCTTGGGAAGTGTTCAAAGGTTATCTCCTCGAAGTGGGGGATCAATGTCAGTACATACTCTTTGTAAGGAATAAGGTTTGGGTGTTTCGTATCCCACTCGCCTTTGATCTGACTGATTACGAGAGCGGAATCTCCGAAGACACTTAGAAACTTGATCCTTAAGTCAATTGCAGCTTGAAGACCCATGATGCATGCCTCATACTCCGCCATGTTGTTAGTGCAGTTGAAACATAGTAGGGCAGTGAGTGGGGTATGAGTGCCTTTTGGGGATATGATCACAGCGCCAATACCGTTACCCAAGGCGTTTGAGGCTCCGTCAAAGTGCATAGACCATCGGGATCCTTCCTCAGGTCCTTCATCCGGTCCAGGTACTTCACAATCAGTCACTACCATGATGTTCTCGTCTGGAAATTCAAAGTTCATCGACTGGTAATCGTCCACTGCTTGGTGTGCCAAATGGTCTGCCAATACACTTCCTTTGATTGCTTTCTGAGTTGTGTACTGGATGTCGTATTCCGTCAAGATCATCTGCCATCTTGCTATTCTTCCAGACAGAGCAGGCTTTTCGAAGATGTACTTTATTGGATCCATTTTTGAGATCAACAGAGTAGTGTGAGTCAACATATACTGTCTCAGCCGGCGAGCAGCCCATACCAAAGCGCAGCAAGTTTTCTCGAGTAGTGAGTATCAGGTCTCACAGTCAGTAAACGTTTTGCTAAGGTAATAAATAGCGTGCTCTTTTCGGCCAGACTCGTCATGCTGCCCCAGCACACACCCCATTGAGTTGTCAAGTACTGTCAAGTATAAGATTAGAGATCTCCCTTCAACCGACGGCATAAGAATGGGTGGTTCTTGGAGATACTCTTTGATTCTGTCGAAAGCGGCCTAACATTCATCATTCCAACGTACTACTTGATCTTTCTTCAGCAGCTTGAAGATTGGTTCACAGGTAGCAGTTAGATGCGAGATGAATCGGGCAATGTAGTTCAGCCGTCCTAGAAAGCCTCTGACTTCTTTCTCTGTCTTGGGAACTGGCATCTCTTGTATGGCTTTCACCTTGGCAGGGTCCACTTGAATACCTTTGTCACTTACGACGAAACCTAGCAATTTTCCAGATCTCACCCCGAAGGTGCACTTGTTCGGGTTCAACCTCAGCTTGTACAACTTCAGACGGTCAAACAGCTTCTGTAGATGGTCAAGGTGTTCCTCCTCAGTTTGGGACCTTGCAATCATATCGTCGACATATACTTCGATCTCATGATGGATCATGTCATGAAATAAAGCAACCATGGCACGTTGGTAGGTTGCCCCAGCATTTTTCAACCTAAAAGGCATGACTTTGTAGCAAAAAGTGCCCCACTGAGTAACAAAAGTGGTCTTCTCCATGTCTTCAGGAGCCATCTTGATTTGATTATATCCGGAGAAACCGTCCATGAAGGAGAATGCCTTATGCTGAGCAGTATTGTCAACCAGAACGTCGATGTGAGGTAGAGGGAAGTCATCCTTGGGGGTTGCCCTGTTCAAATCCCTGTAATCAACACACATTCGGACCTTACCATCCTTCTTCGGCACTAGAACCACGTTGGCAACCCACTGAGGGTAAGAAGTCACTGCTAGAAACCCGGCGTCGAATTGTTTCATAACCTCAGCTTTGATTTTCTCAAACATCTATGGACGCATACGGCGGACCTTCTGTTTTACCAGAGGGCATTCTTCCTTGGTAGGCAAGTGATGAACCACAATGTCAGTATCTAACCCAAGCATGTCTTCGTAAGACCAGGCAAATATTTCCACATAATCATGCAACATCTGAATCAACCGTTGTTTCACGCTGAGTTCTAGATTGGCGCCAATCTTGACTTCCTTTCTGTCTGTCTCAGTACCCAGATTTACCGTTTCCACTGGCTCTTCATGTGGCTGAATGGCCCTCTTTTCCTGGAGTAACAGTCTTGCAAGCTCACCAGGCACTTCACAATCATCTTCACCTTCGTCTTCGGCTAAGTTGATTGGATTTTCGAAGTCATAACTGGCAGTAGCAGAGTCGTTACCAGTGAGATCCAGAGTGGATTGGAACCTGTATAGGTGAGTGTGTGTAAATATAGCTGTTTTGCAATATACATAATAAAGAAAGAAAGGGAGCGCAAGATTTGAAATGCGAAAAATGTCCAATGCTTTTATTCATGATATATGAAAATGACAAATAATAAGCCCTCACAAATGAAGCCACGGTGCCCCAGGTAAGACATCGGGCCATAAAGTTTCAAATTATTGTTTGTTACAAATTCAAAACAAAGGAGTTCATTACTGAGTGACAAAAGTAATAGGTATGTAGTCTTTGGCAGTCCAGTTGCTTAGTCCACCGTTGGTCGTTGGGTAGATCTAGCTGTCGAATTCAGATTCCTCCACCTCGTCTTCAATAGAATTTATTCCCGGGTTGGTGATGAATACAGGAGGTCTTCCAATCCTTGCTTTACGCACAGCCCTCTGAGCCTCCTTCTCAACCACAGCCCAGGCATCCTTCAAGGAAGCCATCTTCAAAGGAGAATCTTCTTCAGTCACAGTCTATGTTGCTGCCAATGTCTGAGGGACCTCTTCAAAATGTTGAAAGGGGGTCTCAATGAATTCCCCATCCATCTCTATGTATCGGAACGAGTTAAGATGGCTGACCATATATTCTTCCTCCCCTTGAACTGTTACGATCTTCCCTCTGACCGGGTACTTAAGCTTCTGATGTAATGTGGAGGTCACAGCTCCAGCCTTGTGGATCCAAGGACGACCCAGCAAACAAGAATAAGATGGTCGGATATCCATCACATAGAAAGTAGAATCAAAAACTTGAGAACCAACCCTGATTGGAATGTCAACTTCCCTATGTACCATCCTCTTCGACCCGTCAAAGGCCCGGACAACAATGTTACTAGGCTTGAGCTCCAAACCCTCACAATCCAGCCTGTCTAGAGCTTTCTTGGGTAATACGTTCAACGAAGAACCGGTGTCTACCAACACATGGGCAAGAGTAGTGCCCATGCATTCAATGGAGACATGCAGGGCGTCGTTATGGTTCTTTCCTTTGGCAGTCAGATCGGCGTCAGAGAAACCCAACCCATTATCAGCAGTCAAGTTGGCCACACAATCGGTAAATTGATCAGCAGACGTTTCTTGTGGCACATGGGCCGTCTTCAGGAAGGAAATCAGGGCCTTGGCATGAGCCTCTGAACACAACAACAATGATAGCATAGAGATCTTAGAGGGGGTGTGCCCCAGCTGCTCAACTACATTGAAATCACTCTTCTTGATTATTTTAAGAATCTCTTCCATCTCTTGCTTAGAAGCTTCAACATTGACGGTCTTCGGTGCCTCCGTCTGGGCAGGCGCATCAGTAGCAATCCCTTTGCCCCGAGCGTCAGATGACTCGGCAGCAGGGATAGAAACAGGAGCTTGATCAGGAAGGGAAGCAGGCATACTTGCAGGTGTAATGACGAGAGGTCTCTGAATAGCTGGTGGTGCAATATCTGGTGAGAACAGCCTACCACTGCGAGTGACTTTGGCAGGCTCGGTGATGTTACTGACGCCGGTACTAGTATCAAACTCTTGTTTAACTCCAAGCACATAAACATCTGCCCCATAATGCCAAGGGACAGCTTTGTCGGACGTATAGGGGAGGGGCCCCGGAACAGTGATGATGATAGGAGCAATCTTCTGAGTAGACAGGATTTTGACAGGCTTCTTTGAGGGAGCCTTAGGAGAATTGTTGAAAATGGTGACGATAGAAACTTCTTCGGTAGGGACAGCAGGAATAGAAATCTTCTCGAACAAGATCTCTTTATTATCCATCAGGCTTTGGATACCTGACTTCAACGAAGGACAACCAGCAGGTGAAACAGAACATAGAAGGCAACCTTTACTACATCCCGGAAATAAACCGGCTAGCAACAGGTTCCTCTTGACGGTCAATAATGGAGTAACAATCTCATCCACGGAGGCTACATACAGGTCTTCTTCCACAGCATTCGCTCCATGCTGGGGCATGGGAGCAGTCACAACATTGGGCCTTTCGGGCGCCTCGAACTGTATTTCTTTAGCATCAATAAGGTCCTGAACCTTATTC
Organism: Vicia faba; assembly: GCA_948472305.1. NCBI lineage: Eukaryota > Viridiplantae > Streptophyta > Magnoliopsida > Fabales > Fabaceae > Vicia > Vicia faba. The sequence continues at coordinate 1,321,633,310 of OX451735.1, read as the reverse complement.
CTTAGAGCCCAACAATCATCAATAGAATGCCCCGGGCTGTCAGAATGATAAGCACATCGGGCGTTGGGGTTGTACTTCGGAGATGTGGTGTTCACTACCTTCGGAGCTTCCTTGACAGTTACCAGATTGGTTGACAACAGTTGCGGCAATATCTGAGAGAGGGTTATACTGAGCCGAGTGTACTGCCTTTTGGGTCTCTCACCCCTTGGTTGGTTATATTGATGAGGAGCAGCAGCAGGCTTAGAAATAACCACCGCGTTGACAGCTTGGCGGCGTTCCAGTTTGTTTTGTCTCCTTGACCCATAAACAGCACTGGCTTCCTTCTTGAAAGGCTTCTTTTCAGAACTCGAGGAGGCACCTTTCTGTATCTTCCCTGACTTAATACCAGCTTCTATCCTCTCACCAGTTAAGATCAGGTCTGTGAACCCAGCAGAAGAATTACCAATCAGGTGGTTAAAGAATGGACCAGACAGGGTCCCCAAGAACATGTCAACAAGCTCACGGTCCATCAAAGGTGGCTGCACCCTGCCAGCCAGGTCTCTCCACTTTTGCGCATACTCCTTAAAACCTTCTCCCGTCCCTAGCGACATACCCTGGAGTTGGGTACGTGTAGGAGCGAGGTTGGCATTGTACTGATACTGCTTATAAAAAGCAGTTGCCAAGTCCTCCCAGTTACGAATATTGGTTCCATCCAGCTGATAGAACCACTCAAGTTGAGCCCCTGAAAGGCTATCCTGGAAGAAATGGATCCAAAGATTCTTGTCTGCAGTATAAGGTTGGATCTTCCTTACATAAGAACGGAGGTGCATCTTAGGGCAGGAAGCTCCGTCATACTTCGCAAAAGAAGGCGCTTTGAACTTGTGTGGGATCACCACCCCAGAAGATAAACCTAGATCGCCAAAATCCAATCTGGGCACATGCTGGATCTCCATAGCACTCAGACGGTCCTCTAGTTGCTTATACATGTCTTCAGCAGGGGGATACTGTTCATCATTGAAATTTGTCTCGTTGTCGGAGACCACGGGACTAGGAACCCTTCCCCCCTGGGGACTGTCTTTCCCTACAGAGGAAGTAGCCTGATCAGCCTCATTTTGCAGTGTATTCCCAAACCTCCGTCCAGTGTTGAACAGCACAATCCTCTTCTTCTTATTCTTCACCAACAGAGCCTTCAATTCCTGTTGACCCTGGGCTAAGCTCATGACCAGCTCTTGAAACTGGGCGTTCTGGGCCTGGAGGGCCTTGATAGCTTGTTCGTTGGTAAGTTCAGGATTCATGATGATTGCTGAAATAAACAGCGAAGAAGATTAAGCAACATGTAGAAAAAGAGTACCTGTTATGCATATGATGCATGTAATGCGTATGATTTATGTTTTCAAAGACAATCGGGATTCAACTTTGTAGACAAAAAAGAAAACACACTTTATTAGATTCAAACTTTAAATTGTTCAAGAAATTGCCCTTAGGCGTTACATAAATGAAAATACTGAAAAGGAAATGAAAGCTGTAAAAGAAACATCCAAGGCTCATCAGTGCTCCCATGGCCTCCTCTTCTCAGAGCGAATATAGTCATTCAGGGTTCGTTCGTTCTCCAACTGCTTTGTCAGCTTCTGGATTTTCCGTTCTTGTTCATTGAACTTTTCCCGATAAGAATCCCGTTCTTCCTGTAGTTGCACCCAAGACCTTTTTAGTGTATCAACATCAGTGGGAATCTGAGGAGGGAGAACAGTTGGAGGAACCCCATCTTTGTTAGGAAATTCAAGAATGATAGGTCTGACAGCTTCGTATGGAATACCTAACTTCTGAGCACGGATGCGGACCCATCTGTAGTAGGGTTCCATCGGTAGAGAAGTCTTCGGTCCTAACTCATGTGAGTCAGCTTTGTGAATTATGTCCCAAGCCTTGATGAATTTACGACGCAGCTCGTCACTATCTACCTGAAACTCAAAACTGATGTGAGGTACCAACATCTCATGAGGCCCCGCTCTTCTGGCTCTTCCAAATTGACGGAGGGCTAGACATGGATTGTAAGAGATTCCTCCCTGGGTACCAATTAAAGGAACATTAGGATACTCTCTGCAACGATCAATAACAGCTACCTCATCCAAACCTCTGAGGGTCCAAATGATGTCATTATCAGTGAGAGACATTAACCTATGAGCCCAGCCTCTTCCTTCTTTGTTCTTCAGCACGAACTTAGGGAGGTGCGAAATAAACCACCTCACTAATAAAGGAGCACAACACCACAAAGTTCCCCATCTTCGGGCAGTACGAGCATAGAGTTGTTGCAGGATATCGCTCAAGAGAGTGGGCACACGGTTCCGAGACATGAAGATCCTTATGGCATTGACGTTAATAAAGTTATCAGGATTTGGAAATAGCACCAGACCATAGATTAAGAGAGCCAGAATGTCTTCGTACGCCCTGAAGTCTAAGTCATTCCAGAAACTGTTAGTTTTACCAATCAGAAACTTAGCCAAAAAGCCCTTAACTCCGCTTCTAGTCACCCAGTTATCCATTATCTCCTTGTTGGTCAAAGGAAGGGCTTCTGCAATCTCCTCAAGTCTAAGAGTCTTTTCCCAGCCAGTGAATGGAGTCTGATCCAAGATAGGGATACCAAGCAAATCAGAGAACTCTTCCAGGGTAGGGACCAGCTGGAAGTCTTGAAAGGTGAAGCAATGGTATAAAGGATCATAAAACTGGGTCAGGACACTCATCAGTTGTTGGTCCCACTTTGAAGTGATAAACCGAGGAGAGAACCATGCCTCTGGATGAAGGAAGTAGTGTTTGGAATTCTGTCAACCAACTCTTTAAGCAAATCAGGTGGGCGAACAAAGTTGAGCCGGATAGTATTCCTTCGCACAGGCATCATGATGTCCTATAAAACAGAGCAAAGGTGAAACCCTCTTGTCTTTGAAATGGGTCAGTCCTTATGCAGGATGCATGCAATGGTATGATGGTATGATGTTATGATAAAGCACACCACAAATATTCACAAAGGCAAACATGATAAGGCACACAAGTCACACAAGACATCCCTTAGAGTTTAGGCCAGCATGACGTTCGGGTACTACCCTCTTTCAGTTCCGTTGGTTAAGACCTGTCCTATCAAAAGTAACCGGGTTCTAGAGGATCCCAATATCATTGACTACCCTCAATCGGTCATAACTCCAGCGTCGCAATCTTTTCTTGCGGCCAGAACCATCACGAGAGTTTAGCCTCAATGGGTGTAGCATACTGCTACTGTTCTATGGCCAAGTTGGGTCAATTTAGGGTTCTAAGGTCGGTTGGTGCTTAATGACTCCTTAGAAGACCCATATTCTCCTCGTTGCAACACAAGGGATATCGGTACAGACCAAGGTGTCACACCAACGTAGCCACTGCTTCACCCGTGTCGGTCTATGCCGGACAGGTCCCTCACAGCTTATGCTACCTAAAAGGGTATTCCCCAGATTCGGGTTAGGATCTATGAAACTCCGATGCAGCCCACAATAATAAAGTAAACAAAACATACAATTGAAAACATAAGAGTGGTCTAATCCTAAGGTACACCTCACTTATAAGTCCCCAGCAGAGTCGCCAGTTCTGTGATCGGTGGAAATAGAACTGACTGTTTTGGAATGCTGGTTCGTGAAATGTCGCGGTAAGCAAGAGTCGCCACCGTCTTTTATGTTCTCCAACATGGAAAGGACAAAAGCACAGCAAAATTCCTTCTTTGAGAATGTTTCTCGGTTCGGGAGGTAGATTTATAGAAAGGGAAGGTGTTAGCACCCTTTCTATCCGTGGTTATCCACGGGCTCTTAGGTACTTGCTCTTATGTTTTCAAAAATAGTTTGCTTTTCAAGTGTGCGTGGGTTTTGAAAAAGTTTCATTTGAAAAATTTCTAAGTAACTCTTGTATCTGTCCTCAAGAGTGTATGAAAAATTTGTTTGAAAACTTTTTGAAAGTGTAAGTGTGAAAAGATGTTTTTATTTTTTGAGAGAGCAAGTACCCATGAGAAATCTACCTACTCTAAGAAATTAGGCTGTGTAAGAGTCTTTTAGATAGTGCTATCCCACCATTGAGAGGTAGGTAGCACCATCGTTGGAGGTATTCGGGTCAATTCGATTATAAGGGACATGTGTGGTCACCAAAGCAATAGTAGGACACCTTAGAAGTAACCCTAATGTCCTAGATCCTTTTTATCCGAGGCAACCGTTTCGAGGCAACTGGATCTTAGACAGGAGGGCGACCTCTAAAACACCCTATACTTGACGACCACGTTCGAGGCAACCAGTGAGGCGTACCCTAAGAGTGGCATGTGCTTGTGTGTTGTTTTCATGTTATATTATATTGTACATGTATCATGGTGATCTACGAGTTATTTTTAATTTTCATCCAAGTCTTTCATGCATATTAACAGTTAAGAGTGCGGAAAATAAAGTGCGGAAATATGAATCTACGCTATTACAAGGCGCGGGTCTATACATCGCCAAAAACAAAAACCCGTTTTGGAAAATAAATGCGGAAAGTAAATAAAGCGGTAAATCCTAATTAACTATTACATCCTTTGAAACAGTTACATAATAATCAAAATAATGATAATGCGCGCAAAGAAATAGAATCGGGACGTCCTTAGGGTTTTGACCCTTTTTGAGAAAAGAAAGCAATTTTAGTCCTTGTTTGCAATTAAAATTAAACCTAATAACTAATTAATTTATTAATTAAAAGAAAAATGTTTTTGTGTTTTTTAAGTTTTAATGAAAATAAAAATGAAGGAAATTAAAAGTCAAGAAAACCCTAATTCTAAGTTTATTTTATTTATTATGAAAAAGATTAAAGTTAACCTAATTAACTAATTTAATTTGTTAGTATTTTATTTACAAAATAAATTAATAATGAAATTAATACATAATAAAAATATTTACATATTTAATTCTGAGTTTATTATGAAAATTAATATTAATTATGTTAGTTAAATAAATAATATTAATAATAAAAAATAGTTAGTTAAAAGAAAATAAAAAGAAAAGTAATTAACCAGGGGGGTGTTGGGCCCAATATGAGGTGTTGACTAGCAGATTTCAGGCCCAATAACGTTCAAGCCTTGTTGACCTTCCTGGTTGTCCACGCCTGTGTTGACTGAGAACATGGTGTTCATCACTTTCTGGCCTTTGGATTGTTGATTGGGAACACTTGGCGCCTGGATGGTTGAGGTATATGGTGGAATGCTTTTCAGTGCCTGCACATGATTACATTGGAAAAAATATGAACAAGGAATTTGGGGGACCTGGGAATCGAACCTAGGTCCCAATGGTTACCAACCACGTCACTTTCCACTACGCCACTGCATTGCATCTGTTAACATAATGACCATTAATTATAATATATCAAAATTAATTCGTATGCTATCAAAACAAAAAGCGCGCGTCTCATTCAAACCGGCCAATCATGTGTAAACACGCAGTCGTCTTCTTCCTTTTCCTGCAAAAAACAGAGTTAGATAGCGGGGGTTTTTAACCCCCACAAAACTGAACGAGGAAAAATAGCGAATAAGATTCTATGCCATATAAATAGGGCGCGATATGTCCATTGGGTTCGTCATGTCCAGACGGTTTCAACCATGGGTATCATTGGTCCTAATTTTTCTTGTATAGGAAAACCCCAATTTTGAAACTGAAGAACCCTAAAATTCAACAATGGTGATTTCAGTTTTAGGACACCATAACGCGATTCACCTATACCATTAGCTTCAGAAAGATGTTAGCAATGCAAAGCAATGATTATAACATGTTAATGATGCATAATTTTGGAGTTACGAATTTGGACAAAGTTAAGCAAACCGTGAATTTGTTAGAGGCGATTTCTTGAGGTTAAACGCTTGGTTTCGATTGCAAAATGTTCCTGAGTATGCTAGCAATGTATTTGACTCCTTAAAAGCCCTTGAATTGGTCTGGAAGTGAGAAAACGATTTTACAATTTTCTTGAAAAAAATTCAATATGGCATATGGTTTTCTGCAGCAGCTTTTTCGTGTGAGGCATTAGGTTTAGGTTCTGTATATGTAGTAGAATGGAATTATGGTTCAATCTTTGTCCAAGAATCCATGAAATAATGTTTTCAATATTTGATTTCAATCAAATCTTTTTGCACATTTTTTATTGACAAAACTTGCTAAAATTGGATATTTTGGTCCCCTTGATTGATACATGAAATCTTCAGCATGTGTTGAGTTTATTTGCACCACAAAAAGATTTGAAAACCATATCTTTGAATTTCCTACATTTAAAATCAATTAAATGAATTAATATTAATAAAAAATTCAATTAATTAATTAAAAATAAGAAAATAAATCAATTTAAGCTCATTGGGTCGTGCATAGGCCTTGGACAAAGTTTCAAGAAGGAATTTGAGGCCCATTAGCAAAAATGAGGTGTTTTGGGCAAAGTTGACTTTTGCAAGTTCACAGAAATTTCCCAACTTCTCCAATGCATATCTTGCTCAATTTTGATCATATGAACATGTTCTTGGACATTTTGGAAAGGTCTTGAAGTCCTCTAACCAATTCCTTTGGTCCCATGTCATTTTGATTTACCAATCTCAAGTTATGGTCTTTGACTTAAAGTGCATTTTTGTTGACTTTTGAAATTGACCTATAATGTAGAAATTGATAACTTTTTGTGAGAGCATTTCTTGGACTTGGAATATGAAGATGAGTTGTAGGAAATGTCATCCCCTTCAAAATGAGCATTGGATGGGATTTTTTTGATGAACCATGAAAAAGTTATGCTCTGGTCAAGTTACAGTTGACTTTTCAGCTGTCCAAAAATAGCAACTTTTGACATCTTGATGATTTTTGAGCCATGCTTGTGGAATCATGATCAAGACTTGATCAAATGATTATTATGGCTTCGAAATAAGATGTTGACCAAAAATTATGACTTTTGACTGTAAAATGACCATTTTGCCCCTGTAGTTGATTGTGAAGCAAATAGGGCTTTTGACTGTGCAATTTGATGTTGTGAGTCTTGCAACTTGGTATGTAGATGCTTGGAAATGTTTATAGGCATATGAGACTTGTTTGGACCATTGAAAACCTCAAATTCCTTGGTAGAACCAAAACCCTAATTTTGACTGGCTTAGGAGGATGTTGGACTGTGCAATCCCTTGAACCATTTGAAGGTGATTCTTGATAGACCTTGAAGAATATGGGAGGGCAAATTTTGGGGTACAACAGAGATTATCCTATGCAAAGAGACTTTGTGAGTAACTTTGTTGAGGATGATGTGAATGAAATAACTTTGTGGGGATATTCCATATACATTAAAGAGGTGCTTGTTACTGCTTAGGTCATATGTGCCAAACAGTTTTAATTATGTTCATATGCATATGTTAGTTCAATTTTAGTCATTGGACAAATTTGCATTCAAAACAAAAATAGAAAGTTTGCACTTCAAAGTATATTTGTATTGATATTTTTCCCATGAATAGGCGTTTTTTGTACAAAGAGACGGAGATCCTAGTAAGAGGAAATTGTCGAAAGGAAAACAAAGATTGAAAACAAAAAGAAGTCATGTGAAATGATATCATTGCCTTCCAACTCTATTATTTCCCACAATGTCTTCGAATGCCCCTTACCATTGATAGGAGTTGATTGGATTGATCTTAGACCGTTTGAACTCAGACCTCAGTGATAAAGTTGACAGTGGTGATTCCACGGGACATAGTCATACGCTTTCAATCCTTAACTTTTGCCTGGATCGCCCTTTCGGGTTTTCAGCCCACCAGGATACCCATTTTTCCCCAGTCACCCTTTCGGGTTTTCAACTTGCCGGGTGTACAATCTTTTGCATATATCCCTAATTTTTTCCCAAACCCTTTGGTTTGTCGGGATGCCCTTATTTTGCCTAGGTGTGTCAACCTAGCAGGTCTTTTATACGTAGTATTTTTAACTATGTCCGCGTTTATATGATGTGGGAAGTCTTCACCATCCATGGTAGTTAGCATCATGGCACCGCCAAAGAACACTCGCTTGACAACAAATGTCCCTTCGTAGGTGGGAGTCCATTTTCCCCTGGGGCCGCCTTGTGGCAGAATGATGCATTTTATCACCAAGTCGCCAGCTTGATATACTCGAGGCTTTATCTTTTTGTTGAAAGCCTTGATCATCCATTTTTGGTACGTCTGACCATGACAAACAGCAGCTAGTCGCTTCTCATTAATCAAGTTCAGCTGATCCAATCTCGTTTGAATCCACTCGTCTTCGCCTAAGCCTGCCTCATTCATAATCCTTAGTGAGGGAATCTGAACTTCTACTGGCAGAACAACTTCCATGCCATAGACTAAGGAAAAGGGAGTTGCCCTAGTTGATGTTCTAGCTGAAGCACGGTAGCCATGTAAAGCAAACAATAACATCTCATGCCAATCCTTATAGGTTACTACCATCTTCTGCACAATCTTTTTAATGTTTTTGTTGGTCGCTTCGACTGCGCCATTCATTTTGGGTCTATATGGAGAAGAATTGTGATGCTTGATCTTAAATTGAGTGCAAAGCTCAATAATCATAGCATTGTTAAGGTTAGTCCCATTTTCGGTGATGATCCTTTCGGGGATACCATAGCGGAAGATGAGGTTATGTTTGATGAATCTGGCTATCATATTCTTGGTGACTGAGGTAAACGTGGCAACTTAGACCCATTTGGTGAAGTAGTCGATAGCGACCAGAATGAAGCGATGTCCGTTGGAAGTGGTGGGCTTGATTTCTCCAATCATGGCAATGCCCTACATTACAAATGGCCACGAAAAGGTCATGACGTTTAGAGGGATAGGAGGCACATGGACCTTGTCAGCATAGATTTGGCATTTGTGACAAGTTCTAGAGTGTTGATGGAAATCAGTCTCCATTGTTGACCAATAGTAACCAGCTCTTAAGATCTTCTTGGCCATCGTATGCCTGCTTGAGTGAGTACCAAAGAGACCATCGTACATGTCTTCCATAATTTCCTCTGCCTCCTTCTTATCCACACATCGGAGTAGATTAGAGTCGTGGTTGCGCTTGTACAATATTTTGTTGCTTAGGAAGAATTTGGCTGAAAATCTTCGTAAGAACTTTCTGTCATTGACGGACGCTCCCTCTGGATACTCTTGCACTTCAAGATATCTCATCACCTCATGGTACCATGGCTTTTCTGCGTCAATGTCAAGCTCACAGCAGTGTGCAGGTTCTTCGAATCTTTCAATTGTAATCATAGGGGCTTCGTTGTCCCATCTGACCTTGAACATTGAAGACAAAGTTGTCAAAGCGCCAGCCAACTGATTTTCTTCCCTAGGGAAGTGTTCAAAGGTGATCTATTCGAAGTAGGGAATCAGGGATAGCACAAGTTCCTTGTAAGGGATGACATTAGGGTGCTTAGTGTCCCAATCTCCTTTTACTTGGCTAATCACTAGAGTGGAATCCCCAAACATATTCAAATGTTTGATTCTTAAGTCAATGGTAGCTTTCAGACCCAAAATGCACGCTTCGTATTCAGCCATATTGTTCGTGCAATCGAAGCATAGTCTGGTAGTGAAAGGATTATGGCAACCTTCGGGAGAGATGATTACAACACCAATTCTATTACCCAAGGCGTTGGAAGCCCCATCGAACACCATAGTCCATCGGGATCCTTGTTCAGGTCCGTCATACGGTCCAGGTTTCGCATAGTCGGTCACCATCATGATGTTCTCATCTGGGAAATCGAAGTTCATAGACTGATAATCATCCACAGCTTGATGGGCCAAATAATCTGCTAGTACACTTCCTTTGATGGCCTTTTGAGTCGTGTATTGAATGTCGTACTCAGTTAAGATCATTTGACATCTGGCTATCCGTTCGGAAAGAGCGGGTTTCTCAAAGATGTACTTGATTGGGTCCATCTTAGAAATCAACAGGGTGGTATGAGTCAACATATATTGTCTTAGCCGGCGAGAAGCCCATGCCAGAGCACAACAAGTTTTCTCGAGCAGTGAATATCTAGTTTCATAGTCGGTAAACTTTTTGCTCAGGTAATAAATAGCATGCTCTTTTCGGCCAGACTCGTCATGTTGGCCCAAAACACACCCCATAGAGTTCTCTAGTACTGTCAAGTACATGATCAAAGGTCTTCCTTCAACTGGAGGCATGAGAATAGGAGGTTCTTGTATATATTCTTTGATTTTGTCGAAGGCAGTTTTCATTCATCATTCCATCTGACTACATGATCTTTCTTCAAGAGTTTGAAGATTGGCTCACAAGTAGCTGTTTAGTGAGATATGAAATGGGAAATGCAATTGAGATGACCCAAGAATCCTCTAACTTCCTTTTCAAAATGAGGGACTGGAATTTCTTGGATGGCCTTTACCTTGGCAGGATCAACTTTAATGCCTTTATTGCTGACAATAAAACCTAGAAGCTTTCCAAATCATACTCCAAACATGCACTTGTTAGGGTTTAACCTCAGCTTATACTTTTTCAGCCTTTCGAATAGTTTGTACAGGTGATCGAGATGTTCCTCTTCAGTTTATGATCTGGAAATCATATCATCCACATATACCTCTATCTCATGATGAATCATGTCATGAAATAAAGCTACCATAACCCTTTGATATGTTGCCCCTGCATTCTTCAGTCCGAACGGCATGACCTTGTAGTAAAAGGTGCCCCATTGCATGACGAAAGTGGTTTTCTCCATGTCTTCAGGAGCCATCCTTATTTGATTATAGCCTGAGAAGCCATCCATGAATGAGAAGACTTTATGCTGAGCAGTATTATCGACCAAGACGTCAATGTGTGATAGAGGGAAGTCATCCTTGGGACTTGCCCTATTCAGATCCCTATAATCTATGCACATGCGAACTTTTCGGTCTTTCTTTGGTACTAGATCCACATTGGCAACCTATTGGGGATAGGATTTCATAGCTAGGAACCATGCATCAAATTGTTTCATCACTTCACCTTTATTCTTTTCAGACATGTCAGGCCTCATGCGACGAACCTTTTGTTTGACAGGAGGACAGTCTTCCTTTGTCGGCAGACGATGAACTACGATGTCGGTATCCAACCCTGGCATATCTTCATAAGACCAGACAAATACTTCCACGTAATCATGCAACATTTGAACCAACCTGCTCTTGACATTGCTTTCCAAGTTAGTGCCGATCTTGATTTCCTTCTTATCTGACTCAGTACCCAGATTGATGACTTCAACTGACTCTTCGTGCGGCTGAATAGCTTTTTCCTCTTGTAATAGGAGTTTGGCTAGTTCTCCTGGTATATCAAAATCTTCCTCGACTTCATCTTCAACTTGGTTAATTGGGCATCCGAAGTCATAGTCGGCCATAGTAGAGTCATTAGCAATAAGATCCATAGTGGATGAGGACCTGCAAGAGTGTGTGTGTATGTGTGTGTGTGTGTGTGTGTATGTGTGTGTGTGTGTGTGTGTGTGTGTGTGTGTGTGTGTGTGTGTGTGTGTGTGTGTGTGTGTGCATGTAAGATACATGGCTATTTTGAAAAATGTATTTGAAGGAAAAGAAAGACAATGAACACAAAGATTTGAATGCAAAAGAGTCTAATGATTTGTATTGAATGATCATATGATTAGATGAACATAAATAAAACCCTTGACAGATGGACCAAAGTTCCCTGGGCCAGGCACATGGCTTAAAAGTCATTGTTAAATATTACAGACATAATGTTCTTGAATTGAAATAAAGCAATAAACAAGTACATTACTCCTTAATGAAGGAGATGGGCACAAAGTCCTTTGCATGCCAATTCTTCAGCTTCATTGTAGTTGGATACACCCAATCTTCAAATGCAGCTTCTTCATCAGAATCACCTACAGCGTTGACCTCATGGCTTCCAATGCAGAGAGGTGGCTTTCCTGCACGAGCACACCTCACTTCCTTCTGAGCCTTGACGGTGAATCCCAAACCAAACTTGTCCACTTTAAATGGGATATCGAGTAGTTGCCCCCAAGTATCACAACTTCCTTCTTCAATTACGGCACGAGCATCTTTGACTGAAACCATCTTCAGTATTGCCTTAACAGCTTTGGATTCATCAGAGGAACATTTGGTAGGAGCAATCATTGGTGGCACGAATTCAAAGGCTTGACACGGGGTCTCAATGAATTCTCCATCCATCTCTACGTACTTGAAAGAGTTGAGGTTGCTTACCATAAACTCTTCCTCTCCACAGACGGTGACAATTCTTTCCTTGACCGAATATTTGAGTTTCTGATGAAGAGTTAACGTTACTGCCCCAACTTTATGGATCCACAGGCGACTCAACAAATAAGAATAGGCAGGACGGATATCCATGATGTAGAAGTTGGAATTGAAAATTTGTGAGCCCACCTTGATTGGAAGATCTACCTCCCCATGATCTGTCCTCTTTGATCCATCAAACGCCCTTACAATGATATCACTTGGCTTCAAAACTAAAACTTCACAGTCTAGACGGTCTAATGCCCCCTTGGGTAATACATTCAGATAAGAACCAGTGTCGACTAAAACATGTGCTAAGGTGGTCCCCTTGCACTCGACTGAAACATGTAGAGCTTTATTGTGGTTCTTCCCTAACATTGTTAGGTCAGCATCTAAAAATCCCAAGCCATTATCAGCCATCAGGCTTGCCACGCAATTCTCAAGTTGGTCCGTTGTGGTCTCATGGGGGACATGAGCCTTTTTCAGGAATTTGATTAATGTCCGAGCATGGGCATCGGAACAGAGCAACAACGACAACATAGAAATCTTAGAAGGGGTTTGCCCCAACTGTTCCACAATCTTGAAGTTGCTCCTTTTTATTATCTTCAAGATCTCGTCCATCTCACGAGCGGAGGGTTCTCCATCAGTAACGTCCTTTGCGGGTATTTCTGTCACGACTGGTTCAACAACTTTCTCTTTCCCTCTGGTATCAGTACTTGGCTTAGTAGCAGTAATGCGGATGGGCGCCTTTGTAATAACTGGTGGTGAGATATTGGGTGAAAATATTCTCCCAGTTCTGGTTACTTTGCTTGAGCCAGTTATATTACCAACATCTTCAGCTTTGTCTTCTTCGATCCAAGTGTCCTGTTTTATGCCATGGTAAAACACCTCAGCACCATAGTCCTATGGTACTTCCTTGTTTGAAGAATAGGGAATTGGTCCGGGATTGGTAATTATTAAGGGAGCAACAGTGGGTTCATTTGAAATTCTAATATGACCTTGGGAGGAGATCCTAAGAGGCTTGTTTGAGATGGTTATAATGGAGAGATCTTCACATTTGTTAGTCAAACTTTTGGCAAGCGGAGTCTTCTCAAATAGAATTTTATAGCTATCCATCAGGCGTTGAATTCCTTTCTTCAGCCTTTCGCTTCCATAGAGTTGTCTTGTACAGCACGCACATTCTTTTACACAGCCAGGGAAGATCCCATCTTTCAACATATTCTTTTTGATGATATTCAGCGGAGTAGTCAATTCTTCAACAGAGGCGACAAAAATTGTATCTTCAACAGCATTAACACCCTTGTCATGTTTCGGCATAGGTGCGGTGATTACATTCGGAGTCGGAGGAGGATCAAACTTAATAGTCTTGTTATCGATCAAATCTTGAATTTTATTCTTCAAGGCCCAACACTGGTCAGTCTCATGCCCGAGGCTACTTGAGTGGTAAGCACATTTAGCATTCAGATTATACTTTGGTGAAGAGGTATCTGAGTTGGCAGGAGGATCGCGCAATGTCACCAAATTAGCCTTGAGCAAATGTTGTAAGGCTTGAGATAATGACATGCCTAACCTCGTAAATTGTCTTCTTGGAGTTTCAAAACATTGATAATTTGCAGATGGTCTTTGAGTAGGAGTTGGAATGGAGATTCGGACAGCATTAATAGAGGGATGATCATTCTTTTTGGTACGGGCCCTTGCCCCGTAGACAACATTGATTTCCTTCTTTGCAGCAAAAGGTTTCTTCACAGGATTGGAAATGGAGGCAGATGCCACTGAGATCTTCCCACTTTTTATACCGCTTTCCACTCTTTCACTGATTAAGATTAGTTCGGTGAAACTAGAAGAAGAACAGCCAACCAACAAGTTAAAGAAAGGACCAAATAAAGTGCCCATAAACATGTCAATGTGCTCTCTATTAGTCAAAGGTGGTTGAACCCTACTGGCGAGGTCTCTCCACTTTTGTGCATATTCTTTAAATCCTTCATTCTTCCACATGGTCATATCTTGCAACTAAACCCTCGTTGGCGCCAAGTCGGTGTTATACTGATACTGATGGTAGAATGCGGTAGCTAAACATTCCCAGGTATTGATATGGGAACCATCTAACTGATAAAACTATTCAAGTTGCGTTCCGTCCAAGCTCTCTTGGAAAAAGTGAACCCAGAGTTTCTTATCAGCAGTGTACGGATGTATCTTGCGCACATAAGATTTTAGGTGAAGTTTTGGACAAGAAACTCCATCGTACTTTGCAAAGACTTGTACTTTGAATTTATGAGGAATGAACACCCCAAAGATCAAACCCAAATCATCAAAATCTAAACCGGGGACGACTTGGATCTCAACAGCTTTCAATCTGTCTTCTAACTGCTTATACTTGATATCGGTGGGTGGATACTGCTCGTCAAAATAATCATCATCAGATGCTTGATCATTAACACAGTCAGCCTGGGTACTCTTAACCTCACCAATCTGATTCTCATCTTCTTCAGATGAGTCTTCCCCTACCGGGATCTGACGACTGTCTCCTTGAACCTTCTACTCATGTTAAGTAGAGCTTTCTTCTTGGGCTTCTTCTTAACTGCCAGTAATGCCATCATATCTTGCTGCCCCTTGGCTAGGGCTAGTAGAGTCTCTTAGAATTGAGAGTTTTGTGCTTGGAGATCCTTCACAGTTTTCTCTAGATCCATCTTGCTGAAATAAACAGCAGAAAGATAAGGAAACTTGTTATGCGAAAACCTGTCATGTTATGATGCATGGAAGATGTATATGCAGATGATTTCAAGGATTTACTAAAATATAAATTTTTATAGACAAAAGAGTGAACAAACGTAAATTTTCATTAATTAGTTCAAAAAGGATTACATCATGCCTCTTGGGCTTACAAAATAACTCTCTAAGATAAAAAGACTGAACGCATCCTTTTCGGCACAAGGTAGGCGTTCACACTTTGCTCTTCTTGTAGATGTTTCGTAAGCTCCAAGACCCTTTTCTCACTAGCATAGAATTGAGCTTCGAAAGTATCTCGTTCTTCCTTCAGCTGAATCTAACCCTTTTGCAAATCTTCGAGGGAAGTGGGCATGTCTGGATGGAGGATGGTGTACGGGGAATCTCCTTCAACCACATGTTCCATGATGACTGGTAAGATGGAGGGATAAGGCATCACAAGTTTCTGAGCATGATCTCGTACCCACTTAAGGCAAGTCTCAAGGGGAATGGAATTATTGTGTCCTAGCATCTTACTGTCCACTTTGCTTACCATCCTCCAAGATCGGATAAACCTCAGACGGTAGCTTTGATCGTCGTTCTCGTAGTCGAATACCACTCCTTGGATAAGCATCTCATGTGGACCATCCCTTCGGGCATAACCAAATTGCCGTAAGGCTAAGCAGGGGTTGTAAGTGATACATCCTCTAATGCCAAGCAAAGGGACATTAGGGAATTATCCACAACGGTCGATGATAGTAACATTCTCCAAGGATCGGGAACACCAATGAACATTTGAATGTTTGAGTGCCATCAACATATGGGACCACCTCAAACCTTGATCATTCTTTAACACAGATCGAGGAAGATGCGAAATAAACCATCTTGCCAAGAGAGGAGTGCAACACATGAGGATTCCTCTTTTACTCATAGTGCGAGAGTGAAAGGAATGTAGGATATCTCCCAACAGGGTAGGCACCGGGTTGCGAGACATGAAGATTTTGACAGTGTTTACATCTATGAGTTGGTCAAGATTTGGAAACAAAACCATCCTATAGATGAGAAGGGCCACAATTTCTTCAAAAGCTTGTAAGTCCAAGGAATTCCAACAAACTTGAGCTTTCTCAAACAAGAACTTGGCTAAGAACCTTTGAAACCACTCCTTGCTTCCCAATTAGTTGTGATATCAGATTGTTGCAAGTGTAGTGCTTGAGAAATCTCTTCAGGTTTTGGATCTCTTTTCGTACCGTTGAAGGGTAGTTGATTGAGAATGGGAATCCTCAAGCGTTCTGAGAATTCTTCTAGAGTAGGCACAAGTTGATAATCGGGAAAAGTGAAGCAATGGTGTAGAGGATCAAAGAATTGGAAAAGCACCTTCATCATATCTTCATCAGTGTTGGAGGTAACCAAGTTTAGGAGGCGACCATGTCTTTCGGTGAATGAATAGTTTTTAGGGACCCTTGATGCTAACTCTTTGAGTTGAGGAGGAATCCTTACGAGATTGACTTGGATAGTGTTCCTGCGGATAGAAGCCATGTCCTACAAAACAGAACAAAGATAAACCCCAAAAATCCTTGAAATGGTTAGTGAGAATGAGTATGATGTTGTGATGTTTATGTTGTTATGTACAAGTAAGTATATATACAAACAAGGCAAACAAGTCCTTAGGTTTAGGCTTGCATGGAGTCTCATAGGTAAGTACCCTCTTGAAGTTTAGTTGGCTCAAACCTGTCCTAGAAATAGTAACTTAGTTCTAAGGGATCTCAATATCATTGATATGTCTTCTCGGGCATTGTTTCAGCGCAAGCCTCTTTCAGGGCGACCAAAATATCCCAAAAAGTCAAACCTCAATGAGTGGAGTATCGAGTATCTACCAACTTCGGACTTCACCAAAGTCGGTCATCTCACTACGTCCTAATGGCCAAGTTGGTCAAGTAAAGGTTCTAAAAGTCATTTAGTGCTTCAAGACATCACTCAAAGGCCCCGTATTCTCCTTGACTACTCAAGGGCTACCGATGTTAGAACAAGATTGGTTCTGATCATATCTCAGAGTTTTGATGATAACAATAATTATATTTTATTATTTGATACTCTGATGAACGTATTTAACTGTTTCAGATAATATTCTGACAGAAGCATCTTGAAGTGCTGAGCTGAAAATAAATGAAGAAGTTCTTTGATGAAAGAACTATTTCTTTTAAGCACAAGTGCTGATGCTGTCTCTGATAATGTTTTGACAGAAGCATCTTGATGTGCTGAGCTGAAAATAAATGAAGAAGTTCTTTGATGAAAGAACCATTTGTTTTAACTCAAGTGCTGATGTTGTCTCTGGTAAGATAATTATTTTAATACATCTTCTAACGCTTAGCAAGTTTCTGTGTAAGCTATGTTTCAGAAGATGTTTGAAAGCAGGTGTTGTTCAGAAGATATTTGAAAGCAAGTGATGTTCAGAAGATATTTGAAAGCAAGTGTTGTTCATAAGATCTTTGAAAGCAAGTGTTGTTCAGAAGATTTTTGAAAGCAAGTGTTGTTCAGGAGATATTTGAAAGCAAGCGTTGATCAGAAGTACTTAGCAAGCAAAGCATTGTTTAGAAGATATGCAAGCATGTTATGAAATCAAGACGTTGAAGCAATTTCTGAAAGAATGCAAAATCTAAATTGTCTTGTCAAGCTTCAGGAAACATGTTCTTACAAGTGTGTTTGCTCATTTAATGCAAAGACGGCTACATGCACTCAAGTGTCTACGCTAGTGCGTTGGAAAATGGAATAGTGAAAGGAAACACGCAAACATTTAATGCTCTCCATTTGAAGGCAACAACGGTCATGTTTCTTCATTCTATATATAGAAGAACATTAATTGCAATCCAACTAACGCTCAAACGCTCAAACGAATTGTTGCAAAAACACTGAAAGGCTGAACAACTGAAGTTCTGAATAGAACTTAACAATTTCAAAAGAAGCAAGAACAACATGAAAGATTATGGGCTCACAAATTAATTATTCATACACTTTGTGCTATAATATTCTTAGTGAAAAATCACAGTTGTGATATAGCTTTCTTAGAAGCAAACTTTGTTTCACTATCTGTAAAGATTTATATCTTGTAATTGTTCCTTGAGAGACCAAGGTTGATCAGAATTCTCAAGTAGACTAGGACTAGTTTAAGTCTTAGTGGTGTGAGTCACTTATAAGGTTACTTGTGCATTGTTAGTCACAACAGTTGTTGTGTGATTGTAATCAGTTGATTATAGTGGATTAAGTCCTTGTTGAGAAAGGCGAAATCACCTTGGTGGGTGGACTGGAGTAGTTTGAGTTCAAACGAACCAGGATAAAAATATACTTGTCTTTCCTTTATTGTTGTGCCTTTAAGAAAAAGAAAAAGAGAAACTTATTCAACCCCCCCCCCCCCCCCTATAAGTGTTTTCTCCACATTCAATTGGTATCAAAGCTTGGTTCTGAGCTCAGCACTTAACCGTGTCAGGAAAAGATCCAGAAGAAAACACAAATGGCTACTAAGCAAACCAACAATAGTTACAACAAACCTCCTGTATTTGATGGAGAAGATTTTGATTATTGGAAAGATAGACTAGAAATTTTCTTTCTAGGTCATGATAGTGATTTATGGATATAGTATTGGATGGTTACACACATCCTAAAGACTCAGAAGGAAACAAGATTGATAGGAAAAATATGGACAGACAACAAAAAGCTGATTTCAAAAATCAGCATAGAGCTAGAAATATTTTTCTAAATGCTATCTCTAAAATGGAATATGAAAAAATCACTAATAGAGATACAACACATGATATGTTTGAGTCACTCAAAATGACTCATGAAGGAAACACTCAAGTGAAGGAGTCTAAAGCTCTGGATCTCGTCCAGAAGTATGAAGCCTTCAGAGTAGAAGAAACTGAATCTATAGAAGCAATGTTCTCAAGGTTTCAAACTCTGATTGCTGGTCTGAGAGTTTTGAACAAGGGATACAATAAAGCAGATCACGTTAAAAAGATCATCAGAAGCTTACCCAAAAGATGGGCACATATGGTCACTGCTTTCAAAATATCAAAAGATCTAAACAACGTGTCACTTGAAGAACTCATCAGCGCTCTCAGAAGTCATGAGATAGAACTTGATGAGCACGAGCCTCAGAAGAAAGGTAAGTCTCTTGCCCTTAAATCAATTAAGAAATATGATACTAATGTTTTTCAGGCTGAAGAGGAAAACTCTGAAGAATCTGCGTCAGAAGAAGACGAACTATCCTTGCTCTCCAGAAGGACCAATCATCTGTGGAAGCACAGACAGAAGAAGTTCAGGAACTTCAAGAAGTCAGAAGATAAACCAGAATCTTCTGGACACAAAAAGTCAAACAGAAGAGAATTAATTTGTTTTGAATGCAAAGAACCTGGACACTACAAGAGTGATTGTCCAAAACTTCAGGGGAAAAAACCAAAGAAAATATTTGGTAAAAAGAAAGGGATGATGGCAACCTTGGACGATTCAGAATCCTCTGAAGATGAATCTGATTCTGAAGATGAGAACGCCAACCTAGCTCTGATGGCTACCACAGCAGATTACTCAGATTGTGAGTCAGAACCAAGAGAGGTATTTTCTGAATTTTCTAGAGATGAACTTGCTGAAAGTATATCAGAACTTCTGGAAAACTATAGTAAGCTGAAAATCAAATACAAGAAACTCAAGAAGAGTCTTGCATCTGATCTTGAGAAACATGAAACAGAAAAATCTGAACTCAAAGAAAACAATTTTAAACTTAAAGAAGAAATTCAAAATGTTCAAAAAATTTCTAGTTCAGATTCTGTGTCAAGTTCTAAAGATATTCTGAAAGAATATGACTATAGCTTTCAAACTTTTCTTGCTAAGAACATAGGTAGAAGAAAAATGGCTTCAATGATCTATGGAGTTAGTGGGAAAAACAGAAGAGGGATTGGATATGAACCTCCCAAAGGGAAGGAAACATATATTCCAAAACCTGTTGCTAAGATGACTTTCTCTTATAAACCTCTGAACAAACAATTCAAGTTTGGACACACACATGATATAAAATATACATCTAATTCTGGAAACACTTATGCTAACCAAAAGTTCAAACAGAACTTGAAATACTCTAACCCAAGAGGACCCAAAAAGATATGGGTACCTAAGGATAAAATAATATTTGTTGCAGATGTCCTTAACAGCTCAATTGAGACACCAGTCATGGTACCTGGACTCTGGGTGCTCACAACACATGACGGGAAAAAGTCTATGTTCCAAAACCTGGAATTTAAAGCTGGAGGAGACGTAAAGTTTGGAGGTAATCAGAAAGCGAAGATTATTGGTTCTGGAACCATTGGAAACGGTAACCTTCCTTTTATCTCTAATGTTTTATTAGTAGAAGGATTAGCGCATAACCTGTTGTCCATAAGTCAATTAAGTGACAATGGTTATGACATTATCTTCAATCAAAATTCATGTAGAGCTGTTAGTCAAAAAGGTGGATTAATCCTCTTTTTTGGCAAGAGAAAGAACAACATATATAAAATTAATTTATCAGATCTTAAATCTCAGAATGTCAAATGCCTTTTGTCTGTTAGCGATGAGCGATGGGTATGGCACAGAAGATTGGGACATGTCAGCTTAAGAAAAATCTCTCAACTAAATAAATTAAATTTAGTCAGAGGACTTCCCAATCTGAAGTACAACTCAGAAGCTCTGTGTGAAGCATGTCAAAAAGGAAAATTTTCAAAACCTTCCTTTAAATCCAAAAATGTTGTTTCTTCCTCTAGGCCATTAGAACTACTTTATATTGATCTGTTTGGGCCAGTTAAAACTGCATCTGTTGTACCCCAAAATTTGCCCTCCCATTTCCTCAACATTTTCTCATCACAAGACCCTTGGAGCTCAAGATCCAGTTAGGGTTTCCTCTGCTCAAGACTTCTCCTGGCACTGTTGACCCAAATTAGGGTTTGTGTTTGCACAAAGATGTTTTGACCTAAAATGCCTAAGATGACTTTCATGCTTCATGTTGGACTCCCAAGTTTACCCATACCAAGTTTCAAGCCTTGACTCCAATCTTTGCCCAGTCAATTGGACAATTGACCTAGAAATCAACTGTATTGGGGAAAAAGTCAACTATGGCCAATTGACAGTCAAACCTCATGATTTTTTGATCCACATCAACATTATGAACTCATATAAACCAATTGGTCAAGTTTGGATTACAATTCCACAAGAAATTTGATCAGATCACCAAAAGGGCAAAATGGTCATTTTTAGAGTTTTGACTGCACAAAAGCAATTTTTGACTGTTTGACCTAACCAATGGCAAACCAAGCTCACATATGGACTCAAGGACCCCATGGAATTGTCTTGACATGTTCAACAAGTTCAAAAGATCCCAAATGCACAAGATTGACAGATGAATTTTCCAGTCAATTGAGCCAAATTTGACTGTATACTGAAAAGTCAAACTTTGACTTTTTGGTCAAAATCAAGTGTCAAGATTCATTTTTCATCAAGACATGTCAAATTATGAAACTTGTTCATCAAGAAATCAAAAATCACAAATTAGGGTTTGAAATGAAGAATTTTTATAACTTAGAATTTTTCTAAGTTATGAAAATCCCTAATTTTTTCCTAACTTTGTCCCACTTTTTCATCAAGATACATTTGGATTCAAGGGAAACTCAAAACATGAAAGTTGTAGTAGATTGCAAAATATACAACTTTGA
Organism: Vicia faba; assembly: GCA_948472305.1. Taxonomy (NCBI): domain Eukaryota; kingdom Viridiplantae; phylum Streptophyta; class Magnoliopsida; order Fabales; family Fabaceae; genus Vicia; species Vicia faba. Next base: position 1,321,611,680 of record OX451735.1, on the reverse strand, counting down.
TTCACAAAGTTTCCTCAAAAGAAGCTTGTAGCTCAAGTTACAATTTTTGGAACAAGGGTGCAAAACATTCTTAACTTAGAAAAATTTTGACCTATCCTAGGCAGGATTTTTGCCCAACTTCATGGCCACTTTTCACATGCTTCCACTTGGAGTTTCAACTTGCATTACAAAGATGGATTGTAGTACACATTCCAAGCTTTCCAAAATGTCCAAGAACTTCTCAAACACCCTTGTGGTTAGGGAGAATCGAATTTGGCAATATGGGCAAAACTCACTTTGTTCATGAGCCATTTCCATGTCCATAACTTTGCATTTTGAACTCAGCATGCTCTAAGCTAGATTACAGGCCTTTTATCTCATCCACACTCAATAATTTAATGCAAAACCTTTTTGTCTTAGCATTATCTTGTCCATTAAGCCATTACACAAAAGATTAACCTTAATATGGAAAAAGCAAATTATCCATTTTTGAAAAGTATGGCTTTATGTCAAGTTTGCAAATCAAGAAGTACAATGCAAATCCTTTTGGCACAAGTTCAGGGATATATCCCACTGATCAAGACAAAGCTTTGCAGCACATTGGAGGGGCCTGCACAAGTCTATAACCCAAGTTGACAAACTTTGCTTCACATAGAAAAAAACTTGGCATATTGATATCCAACTCTCATTGCTGCAAGAACTAGCTTAGACAAACTTGTTAAGACACATTCCAAACAACATAACTGAGCTAAGGCACGACCAAAACACCTTCCAAACCTCACCATTCACAAAAAAACCATTGTACTGCACAAAAATAGGGCATCCCTGCAACTTGACTTCCACAAACACTTCCACGCGTGCGTTTTGGCTGAAACCTTTGCAAACACATTCCCTATCACCCACTGAAGCTATCCCAAGCATTGGACACGAACTGTAGCATCCCTAACATCATTTGCCATTTTCAGTTTTCAACTTTGCAGGTGAACTTCCATAGCTCGATTCAGCTAGTTTCAAAGCAAGCTAGAGGTTGGAGAAGCATCCCTGGACCTCAAGCAAGCTATATAAATCCTCACTTTGCATTGAAAGTACCTCCATTGTCATACACGAATCAAGTTGAACAGGTAAGTTCTTGAACTTCTATCTCTCTATCCAAGCATATATAGGCTTAGGTTTGTGAAGAAGTTATGTCCTACTCATGGCCCTGAAGCTACCCATGTCATTACTTTTCATTTATATTGTGTGTTAAGAGAATTTTGAAACTGAATATCTGAAAAAGCTAGGTCGGGAATTGGGGGAGAAGAAATTCTCTCTCATTTCTGAGTTAGATCAAGTTCTTGGTATGTATGGATTCGTGATTTGATGCTTGACATTTTTTGTGTTATAAGTTTGTGCTAAAAATCAAAGAATCAGGATGTTTGAATCAAGCAAGGAAACGCGCGTTTTTTGAAACAGAAATGGCTGGAGGTTGAAGAAGCTTGTCCTTTGGGCTAGGCCTGATTCACTTTTCTATTTACACCCTCATTTTCCACATGCACCCCCTGGCCCATTTTGAGTTTTATTTGTCATTTTTAACTTTTTCTTTTTGATTCTGATTTGTTATTTTTTATTGAAGCATAAAAAATATTAAAAATATTTTTCTCATATTTTTTGCATTTTATTTGATATTTATTTGGTTTCATTTAGTTTTATATGTAAATAAATACATAATACCTTTTATTTAAAAATACTAAAAAACAATACAAAATACATTTATTTTCTTATTTTATTTTATTTTATTTTATCTTTTGAAAACATTTCCTAAAAAAAATACCTTTTTTTTATATATAAATATTAAATATTTTATTTTTGTACATATTTAATATATTTAACATATAATATAAATATATACATATTTATTAGGATATTTAGGATAAAAAATACAAAAAATATAAATTTTTATTTTTATTAATATTTAACCTCAAAAATACTTTTTTACAATATATTTCATTTTTATTTATTTTTTGTACATAATTAATAAATATTATGTATAATAAATAATTAATACCTTTTATTTGCAAAAATTAGGGTTTTGCCCTAAACATGAAAATATTCAAAAATTAACCTTTATTTTATTATTTTTTATTTCACTTGTAAATAAATCATACATTTACACAAATACATTTACACATACACATTTGTTTATCTTTTATACATTGATTATATTTTACATTTTTGCGATTAATTCGATTTGGTTGTAAATATTGGATACCCCTCTCTTATTAAGTCTCATCCCTATTTGAACATTTGTACCCCCATTTCCATGATTATTGTGTAATAACTTAGGACTTTTAATTTTGCATTTAAAAGCTTTCTAAATATGCCATGATAGACTTAGGGTTTTGTATGCAAAAATCAACCAAAAATTAGCTTGACCTAACAAAAGACAAAAAGCATGCAAATGAACAAACACCAATCACACTTGCACCCCTAGGGTTACTCCACTTGTTGCCTTCAATAATGGGCCATGTTGCATGTTAGGTATCTTTGGCAAAACAAAACAAATTCAAATGATCATAGTCCCTCGATGACGCTTTCAAAAGTTGCCTAAAAATGATCAAGTCCCTTAAAGGAAAAATTGCCCAAAGATACTTGGCACCATTGCAATCATGGTCTAAACGATGACCCGCGCCTGTCCCGTTCACATCCTAACACAAGATTGTCCACCAAATACAATGGTGGAACAAAATTGTTAAAAGGGTTAAAACATAGCAAAGATCTTTGAGAAATTTAGGGTAGATAGCTTTTGGTTACTTACCAACTTGCAAAATAAAAACACTTGCCTATTTTTCAAAACCACACATCACAACACACTTTCAAAACAAATTTCAAAAACATTGAAAAACTTTTCAAAAGATATACACCTTTGTATACCTCCCAACATGGATCATTACAAAGGTTGCCACCACATTGGCCTCTTTTCAAAACATTTTCAAACCCACACACAAAGCACCATTTCAAACAATTGAAAATCAAGGCAAGTTGATCTAAGAAAGTAACTAAGAGCCCATGGATAACCATGGATAGAAAGGGTGCTAATACCTTCCCTTTCTATAATCTACTCCCCGAACCCAAGAAAACATCTCAAAGGTTTTTGCTGTGCTTTTAAACCTTTCCTTAGGATAAAATAAAAAGTCGGTGGCGACTCTTGCTCAACCGAAACATTTGCGAAAACAAACGCAAAACCTCAAGTCAGTTCTCCTACCGTATCACAGAACTGGCGACTCTGCTGGGGAATTTCTTAAAAGTGGGGTTACCTTAGGGCTTAGATCACTCTTGTTTTCAAATTGTTTGCTTTGTTTGCTTTTATATTTATGGGCTTTGCATCGGAGTTTCATAGATCCTAACCCGGATCTGGGGAATACCCTTTTAGGTAGCATAATCTGTGAGGGACCTGTCCGGCGTAGACCGACATGGGTGAAGCAGTGGCTACGTTGGTGTGACACCTTGGTCTGTACCGATATCCCTTGTGTTGCAACGAGGAGAATATGGGTCTTCTAAGGAGTCATTAAGCACCAACCGACCTTAGAACCCTAAATTGACCCAACTTGGCCGTAGAACAGTAGCAGTATGCTACACTCATTGAGGCTAAACTCTCGCGATGGTTCTGGCCGTAAGAAAAGATTGCGATGCTGGAGTTATGACCGATTAAGGGTAGTCAATGATATTGAGATCCTCTAGAACCCGGTTACTTTTGATAGGGCAGGTCTTAACCAACGAAACTAAAAGAGGGTAACACCTAAACTTCATGCTGGCCTAAACCCTAAGGGTTGTCTTGTGTGACTTGTGTGCCTTATCATGTTTGCCTTTGTGAATACTTGTGGTGTGCTTCATCATAGCATCATACCATCATACCATTGCATGCATCCTGCATAAGGACTGACCCATTTCAAAGACAAGAGGGTTTCATCTTTGCTCTATTTTGTAGGACATCATGATGCCCGTGCGTAGAAATACTATCCGGCTCAACTTTGTTCAACCACCTACTTTGCTCAAGGAATTGGTTGATAGGATTCCAAACACTACTTCCTTCATCAAGAGGCATGGTTCCCTCCTTGGGTTAGTCACTTTAAAGTGGGACCAACAACTGATGAGTGTCCTGACCCAGTTTTATGATCCCCTGTATCACTGCTTCACTTTTCAAGACTTCCAGCTGGTCCCTACCCTGGAAGAATTCTCTAATTTGCTTGGTATCCCTGTTTTGGAGCAGACTCCGTTCACCGGTTGGGAGAAGACTCTTAGGCCTGAGGAGATTGATGCAGTCCTTCCCTTGACCAAAGAAGAAGTAATGGCTAACTGGGAAACTAGAAGTGGAGTTAAGGGCTTTTTGGTTAAGTTTCTGGTTGGCAAAGCTAATAGTTTCTGGAATGACTTAGACTTCAAGGCGTACGAAGACATTCTGGCTCTTTTAATCTATGGTCTGGTATTGTTTCCAAATCATGATACCTTTATCAACATCTATGCCATAAGGATCTTCATGTCTCGGAACCCTGTACCCACTCTTTTGGGTGATATCCTGCAACAACTCTATGCTCGTACTGCCCGAAGACGGGGAACTCCATGGTGTTGTGCTCCTTTGTTAGTGAGGTGGTTTATTTCGCACCTCCCTAAGTTCGTACTGAAGAATGAAGAAGGAAAAGGATGGGCTCATAGGTTAATGTCTCTCACTGATAATGACATCACTTGGACTCTCAGAGGTTTGGATGAGGTAGCTGTTATTGATCGTTGCGGAGAATACCCTAATGTTCCATTGATCGGTACCCAGGGAGGAATCTCTTATAATCCATGTGTAGCTCTCCATCAGTTTGGAAGAGCCAGAAGAGTAGGGCCTCATGAGATGTTAGTTCCTCACTTCAGTTTTGAATTTCAGGTAGGCAGTGACAAACTACGCCATGGATTCATTAAGGCTTGGGACAGAATTCACAAAGCTGACCCACATGAGTTGGGACCGAAGACTTCTCTACCATTGGAACCCTATTGCAGTAAGTCCGCATCCGTGCTCAGAAGTTAGGTATGCCATACGAAGCTGTCAGACCTATCATCCTTGAAACTCCTGATGAAGACGGGGTTCCTCCAACTGTCCTCCCTCCTCAGATACCCACTGATGTTGATACACTGAAGAGATCTTGGGCGCAGCTACAAGAAGAACGGGATTTCTATCGGGAAAAGTTCAACGAACAAGAACAGAAGATCCAGAAGCTGACTAAGCAATTGGAGGAAAAGCGGATCCTGAATGACTATATCCGTACTGAGAAGAGGAGGCCATGGGAGCACTGATGAGCTTTGGATGTTTCCTTTTACAGTTTTTGTTTCCTTTTCAGTATTTTTCATTCTTGTAATGCCTAAGGGCAAGCTGTTGAACAATTTAAAAGTTTGAATCTAATGAAGTGCGTTTCCTTTTTTGTCTACAAAGTTGAATCTCGTTTGTCTTTGAAAACATAAATCATACGCATCTCATTGCATCATATGCATAACAAGTACCCTTTTTTGCTTAATCTTCTTCGCTGTTTATTTGAACAGTCATCATGAATCCTGAATCATCCAGTGAGAAAGCTATCAAGGCCCTCCAGGCCCAGAACGCCCAGTTTCAAGAGCTGGTCATGAGCTTAGCCCAAGGTCAACAAGAGTTGAAGACTCTGCTCTTGAAGAAGAAGAAGAAGAAGAGGATTGCGTTGTTCAACACTGGACGCAGGTTTGGGAATACACTCCATAATGAGGTTGATCAGGCTACCTCCTCTGCAGAGAAAGACAGTCCCCAAGGGGGAAGGGCTCCTAGTCCTGCAGTCTCCGACAACGAGACGGATTACAATGATGAACAGTACCCTCCTGCTGCAGACAGATACAAGCAACTAGAGGATCGTTTAAGTGCCATGGAGATTCAAAATGTGTCGGGGCTGGATTTTGGAGATCTAGGTTTATCTTCTGGGGTGGTGATCCCACACAAGTTCAAGGCACCTGCCTTTGCAAAGTACGACGGGGCTTCCTGTCCTAAGCTGCATCTCAGATCATATGTAAAGAAGATCCAACCTTACACTGCAGACAAGAACCTATGGATCCATTTCTTTCAGGATAGCCTTTCGGGGTCTCAACTCGAATGGTTCTATCAGCTAGATGGAGCCAATATTCGAAGCTGGGAGGATTTGGCTACCGCATTTTATAAACAGTATCAGTACAATTCTGACCTCGCTCCCACGCGTACCCAACTCCAGGGTATGTCACTGGGGACGGGCGAAGGATTTAAGGAGTATGCGCAAAAGTGGAGAGACCTGGCTGGCAGGGTGCAGCCTCCTTTGACTGACCGTGAACTTGTTGACATGTTCCTAGGGACCCTGTCCGGTCCATTCTTCAATCATCTGATTGGTAATTCTTCTGCTGGGTTTACAGATTTGATCTTGACTGGTGAGAGAATAGAAGCTGGTATCAAGTCAGGGAAGATACAGAAAGGTGCCTCCGCGAGTACTGAAAAGAAGCCCTTCAAGAAGGAAGCCAGTGTTGTTTATGGTCCCAGAAGACAAGTTAAGTCGGAACGCCGCCAAGCTGTCAATGCATTGGTAATTTCAAAACCTGTTGCTGCTCCTCACCAGTATAATCAACAAAGGGGTGAGAGACCCAAGAGGCAGTACACTCGACTCAACATGACCCTGTCTCAGATTTTTCCGCAACTACTGTCAACCAATCTGGTAACTGTCAAGGAAGCTCCGAAGGTGGTGAACACAGCTTCTCCAAAGTACAACCCCAACGCCCGTTGCGCTTATCACTCTGATAGCCCCGGGCATACTACGGACGATTGCTGGGCTCTGAGGAATAAGGTTCAAGTCCTTATTGATGCTAAGGAAATACAGTTTGAGGCGCCCGAAAGGCCCAATGTTGTGACCGCTCCCATGCCCCAGCATGGAGTGAATGTTGTGGAAGAAGACCGATATGTAGCCTCCGTGGAAGAGATTGTTACCCCGTTATCGACTGTTAAAAGGAATCTGTTGCTAGCCGGTTTATTTCCGGGATGTGGTGAGGATTGTCTTCTATGTGCTGTTTCGCCTTTTGGTTGTCCTTTGCTGAAATCAGGTATCCAAAGCCTGATGGATAGCAAAGAAATCTTGTTCGAGAAGATTGTCGTTCCTGCTACCCCTACTGAAGAAGTTTCTATTGTCACTATTTTCAACAAACCTCCTAAGGCTCTCTCAAAGAAGCCTGTCAAAATCATGTCCACTCAGAAGATTGCTCCCATCATCATCACTGTTCTGGGGCCTCTCCCCTATACGTCCGACAAAGCTGTCCCATGGCACTATGGGGCAGATGTTTATGTTCTTGGAGTAAAGCAAGAGTTTGATACAAGTACCGGCGTCAGTAACATCACCGGGCCTGCCAAAATTACTCGCAGTGGTAGGTTGTTCTCACCAGATATTGCGCCACCAGCTATTCAGAAACCCCTTGTCATCACACCTGCAAGTGTGCCTGCTTCCCTTCCTAATCAAGTTCCTGTTTCTACCCCTGCTGTCGAGTCATCTGACGCTCGGGGCAAAGGAATTGCTGCTGATTTGCCTGCCCTAACGGAGGCACCGAAGACAACCACTATTGAAGCCTCCCAGCAAGAGATGGAGGAGATCCTCAAAATTATCAAGAAAAGTGATTTCAATGTTGTTGAGCAGTTGGGGCACACCCCATCAAAAATTTCTATGCTATCACTGTTGTTGTGTTCAGAGGCCCATGCTAAGGCCCTGATCTCCTTCCTGAAGACGGCCCATGTGCCACAAGAAACATTTGTTGATCAATTTACTGATTGCGTGGCCAACTTGACTGCCGATAATAGTTTGGGCTTCTCTGACGCCGACCTGACCGCCAAAGGAAAAAACCATAATGACACCCTGTGTTATACCCCAAAATTTGCCCTCCCATATTTCTCAAGAAATTGCCAAGCCAAGCTAGAAAATTCCCCAAGGGTGGTGCAGTGCAACAGTCTCCTAAGCAGTCCAAATTAGGGTTTTGAGTTTGATCAAGAAAAGGAAGTGTTCAAAGGCCCAATCAAGTCTCATATGCTTACAAAGATGGTCAAGCATCCTCATATCAAGTTTCAAGGCATTCAGCTCAAAATTGCACAGTCAAAACCCTAAATTGCACTACAGTCAACTGTAGGGGCAAAATGGTCATTTGGCAGTCAAAAGTTCAAATTTTTGGTCAACATATCATTTTGAAGCCACAAACATCATTTGATCAATGCTTGATCATGATTCTCAAAATTTGGCTCAGAAATCATCAAAGATGCAAAAGTTGCTATATTTGGACAGCTGAAAAAGTCAACTGAAATTGACCAGGGCATAACTTTCACATGGATTATCAGAAAAATTCCATCCAAAGCTCATTTTGAAGAGAAAGACATTTCCTACAATTCATCTTCATACTTCAAGTCCAAGAAATGCTCTCACAAAAAGTTATCAATTTCAACATTATAGGTCATTTTCAAAAGTCAACAAAAAGGGACTTTAAGTCAAAGACCATAACTTGAGATTGGTAAATCAAAATGACATGGGACCAAAGGCATTGGTTAAAGGACTCAAAGACCTTTCCAAAATGTCCAAGAACATGAGAAAATCTTAAAAATTGAGCAAGTTATGCCTTGTAGAAGTTGGGAAATTTTTGTGAAATGGCAAAAGTCAACTATCCTTGAAAATCCAATTTTGACAAAAGGGCCCCATTTTTCTCACTTTGTCCACCCTTGTCATGCCACACACGTGGCCCATGGTTGATTTCAAGACCAAATGTTGACTTTTTTATTTTATTTAATTTTTGATGATTTAATTCATTTTAATTCATTGAAAATTCAAATAAAATTTAAAAATCAATGAAATAGTGTCAAATGAATTTGGACAAGTTCTATGTATCATGAACCAACTCAAAAATCAGGCCAAGGTTCATTTACACATTAGGTCTAGGTTTTGGCTAGAAAATAGGAAAAATGGTTAATGAATGAAACCCTAATGCCAATTCTTTCTCAAGCATGGATTAAGGTCAAATAGCAAGCCTATTCAATTCTATGATGATCACTGAGTCCAACCCTAACTGGAATATAGCACAAAACTCGTTCAAAGTCCATTTGGCAATTTGAAAAATGAACCATAAAAGGCAAAACTGAAATCAATGCTAGGGACCTTCTCAAGCCAAAAATTTTGTACCAATAGCTTCCTGAGACAATTCAAAACGCGTTTCAATTCATAACAACACTCAAAGCTCCTTGAACTGGTAGTTACAAGTAAAACTGTACAGCAAATTTTTTGAATTCGTGTTCTTGATTCTACGCCTCTTTTTGCATTTTTAATTACATATTCATACTCATGATGAAGTTTCCAAGCTGTTGATTATATTTAATTGCATTTTTGTCCATCCTACGCGAATCTGCCATGCCCACGTTCTAGGGTTTTCAAGTTTTGATTTTGGGGTTTTCACCATACTGCAAAATTGGCCCTCAAGACCATGACCATTGCATTCCTGGCATCTGGACGAAGAGAATGAGATGCTCGCGCCTAATTTATATTAGGAAACGAGCTATTCGCTATTTTTTTGTAGCTTCCCTAACCCCACGTTTCAAAACCGTTGCCTTCTTTGTTTGTATTTCAGGAAATTGGAAGGGACGATGAGTTGTCACCCAGTGACTTGTCCGTTCAAAATTTGCGCGCGTTTAACTAAGCACTAACCATTTTCTTTTATATATTTTATTGACTATTATATGTTAAATGAAAACAACTAGCTCAGCTGGCCAGGACACACGCTATTGACCACAATGACCTGGGTTCAAGTCCCAGGTCCTGCAAAAATTCAATATTATTTTTCCTTTCCAGGTTCAATGCAACGCTCACATTGATGCTCACCATACACTTCAGCATCAGCCCATCCACGTGTCCCAGAGCACTCACATCAAAGGCAAGGATTGGGAAACATGCTACACTCCAGTCAAATGCATCTCACTGGATCAAAAAAGTCAACAAGTTCTCACCAATAATTGGGCCAGGCTTTCAAATTTATACCTCCAATTCTGGGGTCTACCCCCCCCCTGGTTTGCCCATTTGATTGATTTTTTTTTCCTTATATCTTTTAACCATTTATTTTAATTGTTATATTTAATTAATTTTTACAAAAATAAAAAAAAATACAATTAATTTTGATTCTTTTTTTTAATAAATTAAAATGTGACTCATTTAGTTTAATTAGGTTTTAATGTTAATTTTAATTCTTTTTTCATAATAAAAATCCAAAAAAATGTAGAATTAGGGTAATTATTAATTTTTCATATCCTTTTTAATTTTTTCCTCACAATATTATTATTTATTATTTATTTTCTATAAATCAAAAATTGTGCATAAATTAGTTTAGAATTTAATTAGATTAGAAATTAAATCTTTTTCATAATAAACTTAAAAAACATTAGAACTAGGATTTTAATTTTAATTAATTTTTCTCTTTTTCTTTTAAACCTAAAAAAACACAAAAACATTATTTTTCATTTAATTTTTAATTTCCTTGATTAATTTTTAATTATTTGTAAAAGGGTCCAACGCCCTAATTTTGTTTAGTCTTTATTTCGCGCATTTATTTTACATTGTTTAAATACCTCTGTATATGCCCCAAAGCCATGTAATTTAAAATTCTCGCACTTTTTATTTATTCGCTTTATTTATTTTCAGTCAAATCGGGTTCGGTTTTTTTGGCGATGTGGACCCGCGCCAGTTGTAATAGTTAGATTTATTTTTCTCGCAAGTATATAACTGTTAATAAAGATGCATGAAAGAATGAATGCCCAAAAATAAAATCAAATCGTTAGATCACCAATGCATGACAAGACAAACAATGAACTGAAAATGACACACAATTCGCACACACCACCCCTAGGGTACGCCTCACTGTTGCCTTTCGAAAGATGGTCGTCGAGTAGAAAACGTCTTAGTAAGTCCTCATGGTCCGGGAACCTGGCATGAGGGTAGCTTCTAAGGTGTCTTCCCATTGCTCCGGTGATCACCATGTCCCTCAAATCGAATTGACCCGAACACCTCCAACGGTGGTGCTACCTACCTCTCAATGGTGGGATGGCACTACTTTAAAGGACATTTACACAGACGAATTCCTTAGGGTAGGTAGGTTCTCATGGATACTTGCTCTCTTCAAAAACAAACAAAAAAACTCTTTTCACACCAACACATTTTCAAAAGCTTTCAAAGCAAATCTTTCAAACACTCTGACGTACGAGTTGAACTGAAATTTTTCAAAGAAACTTTTTTAAAACCCACAATCGAAAAGCACACATTTTGAAAACACATTGAGCAAGTACCTAAGAGCCCATGGATAACCATGGATAGAAAGGGTGCTAATACCTTCCCTTTCTATAACCTACCTCCCGAACCGAGAGCAATCTCTTTAAAGGAATTTTTCTGTGCTTTTGTCCTTTCCTATTGGAGAAAATAAAAGACGGTGGCGACTCTTGCTTACCGCGACATTTCGCGAACCAGCGTTAAACAGTCAGTTCCAGATCCACCGATCACAGAACTGGCGACTCTGCTGGGGAAAAACTTAAAGTGAGGTGTACCTTAGGACTAAGATCATTGTGTTTTCAATTGCTTTCCTTGTATGCTTTAAAATTGTGGGTTGCTTGGGAGTTCTATAGATCCTAACCCGGATCTGGGGAATACCTTCTTAGAAAGTAGCAACAAGGCTGTGAGGGAACTGTGCGGGGTATACCGACATGGTTGAAACAGTCTGCTATGTTGATGTGGCATTTTGGTGTGTACCGGTAACCCTTGAGTCAGTCAAGGAGAGTACGGGGCCTCCATGTGGTGTCATGAAGCATCAACAGACCTTAGGAACCTTAATTGAACAATCTTGGCCTCTTTAGGGTAGTGAGATAACTGACTTTGGTGCAGTCCGAGGTTGGTTGATACTCGATACTACACTCAATTGAGGGTTGCTTTCCTGGAATATTTCGGTCGCCAGTTCAGTGGCTGAATCGAAACGATGAACAATGAAAGCAATCCCGTGATATTGGGAACCTTAGAACCCGGTTACTTTGATTAGGACAGGTTGAACCCACCAACTTCAAGAGGGTACTACCCAGACCCCATGCTGGCCTTAAACCTTAAGGGCCTGTCTTGTGTGCCTTGTGTGCCTTACATGTTTGTCTTTGTAAATATCTGTGTTTAATCATGGCATCATGACATCATCCAGCATCATATGCATTGACTAACCATTTCAGGGGTTCGAATTTTCATCTTTGTTCTTATTTTGTAGGACATGGAAACTGTTCGTAGAAAGACAATTCCAATCAGTCTTGTAAGGATCTCTCCTCAGCTTAAGGAGCTTATATCCAGGATTCCCGAGAACTCTTCATTCAGTGAAAGGCATGGAAGCCTCATCAGCTTGGTCAACACCAACATTGAGGAAGATATGATAAAAGTCCTGTTCCAATTCTTTGACCCTCTGCATCACTGTTTCACTTTCTTGGACTATCAGTTGGTACCTACATTGGAGGAGTTCTCCCGACTCCTGAAGATCCCTATTCTTGATCAGCTACCCTTCAACGGTACAGAAAAGGAACCTAAGCTTGAAGAGATTGCTAAAGCCTTGCACCTACAGTCATCTGACCTCAAGGGACATTGGGAAGTTAGAAGTGGTATCAAAGGGTTCTTAGCCAGGTTTCTGTTTGAAAAGGCCTATGACTGTTGGAACTCCCTTGACTTGCAAGCTTTTGAAGAGGTTGTGGCCCTCCTTGTTTATGGTTTGGTGTTGTTCCCTAACCCAGATCAGCTCATTGATATCAGTACTGTCCAGATCTTTATGTCCAGGAATCCTATACCTACGTTGCTGGGGGACATCCTTCACTCATGTTACACTCGAACCATGAGAAAAAGAGGTGTCCTTATGTGTTGCACTCCTCTCCTGGGAAAGTGGTTTATTTCGCACCTTCCACAATCAGTCCTGAAGAACGAGCGGGGTTTGAGATGGTCACAACGGTTGATGACTCTTACACATGCAGATATACATTGGTGCCCTAGGTCCAGAGAAGATGTCACTATCATTGATCGTTGCGGAGAGTATCCTAATGTTCCTTTGCTTGGAATCAGAGGGGGTATTACTTATAGTCCATGCCTGGCTTGGAGACAATTTGGTTATGCTCGGAGGGATGGTCCTCATGACATGTTGATACCTGACATAGTTTTTGACTTCGACAACGATACTCAAGGACTTCGCCAGAGATTTATCAGAGCTTGGAGGATGCCTAGTAGGATAGACAGCAAGACACTGGGGCACAGGAACTCCATCCCTTTGGAGCCTTACCTCAAGTGGGTACGAGCCCGTTCTCAGAAGTTAGTAATGCCTTATCCTCACATGCTTCCAGTAATTAAAGAGCCTGCCTTGGAAGGAGAGGTGTCTCATGTTATTCAGCACCCTGATATGCCCACATCCTGGGAAGAGATGCAGAAGAGCTGGATCCAACTGAAGGAAGAACGGAATTCTCTTGAGACTAGTTTGCATGCCAGTGAAAAGAAGGTCTTGGAGCTCACCCGCCTGTTGCATGAGGAAAGGAGTCTCAACACTTACATAGCTCCAAAGAAGATGCGCAACATATTTTGGATGTGATTTGATCTTTTTGTACTTTTGCCCATGAGGCTTTGATGTATTAAAACAATGATTTTCTTAATAATAAAGTGTGTTCCTTTTGGTCTACAACAAACTTGAATTTTCGAACTCTTGAATGCATTGCATAAACACATATCATTCATCATGTGCATTATAAATACTCTTCTTTTCAGGTTGTTTACCGTTCTTCGCTGTTTATTTCAGCATCATGAACCCTCCTGAATCATCAACCGATGCGGCTATCAAGGCTCTTCAGGCGCAGAACGTCCAGTTTCAGGCGCAAAACGCCCAATTTCAGGAGCTGATCAAGGGCTTGTCTCAGGGTCAACAAGAGTTAAAGACCATGCTGTTGAAGAAGACTAGGAAGAAGAGGAGGACTGTGCTATTTAACACTGGGCGCAGACTCGGGAACAATTTGGTTGTTGAAGCTGAAAGGACTCCTCCATCTGTGACAGAAGGTAGTCACCATGAAAGAGAGGTCACTACTCCTGTGGGCTCTGATACTGAGACAGACTTCAATGACGACCAGTACCCTCCTGCTGAAGACCGGTACAAACAGCTGGAAGACAGATTAAAGGCTGTGGAAGTTCAACGGGTACCTGGATTGGATTTCGGAGACTTGGGGTTATCTACTGGAGTGGTGATCCCGCACAAGTTCAAAACACCTGCCTTCGTGAAGTATGATGGGGCTTCCTGTCCCAAGATGCACCTCTGTTCTTATGTAAGGAAGATCCAGCCTTACACAGCAGACAAGAACCTTTGGATCCACTTCTTCCAGGAGAGTCTTTCAGGGACTCACCTCGATTGGTTCTATCAACTAGATGGAATCAGCATTCGTAACTGGGAGGATCTGGCCACTGCTTTTTACAAGCAGTATCAGTATAATGCCGACCTCGCTCCTACGCGTACCCAGCTCCAGGGTATGTCGCTAGGGTCGGGTGAAGGTTTTAAGGAGTATGCTCAGAAATGGAGAGACCTGGCTGGCAGGGTGCAGCCACCGTTGACGGATCGGGAGCTGGTAGATATGTTCTTGGGGACCCTGTCTGGTCCATTTTTCAATCATCTCATTGGTAATTCCTCTGCTGGGTTTACCGATCTAATCCTGACTGGTGAAAGGATTGAGGCCGGTATAAAATCGGGGAAGATACAAAAAGTTGCCTCCTCCAGTACTGAGAAGAAACCCTTCAAAAAGGAGGCTAGTGCTGTATATAACTCCCGGAGAACAGAGCGACCTGAACACCGCCAATCTGTCAGTGCGGTAATGATTGCCAAACCTGCTGCCGCTCCTCGGCCCACTAATCCTCAAAAGTTTGAAAGACCCCGGAGGGAGTTCACCCGGTTAAGCATGACCTTATCACAGATCCTGCCACAGTTGCTATCCACCAATTTGGTGACTGTCAAGGAGGCTCCAAAGTTTCCCAACACTGCATCTCCCAAGTTCAATCCAAATGCTCGCTGTGCTTATCACTCTGATAGCCCGGGGCATAACACAGATGACTGTTGGGCCCTAAGAAACAAGGTTCAAGACCTCATTGATGCCAAGGAGATACAGTTTGAAGCACCCGAGAAGCCAAATGTTGTAAATGCTCCCATGCCCCACCATGGAGTGAATGCTGTGGAGGAGAATTTGTATGTAGCTTCGGTGGATGATGTTGCTACTCCGTTGCTGATGGTCAAGAGGAATTTGTTGCTAGCCGGTTTATTTCCGGGATGTAGCGAAGGTTGCCTTCTATGTGTTGCTTCCCCAGCTGGTTGTTCTCTGCTGAAGTCAGGCGTTCAAAACCTGATAGATAATAAAGAGATTTTGTTTGAAAAGACTGTTGTTCCTGCTGTTCCTGTTGAAGAAGTGTCAATCGTTACCATCTTCAACAACTATTCCGAGGCTCCTTCAAAGAAGCCTATACAAGTTTTGTCAGTTCACAAGAATGTTCCCATCACCATTACTGTTCCGGGGCCTATACCCTACAAATCTGATAAGGCTGTCCCATGGCACTATGGGGCGGATGTTTATGTTCTGGGTGTGAAACAGGAGTGCAACATTGACACTGGTGTCTCCAACATCACCGGACCTGCTAAGGTCACTCGTAGTGGAAGACTGTTCTCGCCAGACATTGCTCCTCCAGCAATTCATAGACCTTTGATCTTCACACCTGCCAGAGTGCCTGTTTCTCCTTCTGACCAAGTATCCACCCCTGCTGCTGAGTCATCTGATACTCGGGGCAAGGGAATTGCTGCTGATGTGCCTGCCAGGACGGAGGCACCAAAGACCATTGTTGAGGCTTCCAAGCAGGAAATGGAAGAAATTCTCAAGATAATAAAGAAAAGTGATTTCAATGTTGTGGAACAGCTGGGGAACACCCCCTCTAAAATCTCCATGTTGTCACTGCTGCTGTGTTCAGAGGCCCATGCAAAGGCTCTGATTGCTTTCTTAAAGACTGCCCACGTACCCCAAGATACGACTGCTGACCAGTTCACCGATTGTGTGGCCAACCTAACTGCTGATAATGGCCTGGGTTTCTCTGATGCCGATCTGACAGCAAAGGGGAAGAACCATAATGATGCCCTGCATGTCTCCATTGAATGCAGGGGCACTACTCTTGCTCATGTGCTGGTTGATACAGGTTCCTCATTAAATGTGCTGCCCAAGAAGGCTCTGGATAGGCTGGATTGTGAGGGTCTAGAGCTCAAACCAAGTAGCATTGTTGTCCGGGCCTTTGACGGGTCCAAAAGAATGGTGCATGGTGAAGTGGACATCCCAATCAGGGTTGGGTCACAGGTATTCAATTCAAAGTTCTATGTGATGGATATCCATCCGTCCTATTCTTGTTTGCTGGGTCGCCCATGGATCCACAAAGCTGGAGCTGTGACCTCCACATTGCATCAGAAGCTCAAGTACCCGGTCAGGGGGAGGATCGTAACAGTGCAAGGGGAGGAGGAATACATGGTCAGCCACCTCAACTCTTTCAGATACGTGGAAATGGATGGGGAGTTCATTGAAACCCCCTTTCAACATTTTGAGGAGGTACCACCAACCTTGGCAACAGCGGAAGATGAAGAGGTTTCTCCTATGAAGATGGCCTCCTTAAAGGACGCCCGGGCTGTGATCGAAAAAGGTGAATGTGCAAATTGGGGCAAGCTCCCTGATCTTACTCCTAAGACTAACAAGTTTGGGCTGGGTTTCACCACGGAAGCTCAGAAAGCGGTGCGCAAGGCAAGAATTGGAAGACCTCCGTTGCTCATCACTCAGCATGGAGTGAATGCTATTGGAGAGGAAGATGAAGTGGGAGAATCAGAGTTCGATAGCTGGATCTACCCAACGGCCGACGGTGGATTGACCAATTGGACTACTAAAGATTTTACTCCCATAACTTTTGTTCCCCAGTAATGAATTTCTTTGTTTTTTTGATTTGTAATAAACAATAATTTGAGACTATATGGCCCGGTGTCTTACCCGGGGCACCGTGGTTTTATTTATGAGGGCTTTTTTGTTTGTCACTATCATATATCATGAATAAAAGCATTGGACGTTTTTCACATTTCAAATTTTGCGCTCCTTTTCTTTCCTTTCTTTACATATTGCTAAACAGCTGTATTTACACACACACTCACTCATACAGGTTTCAATCCACTCTGGATCTCACTGGTAACGACTCTGCTACTGCCAGTTATGACTTCGAAAATCCGATCAACTTAGCCGCCGACGAAGGTGAAGATGATTGCGAAGTGCCTGGTGAACTCGCAAGACTGTTACAACAGGAAGAGAGGGCAATTCAACCTCATGAAGAGTCAGTGGAAATAATAAACTTGGGTACGGAGGAAGACAAGAAAGAGGTGAAGATTGGTGCCAACCTAGAACTCAGCGTGAAGCAACGGTTGACTCAGATGCTGCAGGACTATAAAGAAATCTTTGCCTGGTCCTACGAAGATATGCCCGGATTAGATACCGACATTGTGGTCCATCATTTACCAACTAAAGAAGATTTCCCTCCGGTTAAGCAAAAAGTTCGTCGGATGCGTCCAGAGATGTCTGAGAAGATTAAAGCCGAGGTTATGAAGCAGTTTGATGCCGGGTTTCTTGCAGTAACTTCTTACCCTCAGTGGGTTGCTAATGTGGTGCCGGTACCTAAGAAGGACGGCAAGGTCAGGATGTGTGTTGATTATAGGGATCTGAACAGGGCCAGCCCCAAGGATGACTTCCCTCTACCCCACATTGATGTCCTTGTTGATAATACAGCCCAGCATAAAGTGTTCTCTTTCATGGATGGTTTTTCAGGCTACAATCAGATCAAGATGGCACCTGAAGACATGGAAAAGACTACCTTTGTTACTCAGTGGGGCACCTTCTGTTACAAGGTCATGCCGTTCGGGTTAAAGAATGCTGGGGCAACCTACCAACGTGCCATGGTTACCTTATTTCATGATATGATCCACCATGAGATCGAGGTGTATGTGGACGACATGATCGCTAGGTCCCAGACTGAGGAAGAGCACCTAGATCATCTGCAGAAGTTGTTCGACCGGTTGAAACTGTACAAACTGAGATTGAACCCTAACAAGTGCACCTTCGGGGTAAGATCTGGGAAGTTGCTAGGCTTTGTGGTCAGTGACAAAGGAATTCAAGTGGACCCTGCTAAGGTCAAAGCTATTCAAGAGATGCCGGTTCCTAAGACAGAGAAGGAAGTCAGAGGCTTTTTAGGACGCCTGAATTACATTGCTCGCTTCATCTCTCATCTGACTGCCACCTGTGAGCCCATCTTCAAGCTGTTGAAGAAAGATCAGGTAGTACGTTGGAATGATGAATGCCAGGCTGCTTTTGACAGAATTAAAGAATATCTCCAAGAACCACCCATCCTTATGCCACCAGTTGAAGGGAGACCTTTGATACTTTACCTGACAGTACTTGATAATGCAATGGGGTGTGTGCTGGGGCAGCATGACGAGTCTGGCCGAAAAGAGCATGCCATTTATTACCTTAGCAAAAAGTTTACCGACTGTGAGACCCGATACTCACTGCTTGAGAAAACTTGCTGCGCTTTGGTATGGGCTGCTCGCCGGCTGAGACAGTATATGCTGACTCACACTACCTTGTTAATCTCAAAAATGGATCCTATAAAGTACATATTCGAAAAGCCTGCTCTGTCCGGGAGAATTGCAAGATGGCAGATGATCTTGACGGAATACGACATTCAGTACACAACCCAAAAAGCCATCAAGGGAAGTGTATTGGCAGACCACTTAGCACATCAAGCTGTGGATGACTACCAATCAATGAACTTCGAGTTTCCAGATGAAAGCATTATGATAGTAACTGACTGTGAAATACCTGGACCGGATGAAGGACCTGAACCAGGATCCCGATGGTCTATGCACTTTGACGGAGCCTCCAATGCTTTGGGAAATGGTATCGGCGCCATAATCGTATCTCCACAAGGTACTCATACTCCACTCACCGCCCGGCTGTGTTTCAACTGTACCAACAACATGGCGGAGTATGAAGCGTGTATTATGGGTCTTCAAGCTGCAATTGACCTGAGGATCAAATTTCTGAGTGTCTTCGGAGATTCCGCTCTTGTGATCAATCAAATCAAAGGAGAATGGGATACGAAACACCCAAACTTGATTCCTTACAGAGAATGCGTGTTGGCCCTGATCCCCCACTTCACAGAGATAACATTTGAGCACTTTCCAAGAGAAGAGAATCAGCTGGCGGACGCGTTAGCTACAATGTCTTCAATGTTCAAGGTTAAATGGGATAATGAAGCTCCCCGGATCATCATCTGGAAACTGGACGAGCCGGCATACTGTTGTGATCTCGAAACTGAATTGGTAACTGAGAAGCCTTGGTACCACGAAGTGAAGAGATATCTAGAAGCTCAGGAGTACCCTGAAGGAGCATCTGTCAATGATAAGAAATTCCTGAGAAGGTTTGCAGCCAAGTTCTTTCTTAGCAACGGCATCTTGTACAAGCGAAACCAGGATTCAACCTTACTGCGTTGTGTGGATAAGGCGGAAGCAGAAAGAATCATGGAAGAGCTACATGAAGGGACTTTTGGTACACACTCCAGTGGACATACAATGGCAAAGAAGATCCTACGGGCGGGGTATTACTGGTCCACCATGGAAGCTGATTGCTACCAACATTCTAGGACATGCCATAAGTGCCAGATTTACGCAGACAAGGTGCATGTTCCTCCGGTCCCCCTGAATGTTCTGACTGCGCCTTGGCCATTTGCAATGTGGGGCATAGACATGATCGGTGAGATAAAACCTACGGCATCCAATGGACATCGCTTCATCCTAGTGGCAATTGATTATTTCACGAAGTGGGTTGAGGCAGCATCCTATGCTACGGTAACCAAGACTGTTGTGGCACGGTTCATTCGGCACAACCTGATCTGTCGGTATGGCGTCCCTGAGCGGATTATTACAGACAACGGTACCAATCTGAACAATAAGATGATCACCGAGCTTTGCGAACAGTTCAAGATACAGCACCACAATTCTTCTCCTTACAGACCGAAGATGAATGGGGCTGTAGAAGCAGCTAACAAGAACATCAAGAAAATCGTGCAAAAGATGACAGTAACGTATAAAGATTGGCACGAGATGTTACCGTTCGCTCTGCATGGGTATCGTAC
The DNA here is from genome assembly GCA_948472305.1 of Vicia faba. Taxonomy (NCBI): domain Eukaryota; kingdom Viridiplantae; phylum Streptophyta; class Magnoliopsida; order Fabales; family Fabaceae; genus Vicia; species Vicia faba. Next base: position 1,321,591,410 of record OX451735.1, on the reverse strand, counting down.
TTCAGCTAGGACGTCAACCGGGGCAACTCCTTTCTCTCTGGTTTATGGCATGGAGGCAGTCTTGCCGATCGAAGTACAAATTCCTTCTCTCCGGATAATGAAGGATGCAAATCTGAACGAAGACGATTGGATCCAGACACGACTTGATCAACTCAACCTTATTGACGAAAAGAGACTTGCTGCTATCTGCCATGGTCAGACGTATCAGAAGCGAATGATCAGGGCATTTAACAAAAAGGTCAGACCACAGGAATATCAAGTCGGGGATCTGGTGATCAAGCGAATCATCCTTCCTCAGAGTGATCCAAGGGGCAAATGGACCCCTACGTATGAAGGGCCATTTGTGGTTAAGCATGTGTTCTCAGGAGGAGCAATGATATTAACCAATATGGATGGTGACGACCTTCCTCACCCCGCCAATGCAGACATAGTTAAAAAATACTACGCATGAAAAATGACCCGCTAGGCTGACATGCCTAGGCAAAAATTAGGGCTTCCCGTCGAACCAAAAGGGTTCGGGCAAAATGAAGGGATGAAAATGAAAAAATCTGTACACCCGGCAAGTCGAAAACCTGAAAAGGCGGCTTGGGCAAAAATGGGTATCCCGGTGGACTGAAAACCCGAAAAGGCAGTCCAGGCAAAAGTTAGGGATAAAAGCGTAATACTATGTCTCATTGGATCACTTTGCATCCAGAATCCGGTATCTACATCAAGACGGCATCAGTCAATTTCACCTTCAACCAAGGTCATCAAGTGATGAGACGCACGGAGTATAAAGGCGATAGCAGAGTTGAAACCCAGTGGATCATTCATCTTTCACACAGCTGTTTTATTTTCTTTTGTACAAAACTTGTATAAACTCTCTTGTTCGGCGACGTTCCTCTTACTAGGACGCCAGCCTCTTGTACACAAAACGCCTATTCACAGGCTATTCAAAATCAATACAAATATACTTTCCAGTTAAACGTGCCAACTATTTTTCTTTTTTGTTTTGTTTTGTGAAGAACGTCCAAGGTTCAATTTGCGATATATGCATTGACAATGATTTGCTAGCTCATAAATATTTGCATACGAGACAAAGAACTAATTGCAGGTGACACTAGAAACAGGGGCAATAAAGAGTTGTTTGAGCAGTCTAATTGTTCTATCCAAGGTGCCAAAGTAGGTTCAGCTAAAGAACCTAACCAGACATCTTAAATTCCCCAGAGAGTGAGACAGCAAGTCAGTGCATTCTTCCCCAGCATATCAAAACTTCCCCAGGAGAGTCCCATCCAGGTTCCCCAGGAAAGATGGAATTCATCTCCCCAAGCAGTAAGCTTATCCCCAGTATATTCTGGAAGCTTATCCTCCACAGGACACGAACGCGTCGTCCGGCTTGATTTAAAGAGTTATTTCCTTAACAGGATATAACTGGGTTATCCTCAGCCAAAAGCCAAGGGAAGGTCGTCGTCAACGTAGTTCTTTCCTACCCCCATCAAAGTCTATTCACACTTCCAATACAACAACGGTATCTCCAACAGAGTTACTATCAACATTCAGCAAGGCATCACTCTTCCCACAGAGTATTGCTTCCCAGCATGATCGCTAGAGTATCTTTTCTCCCCGCAGAATCTTTCATTCGTCAAGTTTATTCCGCAACGGAGTCATCTTCTCCTACCGGTATCCTTGCAACTATCATCCCCAGCGGAAGGGAAATCTATTCTTCAAACATCAGCCCGGGATATGATTTCCCGGCACCCGTCAAGGATTTACTTTCCTGGACGAAAATATACATAAAACATCACATACAGCATTATAGCATGCATAACGCACTGCATCATACAAATCTCATTTATGTTGAGAACATCATTGCTTGATCCATATCATGCATTGCATAGGACTGATTTTTGCCTTTCAGGAAAGATTCAGTTAAGTTCTCAAGCTACATTTCAAGACCTAGACTGGTTCAGTCAAAGGCCTTCTTTGGTTCAGTTAAATCGTCCCAAGATTTTCCTGATGCTTATCCCTTTGAAGACATTTCAAGACCTAGACTGGTTCAGTCAAAGGCCTTCTTTGGTTCAGTTAAATCGTCCCAAGATTTTCCTGATGCTTATCCCTTTGAAGACATTTCAAGACCTAGACTGGTTCAGTCAAAGGCCTTCTCTGGTTCAGTTAAATCGTCCCAAGATTTTCCTGATGCTTATCCCTTTGAAGACATTTCAAGACCTAGACTGGTTCAGTCAAAGGCCTTCTCTGGTTCAGTTAAATCGTCCCAAGATTTTCCTGATGCTTATCCCTTTGAAGACATTTCAAGACCTAGACCGGTTCAGTTAAATCGTCCCAAGATTTTCCTGATTGCTTACCCAGTCAAAGGCCTCTCTGGTTCAGTCAGATCGACCTTAAGATCTCCCTGATTCTTATCCCAGTAGAAGACACCCCAGATTTTTCTCAACAAGCGTTGTTGAAGTTAAAGTCGCCCAAGGCTCCCTTACCATTCATGCTAAGGAAGTAATCATCCCTGGTTCTTTCATTGCTGTTTGAAGCTCCAGACTCAGCTCCTGTAACCAGTCAGGACACACTTATACCAGGCATCTAAAAAATCAGCTCCTGCAACGTGTCAGGTACTCATTTTTTCTGTTTTGCAGGTATGCAGGTTCTCGTCAAGGAATCTCTTACGCGATCAAAACATCCAGATGGCATCTATAAGCCCATTCCCATCATTGCTAACATGTGAGCGCAAATTTCCGGGCACTCTAGTGTCCAATCATCTTTTACCCTCGGATTACGAAAGGCACGTCAGCCAATCTGCATCCTCAGGTCTAAGAAGATTGAACAGGGGCAACTGTTATACCCCAAAATTTGCCCTCCCATATTTCTCAAGAAATTGCCAAGCCAAGCTAGAAAATTCCCCAAGGGTGGTGCAGTGCAACAGTCTCCTAAGCAGTCCAAATTAGGGTTTTGAGTTTGATCAAGAAAAGGAAGTGTTCAAAGGCCCAATCAAGTCTCATATGCTTACAAAGATGGTCAAGCATCCTCATATCAAGTTTCAAGGCATTCAGCTCAAAATTGCACAGTCAAAACCCTAAATTGCACTACAGTCAACTGTAGGGGCAAAATGGTCATTTGGCAGTCAAAAGTTCAAATTTTTGGTCAACATATCATTTTGAAGCCACAAACATCATTTGATCAATGCTTGATCATGATTCTCAAAATTTGGCTCAGAAATCATCAAAGATGCAAAAGTTGCTATATTTGGACAGCTGAAAAAGTCAACTGAAATTGACCAGGGCATAACTTTCACATGGATTATCAGAAAAATTCCATCCAAAGCTCATTTTGAAGAGAAAGACATTTCCTACAATTCATCTTCATACTTCAAGTCCAAGAAATGCTCTCACAAAAAGTTATCAATTTCAACATTATAGGTCATTTTCAAAAGTCAACAAAAAGGGACTTTAAGTCAAAGACCATAACTTGAGATTGGTAAATCAAAATGACATGGGACCAAAGGCATTGGTTAAAGGACTCAAAGACCTTTCCAAAATGTCCAAGAACATGAGAAAATCTTAAAAATTGAGCAAGTTATGCCTTGTAGAAGTTGGGAAATTTTTGTGAAATGGCAAAAGTCAACTATCCTTGAAAATCCAATTTTGACAAAAGGGCCCCATTTTTCTCACTTTGTCCACCCTTGTCATGCCACACACGTGGCCCATGGTTGATTTCAAGACCAAATGTTGACTTTTTTATTTTATTTAATTTTTGATGATTTAATTCATTTTAATTCATTGAAAATTCAAATAAAATTTAAAAATCAATGAAATAGTGTCAAATGAATTTGGACAAGTTCTATGTATCATGAACCAACTCAAAAATCAGGCCAAGGTTCATTTACACATTAGGTCTAGGTTTTGGCTAGAAAATAGGAAAAATGGTTAATGAATGAAACCCTAATGCCAATTCTTTCTCAAGCATGGATTAAGGTCAAATAGCAAGCCTATTCAATTCTATGATGATCACTGAGTCCAACCCTAACTGGAATATAGCACAAAACTCGTTCAAAGTCCATTTGGCAATTTGAAAAATGAACCATAAAAGGCAAAACTGAAATCAATGCTAGGGACCTTCTCAAGCCAAAATTTTTGTACCAATAGCTTCCTGAGACAATTCAAAACGCGTTTCAATTCATAACAACACTCAAAGCTCCTTGAACTGGTAGTTACAAGTAAAACTGTACAGCAAATTTTTTGAATTCGTGTTCTTGATTCTACGCCTCTTTTTGCATTTTTAATTACATATTCATACTCATGATGAAGTTTCCAAGCTGTTGATTATATTTAATTGCATTTTTGTCCATCCTACGCGAATCTGCCATGCCCACGTTCTAGGGTTTTCAAGTTTTGATTTTGGGGTTTTCACCATACTGCAAAATTGGCCCTCAAGACCATGACCATTGCATTCCTGGCATCTGGACGAAGAGAATGAGATGCTCGCGCCTAATTTATATTAGGAAACGAGCTATTCGCTATTTTTTTGTAGCTTCCCTAACCCCACGTTTCAAAACCGTTGCCTTCTTTGTTTGTATTTCAGGAAATTGGAAGGGACGATGAGTTGTCACCCAGTGACTTGTCCGTTCAAAATTTGCGCGCGTTTAACTAAGCACTAACCATTTTCTTTTATATATTTTATTGACTATTATATGTTAAATGAAAACAACTAGCTCAGCTGGCCAGGACACACGCTATTGACCACAATGACCTGGGTTCAAGTCCCAGGTCCTGCAAAAATTCAATATTATTTTTCCTTTCCAGGTTCAATGCAACGCTCACATTGATGCTCACCATACACTTCAGCATCAGCCCATCCACGTGTCCCAGAGCACTCACATCAAAGGCAAGGATTGGGAAACATGCTACACTCCAGTCAAATGCATCTCACTGGATCAAAAAAGTCAACAAGTTCTCACCAATAATTGGGCCAGGCTTTCAAATTTATACCTCCAATTCTGGGGTCTACCCCCCCCCCTGGTTTGCCCATTTGATTGATTTTTTTTTTTCCTTATATCTTTTAACCATTTATTTTAATTGTTATATTTAATTAATTTTTACAAAAATAAAAAAAAATACAATTAATTTTGATTCTTTTTTTTAATAAATTAAAATGTGACTCATTTAGTTTAATTAGGTTTTAATGTTAATTTTAATTCTTTTTTCATAATAAAAATCCAAAAAATGTAGAATTAGGGTAATTATTAATTTTTCATATCCTTTTTAATTTTTTCCTCACAATATTATTATTTATTATTTATTTTCTATAAATCAAAAATTGTGCATAAATTAGTTTAGAATTTAATTAGATTAGAAATTAAATCTTTTTCATAATAAACTTAAAAAACATTAGAACTAGGATTTTAATTTTAATTAATTTTTCTCTTTTTCTTTTAAACCTAAAAAAACACAAAAACATTATTTTTCATTTAATTTTTAATTTCCTTGATTAATTTTTAATTATTTGTAAAAGGGTCCAACGCCCTAATTTTGTTTAGTCTTTATTTCGCGCATTTATTTTACATTGTTTAAATACCTCTGTATATGCCCCAAAGCCATGTAATTTAAAATTCTCGCACTTTTTATTTATTCGCTTTATTTATTTTCAGTCAAATCGGGTTCGGTTTTTTTGGCGATGTGGACCCGCGCCAGTTGTAATAGTTAGATTTATTTTTCTCGCAAGTATATAACTGTTAATAAAGATGCATGAAAGAATGAATGCCCAAAAATAAAATCAAATCGTTAGATCACCAATGCATGACAAGACAAACAATGAACTGAAAATGACACACAATTCGCACACACCACCCCTAGGGTACGCCTCACTGTTGCCTTTCGAAAGATGGTCGTCGAGTAGAAAACGTCTTAGTAAGTCCTCATGGTCCGGGAACCTGGCATGAGGGTAGCTTCTAAGGTGTCTTCCCATTGCTCCGGTGATCACCATGTCCCTCAAATCGAATTGACCCGAACACCTCCAACGGTGGTGCTACCTACCTCTCAATGGTGGGATGGCACTACTTTAAAGGACATTTACACAGACGAATTCCTTAGGGTAGGTAGGTTCTCATGGATACTTGCTCTCTTCAAAAACAAACAAAAAAACTCTTTTCACACCAACACATTTTCAAAAGCTTTCAAAGCAAATATTTCAAACACTCTGACGTACGAGTTGAACTGAAATTTTTCAAAGAAACTTTTTTAAAACCCACAATCGAAAAGCACACATTTTGAAAACACATTGAGCAAGTACCTAAGAGCCCATGGATAACCATGGATAAAAAGGGTGCTAATACCTTCCCTTTCTATAACCTACCTCCCGAACCGAGAGCAATCTCTTTAAAGGAATTTTTCTGTGCTTTTGTCCTTTCCTATTGGAGAAAATAAAAGACGGTGGCGACTCTTGCTTACCGCGACATTTCGCGAACCAGCGTTAAACAGTCAGTTCCAGATCCACCGATCACACCCTGCATGTCTCTATTGAATGCAGGGGCACTACTCTTGCCCATGTGTTGGTAGACACTGGTTCTTCATTGAACGTATTGCCCAAGAAGGCCCTAGACAGATTAGATTGTGAGGGTCTAGAGCTCAAGCCCAGTAACATTGTTGTCCGAGCCTTTGACGGTTCAAAAAGGATGGTACATGGTGAAGTTGACATTCCAATCAGGGTTGGTTCTCAAGTTTTTGATTCGACTTTCTATGTGATGGACATTCGTCCATCCTACTCTTGTTTGCTAGGTCGTCCATGGATCCACAAGGCTGGAGTTGTGACCTCCACACTACATCAGAAGCTTAAGTACCCAGTCAGAGGAAGGATTGTTACAGTTCAGGGGGAGGAAGAGTATATGGTCAGCCACCTAACCTCATTCTGGTACATAGAAATGGATGGGGAATTCATTGAAACCCCCTTTCAACACTTTGAAGAGGTACCTCAGACATTGGCGTCAGCAGAAATTGTGATTGAAGACCCTCCTTTGAAGATGGCTTCCTTGAAGGATGCTCGGGCTGTGATTGAGAAGGATGAGTGTGCAAACTGGGGCCGACTTCCTGACTTTACTCCGAAGACCGACAAGTTTGGTTTGGGCTTCACTGCAGAGGCTCAGAGGGCTGTTCGTAAGGCAAGGATTGGAAGACCTCCCGTGTTCATCACCAACCCGGGAGTGAATGCTATTGAAGACGACATGGAGGAACCTGATTTCGACAGCTGGATCTACCCAACAACCGACAATGGATCAAGCAACTAGACCGCCAAAGACTTCACACCTATTACTTTTGTCACTCAGTAATGAACTCTTTTGTTTTGAATTTGTAACAAACAATGTTTTGAAACTTTTATGGCTCGGTGTCCTACCCGGGGCACCGCGGCTTCATTTGTGAGGGATTTTGTATGTCATTTTCATATATCATTAATCAAAACATTGGACGTTTGTTGCATTTCGAAATCTTGCGCTCCTTTTCTTTCTTTATCATATATTGCAAAAACAGCTATATTTACACACGCTCACCCATACAGGTTCCATTCCACCCTGGATCTCACTGGTAACAACTCTGCTACTGCCAGTTATGACTTCAAAAATCCGATCAACTTAGCCGAAGACGAAGGTGAAGATGATTGCGAAGTGCCTGGTGAACTTGCAAGACTGCTACTCCAGGAAGAGAGGGCCATTCAGCCACATGAAGAGCCAGTGGAAACGGTAAATCTGGGTACTGAGACAGACAGAGAGGAAGTCAAGATTGGCGCCAATCTAGAGCTCAGTGTGAAGCAACGGTTGATTCAGATGTTGCATGACTATGTGGAAATCTTTGCCTGGTCTTATGAAGACATGCCTGGGTTGGATACCGACATCGTGGTTCATCACTTGCCTACCAAGGAAGACTGCCCTCCGGTAAAACAGAAGGTATGCCGTATGCGTCCAGAGATGTCCGAGAAAATCAAAGTTGAGGTTATGAAACAATTTGATGCCGGATTTCTAGCAGTGACTTCTTACCCTCAGTGGATTGCCAACGTGGTTCCAGTGCCGAAGAAAGATGGTAAGGTCCGAATGTGTGTTGATTACAGGGATTTGAATAGGGCGAGCCCCAAGGATGATTTCCCTCTGCCTCACATCGATGTTCTGGTTGACAATACTGCTCAGCATAAAGTGTTCTCCTTCATGGACGGCTTCTTCGGTTATAATCAGATTAAGATGGCTCCTGAAGATATGGAGAAGACCACCTTTGTTACTCAGTGGGGCACCTTTTGCTACAAGGTCATGCCTTTTGGGTTGAAAAATGCTGGGGCAACATACCAACGTGCCATGGTTGCTTTATTCCATGATATGATCCATCATGAGATAGAAGTATACGTCGACGATATGATTTCAAGGTCTCAAACTGAGGAGGAACACCTTGACCATCTACGGAAACTGTTTGACCATCTGAAGTTGTACAAGTTGGGGTTGAACCCGAACAAATGCACCTTTGGGGTGAGATCTGGAAAATTGCTAGGCTTCATCGTAAGCAACAAAGGTATTCAAGTGGAACCTGCCAAGGTGAAAGCCATACAAGAGATGCCAGCTCCCAAGACAGAGAAAGAAGTCAGAGGCTTTCTAGGACGGTTGAACTACATTGCCCGATTCATCTCACATCTAACTGCTACCTGTGAACCAATCTTCAAGCTACTGAAGAAGGATCAAGTAATACGTTGGAACGATGAATGTCAGGCTGCTTTCGAAAAGATCAAAGAGTATCTCCAAGAACCACCCATTCTTATGCCACCGGTTGAAGGGAGACCTCTAATCTTATACTTGACAGTACTTGACAACTCAATGGGGTGTGTGCTGGGGCAGCATGACGAGTCTGGCCGAAAAGAGCACGCTATTTATTACCTGAGCAAAAAGTTTACCGACTGTGAGACTCGGTACTCACTACTCGAGAAAACTTGATGCGCTCTGGTATGGGCTGCTCGCCGGCTGAGACAGTATATGTTGACTCACACTAATCTGTTGATTTCAAAAATGGATCCAATCAAGTACATATTCGAAAAGCCCGCCTTGTCTGGAAGAATAGCAAGATGGAAAATGATCTTGACAGAATACGACATCCAGTACACGACTCAAAAAGCAATCAAGGGAAGTGTATTGGCAGACCATTTGGCACACCAACCAGTGGACGATTACCAGTCATTGAACTTTGAATTTCTAGACGAGGATATCATGGTAGTAACTGATTGTGAAGTACCTGGACCGGATGAAGGACCTGAGGAAGGATCCCGATGGTCTATGCACTTTGACGGAGCCTCGAACGCTTTGGGTAATGGTATCGGTGCTGTGATCATATCCCCTAAAGGCACTCATACTCCACTCACCGCCCGACTATGTTTCAACTGCACCAACAATATGGCAGAGTATGAGGCATGTATCATGGGTCTTCAAGCTGCAATCGACTTAAGGATCAAGTTTCTGAGTGTCTTCAGAGATTCCGCTCTCGTGATCAATCAGATCAAAGGCGAGTGGGATACGAAACACCCAAATCTTATTCCTTACAAAGAGTATGTACTGACATTGCTTCCCCACTTCGAAGAGATAACTTTTGAACACTTCCCAAGAGAGGAGAATCAGTTAGCGGACGCACTAGCTACGATGTCTTCAATGTTCAAAGTCAAATGGGACAACGAGGCTCCCCGGATCATTATCTGGAAGTTGGACGAACCTGCATATTGATGTGATCTCGAGACTGAAGAGGTAGCTGAAAAACCTTGGTATCATGAAGTGAGGAGGTACCTTGAAGCCCAAGAACACCTCAAGGGAGCATCGGTTAATAACAAGAAGTTCCTGAGAAGGTTTGCGGCAAAGTTCTTCCTCAGCAACGACATTCTCTACAAGCGAAACCATGATTCAACCTTACTGCGTTGCGTGGATAAGGCTGAAGCAGAGAAGATCATGGCAGAGCTACATGAAGGTACCTTCGAAACACATTCCAGTGGACATACCATGGCAAAGAAAATCCTTCGGGCAGGATATTTCTGGTCCACAATGGAAGCCGACTGTTACCAACATTCTCGGACGTGTCATAAATGCCAAATATATGCAGATAAGGTGCACATCCCTCCGGTTCCTCTGAACGTCTTGACAGCACCTTGGCCTTTTGCAACATGGGGTATCGATATGATCGGCGAGATCCGACCTACGGCATCCAACGGGCATCGCTTCATCTTGGTAGCGATTGACTACTTCACAAAGTGGGTTGAAGCAGCTTCCTACGCCACCGTAACCAAGAGCGTCGTGGCACGGTTCATTCGGCACAACCTGATCTGTCGATACGGTGTACCTGAGAGGATCATTACGGATAATGGTACCAATCTTAACAACAAGATGATCACTGAGCTCTGCGAGCAATTCAAGATACAGCACCACAATTCTTCTCCCTACCGGCCGAAGATGAATGGGGCTTTAGAAGCGGCAAATAAGAACATCAAGAAGATTGTGCAGAAGATGACAGTGACCTACAAAGATTGGCACGAAATGTTACCGTTTGCTCTTCATGGGTACCGTACCTCAGCACGGACGTCAACAGGGGCAACTCCCTTTTCCTTGGTTTATGGCATGGAGGCAGTCTTGCCTATTGAAGTCCAGATACCCTCTCTCCGGATAATGAAGGATGCAGGTTTGAGCGAAGATGACTGGATCCAGACTCGACTTGATCAATTAAGTCTAATCGATGAAAAGAGACTCACTGTTATTTGTCATGGTCAGACGTACCAAAAACGGATGATCAGGGCATTTAACAAGAAAGTCAGACGACAAGAATATCAAGTCGGAGACCTGGTAATCAAGTGCATCATTCTTCCTCAATGTGATCCCAGGGGCAAATGGACCCCTACGTACGAAGAGCCATTTGTGGTTAAACATATCTTCTTGGGAAGAGCCATGATTCTAACCACCATGGATGGTGATGACCTTCCTCACCCTGCCAATGCAGACATAGTAAAAAGATACTACGCATGAATAAAAGACCCGCTAGGTTGACACACCTAGGCAAAAATAAGGGCTTCCCGGCGAACCAAAAGGGTTCGGGCAAAAATAAGGGATGAAACGAAAAAATCTGTACACTCGGCAAGTCGAAAACCTGAAAAGGCGGCTTGGGCAAAAATGGGTATCCCGGTGGACTGAAAACCCGAAAGGGCGGTCCAGGAAAAAGTTAGGGATTAAAGCATAATACTATGTCTCATTGGATCATCTTGCATCCAGAATTCGGTGTCAACTATCGGGCTCAGATTTCGGCATCGATCAATCAGCTTCATCTTCAACTAAGCAGCAGAAGGATGAGACGCTCAAAGACATAAAGGCGATAGCAGAGTTGGAACCCAGTGGGATTATTTTTCACATAGCTGTTTTGTTTCCTTTTCAAAATTGTATAAACTTTATGATTGTTCGACGACGTTCTCTTACTAGGACGTCAGCCTCTTGTACAAAAACGCCTATTTACAGGCAAATTTCAAAATCAATACGAATTCACTTTTCCAGACAAATTGCCAATTGTTTTTTCTTTTTTTCTGTTTTGTCTTGCGAAGAACGTCCAATATTCATTTTTGATATATGCATTTAACATTAATTGTTAACTCATAAATATTTGTATATGGAACAAAGGACTAATTACAGGTGACATCAGAAACAGGGGCAATGTAGAATTGTCCAGGCAAGCTAGTTGCTCTGTCCACCAAGATACCAAGGTAGGTTCGACTGAAGAACGTGACCAAGCTACCTCAACTCCCCACAGAGTAAGACAAGATTCAACAATACTCTCCCCAGGAAGAGTTAGTCTCCCATCAGCCCCAAAAAGGCACAGTTCCCCTAGCAAGTCAGCAATACTCTCCTCAAGCAGAGTTAGTCTACGGCCAGCCTAAAGGAAGTTGGGTATCCCTAGAAGATCTCAACATTCCCCAGCGGAGTATAGGCATTCCTCAGCAAGCATCCCCGACAGTCTTAATATAAGATTGTTCCCCGACGGAATACAGACACCCCATTGGAACCATTTTCCAGTACAGTCCAAAAAGTTTCCCCAGGAAAGTTGGAATCCATATCCCCAACAGGTCTTGGAGCTTATCCCCAGTAGATTCTGGAAGCTTATCCCCTGCAGAGTACGAGCATCCCTCCCTGTTTTCATTCAAAGGTTATTTCCCCACCAGGGTATAACTGGGCTATCCTCAGCTAATTACCACGGAAAGATCGTCCTCAGCGAAGTTCTTCCTATCCCCAACGGAGTTTATCGTTGAAATCCCCGACGAAGTCTATCATTGAAATCCCCAGCGGAGCTCTCATCAAAACCTCAGCGAAGTATCTCTTCCCACAGGGTAATTCCCCTCAGAGTAATCTCTCCAACAAGTTTATTCCCCAACAGAGTCATCTTCTCCTACCGGTGTATTCTTGCAACCATCATCCCCAGCGGAAGCGAAAAACTCTACTCTTCAACATCAGCCCAGGATTCAAAAAAATTCCCAGCACTCGTCAAGGATTTATCTTCCTAGACGAAAACACATTCATAGACATCTCACATTTCATACATCCTGCCTACATACATGACAAAGTGCATACAACACTATCTCATTTTGAGCATCATGACATCATGCATCTCATACAGCATTACATACAACTAATGTTTTGCCTTTTTAGGAAAAAGTAAATCAAAGGATGATTACTATCAACTATCGCATTTCCAGATTCGATACCTGTATCTAGCCAGGGCATATCTGCGAGTGATTGATTGTGGATTCGATTCCTGTATCTAGCCAGGGCATATATGCATGAAGAGTTTGAAGATCAACCCCTGTAACAGGCCAGGAAATTATCTTTCATTCTCAGGTCAGAGGTCTACACCTGTATCCAGCCAGGAAAGCTATCTCTACCAACCTTTTGCAATTCCAGATTTGATACCTGTATCCAGCCAGGGCACATCTGTCGACAACAGTTCCAGATTCGATTCATGTATCTAGCCAGGGCACATCTGTGAACAACCAATTGTAGATTCGATACCTGTATCCAGCCAGGGCATATCTGCATGAAGAGACTGAAGATCAACACCTGTAACAGGCCAGGAAACATCTTCCTTTCTCAAAGTACGCAAGTTCTCGCTAAGGAATCTCTTACGCGATCAACACCTCCAAATGGCGTCTATAAGCCCATTCCCGACAAGGTTCTGTCACGTCTCCAGATGGCATCTATAAGCCCATCCTCCTATCCATCCTATCTCCAAATGGCATCTATAAGCCCATTCCCGCCATCACATTGCTGATACTCTACCATGCGAGTGCAAATTTCCGGGCACTCTAGTGTCCAATCTCCTTCCACCCTCGAGTCGCGAAAGGCAAACTTGCCAATCTAACTCTTCAGGTTCAAGAAGATTGAACAAGGGCAACTGTTGTACCCCAAAATTTGCCCTCCCATTTCCTCAACATTTTCTCATCACAAGACCCTTGGAGCTCAAGATCCAGTTAGGGTTTCCTCTGCTCAAGACTTCTCCTAGCACTGTTGACCCAAATTAGGGTTTGTGTTTGCACAAAGATGTTTTGACCTAAAATTCCTAAGATGACTTTCATGCTTCAGGTTGGACTCCCAATTTTACCCATACCAAGTTTCAAGCCTTGATTCCAATCTTTGCCCAGTCAATTGGACAGTTGACCTAGAAATCAACTGTATTGGGGAAAAAGTCAACTATGGCCAATTGACAGTCAAACCTCATGATTTTTTGATCCACATCAATATTATGAACTCATATAAACCATTTGGTCAAGTTTGGATCACAATTCCACAAGAAATTTGATCAGATCACCAAAAGGGCAAAATGGTCATTTTTAGGGTTTTGACTGCACAAAGGCAATTTTTGACTGTTTGACCTAACCAATGGCAAACCAAGCTCACATATGGACTCAAGGACCCCATGGAATTGTCTTGATATGTTCAACAAGTTCAAAAGATCCCAAATGCACAAGATTGACAGATGAATTTTCCAGTCAACTGAGCCAAATTTGACTGTATACTGAAAAGTCAAACTTTGACTTTTTGGTCAAAATCAAGTGTCAAGATTCATTTTTCATCAAGACATGTCAAATTATGAAACTTGTTCATCAAGAAATCAAAAATCACAAATTAGGGTTTGAAATGAAGAATTTTTATAACTTAGAATTTTTCTAAGTTATGAAAATCCCTAATTTTTTCCTAACTTTGTCCCACTTTTTCATCAAGATACATTTGGATTCAAGGGAAACTCAAAACATGAAAGTTGTAGTACATTGCAAAATCTACAACTTTGATTCACAAAGTTTCCTCAAAAGAAGCTTGTAGCTCAAGTTACAATTTTTGGAACAAGGGTGCAAAACATTCTTAACTTAGAAAAATTTTGACCTATCCTAGGCAGGATTTTTGCCCAACTTCATGGCCACTTTTCACATGCTTCCACTTGGAGTTTCAACTTGCATTACAAATATGGATTGTAGTACACATTCCAAGATTTCCAAAATATCCAAGAACTTCTCAAACACCCTTGTGGTTAGGGAGAATCGAATTTGGCAATATGGGCAAAACTCACTTTGTTCATGAGCCATTTCCATGTCCATAACTTTGCATTTTGAACTAAGCATGCTCTAAGCTAGATTACAGGCCTTTTATATCATCCACACTCAATAATTTAATGCAAAACCTTTGTGTCTTAGCATTATCTTGTCCATTAAGCCATTACACAAAAGATTAACCTTAATATGGAAAAAGCAAATTATCCATTTTTGAAAAGTATGGCTTTATGTCAAGTTTGCAAATCAAGAAGTACAATGTAAATCCTTTTGGCACAAGTTCAGGGATATATCCCACTGATCAAGACAAAGCTTTGCAGCACATTGGAGGGGCCTGCACAAGTCTATAACCCAAGTTGACAAACTTTGCTTCACATAGAAAAAAAGTTGGCATATTGATATCCAACTCTCATTGCTGCAAGAACTAGCTTAGACAAACTTGTTAAGACACATTCCAAACAACATAACTGAGCTAAGGCACGACCAAAACACCTTCCAAACCTCACCATTCACAAAAACACCATTGTACTGCACAAAAACAGGGCATCCCTGCAACTTGACTTCCACAAACACTTCCACTCGTGCGTTTTGGCTGAAACCTTTGCAAACACATTCCCTATCACCCACTGAAGCTATCCCAAGCATTGGACACGAACTGTAGCATCCCTAACATCATTTTCCATTTTCAGTTTTCAACTTTGCAGGTGAACTTCCATAGCTCGATTCAGCTAGTTTCAAAGCAAGCTAGAGGTTGGAGAAGCATCCCTGGACCTCAAGCAAGCTATACAAATCCTCACTTTGCATTGAAAGTACCTCCATTGTCATACACGAATCAAGCTGAACAGGTAAGTTCTTGAACTTCTATCTCTCTATCCAAGCATATATAGGCTTAGTTTTGTGAAGAAGTTATGTCCTACTCATGGCCCTAAAGCTACCCATGTCATTACTTTTCATTTATATTGTGTGTGTTAAGAGAATTTTGAAACTGAATATCTGAAAAAAGCTAGGTCAGGAATTGGGGGAGAAGAAATTCTCTCTCATTTCTGAGAGTTAGATCAAGTTCTTGGTATGTATGGATTCGTGATTTGATGCTTGACATTTTTTGTGTTATAAGTTTGTGCTAAAAATCAAAGAATCGGGATGTTTGAATCAAGCAAGGAAACGCGCATTTTTTGAAACAGAAATGGCTGGAGGTTGAAGAAGCTTGTCCTTTGGGCTGGGCCTGATTCACTTTTCTATTTACACCCTCATTTTCCACATGCACCCCCTGGCCCATTTTGAGTTTTATTTGTCATTTTTAACTTTTTCTTTTTGATTCTGATTTGTTATTTTTTATTGAAGCATAAAAAATATTAAAAATATTTTTCTCATATTTTTTGCATTTTATTTGATATTTATTTGGTTTCATTTAGTTTTATATGTAAATAAATACATAATACCTTTTATTTAAAAATACTAAAAAACAATACAAAATACATTTATTTTCTAATTTTATTTTATTTTATCTTTTGAAAACATTTCCTAAAAAAATATACCTTTTTTTATATATAAATATTAAATATTTTATTTTTGTACATATTTAATATATTTAACATATAATATAAATATATACATATTTATTAGGATATTTAGGATAAAAAATACAAAAATATAAATTTTTATTTTTATTAATATTTAACCTCAAAAATACTTTTTTACAATATATTTCATTTTTATTTATTTTTTGTACATAATTAATAAATATTATGTATAATAAATAATTAATACCTTTTATTTGCAAAAATTAGGGTTTTGCCCTAAACATGAAAATATTCAAAAATTAACCTTTATTTTATTATTTTTTTATTTCACTTGTAAATAAATCATACACTTACACAAATACATTTACACATACACATTTGTTTATCTTTTATACATTGATTATATTTTACATTTTTGCGATTAATTCGATTTGGTTGTAAATATTGGATACCCCTCTCTTATTAAGTCTCATCCCCATTTGAACATTTGTACCCCCATTCCCATGATTATTGTGTAATAACTTAGGACTTTTAATTTTGCATTTAAAAGCTTTCTAAATATGCCATGATAGACTTAGGGTTTTGTATGCAAAAATCAACCAAAAATTAGCTTGACCTAACAAAAGACAAAAAGCATGCAAATGAACAAACATCAATCACACTTGCACCCCTAGGGTTACTCCACTTGTTGCCTTCAATAATGGGCCATGTTGCATGTTAGGTGTCTTTGGCAAAACAAATTCAAATGATCTAGTCCCTCGATGACGCTTTCAAAAGTTGCCTAAAAATGATCAAGCCCCTTAAAGGAAAAATTGCCCAAAGATACTTGGCACAATTGCAATCATGGTCTAAACAATGACCCGCGCCTGTCCTGTTCACATCCTAACACAAGATTGTCCACCAAATACAATGGTGGAACAAAATTGTTAAAAGGGTTAAAACATAGCAAAGATCTTTGAGAAATTTAGGGTAGATAGCTTTTGGTTACTTACCAACTTGCAAAACAAAAACACTTGCCTATTTTTCAAAACCACACATCACAACACACTTTCAAAACAAATTTCAAAAACATTGAAAAACTTTTCAAAAGATATACACCTTTGTATACCTCCCAACATGGATCATTATAAAGGTTGCCACCACATTGGCCTCTTTTCAAAACATTTTCAAACCCACACACAAAGCACCATTTCAAACAATTGAAAATCAAGGCAAGTTGATCTAAGCAAGTAACTAAGAGCCCATGGATAACCATGGATAGAAAGGGTGCTAATACCTTCCCTTTCTATAATCTACTCCCCGAACCCAAGAAAACATCTCAAAGGTTTTTGCTGTGCTTTTTAACCTTTCCTTAGGATAAAATAAAAAGTCGGTGGCGACTCTTGCTCAACCGAAACATTTGCGAAAACAAACGCAAAACCTCAAGTCAGTTCTCCCACCGTATCACAGCATCCATCAGAGGCAAGAAGTATGGATTGGTCATTATTGATGACTTCAGCAGATGGACATGGGTCAAGTTTTTAAAACACAAGGATGAGTCACATTCTATGTTCGTTGACTTCTGTAACCAAGTGCAAAACGAAAAAGATTTTAGAATTATAAAAGTCAGAAGTGATCATAGTGGTGAATTTGAAAAACATTATTTTGAAAAATATTTTAAAGAAAATGGTATTGTTCATAATTTCTCGTCCTAGAACTCCCCAGCAAAATGGAGTTGTAGAACGAAAGAATAGAACATTACAAGAAATGGCTAGAACCATGATCAATGAAACTAATATAGCAAAGCACTTTTGGGCAGAAGTTGTGAACACAACATGTTATATTCAGAATAGAATCTCTATAAGACCTATTCTTGAAAAGACTCCCTATGAATTGTGGAAAAAGAGAAAACCCAACATTTCTTATTTCCATCCTTTTGGATGTACTTGTTTTATTCTGAACACTAAATAAAATCTGAACAAGTTTGATTCTAAAGCACAAAAGTGTTTTCTGCTTGGATATTCTGAACACTCAAAAGGTTATAGAGTATACAACACAGAAACTCTGATTGTTGAAGAATCAATCAAAGTCAGGTTTGATGGTAAGCTTGGCCAGCAACAGCCAAAGCAAGTTGATATTTTTGTAGGTACAAAAGATCATCCCTCAAACTCTGAAACTTTAGAAGCAAAGAAAGACTCAGAAGAAAAGAGAGACTCTGAAGCAAAGGAAGACTCAGAAGATCACCCTCTTGACAATGCTCTGGACAATCTCAGAATCTCTGAACAAACCACTCAGAAAAGGTTTCCTAGAATCTCTTGAGCTCATAAAGAAGACGTGATCATTGGGAGAAAAGAAGATCCCATCAGAACGAGATCCTCTCTCAGAATCAATGAAGAATCATTGTTTGGATTGGTATCTCTGATTGAGCCAACTTCTATTGATGAAGCTCTGGAAGACAATGATTGGATCTTAGCAATGCAAGAGGAACTCAATCAATTTTCCAAAAACAATGTATGGGATCTAGTTCCAAGACCCAAAGGATTCGACATTATAAGAACCAAATAGGTTTTCAGAAACAAACTAAACGAGCAAGGAGAGGTGATCAGAAATAAAGCACGAATGGTTGCACATGGTTATAGTCAACAAGAAGGAATTGATTATAATGAGACCTTTGCCCAAGTCGCCAGGTTAGAGTCTATTAGATTATTAATTTCTTTTGTTGTTCAAAATAATATTTCATTATATCAAATGGATGTTAAAAGTGCATTTTTAAATGGCTATATAGAAGAAGAAGTTTATGTCCATCAACCTCCTAGTTTTAATGATTCAAAACATCCAGAACATGTTTTTAAATTAAAAAAGTCTTTGTACGGTTTAAAATAAGCTCCCAGAGCTTGGTATGATCGTCTGAGTAATTTTATTTTAGAAAAAGATTTTACCAGAGGGAAGGTGGACACAACTCTATTCAGAAAGACATTTTAAAATGATATCTTAATTTGTCAAATTTATGTTGATGATATTATTTTTGGAACCTCTAATATCTCCCTTGGAAAAGAATTTGCTGAGACCATGCAGGCAGAATTTGAGATGAGCATGATGGGAGAATTGAAGTTCTTTATGGGAATTCAAATCAACCAGACTCCAGAAGGTACTTACATACATCAGACGAAGTATGTCAAAGAACTTTTGAAGAAATTTTAGATGTCAGAAAGCAAAGATGCTAAGACTCTAATGCATCCAACATGCATTCTGGGAAAAGATGAGGTAAGTATGAAGGTAGATCAGAAGCTCTACAGAGGTATGATTGGATCCCTTCTCTATCTGACTGCATCTAGACCTGATATATTATTCAGCGTATGTTTATGTGCTAGATTCCAATCAGATCCTAGAGAATCTCACTTAACTGCTGTTAAGAGAATTCTGAGGTATCTGAAAGGTACTACTAATTTGGGCCTGTGTTACAGAAGATCAAATGATTTCAGACTAGTAGGCTATTGTGATGCTGACTTTGCTGGAGATAGAATTGAAAGAAAGAGCACCTCTGGAAACTACCAGTTTCTAGGTGAAAATCTTATCTCGTGGTACAGCAAGAAGCAAGCAACAATTGCACTCTCAACAACAGAAGCTGAGTATATATCTGCTGCTGGATGTAGTTCTCAAATGATTTGGATGAAAAGTCAACTAGAAGATTTTAATCTTTATGAAAGTAAGATTCCTATCTTCTGTGACAATACTTCTGCTATTTGTCTTTCTAAAAATCCTATTTTACATTCTAAAGCTAAACACATTGAAATTAAATACCATTTTATAAGGGACTATATTCAGAAGGGAATTTTAAATCTAAACTTTGTAAAAATAGACCATCAATGGGCTGATATTTTTACCAAACCTCTTTCAGAAGATAGATTTAAATTCATTTTGAAAAATATTTGTATGGAATTATGTCCTGAATAAAACCGTATTTATCTTCTGTGCTTGACTTCATAATATTCTGTTATGAATGCTCTGATTAACAACTCTTCAGAAGTTAGAAGAGAAGTTACATCAGAAGCTATATGTAATGTTCTGAAATGTTCTAACGATTCAATTCAAGTATAGCTCAGAAGTCCATTAGATCAAACAATTGTCCCATGCAATCTTCAAAAGATGAACACTTGGTGTGTTTCTGAAAGGTCACGCGTGCTAAGCTATTGACGCCGTTCTAGGTAACTGTTCTGATTCGATTAAAATCTCACGCTTTCCCCTCACTTTTCATTTTCATTAAATGCTAAGTCATTTTTTAAATACTTTTTTTTACAAAACCTATTTCTGAAAAGTCTTCATATAAATACTTTTGTAAAAACCCTTCTCTCTTGTTGTTTTGTTGAACCTCTGAATCTTTTATTATAAAATTTTTATGCTCTTCAACTATTTTCATTTACTTTTTGATTATGCCAAAAAGGGGGAGAAAATGAGTATTTTGATCTAATCTCTGATTAACAGTTATGGGACTAAGTCAAACATTCTAACAAAATACAAGATTTCTTTCTATGCTTTTAAGAACTTTGCAGGTATCATTTAAACTCTGGAAGTTTATTTCAAATGAACATTATCTTCAAAAGAACCTGATGAAGAAATCTCAGAAGAAAAATTCCAATGATCTGATGAAAATTCTCAGGAAGTTTTTCTTATAGAAATATTTATTTCAGGGGGAGACTCATATCTCTTATTCAAATTTATTTCTATATCTGAATATATTTTTGTCATCATCAAAAAGGGGGATATTGTTAGAACAAGATTGGTTCTGATCATATCTCAGAGTTTTGATGATAACAATAAATTATATTTTATATATTTAATACTCTGATGAACGTATTTAACTGTTTCAAATAATATTCTGACAGAAGCATCTTGAAGTGCTGAGCTGAAAATAAATGAAGAAGTTCTTTGATGAGCTATTTGTTTTAAGCACAAGTGATGATGCTGATGATGTCTCTGATAATGTTCTGACATAAGCATCTTGATATGCTGAGCTGAAAATAAATGAAGAAGTTATTTGATGAAAGAACCATTTGTTTTAACTTAAGTGCTGATGCTGTCTCTGGTAAGATAATTATTTTATTACATCTTCTAACGCTTAGCAAGTTTCTGTGTAAGCTATGTTTCATAAGATCTTTGAAAGCAAGTGATGTTCAGAAGATATTTGAAAGCCAGTGTTATTCAGAAGATATTTGAAAGCAAGTGTTGTTCAGAAGATCTTTGAAAGCAAGTGTTGTTCAGAAGATATTTAAAAGCAAGTGTTGTTTAGAAGATATTTGAATGCAAGCGTTGATCAGAAGTACTTAGCAAGCAAAGCGTTGTTTAGAAGATATGCAAGCATGTTCTCAAATCAAGACGTTGAAGCAAGTTCTGAAAGAATGCAAAAGCTAACTTGTCTTGTCAAGCTTCAGGAAACATGTTCTTACAAGTGTCGTTTGCTCATTTAATGCAAAGACGGCTACATGCACTCGAGTGTCTACGCTAGTGCATTGGAAAATGGAATAGTGTAAAGAAACACGCAAACATTTAATGCTCTCCATTTGAAGGCAGCAACAGTCATGTTTCTTCATGCTATATATAGAAGAACATTAATTGCAATCCAACTAACGCTCAAACGCTCAAACGAATTATTGCAAAAATGCTGAAAGGCTGAACAACTGAAGTTCTGAATAGAACTTAACAATTTCAAAAGAAGCAAGAACAACGTGAAAGATTCTAGGCTCAAATTCATTATTCATACACTTTGTGCTATAATATTCTTAGTGAAAAATCACAGTTGTGATATAGCTTTCTTAGAAGCAAACTTTGTTTCACTATCTGTAAAGATTTATATCTTGTAATT
Source organism: Vicia faba (assembly GCA_948472305.1). Lineage (NCBI taxonomy): Eukaryota > Viridiplantae > Streptophyta > Magnoliopsida > Fabales > Fabaceae > Vicia > Vicia faba. Next base: position 1,321,569,489 of record OX451735.1, on the reverse strand, counting down.
GTTCCTTGAGAGACCAAGGTTAGTCAGAATTCTCAAGTAGACTAGGACTAGTTTAAGTCTTAGTGGTGTGAGTCACTTGTAAGGTTACTTGTGCATTGTTAGACACAACTGTTATTGTGTGATTGTAATCAGTTGATTATAGTGGATTAAGTCCTTGTTGAGAAAGGCGAAATCACCTTGGCGGGTGGACTGGAGTAGTTTGAGTTCAAACGAACCAGGATAAAAATAACCTTGTCTTTCCTTTATTGTTGTGCCTTTAAGAAAAAGAAAAAGAGAAACTTATTCAACCCCCCCCCCCCCATTCTAAGTGTTTTCTCCACCTTCAACTGGTACCCACAAATATATCACACTAACGTAGCTATTGCTTAGACCATGTCGGTATACCCTGCACAGTTTCCACAACGTATTGCTACTTACCTATAAGGTATCCCAAATCCGGGTAGAGGATTTAAATAAGCTCAAACAAGGAACCAAAATATAAAGCAATCAAGTCAAACAACAAAAGCAAATAAAGGTGATCTAGCCCTAAGGTAACCCCACTTTTAAGATTTTCCCCAGCAGAGTCGCCAGTTTTGTGATACGGTGGGAGAACTGACTTGGGTGTTTTGTGTTTTATCATAAATGTTACGGTTAGCAAGAGTCACCATCGACTTTTCTTTTATCCAAAAGGAAAGGCTGAAAAGAACAGGAAAGACCTTTGAGATTATTTCTTGAGTTCGGGGGGTAGATTATGAAAAAGGAAGGTGTTAGCTCCCTTTTTATCCATAGTTATCTATGGGCTCTTAGTTGCTTGCTAGATCACTTGCTTTTGTTTGAAAATATGCTTTGTATGGTTTTTTGAAAAGGCGACATCATTTAGGAAAACTTTGTAATAGTTCTCGTTCGTAAGAACGTATACAAAGTGTTGAGCTTTTGAAAATATTTCATGTTTGGAAAATATTTTGAAAGTGTTTTTGAAAGTGTTGGTGTTTGTTTTGAAAATAAGCAAGGATGTTTGATTTGAAAACAAGTAAGCAACTAGGAACAATCTACCTACTCAAATGTCTTAGTTCATTTCTTTCTTTCCTTTGATATTGTTATCATACTATTGATTTGGTAAGAAGCCTTATCTTTGGATGTAAAGGGACGGGCGTAGGTCATCGTATAGCCATGATAACAATGTTGTGAGATATCTTAGCAATTCTCTTTGAGGGACTAAGATCATTTTAAAAGGCAACTTTGATAGCGTCATCGAGGGAATATGATCTTATATTTTTTATTGCTTTTTGCTAAGATACCCCACATGCATAACATGACCATTTTTATAAGGCAATCAAGTGGAATTACCCTAAGGGTGCAAGTGTGCAAATGTGTTTGATTTACATGCATGTTTATCTTGAATTAGGGTTTGCTAATTTATTGATTTTAGTCTTTCCATACAAATCCTAATTTACTAGCATTTATATAAAACGATAAACTGCGGAAAGTAAAATTACTAAGCTATTACATCATTAGGGGAAGGGGTATACAAATTTACAAACGGGGATTTTGCAAGAAAATTAAACCTAATTAACTATTACAACCATATTGAATAAGTGTACAAGAATTGAATAAATAATAATGTACAAATGCAAATGGAAAAAGAAAATGATTTTTGTTTGGATTTTTATGAAAGGTTTTTAACCTAATTAAAGAAGACGATTAATTAAAAAATTACAAAATTAAACTTAAACTATTTAACAAAGAAATTAAGTTAAAGAAGATTTTTAGGGTTTTTATGGAAAAAGGTTTTAAGTTAATAAAAATGAAATGAAAGTTAATTAATTAAGAGAATCCTAAGTTCTAAATTAATTTTAATTTACAAGAGAATATTATAATAATTAAACCTAATTATCTAAATATTAATTATTAAAAAAAAATTGAATTTATTAAGAAAAATGTTTTTGGTCTTTTTGTTTTATGAAGAAAATAAAATAAAAAGTGTAAAAAATAAATAAAATATTTTGGGATTTATTATTAATAAAAATATTAATAATAATAATAATAATAAAATAATAAAATAATAATAATAATAAAAATAATGAAGAAAATAAAAACATAAAATATAAAGGAAAATAAATAAAATGGAAAATAAAATAAAAATGGATTTGGATCAGGTGGTGCAAAAGTAGGCAGGGGGTTAGAAGAATAAAAAAAATGAAAAGCCCAACAAAAAGGGCCCAGACGCTGCAGTTGAAACAAAAAAAACGTGAAAAATGAACAAAAGGGTACCACTAGGGCTCGAACCCAAGTCCCAAAGGTTAATAGGCGCGCGCTCTACCACTAGGGTGACTATATATCTGTTGATATAAACAAAACAATAAATATGTAACATAAATCAAGCCCTGAATGAACTTCATCTTCAACCTCCAACCAGAGAACCTGTAACTCATTCATTTCTCATTCATTCACAAAACTTCCAACATCAAACTTGTTAGAAATTTCCTCACGATTCTGAATATGTAAATAGCTTAAGTTAATTCTCAAAGATGAGCATGAATTTCTAACAGTACCAAATTCTAACCTAAATATTTTCAGAGGTTCAAACTCAAAATTCTCCCTACTCAAGCAACATAAATGAAATATATGGAAATGTATAGTTTCAGGGTAATGATGTCTACATTTTATCTTTACAAATGCAAGCCTAACAATACCTAAATGAGAAGATAGAAGTTCAAGAAAAATACCTCAAAACTGGAAATCGTGAAATGAGTTTGAGCTTGATTCAAGGTGCTGCAATGATCAGGTTAGCTTCCTTGAGTCTCTAGGAAGCTAATGCAATGCTTAGCTTGAGTTAAGAGTGGCTAAAATGGCCTGGAGAAGTCCAATTGTAATGCTTTGTTTTTGGTTATGGAGGTTAGGGTAAATGGAGTTACAGTCATGTAACAGGGACATGGATAATTTGTATTTGATGTAAGGAAGATTTAGGAACTAAAAGGCCAAACAACGCACGAGGGAAATGGAAGTTTGAAGTTCAAAGTCAGAAACTGTGCAACAATGGAGTTTTTAGGCAATTTTTGATTTGAGGGAGTTTGGGAGTGTTTCAGGGTCTTCAAGCTCTTGTTCTAGCTCACAAGTAGTGGCCCTATTTATAAGCAACAAGTTTGAAGACTTGTCCTTGATCAGAATTCAAAAATCACATGTTATGGTTCTTTTTCTTGTTTTTGAAGCAAGCTTGACGCACATTGTCCCAATGCATAGTACAAGGATGTCTAGAGTGGTTACAAACTTTAAACATGTTTATCTGACTTTTTATGTTGAGTGTGTGCTGAAAAAACAAGTTAGAGGCTCAAGAAGAGTGGACTTTGTGCATAAAGCCACTTTTCTAAAATGGCAATGTTGCCTTTCTTCCTAAAATGGTATTAAGCATGGGAAATGCATTGAATGCTTGGATTAAAGCTTCTAGAAGCTGTTCAAAACATTAATTATGGAGTGACAAACAAGTTTGAGGCCTGAAAAGCAAAGATTATGCAGCCTAGCATGGATTTGGTTCATGTGTTCATGAAGAAATGGCTTGTAATTTATGTTTGAAAACCCTAACTTCTTGCCTTTGATTCTCCTTGCTAAAGCATAATCTCAATGAGTTCTTAGACATTTTGGAAATCTTGTAACATCCTCTACAACCTATATGTTGGACATTTTTGAAAATTCATCTTGGAACTATGTGAAAAATTGCCATGAAGTTAGGTCAAAATCCTGCCTAAACTAGGGCAAAATTTCACTAAGTTTCCAAGTTTCATGAACATGTATTCACAAAATCATAACTTGAAATCCATGAATTTCTAGAAGAATTTATGTTCTACAATGTTTTAGATATCATTGAGATATACAACTTTCATGTTGGAAGTTTCCTTTGAATCATCTTGCATCATGGTGAAAAGTTTGCTCAAAGTTATGAAAAAATGTGAATTTTTCAACACTTAGAAAAATTTCTAAGTTTATAAATTTTGACTTTTCAAAATGAAATCTTGACTTTTTTATTTCTTGATGAACAAGTTTCATATTTTGATATGTTTTGATGAATTATGATCTTTGACACTTGATTTTGACCAAAAAGTTAAAGTTTGACTTTTTAGTGTACAATTGATTTTTCACCAGTTGACTGAAATTCAACTGTCAATCAATTTGATCTTGAGAGATATTTTGAGCCATGCCATTAGGTAAAAATGATTCATTTTAACCCTTGAGATCATAACTTAAACCAATCAACCATTTTCTAGGTTAAAAATCAGAAATCGTACTTCCTCGGTCAAAACCCTAATTTTGACCATTTTGCCCTTTTGATGATCTGATCAAATTTCTTGAGGAATTATGATCCAAACTTGATCAAATGACATATATGAGTTCATAATATTTATATGGACCCAAAATCATGAAGTTTGACTGTAAATTGACCATATTTGCCTTTTCCCCCAATATAGTTGATTTTAAGTCAACTGATCAATTGATTGAGCAAAAATATGATCCAAGACTTGAAACTTGACATGAGCAATATTGAAAGTCCAAAATGATCCATGAAATTCATATGAGGCATTAAAAGTTCAATTGTCTTTGTGCAAACTCAAACCCTAATTTTCAATCATCAGTGCTAGAGGAGATGTCTTGAGCTGATCAAACCCCATGCAGTCTTGAATCCAAGGAGATCTTGTGGGAGATTATTTAAGAAATGAGAGGGAAAATTTTGGGGTAAAACAATGTGCATGTGAGAGATAACATGATTGTTTAGGCATCACCCACGCAGATAAAGGATCGGGAAGTGAAACATATGTGTGGTAAAGAGATTACCTTAGTGAAAGTAGCTTGAGGAGGACCAGCCGGTGGAAACGTAATTTGAGAGCTCGAGAGCCAGATGAAGGAGTCGTATCCAAATCTGTTCGCTTTAGGTAATTTTCGAGGACGAAAATTTTTAAGTGGAGGAAAGTTGTAACACCCTAACTTAATTAATCGTCTATTTTAATTATTTATTTATTTATTTTTAATTTAATTGGGCGTGGAATTATTTAATTAAATATACTTTTGTGAGTAATTAAATTATTAGTTAGTTGTGTGGAATTAATTAATTAAAATAATAGAATTGTAGAAATAGTGAGAATGGGGTCGAAAGTGAAAATAAGAGAATTATGGGGTTAGTGATAAAGAGACTTGATTAGTTAGACCAAAAATGCAATTATAAGATAATTATTAGAATTAATAAAATCATAAAATTAGAGATAAAATGGTTCATTCTATCAAAACGTGAAAAAGTTAGAAAGTTGGAGAGAAAAGCTTGAAGATGAGTGTTAGGGCTTGAGAGAAGAGCCAAATCAACATTGCTTTTGCTGGTTTTCTTCTGAAATCTAAGGTAAGGTGGGTAATAACCTTAATAAAATATATTTTACATGTGGGGTAGGGTAGAGGAGTCCTTAACCTCTAATTTAGGGTTTATTTCATTGATTCTTGATGAATATATGATGATGGATATGTTGTTATATGTGTTAATTTAAATTGGAATGGTGTGTTGTTGTTATGTGGTTGTGTTCTTGAGTTTAAATATGTTATGTGGTTACCATGTATTGGTAATCGGTTACTGCAGGCTAGCAGGGAAATTTTTTAATGACATACTGTTTTGATAATAACTTTTGATTCGCAAGTCCAAATGAGTTACTGTTTGAAGCTTTAGAAAGATAAAGCGAATAAATATCAAATGGAATTGTTTCCAGGGGCTGAATATGTTGTGATAACGTGAATAATTATTGATAATTACATGTAGGGTTGATGTTATGTTGGTGATGATGATATAATGAGTATGTTTGCGAGTTGTGGATATGATTCAAAGTATTAAGCATATTGAGTATGGATGTTGTGCTATCGTGCGTATGATACAATAGTTTGATTAAGAAGAGCTATTGAAATTCTTTATTTTAAATTGATTTCATGTTGTGTTGTGCATGAATGGTGGAAGTGTTTTGGTTGTTAATTGTTATGTTGTGTTGAACATGAATGTTGGAAGTGTTTTGGTTGTTGATTGTTATGTTGTGCATGAATGTGTAGTTGAAGTTTAGATGATTTTAATGATTTGATTAATGCATGCTTTATTGTGAGAAATTCTGATGTGATGATACCTTAAGACAGTGTGAGCATGCAATGACACACTAAGTGAAGGTGTTGATTGTTATTTGATATGATATAGTGTTACATGGCATGTATATTTTAGGAAAGAGAATGTGTGACATCCTTTTTGTTGTGTGAATACTCTGATTTATTATATAATTATGCAGGGGAAAATAGGGTGTTACATTAGTGGTATCAGAGTAGGTCGGTCCATCAGACCATGCTTTTGTAATGTTGTTTGTTCTCTAGTACACGACATGTGTGTGAAACACTATCGGTGCTCGTTTGTTTTTCTAGCTGCTTGCTTGCACGAGCGAGATTAAAACAAGTGAGGGATAAGCTTTTGCTTCTCTGAGTTTTTATAGGTATGGAGAGTTGGTTTAGAACGTTGTTGATTGCAAGAGCCTTGGTGTTGTCGAAGTTGTATTATTTCTTGAACCCGAAGGGAATACAGATTCGAGATTCATATCTACCGATCAAGTTGGGACGTCTTTGAGGGAGAACAACCAAGTATTATTGAGGTTTACTTCTTTTAGAGTGGAGAGCAATATGACAACTAGTGATATGCTAGTGGTGTGTGATTCTTGATGTTTTTCCTAAAGATATATGTGACTTTCCTCCAAAGCGTGAAGTTGAATTCAACGAAGGTGAAGAGTTGTTTGTTTTGCTAAGAAAAAGGATGAGTTCGTGAAAGATGGTGCTCTCATGTTTATAATGTTGGCCTAATTAGATGGAAAGGGTAAAAGAGTAATTGGTGATCTATCCGTTGTTTGTGATTTTCTAGACGTATTTCTTGAAGATATTAGTGAGTTGCTGCCAACGCGTGAGGCGGAGTTTGCGATATACTTAGTACTTGGTACTAGACCATGTTTCACTTGTGATTCTGACTATGCCATAATATGTAATTGAAGTTTAAATGATTTGATTAATGCATGCTTTTTATGAGAAATTCCACTGTGGTGATACCTTGAGAGAGGGTGGGCATGCGATGACAACCTAAGTGAAGGTGTTGATTGTTGTTTGATCTGATAAAGTGTTACATGGCATGTATGTTTTAGGAAAGAGAATGTGTGACATCCTATTTGTTGTGTGACTACTCTGATTTATTGTATAATTATGTGTGGGGAAAATAAGGTGTTACAGGAACAACCAACTAACTTGTACTCAATATTTAGATACCTCAGTTAGTAAGATTTGAGCCAAAATATTTCATTGTTTACTTTTCCTTCTTATGAGAGTATCCGTACAACTGTTATTTTCTATAATTTATGTTGTTTCTGGTTTAATCGATTGGTCTGATAAATACACACTGAGACACTTGTTTGTGTTAAACTATGATCCTTTTTTAAACTAACTCGTATATCATGTTTATATCTTTTGCTAACCACTTTAAGCCTAATCCTTTTCTTTCAGTGACATAGTCTCATACATTAGCCAATTGACGTGAAAGATTAAATCTTTCCACCCTCTCTTTGGAGTTAGATAGAGAATTTAGTTCCTTTGTCATATGCAAAAGAATAAGTTTGAGGTTGCTCTTGGTAGTAAGCAAAGTTTAAGTTTAGGGTTGGGGTACTAGAGATATTGGTCAAACATTCAAAAAAAAATTATGAGAAAAAAAACAAGAAGTCAATGCAACTTCTTCAAAAAAAAAAGAAGAGAAAAACAATGATAATGACCATAAAATGTTAATCTATAGTACCAATTAAACAAGAAAGAGTTGATATGATAATAATTATGATAACTTAATGAAAACTAGGTACCTAACTCCAAAGGTTTAAGCCTACTCTCCCAAATTATCCTACCTTAACATAAGCCTCATTACAACATTGGAAGCCCTTCAAAAGTTTGTTTATATGACTTTGATTGATTTTTTTAGAAATTTTATAAACTTATGGTAAAATACTTTTGTACGTTGATTGTGTAATTACCCTGTCAATGCGAGTGAGATAGTGAGATGAGAGACATGTTGAGTACTTGTTATGTTGGAAAAACTTTTCCGATTTTGCTCAATTGAAGTCAGGAACTGGAAGGATGATCAAGTAACAAAAATATTGAATGGCAATATTCATTGATTATTATTGTAGTTTGTTTTTACGTTTCAAATGTGCAGTTGCAGGCGAGTTACTTGAGGACAAGCAACAAATTAAGTTTGAGGTTGTGATGACACTCTATCATTACATATATTACGTCGAAGAATCAGAGAAAAACCAGTTGAAGAAGAGCAAATTTGACGTATAAAGGCCAAAAAATGATGCAAAAATAACCAAGTATGAAGAAGTAGGGACTTAGAGAAAATTGACTGAAAAAGGAGCAAACTTTCTGGAATAATCAAGTTGGCCATCACGTGTTGTCGTGTGCGTGATAGAGTTGTAAAAGCTGCATCGCATGCGCGATGCTACCTATGACACACGCGATGGACCTTTTTTATGGGATTTTTATGACGTTTTCTAACTGATCCGAGCTATTTTAAAAGGGGATGTTTGACATATTTTCAAGGATTATGCGAATTTTGGCTGAAAGTGACGAAAAAGAGTATCAACATTGCAATTTTGAGAGAATCGGAAGCCATTAGAGGCCAGTTCTTCAAGGATTTTCTCATGCAATCTTCATTGTATCAATATGTATTTGTTTGTATCAGTATGAGTAGGTAAACAATTTTAAGTTAGGTTTTGTTTGATGAACTTATTTTGAACATGTTGGTACATGTGTTTTATTTGTCAGTGCATGAATAATTGAAGTTATATTTTTATTTAATAGCCTCTTGTGTGTAATTCTTTTTATATGAGATACTTTGTTAATCGAATTTTGAGTGTATAAGATTACTGATCATTAGTCTATGCATTGGAACTAGGGAAGTTATCGTACTTACGCTGGTTGAATAGGGAGATGAGACCTCTAGTAGTGACATTGGAATTAATGTTCTGTCCATCGCCTATTTCACTTACGTCAGTTGAATAGGGATAAGAGACCTCTAGTAGAAATTAGTGAGATATACACTAAGAGATTGGGTATAATGGTTTGTGAACTCTCCGTGAAAATATTCTGACTTTATCATTCATGTAGTGCATTAAACATCTACAGGGGAGAAATAAGGGATTCTATGCAAAACCTGACCACTTTCACATTATTTTCAGAATAAATTTTAATTTTCAAAATCAAACTTGAACCCCCCCCCCCCCCCCCCCCCCCCGAATTGTTACTTTTTAAATGTGCACAACTATTGTTTTGTTAAATAGCAATCCTTGTGGATACAATCTTATTTTATTACTTCGACACTGTTGATACACTTGTTGAGAAGTCATCATGCAACCATAATTTTCCCTTTTCATAGCCCATTCAGAAAACAACCATCAAGTACTATAGCATGTATAGATAACTTGAAGCTCTCCTTACATGCTGTAGAGCATATGTACAACTTTCTGAAATAGAGTCTTTGATTCTTTATACATTTTGAACAAGATCAACATTAAGCTTCATAGTGGACCATGGGTTTTCTCACATCAGTTCGTGACAATAGTCATATATTCTAGTGTAATCTCCTAAGAAAGAACCATCATCCATATCTATAGCTTTAAATATTAATCTTATTACCTTAGCCTTGTTAACACCTACATTCCACTTCCTTTGTGCCTTTGCCTTTATATCATCTATCTTCATCCTAGGATTGTTTTTCAAAGGGTTTTGAATCCTCTTGCTAAGCCATTTGGTAGTCATCTTCTTCACATTATACTCTCTGCTACAATTATGTTTATCATTTACCTTCTTTAGTTGCCAAGATTATTCATTTGGCAATTTGGCACAATATGCCCACTCACAACCAACCTTACATCTAACCCTCACCCTTATTTTGTCATTTTTAGTGAACTTAAGATTTCTACCACTTTGGACAACATATGATGTTATGGCTTCCTTGAATCCATATTTTAAACTAAAATACATTCCTACCTACCATTTGTAATTTTCCATGTCTTTTTGCATCTTGAACATTTGGCAAGTCTTTCTTGTAGCACCACTATTATCATCACTATCACACCCACTTACTAGTTTTTCACTATCATTATCACCCCCTTTAAATTCTTCATTGTCATCTTCCCACTTTTCTTTATGTTTTTTTTTTTTTGCTTTTTCCCTCTTCATGTTGTTCATATTCAAGTAGATTAGCCACTTCATCTTCCTCTAAATCATCATACCCATTAAAAGAATCCTCAAAATCTACTTCTAGAGCACTATCATAATTGTACAACTAATCTTCAGTATCATAAGAACTTAACTCACGTGTTAAATATAGATGTCAACACTTAGATGAACCTTGTAAAGATCAACTATTTCTAATGCATCTTTATCATTAACCAAAGCATTAATCATAAATTAGGGGTCCTTGTAATATTTAGTCTCAAAATCCCTATAACCTAACTCCTTTAGTACACCTACCAACTCAAAAAAACTCTATTTATCAACATCTATTTTCAAATCATCAACTTGCCATCCTTCATACACACTAATTTTCTACCATCAATGAATTCACCACTATGATGAATTCTTAGTCTTAAATATTCGTATATTTCACCTACTCAATAGAAAATTCCAAATTAAATTGTATCCTAACACACTTACAAAACAAATTGATAAAGCCCAAAAATATAAGAAACATGAAAAGTCCTACATTAGTGATACATGCAGAATGAAAACATGAAAACTCCTAAATTTCTACCACTCTAAGAACGAAAAAATGAAAAGCCCCTAAATTTTTACCACTCTCATAACAAAAACACAAGAAGCCCTAAATTTATACCACTATCCAAATGAATAAATGCAAAAATGTCTAACCCGTATTCAGTAGCGTCTTCAATCATTCACTATGTCTTAGATTTCTCCTTCAGAAACATATGTGTTTTAGCAAAATGATGAAGTTCCCTTCGATTTTCACTTTGTCCCACCAGCGCACTATTGAAGTTCTAGGGCTTTTGTTTTTAATTTCTGAAGATAGTTTCTCATTTTTTGGAATACTTATTCATGCTATATCCACATCAACATTCAACTAATACACGTGGATAACTTTTTTCTCACTTTTACTAACAGAAACAGACGGAAGGACAAACGTGACACTATTTTAATACTTACGGGATTGACTTGACCATTTTAAAAATTAAGGGACCAAAATAGATCTAGAGGTAAAATTAAGGAACACAAAATGGTATTTTGCCTAAAAATTAAAACAATATAAACAAATAATTATTAATGTAAATTAGGAGAAGAAGTAATTTAAAAAGATACACATATAATAGTTAATGATGATTTATCTAAAATTATTTTATTAATTTTAACTTTTTTAGTATTTTTTGTTTATTTATTTATTGAATTTAAAAGTATTAAAAATTAATTTTAAAAATATATGTAACTTTTTTTACTAAGATAATTTTATAATTTGAATAATATATATATAAATTTTATCAAATATGAAATGATGTATGTTATGTTTTTATCCGATGTACACCAAATACATGATAAATATTCATGTTATATATTTATTCAATTTTTTATTATATTTTATTTTTTCTCATATTTCACTTCATTTAAAGATGTCCATCATCGATTATAGTAGTATATTATATACATCATACAAATATATCCTTTATCGACTATAGCAGTATATATTTTGTATAACAAGGTCCCTCGTACAAGCATGTGATTTATTTCAATAAGAAAAATATTTATTAATAAGAAAAAATGAAAACAAGAAAAACAAGAATAAATCTCCATTAAAAAGGAAATTTAATTTATAATAAATTAAAAATTATTTACTAAATTAATGGCATATGTACGTTTTTGTATTTCTTGTTCAAATTATTTTGTACTAAATAGCATTACTCTTTCAAACAACTTACAAAATAAAGTTTAAAGAGTATGAACTTATATTTCTTTTTACACAATCATTCAATTATATTATATCGTACTATTTCCTTAAAAAAAAAATTTATGTTTCAAATTTTAATCTTAAGCCTCTCTCTTTCTCTCTAATATTTTTTTTTTATTAAAAATTCATCACTTGCACATCTTTTTTTTAAAGTTATAAACCATCATATCCCTACAAAAATTAGATTAAAATTGAATGTTTATGTAAAATATGACGTTTAAGGTGAAAAACTCTACTCCATTCCCATAATGGGAAAGTACTCATTTTGACCATAAATTTATTATTATTAAATTTGGACGATCCAAATCAATTACCGATTACTTAAATAACCTGTTAAATTTTTATTTAAAAATTTGTTGTGGACCCCATAATATCTTATCATATTGAATTATTTTTTCTCTCTCCTGAGTTATCTCCCTATTTTCTTCTCCGGTCTCTGTTCTCCGTCTAGTGAAAAAATCAGGAAAAAAAATCATTAATGGAACGACAACCAATTTTTATTCATCATTGATGAAAATTGATATATGCAGTTATATATTAGTAATTGAAGATTTCATATTCTTTTATCCGTAGACATCAAAGTTACCCCGACAATTAAAACAATTTAAACACATAAATTTAAAAACAGGTAAAGATTTATAATTCCATAGATACAAACAATTACAAATTCATTATAATTTCATAAAGTTAAACCTAAACTTAAACATTGTGAAATGAACAAGTAATCATTAGAGTTAATAAAAGAGAATATTGTACTTCACAAAATGCTCATCATTCTCAATCAATTATAAAAATCTCAACCAACTAATATGCCACCATCATAACAATAAC